>CM056993.1:336838633-338064883 GCA_029891345.1 Dryococelus australis | reverse complement strand
ATGTAATATTTTTGTTTCCTTACAAAATTATTTTATGTACTGCAATAATGCATGTATCACTTGCAGCTCATAATTTTCCCCACAATAATACTGTATTGTATTATGAATGTCATATATCCATTATTGTTTGTAAATTTATTGCACTTTAGTTATGTAAATATGTGTGATAAAACTTACTTTTGCATGTTATTGTGGGAGGGAAGGGGATGTTAATATTTTTTTTGTGACTTCTGTACAAGTGCTGCATTAAGCAAAATTAAAATTCAGTGCCCATGCAAGAGTATGAAAAAAAATTAGACTTAAATGATGCATAGAATAGATTCATTATAAAATGTGCCTTGTATTCTGATTGTGAATATCCATTAACTTTGAGAAAATGTAAGCAGCTTTGCACTTGTATTTGGTGTGGAAATGGTATTGCCCAACCAGTGTGGTTTATGTGTGTAATATTTATTGTAGTCGTGTTTGTACTAGCCTTACAAGTTTTTACGAAACTTTGATTCTAGAAATTTGAATAAGATTTTACAAAAATATGTTAACACAAAAAGATTATTTTGTAACTATTTTAGCTTGGAGACTGAGTAACTTATATACCGGTACACAGAAGTTGAAATTTTTATTTTAGTATTTTCTTTTCGAAGAGAAAATTTATTTGAATTATATTGTATAAATTTTATATATATGTATTTTAAAGGCAGTTTTGTGTAAATGTAGTGTGCATTACAATGGTTGCAGTACTTGGCTGGAATTTTGTGTTACCGAAGTTACAGGCAACTGTAAGTTGAGTATGGCACTAGTTGTCTGTGGTTTGACCTGTGGGGGTGGTAGAGGGAAGACTAGGCAATGTTTGGAATAGAGATAGATGAACAGCAATATTGTTATGAAGCTGCTTGAATTTTTATGACTTTCCCCTTGTATTAAGCTTTTACAATAATTACTTTTGAAATCAACTTTTGGGGGAAAAAAAAAAAACTACATATAACTGCATACATTTTAATGTAGGTAGTGATTGCAATACTCACACTAAAATTGGCAGTGAATTAGGGTAAGTAGTTTCATGTATTAATGCCTTATTGGTTACAATATTAAAACTTAATGGCACTAGACGTTCAGGTCCTATTTACATTATGCTCATAAGAGTAAAAAAAACTGGCGTAATAGTAAAACATTCGCATTCTTAAATATAACGTAACATGACGTGACTAAAACATTGTTCAGGTTCTCATGCATAACTTTCTTCCATTCCCATGTTTATGTTCTCTGAATTCCCCAATTTTAGGTGACAGTTCATTTGGTTCTCACCTCCCCCCATCCCCCATTTTGTATGTTCTGTGAGTTCCGTATATTAGGTGGCAGTTTGTAATTTCAGATACTATAAAATATTTATTTTTATAGTAAAATAAACATTTCCATATCTGTTTTCAGTAAAGTGGTTTATTTAATAAATGGTTTTTACTGTATATCAATGTTGTTATGGTCTTGGAAAGCCTTAACATTTTACGCCAATCTGGCAAATGTGTCCAGTGCAATTGTTGGTCATATTAATTTAACACATTGAAGAAACTTTGGGTGAGTACATTTAATTATATTGTGTAGCAATTTGGAGATCGCCAGTGTCAGTGGATTTGAATTTATTTGCATGACTGTCTTGAAAGAGTACCTCTGTATGTTTTTTACTAGTTTTAAACAAATGCAACAAAATTTGTCACACATGGAACGTCCTAGCAATCATAATATGCCTACACAGTCCCACAATGTTTTTATAAAGTAGTTCGCTGTGTATAAGCCAATCTGAACAGTGAGTACCCTGACCTCCCATAAATAAATTCAATCTAGGTAGCTGGGGAAAAATTTGATTACACGTTAAACTAGTTAATGCAGTACCCTGAAATTGTCATTGGCTAGATATTGTTCTCGTAGTATTTTAGTAAAATTATGTTCATATTTGTTTAGTTGGTCTAATTTTGTAAAGGAAAAGTGGTTTTCTTGTATCAAAAGCGCTGGCCAAATTTTTGTGTCATTAGTTGCTGAAAAAATAAAATTTTTGGCCGGATTGTCATTTAACTTACATTTGGTTGTAAATTTCACAATGAAGGTACATTGAACACCAGCCATTTGCTTACACATAGTATGTGTATCGATTTGTAAATAAAGCATTTGTGCCTTAGCCATACATTGCATCATTAGGAATTTTAATGTCAGCCATTTTTGTTACAATCTTAATGCAGTGGGAGAGTAGTACGTATTTTGTAATATTCTCCAAAAATAAAATACCATCTCTTCGAAACCATCTAAGCATCCCATTTTCCTTGATTGTAACCATTATTGTTTATATATATATATATATATATATTATATATATATATATATATATATATATATATATATATATATATATATATATATATATATATATATATATATATATATATATATATATATAGACACAAACATGTTATAGCGAGATGTCACGGTTCCAGGTTCAATCCTCGCTATAAGTGTGTCCTTGACTGTCCCTGAATTAGACCGATTTTGATCCCCAGTAGGGCTTACTAATTAAAAATTGCTTTTAAATTGTGTTCATACCACCATAATGTAAAAATATCCTGTTATATGATAACAGAGTGCATAAAAACGACAGGAAAATCTGACCGCGCCACGTAAGTGTAGCCGCTCAGCCTGCAATCAGTTGCACGGCCAACGCAGCATTGTCCTGCAATCAGTTGCCTGGTCTATGCAGCATTACATCGGGACTTGACTATATTAATTATTGGTCACAAAAAACAATTGACAATATTCATTTGTCTCTGTCTCAAAAATTATTATACTAACTACGTCAAATGGCAGATGACTGCATATAAAATGTTTTCTGATATGTACGATCTCAAAGCGCACATGGCATCTGTACATGTAAGCATCTGGCTTGGAGGGACAAGCGTCAGCTGTTCTCAGGTGATACTTAGTATGGTCAAGTGTGACCTCATTTCCTCCCCTTACATGACCAACAAGGTGGGAGAGGGTTGCTTAGCAACTAGTGTGGCATCCTCACACCCTATCTTGTGAGAGCCTGGGTGGGTGTGAAGGGAGCCTGTGGAGGGGTGGTTGCTATGTATCCTTAAGGGCACTGCCTACAGACTGGCAGATGCAAAATTTAAGTAGGAAATCCTATGTGAAATTTTTCCTCAATGCGTTAATTTCAAAGATACACATTTCAAACAAAATGTATTCTTCACGAATGTTTTAGGAGAAGATCCCTACGGGTGTATAGTTTCAATAATAAAGATAAGCAGTATTTTTTTTTTTTGTTAAATGTAAATTTTAAAAATTCCTTGCAAACAGGTTATATATGTTATGAAAACATCTCCGCTGTTGGGAACTTCTCCTAAAAAATTGGCGTAGAATACATTTTGTTTGAAGTGCCTATCTTTAAAATTAATGCACTGAGGCAAAATTTCCTTAACACAGGATGTCCTACTTAAATTTCGCAGCTTGAGCTATTGCTTGTCACATTTTAGTGTCCCCCCTCTGCTCTCTTCACCAACTGTGTTGACGCTCACTCTAAACTATGTTGGCTACAGTTTTTAACCGGTTATCACCTATCTTTTTTTAAATATCATGGCATACCATTTTAGGGTGATGACACTACAGTACCTATATTTATCACAAGCAAACATTAAAAAAAATGTATTGTGATTGCGACTTCCTAAATCTTTACCGATATTGGTTTTTGTCATTTCTTAAGCTTGTCTTTTCTTTTTTATACAGTTTCTGAAAATAATCACGTAAAATTGCTAACTTCATAAAATCAGTACTTGTAAATTTGAGGGTTTCATGAGGCTGTATACACTGCGTAATACAAATGTTACAGAAAATTGTATGCTTTTTTTTTTTTTACTGGCACAGTGAAGTAAACAAATACATCATTGCTATATTTACATTAAAATGATGGAATTTGAGAGACCTGTAGCTGCATATAATGTTACTGTATGCAGATCAGAATTATGTAAGGTTTATTTTCTTTCATCATTGGTACTGGTGCAATATCTACATTTTCAGAAGCATTTGACGAAACAGAAGTGCTTTTCCAATGATCATCACTGTAAACAGATTATACTGAGTGTAATTTAAATTATCTTTCATTCTATTGACCCATGGTGGATAATTGATGTACCTCATGCTGTAATTTTGTATTTCTATCCCTTGGGATTATTCCCTAATACAGTTTTATGCAGTTATCATCAAATCATGATTGCTTGTTCATCTGCCTGTTCTAATATAAGCATCTCTGCAATTGTTACCTATATACAGTGTTAAGAATTATCCTGAACCTCATTAATTTAGGCAATTATCAGTTTTGTTTTAAAATTTGTAGCAGTTACCGTAACCTGTCTGTTATTAACGTGTGCTCGAATTTATAAAGTCTGTTGAAATGTAGCATGCCTAAGTATTGAATGTTTGTTTGCAAGAACTATTTTTCACGTGAAAGAATGTTGTAACTTTTCTATTGTTGCTTCTATGTCATTATGTTGTAATATTTATATAATGTTTACACTGGTTGTGTTTCAAATGTAACTTTTAAATTAGATTTGTAATTCTAAAAGCAGTGATTTTTATACTGTAAACTTTGTCACAGTTATTGATTAAAAATGGAATGCCTGCTAGAGGGCGAGGTTTAAACTGGTCTCGTGTTTACCCACAGAAGGACCAAACCTGTATTTTTCAACCTGAATATCCTACTTTTTCTCTGTACCCACATATATCTGTCGCACCAGTAGTTGACATTCAGAGGTGCCAACAATTTGACAAAGCTATTAGTAGTATTTTTTTAATCAATAAATTTCATTAATTTTTAGTAGTGACAATATTTATCTTGTCATTCTCAACAAAACTGTACACATGCAAATTTACAGCATTTGCAAAACAGTAAATCCAAATTAACTGTAATGAATGTATATTGTAATTCACTATAGCGGTGTTTTTTTTATTTAAAGAAAAATTCTGAATTTTTTTTGTGTAGCAGACCTGCTTGTGCTACTACATTCTCTAGCCAGCAGTATGTCTGTAGGCCACATCGGCCTATGCAGAAAATTGCATAGAGTAGTTAAGATAATCAGAATTTCAGTTCCAGAAATACTTAAGGGGAGTCAGTCCCTGCCATCTTGGATTTTCACAATTTTTGCTGCAAGTTCCATTTTAGAATGTTTAACAAAACTTTTCGCATGACATATCATAAATAATAGCTTCTCGAGCTGTACCAAACGATTAAATCCTTACTGCATTTATTAATTTTTGAATAGTGACTGCCAGCAAGAAATCAGTTTTTTTTTTTTTTTTTTTTTTTATTAATTTTCGTTCTCATCTATTTTGCTTTTTTTTTTGCAGCTGATAAGCAACACTTGCTATGTATTTATGCAGGATTGTAAGTCTTTTGTTTATAGTTTTGATATAATGCAACACCACACCAATATGTGCATATAGCAAATGCCAAATGTGTTTGAAGTAATCAGGGAGTGGATGGTACACCCTAAAATAATACAAAATGTCCCTATGAACATATGTCCTAAAGTTGTTAGTTTAGGAGTTACAGACCTTCCAACATTGTACAATATGTATGTATTAGTAATAGTAAATATTTTATGAGGTGTACCTGTTAATGTGATTAGTTAGAATGGTATGTGCAAGTTATTGCTTCTCTCACATACATGGATAGGCTGTGCAGGACCAATCGCATGGCTTGAACGCTCTCCGGATTTCAATCCACTCTTGCAACTCTAGTTCTGGACATAGCAGTGCTTCGCCAGCGAGTGGGACAAAGTTGCCAGCAGATACGTGCAATTCTTGGATTATTTGAATGTGTCACACAATTAGTGATGTGATGTGATCAAGTGTGCATTCCAGCACAAGGTAGACATTTTGAGCACTTCTTGTTGAGCGACTATCACTGCTGGGACACAAAGTTGGCTACAGCTATTGAAACTTGAATGTGTCAGGAAGATTATTATGAATACCTCCAGTATAACATTGGAAGGTCTGTAACTTGGAAACTATCAACTTCAGGACTTATTCATAGGGTCATTTTGTGTTTCCTTGGAGTGTACTATCCACACGCCAATTACATCCCACATATTTGGGAACTTCTGTATTCTGCATGTCATATTACAAGACATGTTGGTACATTATACATTTTAAAAGTCACCACTGAAAGTAAGGTGTTTTGGTTTTGATGGGCAGCCTCACATGACATGAACATATGCCATTTTAATGTCTCAGTGTCTTGTTCGATACTCTCAAATCTTACTCGTGGCATCGAAAATAGATTCTGCTGCAACTATCGCAATCAATTTCTCAAACCAAAGATGTTTTTCAGTACAGCACACAGTTATGTATTATGTTTCTTTATCAATTTTGTCAATCATCTAATTTCGTAAAAATGCAACAAATTATGCCAATATTTATGATTTTGCAAACAGAAAAATTTTATTTCAACACTTGTTATCGCAATTATACTTAGGAAACCACAAGAAATTTTTTTTTTTTTGTAAAAACTGAAAATGTAAAAATTGGTATTATTTTGGTAACATCCGTTATTCCTTAGCTAGGCCAGATAATTCATACACATTTTGTAGGAAATATTTTTCACAGACTAATAAAAGCAGTTATCTGGATTTAAAGAATTTTTTTTTTTTTTTTTTTTCCCTTTTAGCTGAGCTGAATGCCCAGGCCAGCAGATCCCTGCAGTTAGCTATCTGGTATAACAGTTGTTTGTTTAACTTGTGTGATATATTTATGTAATGAAATAACTCCTGACAGTGTTTTACAGTATTTATAAAAATGAACACCGGCTAATTTTTTACATACTGAACCACACGAAATACAGAAATTTAATTTCCACACCTGAACTGAAAAACTTGCCTAAGTCACACTTCTATTTTTGACACTTAAAATTGGCATAAAATGTGTGACCCACGCACAAGTAAATATGTTATTTTCTGGCGTTATAGTGCAGTAACAGTTTTTCTTGGAGCATTGTGGAAGACAAACAGTTTTTATTTAAATGTATGTTGGCATAGGAGTAAAATTAGTTGACAACCAATCATTGGAAATTAAAAGTGTTTGCCGACCTTTGAAAATCACACACTGTTATTCAAGAAATGTACAAATCCTATTTTTGAAATTTAAGGACTAGAAACTTACTTTATGGTATTCCAGTATTTGAAGTTTGAAGGTATAACTAGATCAAACTAGCACGAGTTGTTTTAAGGAATCTTGCAATGGGGTGAATGATTAAGCAAAATATTTTATCATACCCTATTGCTACACTATGTCGTCACAGAAAATAAAGTCTGGGACGTGAGTCAAACACGAAAAACGAGCCAAGTGTGGTGTGTGTGTGCACGTGCATGTGTGTGTGTAATAAATCCCACAATTCACTTTCAGTCCACCTCTGAAGATGGGAATAGATGTCAGCTCCCAAAACATCATGACAAGCTCATCTAAGAAAACCTACTGTGGTCTTCTGTGTTGTCATCATTGTGCCTTCTTAGTATTGTGCAAAATCTTTTCTTCATATTTGATATCAGTGTTCATCTGTGCTGTCCCTAGTTTTTTCATTTGATAATTCCTTTTGTAATTTTATTTTTTGTTTTTCTATTTTGTTATTTTTCTTGTAAAATTCCTTGTGGGGTTTATTATACATTTTATCTATATATTTTGATTTCACTCTTGGCTCATTTTTCGTGTTTGGTTCATGTTTCAGACTTGGTTTTCTGTGGCAACATAGCATAGCAATGGAGTATGTTCAAAATATTTCACTTACTCAAACTAGCATCGTCTGCAAGGTAGGTATAAAATGCTCCAAGTGCATTCAACAGAACTGGAATTGTGGTTAGCTTAATATTTACTGTATAAAGTTAATATTTACTGTATATTTTTTTGGCACAGTATGGTGCATAAAAGACATGTATGTTGGAGATGCTTGAGAAGCTTTGTGAAACTGCAAATTTTAACTCGCAAATATTGTTCACTGTCAGTGTTTCATGCGAGAACTACTTGGAAGTGCAATTTGTTGTTTTATTCTTTACTATTACAGCTGTAAGTGAATATGAAAATATTTTTCTATACCCTGATAAGTTGCAGTTGCAAATAAAATGTTTGCACAATCTTGGAGAAATGTCAAAATAGTTGTGTTACCATAACTGTATTATGTAAGGTTTGTGTGTTACCATAATAAAACATTATTTTCATATATTTATATGTTGCTTCATAATGTTTCAGTTAAAATTATGTACCATTTCCTTGTAAATTTATTGCCACAATTAAAGCAAATGTTCCCATAAAACAGTATATTGGGCTGCAGGACACATGAAAAGCGCTTACGAAAAGTAACCTGGTAAAGTTAACTGGGTGAACTCGTGTCACGTGACCAGGTTTTCACGATCACTTGCGGTTAACCAGGTTGCTTTGAATGTTTGTAGAGTAACTCTGGTTTTGAGATGGCGGAAACTCAAAGAATATTTTGCAGTTATTAAATACTGTACTAGATGATGATTATGACTATGAAGAGTTTTTCATAAATTATGTTATGAACAAACAACGTTAAAACAAAACATTGTATTAAGCAGTAATGCGGTAATACAGAACTTTTGTATTCAGTCTCAGTTAAGAATAAAACTTAATATCCGAGCTACAATGATTTGCCAAAGCAGCTAAACATTTATAATTTTACATAATTTGATTGTTTCCAGATTTCAAAACTTATTTTCTTTACTTGTTTGTTTTTGTTGCTGCAACATTGACATATTTACACACCATTTCACGTGTGTTGTCTGCTAGACCAAGTTTACCCTGCTGTTGAGCAGAGTTAGCCCAGAGCTGATCGAATCAAGGATCGAGTTAACCTGGGTGACTTTCCAAATGCGAGTTAACTTTAACTCCATCACTTTTCAGATGCACCGAGTAAAAGTTTTAACCTGATTGAGTTAACCGGGTGACTTTTCGTGAGCACCTGAAGACTACAGCAATTATGGAAATTAGTGCATTTTGTTTTTTTGAAGCATGATGACAGTGAGTTCAATTAATTATATCTAGAGTTACTGGGGATGCTTCATAGCTTAGATTGATTTATGGAGTAGAACAAACATAACCGTAGAAGATGCAAAAAAAAAAAAAAAAAAAAAAAAAAAAAGGCAAAATCATCTTATTCACCTGTCACATATCATGCTGGCTGACCTTCCAGATGGTATATTCTTGACTTCTAAGCCTCTTTGAGTAACAGTCTACAACAATCAAAAACCTTTGTCCCTGAAAAGGGCCACAGAAGTCAATGTGTAACCAGACCCTACGTTTTTTTGGCACTGCCCCATGAAATATCCTTTTTAGGCCTATTTGATCGCAATTGTTGACACTTGACATGAAATACAGACAAATTACTATATCTGAACTCTTCTCCTATGTTATATACAAGAAATTACTTCAGCACTAAGTATTTTTTTCTTGTGTAACAAAATGTAAACAAATGCATACCAAAGATTACACAAGCAGTAATAGATGCACTTCGAAGTAAGCTACCGTAGTTTGACAAGAAAGAGTATTGGTAACAATCGTGTGAAGTGAACACAGACAATTAGAATGTGTGCAGTAATCTATGGCTGCATATTTGTCTATATTGACAGTTGCGTGTGAAACAAAAGTGTGATATCTAAATAAAGGGACTGTTTTCATAAAGTCTCATAAATTATGGAAAATGCTGCAGCCGATGTGAAATACAATGAATCTCTAACATTAACTAATTTTATTTTTAAGAATTTTATAACACAAATTGCCAAAAAAAAATCAAAATGTGGGATAACAATTTTTTTCCCCAAATTTGGTTTTCTGAAATAAGGTTGCAGCTTATAATCGTGGAACACACCGTAAACAAATCACTGCAAAGAAAACTGAGGATAACCACACATAATATGGGTAAGAAACAAATTGAACCATACTAGGGAAGTGTATTACTTGTACTTTGAATGTGATTGGCTTTGGTAAACTCTTTTTCTTGTAAATATTTGTGTGTGCCTGATTTTAATGGTTTTCTGGGAAGCCTATTATACAGAAAAATTTTCCTCAAAATGCATGCTACTCAAGAGTGGGCAAAGTACAAACTGACAAAGATGTAGAGGCTACATTATACGTGTATACAGACACTTTTTTTCCTACCTACAATTTTTTCTCCGTAGCAATATACTTAAGGGAATTTTTCAAAAATGCTCAGCTTTTGTGTTGGGGGTTCACACTGCACTGGCAAACAAATAACTACAGTAGCTTTATCTTACACACCAATAAAAATAAAATAAAACAAATCAAATCAACGGGCTAATCCCATGCATTGCATTAGCGTACAGTGTCTTTGATGCATATGGGGGTTTCTCTTAGTGGGCGATAGGGTGCGAACGAGCCCTTATGCACAGTGTCTGTGCTCATAGTGGGCTTTAGGAGTGACATGCCCCTAAGCAATGAGTCTTTAAGCCCATCTGTAGGAGGGGGAGAGATGCCACGATGTCCTCTTGCACCACCTCTGCTGCTGCTGTGGATCGCCTCGGCAACTGTGCCCAGGCAGTTAGTGATCCTGTGGCAGCATGTACCTCGGTATGTTGTCTGCGGCTGCCATCTGTTGGGTGGAGATGGCTGAACAGAAATTCTCTGCACCAGGGTTCAGCTGGGCTACTGGCAGCATGCTGGTAGGCACAACTGGCGACAGTGCTGGAAGGCACAGGGGATGACGTGTTGTCATCCTTCCTTCTCAGCTGGGCTGGTGGCTCGGTTAGGGAGCCGGCCCAGTTCGTGTTCTGCAGGCAGCATGTCAGCCATCGTCCGGACGATGGCTCCTATACATCTACATTGGCCGGCGAGCTGTGGAGTGGCTCTGGAGCAGGCATGGTGCACTCGTCGCCCTCTGCCGCTGGTCGGGGAGTGGGTCACGCCTCCTGACACTTGTGGTCACTGTTCTGCACTGCTCTGTAACTGGGTCAGTGTGTCTGTTGGGTTGCATAAGAACTTTCAGCTGTTAAACGGGCTGGCTTACTGGGACATTTTGCATGTTCTCAGACGGGCTGTATCATTTCACGTGCATGACATGCACTTTCCTGATATTCTTCCATACGTCTTCTACCCTCAGGGTGTTTCCATGCTGTTCTATGGTGTGTGGGTTTTCCCACTTTGGATAGAACTCAACATGAAACTTTGCTGCTTTATTGCTCAGGGGGTGGCTGCATACTAGCACAGTATCACCGGGTTTGTAGGTCGGACGGCTTCTGGCTATCCTATGCGCCGTATTTATGGGTTTTGTGGACTTTCTCCACTCACTTGCCGTATGTGTTTTACCTTTGTCATTTCAGCCGGTTCTGCGCCCCATTCCCAACCCTTGGGATGTGGTAGAGGGTCCAAGAAGCAGTTCACTAGGAGAGGCGCCTGTTTTTCCATTCTGCCGTCTTATTAGTGTAAACAATATGTCTTGGGATGTAGAAGCCCCAATTTTGGTGATCTTCCCCCATTCTTACCCTGAGGCAGTTCTTTACCTCCTAGTTTCTGCATTTGGTTGGGTTGCTCTGGGGGTAATAACTCAGGGTCGTCCAGGGTTCGACTCCCCAGCAATGGCATGCAACTTCCCACTTCTTTCCCACAAACTGGGTTGTTCCATTATCTGATGCGACACTTCGGGAAACCCCAGCATGGGAAAAATTCTTCTCCCAACTTTTGAATTCAGGTTGAGGCTTCGGCATTAGACAGGGAGTATGCCTACACCCACCTTGAGAAGAGGTCGGCGACGACTAACAAGTACCATTTCCGCTTGTGCAACCTAGGGTATGGCCCCATTAGGTCTACTGCTATTGTGTTCCAAGGTGTCTTGTCTTGGGTCACTGAGAAATTCCCTTGGTGCGTACTTCCCCTGGGCTTTGGTCGTGGCACACTGTATACATTGGCTCACTTACTCGCTTACATTTTTTTTTACTCCATCCCAAGTGAGCCTGACTGAAAGTTCCCTTACAGTCTCGGCGGTAGGTGGCTGGCATGGGGATGCTTATGAAGATAAGCATAGGTCTTGCAGTGATGTGGGTGGAACCCTTATCTTCCAGTCATTTGTGAATGTTAGGGCAGGCCCATACATACACTTGTTCTAATTCAACTGATTAGGGCACCTTTCCAGAATATCCCATATCTCTGCATGTTTTCTTGAAAATGAATGAATTTTCTTGCTGTCTAGTTGAGCTTTGAGGGCTTCTACAGTAAGCTCTTTGTAGGAGTACTTGATGGCTGAACATTTGGGCAGTAGCATGCACTCCCAATTGTCTACTTCTGCCTCTCCCTTGCTCTTGTCAGGTGCCCAGGATAGAGCATCTGGGTGCTCGTTGTATTGGCCAGGGCAGCATTGGTTCTCAAAAGTTAGCTCCTGCAGGACTATTTCATACCCTTTATGTTCTGTCATGATTCAACTGTTTCTGGCTCTTTCCAGACGACCATTCTCGCTTCTTGGTCCAGAAATAGATTTCCCCCTGCTGGCAGTCAATGATAGCTTGCCAGGGTTGCCCTAAAATTATGGTTTCTCTTAACCCGCTGTGGGGATAGCCTCTCTTCCGACTTGGATAACTAGAGATATTGCCCTTTCTATTGCTAGTTGTGCTCCAGTGGTTTTCCTGAGCCTTGTGGGTTGGTGGTGCTTTGGTAGGGCTGACTGGCGAATAAAATTTGTGTTCACCACAGTGCCTAGGATAGCCAAAATTTTGTGGCTGTCTATTTTTACAGTGATGATGCAAGACAGTTCTACATTTCTCCCTCCTTTTTGTAACACTGAAATTTTTGGGCTTGACTTACTTCACCAGGGCTCACCCCCCCCCCCCCCCTCATTTAAGCTTTTCCTGCCGGTTTCTGTGCACCGTCACTCAATTTCAGTTTTGTCTGGTCAGGGTTCTTAAGCTCCATACTGCTGACTTGTCCATTTTTCTCCCAACGTTTGCTTTGGAGCACAGGACAATCCCAACACTTAGATAAACTCTGGCTTGCTGGGGGAGGTGGGTGCGGCATTATGCACTTTCCCTCCTGTTTCCTTACTATGCGGCGGCGCAGCTGAAGTGGGTCTAGCTTGGGGAGAGTAAGAGGAGAGACTGAGGCTTGTGAATGTAACCTACAGCGCTTGTGACGTGTCAATACATATGAAACCACAAGTTAAACCACCACCCCAGAAGAAAATTTTATTTCTGAAAGAAATTTAGTTTAATTTTGCCATCAATAGAAATGGTTTTCCATCAAAGCAAATATATCTCACTTCATAAAATTATAATATTGGGCTTTTGGAAGCAAATAATAACACAGCCTACTTCTCTCCAGTGACTCAGATTCAATTCATCAATTTCAAATAGCTTACTAGCTGCTGTATTTTAATTATATTCTGCAAAAGTAATTACATTGGCTTTAATAAATAAATATATTAATGATGATGACGATGATGATGATAATGCCAAAAAAATATCGATGGTACTTGATTCTAAGCGGCACCCTAGTTATTCAAAAATATTTTTTTGGAAAAAATGTGTGGCTCAGAATTGAATCAATATGGTACATTAATCAGTACAAAATAGCTGCAGAATACCTACCTCACTGTACTTGTAAGTAAGAATTGAGAACCAGGTTTTGCGAACTGGAACCAAGCCTAGGACCAGAAAAAAGGGGAATTAAGTCGACTCTCAATCTATCGTTGTACAGGAGGCTGCCAAAAAATGTCCATACATACGGGATTTCAGTATATGAGGTTTCTGACAAGTACATCAATAAAATACAACTTCTAGCCTTATTAAACTTTATGTTGAGTACAGTACGATCTGTACATTATCTGCGAATAAAGTTTAACTAATAAACACAATAAAAATGGGAATGTTAGAAAAAGTATTATTGTAAATAATACGTTAAAAACATTTCACCTAAACGGGTTTAAATAAAGAAAATAAAGGCAAAAACTTTCAAACCATCTGATAGTGAAAAAAATATGACAACGGATGCAAGTCAAATTTTGAATGTCCCGCGCGCACTCGTTCAGCTAAGAGTGAACGGAGAAGTTATCGATCGGGCAGTGTGCTCACGGCAGTTGGTGGAGGAGGGATGGCGGCAGGAGGATTGCCTCTCCACACCGCTACGTGTTGGCACCTGTGGCAAATCTCTGTCTTTTAAAGTAGTTAACTATATTTTAATGCAAAGAAAAACTTGTAATTTTGAGACAGAAATGAATAAATAAGGCAATTAAATTGATTTATTTACTGCCTTTAATAATTAATAATTCAAAACCACATCCTCTGATTTTCCCTGTTGTGAGTTACACTGCACTCGGCTTGGTGCTTACCTACTCATTATTAGACGGCAAAAGGTGTTGAACAGACCCTTACATTTTATCAGTTTATTCAAAAGACTCGTCTCTATTGAAATAAATTAATATAAATCCTCTGATTTCCCTGCAAGAAGTTACTGAATGTGAACTCACTTATAATAAAACTTGCTCGATGTTCAAACCATTTTTGGTGACAAGGGGAGGTCAAGTATATGCTTTCGGGCATATAATTTTGTTTGCGAAGATGGTGCCCCTTGAGTAAAATATTACATTTTAAAATCATGTTGATTTTATGCAAGATACAATGAAACAGCAACCTTAAGGGGAAAAACTACCTTTAATCACAAAAGAAATCATCTTTGCTGAAAATAATTCTTCGTTAAAATGTTTTGCATAACAATTTCAAGCAAAACCATTTGCTTTGAAGTACAAGTGATGATAGATGCAAATATTTTGAGCAATGCGTAATCTTGAAATACCTACGTTCGCCAGGCACATATTTGCTCTGTGGCCAGCCTGTAAAGACAAGTGCGCATAGCTGCTCCTCTTGATAGCATGTGAGGGGAGGAAGGAAGGTGCATGGCTGAGAGAGACAGAAAGAAGGGTGAGAGAGAGGACGCTAGGTTGCCACGCTCATTCGTATAGGTATCCACTTCCCTCTCAGAGGCGTGTAAGGGGAAGTGGCAAGCCAGAATTGCATGCTGCAGTGTCAACAGACGTGCTGGGAAGACGAGTCACTAGACAAAGTGCCGCAGAGTAGTTACATACGGCGGCGTACGTGACATATTTCACATTCAGTTACTAGACATTTGCATAAACAACCAGCTTAAAAACTATAGTTGTGGAAAATCTTGGGTGAAGGGACACAAAATATTCTTTGATCGATGCACCGTGTGATAAATGATACAAGCGGTTTATGTTAACATAATTTACGTAGGAATTTCGCCGGGACCACTAAAAAATGTTATTGGATGCAGTTTATTGATACATGTGATAACAATACATCGAGAGTCAACTGTAATCCATCCCTAATCTTGATGGTTTGAGATAGCCATTATACTGTATCTGTTTATTTTCCTTATTAAATAAATAACCATTGAAAATTTTATAAAAGCCTACAGCTAAAATGAGGGATACTCTTTAATATCACAGTATAAAAATACAAGAGAAACAATGCAAATATGTAGACATGTTCTTCAGCAGTAAATTAGCATTATTACAAGTTGTCAAGAGGCAGGCACTGTGGGTGCTTCCTGTAGGCACCGACAGACTCCAGCACACCCCCAGGGGCACACAGCCAGGGGTCAACCGTCACCACCTGCCAGTTGCCGAGCTGGGACTTCAGGTCTGACAACACTTCCTACAAAAAATCCCAGCATACTGTTAAAAGTAAAAATATTGGTTACTTGTAAACTTATATTTTAACTTGTGTTTCATTGCTCTCTATTTATGTCACCCAATACCTGCAATTTGACCTGCTACTACACAACACTAACAAAAAATGCCTATAAAGAACAGTCGAGGCATTCGTCCGAGTAACAACCTATTCTGTTGACGCATTATATATATATATATAACGGTGGAATGAAAAAAAGTAAATAAAAACATCAACAGTTCACTATTATTTATTGAAGACAAAGTTCTAAGTATCATGATAGGGAGATATGCGGCAGAACATGAGGTGGAATTAATGAATCTAAACTCATTATCTCACTTCAAAAATTTAGAAGGCAGGAGGGCCACCCCTACTGGGATCCTGTCAACCCCCTACACTGGTGGAAAACAAATTTTAAAGTTTGATGATAGTTAAAAAAAAGGGATAAAGAACAGATCACAAATACTGCTGGTGTATGTTAAAATACAATACGGTATTTTCATCTGCTCACAATGACTGTCTGATGATTACTTAGAAGCTAGTACAACTTCCCACCCCAATTCTTAGCAGACAGGCTAATCGCACTGTGCTACCAAAAATGCTGAATTAGGGCATCACATGATGTGGCCATAGACAATCACAGCTCAATCCGCTATTGGGTTCCTGGAATTTTTACAAATCTGTGTAAAATTTACTTTCATTCTCAAAATAAATGCAAGTCAAATTTTTTGTTTGCCATTAACCACTTAAGACACTTGCCCGCCTTTACTTGGGCATACACTTATGTACCAAAAATTGGTCTAAAATATCTTAGGTAAGTCCGAAATGATCAATTAGAAAATTATCATCCTGATATATCTTGTATTCTAATGTTTGTGGTCATCGTTAATATTTCAACTAGGTGACAATATTTGTACTAGAATTCTTCTGTTTATTACTACTGAATATTTCACACTGTTCTGCAGCTATTTTTGTAGTGAATACACTGCATAGTTTTTACAGCAGAAACATAACTTTGTACAGATCACCAGTAGACGTGAGCAGCATGGAAATGTGTAACATTTTTCCATTTTGTGTAGCATTTTTTTTGCTAAAATATGTTTTCGTGTACTCTAGCATTCAGTGTGTACTTTTCTTGTTTAATGTAAGTTTGTCATTCTAAAGTACATAATGGGGGGGGGGGGGGGGGGAGAGAGAGAGAGAGAGAGAGAGAGGGGAGAGAGAGAGAGAGAGAGAGAGAGAGAGAGAGAGAGAGAGAGTGAGTGTGTGTGTGTGTGTGTGTGCGTGTGATATATATATATATATATATATATATATATATATATATATATATATATATATATATATATCGTCAAATACTTGTAGTTAAGATGAGGTGTATACAGATGTTGATTTATCAGATGATTGACAGTGGTGTACTAAAGTGAATTATCACCTCCCACAAGGTTTCATTTCATAATTATTTTGCACACCAGACTGAGACATCACAATTCATGAACGGCTCATACCCTATAGTCCATTCACGCTTTCTTCGGCCTTTTGGAATCAAACCTTTGAAAAATCACCATAGGCGTAAAATGTCAACCTGTTGTGTTCAATCACTTATATTCCATGATTATATTACCCTGTGAATAACATTAAAGTACTGTGTTCTTGAATAGATTAATAATCTACTTAGTATCTTCTATAACTTGTAATATTAATTTCGTGTTAAATACAAATTAACAACAGCGAGAGCAGCGACGTGTTGACAATGGCCGGTAAGAAATAGTTCACAGTTAAAATATATTTTAACCTTGTTTTTATGTATACTACAATATTGGTAAATTAAACACTGCCAAATCATATATTTGTATTGTTAGGCAGCACTGATGGAAACACATTTCATTGCTGCAGTTAAAAATATTGGTGCAAATTACAGTGCTTAGGCTCGCTCTAGTGACACAGTGTTTTTTTTTCATCCAGAAGAAAAGTTAAATAAGCGAAGCGGATAGTGTCTCTCTCTATCTATCTACCTCTCTCCCCCTCCCCCCCTCTCTCTCTCGGGAAGTTTGTATCACCTGTGTACCAGGAAAGGTATACATCTTGTTATTTCTAATTTCAGTACATTTCATACCAATTACAACAACAATAATGATGTTTGAAATTGTAATTTACAATTGAAACAAGACTTTATTGCTTAAATACTTATTATATGTTATTTAGATGCAATGGCACAACGCTTACAAATCCAGCAGGTTGGCAGACGTGTTGTGGAAAGGAGAATATAGAATTTGATCTGCTTTCCCCCCAGCTACAAGCTTGTCCCAATAGGCGATTATACCCAGTTTTTATAGTGCCTTATGACTGGCAGTGAAGTGGCGACATGTCAATGACACAGCGTGTTTCTGAACGAAGTATCAAGTTTGTACTCGTGTTTTTGAAACATCCTAGGCAAGTTACAATGTTGTGGTAAATAATATGTGTTTCCACAGCAGGGTTAAATGTGTTGTGATTGCTGCATGTGAAAGGGAGTAGGGGCGTTGTAATCATTATGCAGCCCAGGTGTGTGTGGATTTCAAATATGTGTACAGTTTATATGTTTTAACCATGAACTGATGTTTTGATGAAGTTAATTATTTATATTCATGTCTGTTTATCACAACACTGTACCTTCGTGCCAGGTGTTTGAAACACAGTTGTGTAACAAGCTTACATTTCTGTGATTTTAATGTCTGTCACAATCCCAACAAGATACTAAGCCCACGCAGATAAATTTAAATAAATAATAAAATAAACCTACAAACCAGTAAGGTCTAATGGATGTTAATATTAGCGGAATAAATGTTACGATAGGCCTATGTGTTTGCATGTTCACCACTATCTTTTACGTTTGTCGATGCTAAGTAGTACAATAAATAAGCGAAACAAGTAGTGTGCTGGAATTTATTACGTTGTTTCGTTGGACTGGTTGTCCCTTCATATTTATTTTTATTCCAAACACATATTAATAACAACAGGTTAAATACTACTGTTGTTTCCGCAACAGATGTAACAAACACCGTTGTGGAAAAATATTAATGTGTATTATGTGTAACAAATAGTTATAAGCTGACCTAAATATTGTTATAAGACTAAATTGTGAAGATTCATAGGAGATGGTTTCTACAATATGACCATTCTTTGAACAGTTGTGAACAGCAACCAAAACATTTGACAGTTATAAAAGTAGAAGTCCCATAGCAGTGTTTATGTTTACGTGTAGCGGAAGGATACGTAATCAGTAACCAAAAGTAGAAATTTAGCAGGGCTTCAGAAAAGGTCGAAGCTATCATGAGTCAACTATACACAAGCAGCCTAAGATGGGTTGTAATACATCCCTCAAAAACATGTGAGATTCTGAAAGACACTATTATGTTCTGTGAATCAAAATCTGGGTACCTTTGAAACTCTAAACTTGTATTTGACAGTAAATATAGTCACCTTCCCCTATCTTAACAGATTTTGCTGAAATTGCCTCGACCTTTATTGGACAAAGATTACTGTCTTACTTCAAACAATTTTTACACATCTCCACTGCTGGCTGATATTCTACTTAGTCACAGAACTGACATGTATAGGACTGTTGTTACTTTCCTGTAAAGAAATGTTGGAAGTACTCAAAATGTGTAAGCTAAAGAGAGATGATATTGCAGCTTCCTAGCATAGAAAAGTCACTACCATTCATTGGAAGGACAAGAAAGATGTGTGTGTGTTGTCCACTATACACAACAGTGAAGTATAACTGTGATAAAGAGAATAATAAGACACTCAAGAAATTGAGAGCCGTCATCGACTATAGCTTTACAATGTGTGGCATTGACAGAATCAATCAGCATTTGGGAAGCTATTGTGTGCCAAAAAAAATTTAAAACAGAAATATTACACTTTTTTTTCTCCCACATATGTTAACAGCCAAATTTCTATTTGCACATTTTATAAAAAAAAATTTGGTGGAAGGCTAAGCCATCTGGAATACAGACTCTTGATAACTGAGAAAATGTTTGAGAAGAATCATTGCCAAGAATTTTCTTCCCAATGAGGACATCCTAGCACAACTCCAAACTACCTGCAACTGACTAAGCGTCAAATTATAATACAAAATTCTTTTCCCTGAAAGTGGCATTACCATTTCTAATAGCTTGTAGGCAGACACCAAATGCAAGAAGACCCTAAATTTTTAAACCCTCTGAACAAAAGTGACATTGAACGTAAGACAAGTTGATGCATGATGCATACTGACTAAGAAGATAAATGACTTCACTTCATCTACGCGCCTCACTCAAAAGTACATTGAACTGGATTTGAATTGTATGATTCGTAACAGAGCTGCTACAGGATTTTCCTTGGTCGCTGGGATTATTACAGGCGTGACAGAGTTGTACTTTTTATCATCAGCACAGTCAGTAAGCAAAACATAGCCTCTCCTCGAGATGTCAAGAGTGAATAAGCCAGCGATCAAGCCATCGCTACAACCTCAACTGAGCAGAAAGTTGAAGGGTGCTCCAAGAGATGGTGACACCGGTGCTGCAGTACTACAGTGGCTGCCTGCTGACAGCCCTTTGCTCCGCTAGTCAAGTGCACATTGCACCCCCACTCCATGGCCCTACGAGGCCCTTGGCCAGCACTTTATATTACTGTACACCGGCCCATCTAGTCAGCAGTTGTCTGGCTCTTGTGAGAGCCACTTCAGCCTTGGCAGCTTGCTCTACCGTCTCCTGCGGTGGAGCTATCTGACCAAACACCGCCTAGAAGCACTTCAGCATCACCACCACCTGCAGCCAGATATTCCAGAAGTCCTCCCCCTGCAAACCTTCTAAAAGACGTCTAAAAGCTATCCTACTTGCTTGCCCACTGCAACGGTTACCCCACGCTCCCTTCAGGAAGTGAGCCTTCTAAGTCCCTTCAGGACATGGACAAAGTATAGACAAGTAAAGTTGATTAAGCTACCTTAGTCAAAACTGCCACCTTTTAGTTTAGAACCAGGTCCCCTTCACCTGAATTGCATAGTCTATTACTTCTGGTCAGCTTGAGGTAGTCAGGAGATAGGAAACACCATGTTTTATTCCTCTCAGAATAACCACGTTTCTAACCTACATTGTTTTCTTATTTCCTTGAATTCATAGTAGAAGGCATGTCCCGTCAGAGTGGAGCAGGAGACCATGGATTGAACTAATTATTTTACCGCCTAAGATAAGACTGCCAGCTCCCCTTCAGGGATTGTACGTCGGCAAACACACACCATATAACCATTCACACAACCATTTTTGTTGCCAACTGGAGTAATGGTTAGGCTTGGCGTTGGCCCAGTTGTCGAGAAAGCAGAACACTAATAGCTAGGGAACTGCATGTTGCCTGCTCCTATTAGCAGAAACACAGTTTTGAACCTGTTGCCTTTTACCAAGCGAGGTGAAAAAGACCCGAAGGAAAGGAAGGATACCTCTGCCTACCAAGCTACCTGGGGCTGCACCCAGACCAATAAGGCTTTTAGCCAAGACTTTCCCCGGGAACAAGCTCGGGCTACCTGTAAGTTGGAGGGGCTTCATCCCCCCCCCCCCCCGAGTTCGCACCCCTTCTCTGTTTTCAGCTCCCCAAAAGGTTCCAGGGACACCATACCCCGTCATTGCCGCCTTCCGACAAGGAGAGAAGATGCACATCGGATTGGCCTGCCCCTGGTTTAACATCCACCGCTACACCAGACCATCGAAAGCTGCCAGCAGCAGCTCAACAGTTCCAGCCGTAGCAGCCTGTGGGGACAGTCGAGCTCCACCAGCAGCCACACCCCAGCCAGTAAGCTAGCAGCACCGTCCAGCCGACCAAGCATCAGTGTAAATAAGCCCGGCCAATAGCCAAACCTGTAATTGACTTTGTGCCTAGCCGACAGCCGATACGGCCAACTCTGTACACAGGTCGTGCTCTGGTACCAAAATAAGCCTGCCACAAGTCGCCCTAAGTGCCACCAGCTTGCACTAACAAAGTCACTATTTCTGACGTAACATCACATTTGCTCCGAGTCAGATAGTGTCATGTGTCAAGAAGTAGATAGGAACTTTCTTGGTGCCCAAAATGGGGCCTTAGCTTTTGGTGAAATTAGTAGCAACATCAGAACTAGGCCAGCACGATCCAAGAACTGTGAAGCTAGCCAGACCACCAGATCCAGTCCACCAAAGGACTTTGGGAAGTCCTTAATCACCTCGTGGCGCCCAACTACCAATAACTATGTCGGTTAGCGAAACTAGCCAACAAGAAACCCAGGAAGTTGCCATGGCCGAAACTCAAGACAACTGGTGTCATATAGCCACTTAACCCGGCACTGGACTTAATTCTATCACGAGTAATCACTGCCAGGAGATATTTCATTATTGGTGCCTAGAAAGGGCCGATGAGGTACGGTACACAGACGGACTAGAATAACGGTGTGAAAACTGCAGAACACACCAATCGGCGTACTGTCATTGGATTACCTGCCCAGGTCACTGCATTAATTTGGTCCACTGTATAATATGCGCTCAGCCATTCCATCACAAATGCATATGCTGGCAGGAGGAACAGGTCACTCGCTCAGGTAGTCTATCGGTGTGAGGTGTGCAGACGAGCCGCGGAATACAGGCCCCGTAATCCAAGACATTGTTTCAGACCAGCTACAACACAAGGTACCAGCGAGCCTCAGTTGCAAGAGTTCACTGACCACCCCATGAAGACCCAGTCTCATTTACGGAGGAGTGCGAGAAAGAGTTCAATGAACACTAAGTCCTGAGTAAACAATGGGTAACTAGAGCCAGTAAACAACTCCGCAGCCGCACCCTAGAAAGGTGGGGAAAATACGGGGAATTCGTAATGGAATGGAGCCAATTATGCATTCACATAGCCACCCAATTTTTGGGTGAAGTAGTAGTAGCTCATCTGCCAAGAGAATTCTACGGTCAAACCCAGCACTCGGAATAGGAGGCCGAGATATCCATCCGGAGAAAAGTTCAGTTTTACGGCAGAATTTACTTAGCCGCCACAGAAGAGAGGTGCATTAGTACCGTATTTACCCGAAAGGAAGACGATCCTGAATCTAAGATGACCCCTTCCTAAAAAAAAATATTTTTGAGGAAAAAATATTTAAACCTGAATTCAAGACTACACATGTGAAGTAATAAAAAAATTATTTAGGTAGAAGTATTTTTACATGAATTTATGACAAACCCTTCAAGAATAAATGCTATTATATGAATAATAAGATATATTTGATTTACTTTTAAAGAAAAATTAATCACAATGAAATAGGTGTGTCTAACCTGGCTGTATGGTAGCAGCATCTTTCTTACAGTGTAAAACTTTTGTGGGTGTTATATAAGTAGTCGTGACTTGAGCCATTTTGCTTCCCAGCAAAGCGCTTCCTTTTTACGGACCGGCGACATCAGGGGGCCTATTTTAAGTTTCGTCGGTAACTGCTCACACCGGCCCATGCTGTCATGAACCTACTGTCTTGCAGCCGACAAAATTATCGTCGGATCCAAAACGGTATTCAGAGTTATTGATCATTTAGCATGGGGGAGCAATCGGGCATCTTCGGCTTACCGACTTTCCCCCACTCCAAGCTAGACGAGCGTTTCTGTCTGCGCACGGTCAACAACATACCAACAAAATATTACTAGAATTGCTTGTTTTAAAATTCCACAAATCTGTTGAAAAAACATTACTTAAAGACACGAATAGTAAGCTTTATATTTCAAAACTTTGTGTTCAAATGATAGCAAAGTTTACAAACAGTAAGTTTGCGTGTTTTGTAAATGTATTTGTATACCGTTAATATAATTATTGACGTGGCCTGAAAAAGCAGCACTTTCCATATTTTTGTAGTGAGTGAATAATATTTGTTTATTTGTCTATATCATAAATTCAACAAGTGTAAGGTTAACTTCGGTCAAGTGTGTGAGTGTATTGTTGCATCTATACAAATACAAACATTGATGTAGATGAATCGCGTTTTATTTTTCATTAAAGTTAAAATTTTTGAAGTTAAATAATTTGAATATTATTTCCATACAAGCAAAATTTTCCATTACTCCATCAAAATACTTAATATGCAAAACAAAATGCCGCACACTTGTAAGAACATCAAAATAATGTTGTCTCACGAAAGAAGTGAATCTAAAGCCTCCCGTCCCAAAAAAAAAAAGCATTTGTTTCCTTTTTCCATATCTAACTTGGTAATTACAAAAATTAATGAATTTGGAATGCCAACCTAGCTATAATATCCTACATTAATTACTGGCAGAAGTTAGATTATGTTAGTCTTTCAGTGACCATCACGACAGGAAACACAAGGAAAGAGGAAAATGCAAGTATGCATTGGACTCGAACATTTCTTTACAAACGTCTTTTTCTTCACTGACAAAACAGCTGTGGTGGAAGGATAAATTGCTGTGCTATTTTTCTAGAACTGTAAAAATTCACCCCACTTACATGAAACAGACTATAACAGAGTCAGCCCCAAAACATTCCAAACTATAGGCTATTAGGGGCCAAAATACAAATATACACAGCTTATAAGCTTTCTTTTTTAAAAAATGTTGTTACAGCATAACATCACATAACTGTATTTCACATATTTAAACAAAGTAAAAATTATACAGGAGGGGAGTTTCAATCTCATACCATAAAGACACTTGTGATACGAAGCACGCAACTTGACCGCTAGACCACCGAACACATGCTGTTTGAGAGATGAATAAATGTGTATTTAAGATAAGGTACTAGTAATTTATTGAATAAATATTTACAATTGAGTATTTGTACATTTACATGCTTGTAATAACATCCCACAAGTAAAATAATCTGTATAATGTTGTGCACAATTTTTAATGACAGACGTGTGTGATGCATGTTTGTAATAGTTGTGACCAATATTTTCATGCTTATTCGTATCGTAAATGTACGTGTAGGAAAATTATAACTCCATACAACACAAACACATGCTGCACTGACTTTATACTATACAATATTTGTTTCCGTATCATTGAAATACACTGCCATGTTTAATACAGATGCCTGCCATATTAGTTTACCTACAAAATTATATCCTGCCAATTGTTCGTGAGCAGTTGAGAAGTTCCAACTCCACTCGTGACATCACTCGACCTTCGTTTCAAGCTTAGAATACCCAACGGTGGTCTGATAGTTGTAAAGAATCTGTCGTTTTTCATTGGAATGAGAGACTTAGAATAACCTCCCAGATAAGTCAAAGTTGACAGGTACAGTCTCAGCACTGCAAAAATACGTACAACAATAGGACATACAGTATTTAAGCATGAAAAACCTCTGTCAAAATCGCCTAGGTTTTGAATTGAAGATGATTCCCGAATTGTAGACGACACCTCATTTTTTCTATTCCTTTTCTGTCAAAAACCTCGTGTTCCTTTTGGGTAAATACTGTAATATTGCCGGATGCTCCTACCAAAATTACATAACATTTTACAAATCCTTAAACCCACCACAATCGAAGAGTTCGTTGAAAGGGCACATGAAAGAAAGTATAATTTTAAAGCCCAGGCAGCACTCGACAAGTCACGTAAAAAGCAAACAGAGCCTGAAAAGCAGACAGATAAGAAAGGAAACATGCCTCCTACACCAGCTTCGTCACCTCTCAACCCCCCTTATTAAGACGCAGGTATTGTCCCAGACACCACTTCAACTGGGATTGCCCAGATAAATCGGCCGGTCAGGGGGACACAAAAATGAGCCAGGTGGGAAAGGCCATCGCCAGACCGAAAAGCGAGCAGTAGCTTCCCGGATCAAAGGGACCAGCATCTAAGAATTAATGGAGGAATCTGAACCCCCAGAAGCACCACACATTAAGGTCACTATCAATGACAAGCCAGTCCTGGCGCTGCTAGATTCCGCCAAGACCGGAAATTTTATTCCTAGTGATGTTCTAACAAAGCAACACGGGACATCACTTCAACCCCAGAAAACATAGTAAGGATAGCACAAGGACATACTACCTGTAGACGGACATACTACGTTAGAAGTTAACCTACCAAAAACACTCCAGCACAGTGGAGCTAGTAGTCTTACCCGACCTCACTGAAGTCGTAATCCTAGGCCACCTGTGGCTATGCCAGCAACAATGTCTACTAGACCATAGCTAGGGAAGAATTTACCTGGGAGACAAAAACCGGGTCACTGTAAATTAGTAACATAGTCCCACTGCAGGGGTCCCACAGCCAATTGGCCGGAACGAAATAAACCATCAGTTAGTAGGACCTGAGTTCGACCAACTAAGGCAGATTCTAGATGAAAACGCCGAGCATTTGGGCAACCAGGACAACTGCGCCAGACCCGGTAAATTCAATATGAGATCTGGACAGCAACCGATACCTTGATCTACAATTGCCCGTACAGCATGTCTATCAGAAGACGTAATTTAATTATGACCCAAGAAGAAGAGGTGAAGAACCAGGGAATAGCTGAGCCATCAGATTCGTCATATAATTCCCGCATTGTACTGGTACAGAACAAAGACGGCCAGCTGTGCTTCTGTGTTAATTATAATGACATCATGCACCCCATCACTCTGCCTGCCATCAACCTCGGTCACATGCTGAGAGACGTAGGGGAGACCAAAATTTTAAGTACCCTGGACATACAATCTGGGTACTGGCAGATCGCGGTTCGTCCAGACAGCCGTAAATACACTGCATTCACCACGCCAAAAGGAGAAACATCACATTTCATAGTAATGCAGTTTGACTTAAAGAATTTGTCAGCCACCTTTCAGAGGCTTATGTCAGCCAAGGTCCTTACCTGCTACACTGCCCAATTCTGTTTTGCGTACCTAGACTATGTGATAATTTATTCCAAGTCATGGGAAGAGCACTGTGGGCACTTGCAACGAGTACTAGCGCGCTTGGAACTGCACAGATTAACTTATAAGCTATCTATGAGTCACTTTGGCAAGACGTCACTTTACTATTTGGGCCACGATGGAAATTACCAGCAAGCCTCGTCAATACGAGCAATCAAAGAGGGCGAAGAACCAGCTACGAAGAAACAGTTGCGACATTTTCTGGGACTCTGCAATAGGCTACGTGATTTTGTACTCGACATTGCCAGCAAAATGACCCCCCCTACACCCGCTGCTAGAAAAATAAGCTAGCTGGAAATGGGGACCTGAACAATGCCACGCTTTTCAGGCCCTCAAAGAAAACTTCTGTCACATCCAGTTGCTGCATCGCTCGCAGGGAGACAGCCCCCTAATTCTACAAACTGATCCCTGCCAGAACATCCTTAGGGCAGTTTTGTATCAGGAAGACCCCGAGGTCCATCCACAGGTGATAGCCTATGCCAGCACCTACGTGAACACCACTGAACAGCCATACCATATCACTGAGTAAGAATGCCCTGCAGTGATATGGGCCATTCGAAAGAGTCGTTACTACCTGGAGGGCAAGAAATTCATCTTACATACTGACAGTAAAGCACTGCAGTGTCTTCCGGAGTCAAAGTGACCAAAAGCCAAGCTCGGATGGTAGATGTTTCTCACAGAGTTTGATTTCAAAGTCCAGCACTGCCCAGGGAAAACAAATGATTTGCCTGATGCCCTGTCACGCAAGCCTGACCTGGACAGCAAAGAAAAGGGAGGAAGAGGAATGGGAAAGGATGGTGCACCCTCCAGCTCCTGACTGTAGCCCTGATGAATACATCCAGCTACTCCAACTCCGCTTAAGCAAGTACCAAATAGCTAACCACCAACAACAAGATCCGGATATCCAGAGACTTCTGCAGGACCACTCTTAGAGCTTTGAGTTCTGTGACACACTCTCAGAGCTTTGAGTTCCGTGACAATAGAGTATGGTCGTATGGTCCCAGTCCGGACAACCTGGGGTGGACTGGAGAAGTTGAATACCAAAAGGATTGAGGGTGGACCTATGCAGCCACTACCACGATGACATCTAAGCTGGACACCCGGGTATTAAATAAACATTGCGTGACCTGGAAAAATGCTATATCTAGGATGGAACGAGCCACGACGTCTGGCAGTACATCAACAGCTACGAGGTGTACTGCTGTGGTAAAGCCTACCCTATACCCCCGCCAGCCTCCAAGCCCCATCTCCCGCATACAGCCTGGATGCAGATAGTGGCCGACCTAATAGGCTCTATCCCAGGAGCACCCGGGGAAACCACTACTTATGGTGGTGACTGTACTCTTCTCATGATGGGTGGAGGCATTCCCACTGCCTAGTCAAGAAGCCACCAACATCATTAATAATTCAAGATGGAGAATTTCCCTCGAATGGGATACCTACAATGTATCCTAACAGATAATGGCAACCAGTTCACCAGCCAGCGCTGGCAGAAGCCGTGTAACACGTGGGGAGTCGAAACTTGGATGATGCCTCCTTACCACCCACAAGCTAAGCCCACTGAGCGGAGGAACCAGGAACTCAAGAAGAGCCTCGTGTGGGCAACGATTATCGCCACTGGGACCAGCATATCCTGATGATCCTCTTCGCCCTTTGCAGAACAACAAATGATGCAATCAAGACAAGCCCCAGTCAGCTCGTCCTGGGTCAAACTCTTCCATGACTGGGAGATTGGCAGTGAAACCAGCAACCCAGTGAACTCCCGCAGCCAGAGGAGATCTGCAAGGCAGTTTTGGCCTGGATGGACCAGCCATAAGAACCACAGGCTCATTATATTGAGAAAAAGTACCCACAGCCACACACCGGGCTACGCAGCTTTAATATCGGCGAAGCCATACTCCTCCGGAACCACCCATTGAATAAAGACAGCCAATTCAGTGTAGGAATGGCCGAGAAATGGAAAAGCCCATATAAGATAGTAGGCGGTTAAGATAATGTAAATTGGGCCAAAGATGCACGGGGTCGAATCACAAAAGAAACCCGAGGGCAGATATGCCCCTTTCCTGGGGAAGGACTTGAACCAGCCACCAGCACCCTGGGATCGGAAACTGACAAACATAAAAAATGTGAAGATGATTCCACACCCAAGCCAGCCATCGCCATGTCGCCTCACCTTCCGAGGCTTGAAGAAGGGTATGAGATTTATCCGTCAAATCACCTGGATACTCCAATAAGAATAGAGTTTCCTGCACCACAAGCCGCCGCGTCAATACACTCTCTACCTTCAACCTACAGCAGCTTCCTGCACTGAGCCACCGCTCGATAAACCCAGATGTCACCTGCCACAACAGAAATACTGTGGTGCAGCCCATTGGATTAGGAGGTGTGATGTAGACAGCTACCGCCGAGCTCAGTGAGGGAGGAAGCCAAAGCACCCTGAGCCGACGAGGTAGTGGAACATCAAGAGATGTTACCTCGATCTGCCACCCCAGAAGCACTGGTCCTGGAGGGCCAACCCAGCCAAGAGACTGCCACACCAGGCGACATTGCAGCAGCCGCAGAAACGCCGCCTTCTGAGGAAAAGGCACCCACGAGAAGTGATGGTGAAGTCGAGGCCAACCTGGAGGCCTTGAATCAGCTTCCACCCCTGGCTGCATTCAGCCTGGGCGACGCAGCCACCCAGCTTGTCTTGCCACCACAAGGCACCGAGGCCACCCCTGCCGAGGTTTGAGAGAACGAGCCCAGTAGCAGCCATGCCGAGGAGGCAGAGGAACCCAAAGAGCCTCTGCCTATGTCAGCCACACAACGTCCATCGTCGGACGATGCAGGAGCCCTCGCCCACCAAACGTAGCCTTCCGAGAGGGAGGCCCCCATGAGAGGTGTCAGTGAAGTCGAGGCCAACCTGGAGGCCTTGACTCAGTTTGCAGTCCCCGGCCACGTTAAGCCTGGACAATGAGACCACCCAGCCGGTCTTGATGCCGCCAGGTGTCGAGGCCACCTCAACAGTACGAGAGGATGAACACAGCTGTTTGGCTGGAGAAATGTCAGAGCCTGTCCTGCCTCTGCCGGCTGCTCCGACACCTGCCCTCCTAGTGGAGGGCCCAGCTGATCGTCCCCTGGCACCCAGTGACCCCAAGCAGACTACAGTCATCTGGGCGATGACCCAGAACCCGCCAGCCAGATGCAAAGACAGCAGCCTGTCCATACCTACCGTGGCGCTCCGCAGCCTGGTCGATACCATGAAGCCTGTGGAGGTCGACGACATGCTCCACGTGGTGCTCAGGAAGAAGGGCCAACCACCCAAGAAATCCTGGAACCAGTCAGTCTAGTGCTCCTAACTTTTCCAGATATTGAGAGCTGATGTAAAAACTGTACCCCCATGGCCATCAGTTTGCAGTGACTTGAACTGATAACTAATAATGTGGATGTCAATAGCCATCACCGTGATCCAGTAGTCCACAGCATGTAATGAACATTTTTTTTTCACAGCCGTCAATTGCTGCATAAGACAGTGAAAAAAAAAAAGGGGGGGGGGGGGGACTTTGAGCAACCGTCAATTGTTGCCCACAATACGTAAAATTGTTGCTTAGTAAAATCAGTGTAACAAACAGACAGTTACCGGCAGTAATAAACAGCTGCCCCAGTATCATCACGTGTGTAATCAGTAACCTGCAAAGACAAGACTTTATAGGCAAACAAATAGGCATAGTCAAGTGTATTAACAGGCACCCAAGGACACTGGTATATGCCTAGCATAATATGCCTAGCATAATATGCCTAGCATAATGTGCTGTGATACATAAATACTTGAGGAAAGGACTTCCAGTTCCAGTGTAAACAAACAAGTGCTAGAGACTTCTAATTCTGAGAAGCAAATAGCCAAAGATAACAGATAATAAACAAAAGGACTCTCTCAATCAGCTAAATTTTAAAATTCTTCTAAATAATATTTTCAAACCTGTTGTAAATACTCAGTGATCTTGTTGTTTAGAGGGCCTCATTGCATTTTTTTTTTGTTTTGTAGGTGGTCCTCTATGGTAATGTGTTAGTTTTTTTGTTGTAAATTTGTGATCTTGCTGTATATATTAGATAAGATTCCCATTGGCTAGGGTGACAGAAGGCTTTGTGCTGGCAAACCCTACAACTATGTCACACGTAAATCTACCTGCTGTATGATACATGTAGGTCCACTAGGCAGAGCCAATGCATTCTTCACCTTCTTCAGTCACAACAGGTAAATAACTATCTAACTCACCTCTCATGAGTGAGGCTTAGAACATACACCAAGGGTCAAACTTTTTGTGCCGCTTGTGTTTTGCTTTTGCTTTTGCTTTTCCAACAGGAGAATATCTGTAAAATGATATTTGTAATTAAATATCCAAGCCTTCAGCTTATCGTGTGAATGGTTAAAAATGAAGGGCTGCGAGCACCCCCACACTCGACACTGTGACATATTTTTTAATCGTCTCTTTTCTTCCTATTCGCTTCGGGACACCTTGGGGGAGGGGAGAAGAGACAAGCCATCAGCTGTCATTTACCTGGCCGCCCCTCAGCTGTATAGTGAGAAAGAGAGACAGCGCTAGTCAGCCAGCACCAGCCTGCCAGAGATGAGTCACCTGGCATGCGCTGCCACAATGGTCAGAACTCTAGCACACAAAGCAGAGAGCGAGACAGAGGCACAATGCCGCCTCAAGGGATGACAGTTCATCGCCCAGATGAATCTCAGTCGCACCAGAAGCGGACGGGGGGAGGGGAGGGGTGAATTGACTCCGGATACTTACTGACTAAGAAGATAAATGTTTTCGCTTCATCTACGTGCCTCACTCAAAAGCGCTTTGAATAGGGTTTGAATTGTATGATTTTTACCAGAGCCGCTACAGGATTTTCCCTGGTTGCGGGGATTATTATGACAGAGTTGTACATTTCTTCATCAGCACAGTCAGTAAGCAATGCATAGCCTATCCTCGAGAATATGTCGAGAGTGAATATGCCAGCAATCGAGCCAACACTACAACCCCGAGCGAGCAGATACATGACAGGTGCACCAAGAGATGGTGCCATCGGTGCTCCAGTACTACAATGGCCATCTGGAGACAACCCTTAGCTCCCTCCGCCTACAGACAAGTGCGCATTGCACCCCACTCCAAGACCCAGCAAGGCCTAGGCCAAAGCTTTATATTGCTGTGCACCGGCCCATCTAGCCTGTTGTCGTCTGGCTCTTGTGAGAGCCACTTCAGCCTTGGCATCTCACTCCTCTGCCTCGTACACTGGAGCTCTCTGACCAAATACTGCCTTGACGCCGAGAAGTCCTTCAGCATCACTGCTGCCTGCAGCCAGATTGTCCCGAAGCCCTACCCCTGCAAACCTTCTAGAAGACATCGGTCACCGTAGTCACTTGACCACAACAATGGCTACTCCACACTCTCTTCAGGAAGTGGAGCCCTAAGTCCCGCCAGGACACGGACACAGTATAGAAAGGTAAAGTTGATTTAGCTACCGTAGTCGAAACTGCCACCCTTTAGTTTATAACCATTTTCCATTCACCTGGATTGCGTAGTCTATTACTTCCGGTCAGCTAGAGATAGTCAGGAGATAGTATGGGCCATCGTCTTTTATTCCTCTTGGAATAAACACGTTCCTAACCTACATTGTTTTCTCATTTCCTTGAGTATGCCTAGAATCCATAGTAGGCACCACGTCCTGCCGGAGTAGAGCAGGAGACCAGGGATTGAACTAATTATTTTACCACCTATGGTAGGACTGCGAGGTCATATTCAGGGACTTGTACGTCTGCAAAAACACACACCATTCGATGGCCACAAGTTTGGTGCACTCTGTGTACCTAACGGTATAGCTACAACCACTCGTCATACACCCCTAGGGAGAAGAAACCACTAGATCAACTTGAACCCATCCACTGCACCACGCGAGTTGCTGGAGGGAGTGTTTGGTTGGCTCTGGGTTGGGCTTGTCCGCCCTAGGACTATGTCCGCCAAAGCTATTGGGATGCCTCCGAGGAAACCTGCTCTCCAACTACTGCACAGTTTGTGTTGCCGGCTGGAGTAACGGCGAGGCTCGGTGTTGGCCCGGTTGCTGAGACAGCAGAACACTACTAGCTAGGGAACTGTACATCGTCTACTCCTACATGCCGAGACACGGTTTTGAACTGATGCCTTTTACCAAGTAAGGTGGGAAAGACTGGAAGGAAAGGAAGGGTACCTCTGCCTACCAAGCTACCTGGAGCTGCACCCAGACCAATAAGGCACTTAGCCAAGTCTCTCCCATGTAACAAGCTCAGGCTGCCCATAAGTTAGTGGGGCTTCACACCCCAGCTCCCTCCACTTCTCAGTTTTTAGCTCCCCAGAAGATTGCAGGGACACCACACCCCATCGTCGCCACCTTCAGACGAGGAGAGAAGGTGCTCATTAGACTAGCCTGCCCCTGGTTTAACATCCGCCGCTACACCAGCCCACCGAGAGCTGCCAACAGCAGTTCCAGCCATAGCAGCCCGTGCGGACAGCTGAGCTCCACCAGCATCTGCATCACATTACGCTGAGTCAGATAGCATCACGCACCAAAATATTAAACGTAACGTGTGCATCCAATTAGCTGAGGAGAGTAGTGCCACACGTGGTTATCGACCTGCAGTGTACTCACCACTGTAGAGTTCAGCACAGTGGTTAAAGTAGTGGGTTTACTCTGAGTGTTGACGACGATGGGTGTGGGTCCAAAGGTGGCCAGATCTCCAGAACCAGTCTAGCACTCCCTCCGGCGACAGTTCAGTGTGGTGGATGGAGTGAAGGTTGGGCTGGTTGACTAGCTGCTTTATGGATTGAGTTGCTAGTGGTTGTCTTTACCTTACTGTACACCAAGTGCACAGTATGGGTGGCTGTCAACTGGGTGTGTTTACGACGTACGTGCGCCCTATTAAGGGAGCCAGCTGTCCTACTCTAGGTTTAGTAATTCGTTTGTCAAAGATGCTGTCTCCTTTTTACCCTGGTGGGCTGACGTCTACAGAGGATAAAATCACAGTCACCCTAGAATTAGTACTCTGAGGTTTGAGAGAAAAACCGTGTTTATTCCGTAAGGAATAGACATGGCGGCTCTTACTACCTCTCAACTAACCAGGAATTGAATGGAAGTAAACTATGTAAACCAGGTGAAGGGGACCTGGGTCTTAAGTGAACAAGAGAAGATGCGGCTAGGTAGCTATAATAACAACAGTCCCTAACTATCTCAACGCCGTTGTCCAGAAAGGACTTCGGGGGCCACTACCACAAAGGTAGTGGGTGTTAAAACTACCACAAGGGTAGTGCAGTTGCCATTCCCAGAGGGGTAGCGACTTTTCTAGAGGTTGAAAACTTCTTCGAGGGTTGTTGGTTAAAGTCTTGGAGATCTTATGGTAGGTTGCGAAGACGATATCAGCAGAGTGTCCATGCACACGAGTTGGTGGAGCGAGCTGATGGAGACGAACTCAAGAGATCAACTGGAGAACAACTGGCGTTTCTTTGCAGCGCACGGGCACATATTCTACCTGCCTGTGGACTTGTCTGGGGTGTGGGGGTGCGGGTGGCGAGCTCCTTCTCCTGGGTGAAGCCTCACTCTCTAGCACGATTCCTCCGTACGCTGTGGAACTAAGCAGCTCTGTAATGCTGGGCAGTGGTGGCTGTTGACTTTTGAAACTGGGAGGGCTGTAGCGATCCCAACTCATATCATTACAAATATCATTTTTTAAATAGACACAGTGATAAATATATTGCATACGACAGGCTTAAGTAAGTGTAGCTTATGTAGCTAAATACAAAAAATAAGTGTGGTTGTTTGAAGAAAAATGTATCATCGCCCAATATATAATGGTCAACACACTGTGGCAGCTTGTTCAAATCTAATCACTACTACAGGTATGTATTTGTTTTAAGTTTGTGTAAGTTATTTGCCTTCCAACCAGTACCTACATGGTCTGGTACATTATACGAGACGATGAGAGATAACACAATAATACCAATTCTACCATACTAATGATGTTGATAACTTAAATATATTAACACAAATATTTTTAAAACCAAATACTAATTTACATAGCCTACAGTACATACAAAATTAATGTCAAATTTATATTAGAGAATGAAAGTGGCATAACTTAATCAATAAATTTGTAAAAAAAAATCCATTCATCAACTTGTATGTGCTATCTAACTGCAACAATGTATATTCATTCACCTTACCAAGCAATGAAAATTTTATGGCATTTTTTATATGTTGTGAACATGATTTATGTCTTTTAACTTTGTCTCCAAAATGATTGAAATCTTTTACCCCATTGACAGTCCACGCAATATCATTAGGTTTCATTAGCAAAAAAAAATTAAACAAAACAATACATTTCCAACTTCACACCTGCACAGCCAGTCCGTGAAATTGTATGTACTTACGTCGAATTTTCTCGTATATGAACCATTTACCACCTTGGCTTTGTTGTTGAATTATATTTAACTGTGGCCATGCTGGTCCCAAATTATGTAGCTCTAGTTTATTCTTGTAATTGAAAATCTTTGTCGTAATAAGGTTTAAAATATTACTCACAGAATGAACAATTATTTACAAGTTTACACAACGCAACATTAACAACAATTTAACCCTGCTTCTGACCGATGCTCATAGCTCATCATTAATTAACAAAAAACTTATTCAGAGTATTACACACTATATTTGATGATCACGTGAGTTTGAACAATATCTATAAATAAAAAATATTCAAAATAAATACAATCATTGTTAAGAAATGTATTTAACAACTGCAAAAGAGTGGAGTACAAAAGTGTGCTTACAAAACATGTAGCCTTGGTAGCCTTGTCAAGTTCCAGGAAACCATTTTTTTGTATGAGCAGGGGCACGTTCAGCTCTCTCCGATTTACAGCATGTGATTGGCTGAAAAGGGTCGAGCCCCTGAAGTCTTCCCTCCCTCCAGCACCCCTAGTCCAATGTTACGGTCATCTCTCTCTACAAGCCGAACCCACTTTGGGGCGAGGAATCTGCCGCCCCACCACTCGACATTTCCAAAAACATTTCTCTCCTGATAAGAGTCTCATCCATCTCAAAAACATTGGCTGCGAAATAGCCTCTGTATTCATACGCAGTATTATTTACTGAGTAGCAGATAAGTAGAGGTATGCATTATGGGATTTTATTAGGAGGGCTGCATCCCATAGCCCTCCCTCAGCAGCTGCCATTGATGCTGGGTTGCCTTGGTTACGCAAACTTAGGCGCTTAACTGGGCTGCTTTAGCTAGCCTTTCTCCATGTGAGGGGGTTGGGGTGACGTCTGACATAAAGGCGGCTATCTTGACTGACGTGCTCGTGGGTGTCCCCGCAAGTAGGCTCTTGTAGCAAGTCATTTTGGGGTTCAAACTTTGCCAGGGGTAACGTGATGATACATAAAGATGAGGCAAAGGGGTGGGGGAGGGGTGGGTGGGGTTTGTGTGTGTGTGTGTGTGTGTGTATATATATATATATATATATATTTGACAAATGAATACCACATCTCAATCAACTCCCTCTCTATTGCGACATAGACACACTCATCTGGGTGAAAAGAAAGATTTTTGGTGGGAGTGATGTAGTACTGTCTCTTGCAATAGTCGGGTTGGTTTCTGTAGCGCTCCTCTTCTGTGTGCTCTGGGCTCCAGCAGGTGGCGTGTCACTTTTGCTTTCTGCTTGGTGTAGCACTGTCTCTCTTTGAAACACGCCGGTTGGCTGGGCAAGCGGCTGCTAATGGGTTCCTACCCCATGTGGAAGATAACGATTGCGTGGTAATAGCCCGGTGTCGGGTGGAATGTACGCACGCTTCTTTCCTTGCACAAGATAGCTGAGGGCTGTGTTTATGTACAAGAATAATTTTACAGATTTTAACCTGGAAGAAACTAATTACAAACGAAACGAAAAAAAAAAAAAAAAAAAAAAAACCACTAAGTATATGCAATTTCCACTTGTGAGGGGTGTGTCATTCCTGCTGGCTTTACCTGCCATTGTGCTGAAGGCGAGGTAGTTTGGCTTTACTATGTAGCCTTCCTATGGGTCGTACGGCAGGTAGTTTTACTTGTGACATGTTCTAAGTGGTGCCGACGCAATGCCATCTGTAACCTAGGCCGGTCTGTATCTACCTAATATTTACAACAGGAGTACACTTATAATGAATAATATTAATAACAATATTACTAACCATTAACATACGGATCACCTATTAAACATAGTACCCTCAAGACATACAATTGCATTTCAAGTATTTACAACAATTCTTAATTTTTCTTTAGTTGGAAAGTCCTTTTTCAAGCGTTGGCCTGGATTAATCTTCACCTAATAAGGAAGTCCATGCTTCACTAGGTAAGTTTGTTATTCACTGTTTCCACTGGGATGTCTATAGCATCAGAGCTAATTACTTGCACTGTTTATTTCATGTAGCACTTTGTCAATCGCTATGGCTTGCATACGGCTGGTTTACACAGTCTATTGCTATGTTGCATTCACTGGTTTAACTAATGTCACAGCAATTTACAGCCATTCTAGCACTGCGTTTAACACTTGGTTTCTGTTGTGTAATTAACAACTCATGAATGTCTGTTATTAATTGTCCTGGGTTGGAGTCCTCTGTTTACATGGCCGACCCAGTTTCCTCAAGGCTGCATACTGAGGGTACGGCCAAGTAAATTTGGAAGTGGGTCGCCATAGTGACTACTGGTAATGGCCCGGTGGAAAGGTGCTGATACAGGCGTTGGGAGGGCATCTCCCAGTGGGTTCGCTGATGGGCTCTGGTTTCTCGTCCTTGGCAGTGGTCAGCTTGGGGCCGCATGGCACTGGGGGACGATCGGGGGCCCCTCTCTTCTGTGAGGGGCTGCAATGGGGTGGCCATCAGAGGCATGGAATCCTCTATTTCCCCGGCACCTCTGCTTGGCCGGGCTCATCCTCTCATACAGAAAGTCATGTGGCCGTGTCACGGCGTCATCTGATATGACTCGGTTGGTGGCCACATCCTCAAGGGTGGACGTTAACCTGGGTTGCCATCTGAGGCAGGGGCTCTTCAGGCACCCCTGCCTAGTCGGTGCTGGTGGACTCATCCTCCCATGCGGAAGACAGGGCCTAGGTGTAGGTCTCTGCACCTCCTGGCGTCATGACTTGGGGGTGACCACATCATCCTGGGTGGCCATAGTTCGGGTTGTCATCTGAGGCAGGGGCTCTTCGGGCACTCCTGCCTTGTCGGCGCAGCTGGTCTCATCTATTTTTGGGATGGGACTTGTCCAAGGGGTTCCGCCACGACAATTCGGGCCCAGTGGGGGTCATCCAGCCGTGTCTGGCGACCATCTTGCTGACAAAGTCCATGGGTGTCAAGGGCAAGGTCCAGATGGACATTGCCATTCGAAGTGCAAGCTGAGGTTCAACCCTGGTCGGACCTGGATGGGTTGGATGTTCCTCAAATCAGCATCCGGTCGAGGGTCTGGCTCTAAGAAGGTAGGGGGCTCGAACTCAGTGGCCATCCATGGAAAAAGGCCATCCTCCCTTTCTTCCTCTTCCTCGGTCTCTGATTCATGGACTTCTGCCTCATGGTATTGAGCTCTGCAGGGGCAATTGCCCATCTGCCCTTAGTAACCTTTCGGATTTGTCCCCTGGCATTGTCCGTCCAGTACTCGTTGTCTTGGCTACCCACTATGGTACAAGGACCTTCTCATTATCTGCAAGGCTTGCACTGAATTGACCTTGGGCCTTACTAAGTGGGTGGCTGCGGAGAAGTACAGCCTCACCCATCTTAAAGTTTCTCACTATGGTGCTGGGTACTTCCTGTTGATGTACTGGGTCTGGACATCGTGCGCCCTCGTGGTTGGGGCTAAGGTGGCCAGGCGGAGGACATCCTCTGGTTGGGGCATCTCCGTGGGTGCTTGCTCCCACTGCTAGTCACCTGGGCAACAAAGGATTTGTGCCAGAATGAGCTAACTGGGGCTGGTGTTCACTGCTTCGTTTGTCCTCCTGAGGGTGAAGAGGATTGTAGGTAGGTGTTTGTCACAATGGTGGTGGTACTCTCCCACACTGAGACAGAGCTTTTCTTCAGTTCTTGATTCCTCCACTCAGTGAGGTTGGCCTGCGAATGATATGGGAGGTCGTCCAAGTCTCCATTCCCCATGATTTGCATGCTGTCTGCCATTTGTAACTGGTGAATTGCGTGCCATTGTCTGTCAATATGGCTTGCGGGTACCCCCAATGGGGAAATATCACTGTCTCAAACTTCCGAATGATATTTTGGGTTTCCTGGTTGGGTAGGGGACATGCTTTTACCTAGCACGAGAATTGTTCTGTTAACACTAACAGGTATCTGTTTCCTTTGGTGCTTCTTGGATAAGGCCCCATCAGGACAGCAGCCAAGTGGGTCGAGGCTGTGTGTGGTCGACGGGGTTTTGTTGCTGGTTGGGGTATGGAGTAGGCTTCGCTACGACAGCAAGCCTCACAGTTATTGATGTACTGCCACACATCACTGCTTATCCTGTCCCATACATATCGCACACTACGATGTTCCGCAGCATCTCCTTAATGTCGGGGTGGCTGGCTTGTGGGTGGTCATGGTGATGGCGGCAGACATCCACCTTTTGGTTCCTTGGTATCCAGATCCTCCACGGGCCCCCCGGTTGTCCGCTCTGGGACTAGACGAAATCGTCCCGGAGTTCGAACCTCTGCGGCATGTCCTGGAGGAGACGCTGGATTTCTGGGTCTTTTTGTTGGTGGTAGCTTGTCTGGTACTGAGCAGCAGCTGGAGGAGCCGGAGGTGCTCTTTGGGGTTTCTGGTCAGAGCTTGATGGTGGATCATTCTCTCCCACTCTTTGTCTTCCCCCATCGAGGTCAGGCTGGCATGATAGGGGGTCGGGTAGGTCGTTCATTTTGCCTCAAAATTAAATTTGGTTAAGAAAATTTACCACAGTTCGAGTTTGGCTTTGGCATTCTCTGATTCGCACAGCCATTGGAGGGCTTTACTGTTGGTTCTGAGCCTGCCCTCCAAGTGGTAAAGTTACTTTCGCACTACCCAGATTATGGCAAAACACTCCTGCTCGTTGATATGGCATTTCTGATCTGTCACGTTTAGTCGGGTGCTTGCATAAGCAATGACTTGTGGCTGGCCGGCAGGGTTCTCTTGGTACAGAACTGCCCCCACAACCCGTTCTGGCAGGCATCCATCTGTAACATGAGCAGGCTCTCCCTTTGAGGTCGGTGGAGTTGTGTGATATTCTGGATTCTCTGCTTCAGGGTTAGGAAGGCATTGCGGTGGTCTTCTCCCCAATGCTGTGTCTCCTTTAGGAGGTGGTGGAGAAGTGTCATCTGTCGGGTGATGTCTGGCATGAAATTGCATAGCCAGTTACATAGGCCTAAGAAGCGATGTAACTGCTTCTTGTTATTGGGATCCTCGGCCTCCTCGATGGCCCATATTTATGCGGCTTGGGGGTGATTCCTCTCAGATGTGACTACATGCCCTAGGTAGACTATACTCATCTTTTCAAAGTGACTTTTAGAAAACTTTCAGATTAAGCCGTGCAACTCGAGTCTCTCCATGGCTCACTACTGGAGGTGTCCCCAATGCTCCACCTATAACTTAGAGTAAACAATTATGTTGTCCAAGTATGCAAAACAAAACTGCCCCACAAAGCCAGTAAGAACTTCGGTGGATATGAGTTTCTGGAAAGTGGTAGGGGTGTTGAGTCCGAATGGCATTACTCAGAATTGCAGGGTTTTGCCCTCCAGAGTAGTAAACGTGTTGTACTTCTGGTTGTTGGGGTGTACCATGATTTGCCAGTACCTTGACTGCATGCTGAAGATTTTAGCTTCCCCTATATCTCAGAGAGTATGGGTTAGGTTAATGGGTGGTGCGATGGGATGCATCACATAATTCAGATCCTTGTAATTTACACAGAAACATAGCTGCCCATTCTCCTTTTGGACTAATAATAATGGGTGAATTATACGGAAAATCAGACGGTTTCAAGATTCCCTGCTCCTCCGTTATCTGGACTTGCGTCATAATTAGTTGCCGCCTCTGGGCGGACATCCTGTAGGGTCAGTTATACACTGGCATGTCAGTGGTGGGCCAAATCTCATGCTGGATGCTATGCGTCTGGCATAGCAATTCTCCTTGGCCGAAAGCCCTAGCATGGTTGTCCAGGATTTGCCTAAGTTGGGCAAATTCCAGTTCTTACAGCTGGTGGTTTATATATTCAGGAGCAATCGAGGTTAGGATGGCTGCATCAGGGCTGTGTTCTCAATTGACGGTCACCCAGTGCCGGTCTCCGATATACACTATCTACCAAAAAGTACTTGGGCACCTGTCCACAATGTTTGCTCAGTGGTTGTCACCCCGTTAGATCTCGTAGGGCCACCTCTTGCGGCTATAACAGCAGCCACCCTGTCTAGAATGTTCTCTATGAGTGTTTGCAGGACATCCATGAGAATTCGTCATCATTCCTCTTGCAACCATTTCATGAGTTGAGCAATGGATTTTGGCAGCGCATGACGAGCCCTCAACCGGCGATCTAATTTGTCCCAAAGATGTTCTATAGGTTTGAGGTCGGTGTCTGGGCGGGCCAGTACAATCAGCTAACATTGTTGTCGGCGTACCACTGCATAGTAGCCCTTAAAACATGGCACCTAGCATTGTCATCCTGGAAGTAACACGGGTTCATTTCGTAAAAATGCCACAATGTTGAGAGCATTTCATTATCCAGAATGTTACAATAGGTCTCTGTGTTCATGCTACCACAGACAAACACCAGTGGTCCTACGCCGAAGGCCGTGCAACACAAGTCAACTGACGTACTGAATTACCTATCTTCATGGGTGCCCAATTACTTTTTGGTAGATAATGTATATGCGTTGTTGGCCATGGTCCATCATGCACTGCTGTTGACGTAGCTGGTGTTGCTCCAGGATCACTGCTTCCGTGATGTAGGGCAAAACCACGAATTTGGCTGGGTTTACGTGACCATATATACCCATGGTCAAGGTGGTGCAACCATTGACCTTAAGGGTTTGTTCGTGTTGTGCCATGTGGACAAGGTGGGTTTGAGGGCGTAGTGATGCCCACTGGCCAGCCTGCTTGACTGGGAGGTCCTGGTCAAAGTGTTGTTCCGGACAGAACCAGCACTTCGGGAGCATCAAGGTGAGTGGAGGGGGTAAGGAAAAATTTCCTCTTCGCTAGGGCTGTTTATCGGGCTCTTAGTGCTTACTGGCATGTGGCTTGTCCAGCAGGGCCTGTGCCTTGTAATTTTGCTCGGTTTCCCTTGCCCTCTCGACTAGCTCATCGACAGTCTGTGGCTTTGGGATTTGTAACAGATTACATAATTTTGGGACTAGCGTCAGTGTAGTGTGACACATGCAGCTCTCTTCGTTTCCTTCGGGGAAGATCCTTTTGAACATTTGGACCTTTGATCGGACATATATCTCTGCCTCTTCATCAGTAGACTGGGTTCAGCTGTGGAATTTGGTCGTTAAGAGAGCTATAACCTCCTTGCTGGGAAATTGTGTGGCAAGGCGGGAACACAGCTGCCCCCTTCCATCATACATTCCCCATATTTTTGTCCACCATTCAGGGGCCTTTCCTTTCAGTTGTTACACATAACTACTCTTTCAACTATTATTTACTTTATTTTGACTCATCAGTGCTACTAAACTGGGAGCTCAAACATGAGGATCTATGGCACACACTTTGCACCTGCTATCCCCTCTCCAAGACAATCCCTATGCCAGCTGAAGACGGGGCAAACCGCTGGAGGAGTATAAACAGTGAGCTGCACCAGGGCTCGAGGCCAGTTTTCAAGTATTGACGTCTCTCCTACCTTGGGCCTTCATTACACACACTCGTGGTGCCAAAGTTCTAAACCTCTCTCCTGAAAACTTCACCGCACCTCTCGTAGGGTTGAAGAATCTTTCTTGCACTAGTCTACCGAAGAACTTCCGTCATCAAGCTTACGTCTGCTGTAACACCTAGACATGTACCGGTCCCTTCTGGATGAGCAGAGTAGAGCTAGGGAATGTGAAGTCAATTTTGCTGCTATTGATATACTGCCTTTCCTTTACCTTTGCGCAAGTCGCCTCCTTCTACTTCTCATAGGATGTTTACCTTCCGCAAGCCCTAGGTAATACTCTAATGACCTCGCTGTCGATGAGACGTTAAGTCTACTTACCAGCCCTAGGGGATAGGAGGTAGAACCATCACCATCCTTGTTTATTTCCGTAAACAGGAAAAAACATTGGTTCTCTTACTTTCGAATATCACTTCCATATCCTAGTATCCATTCCCCATAGACATCAGCCCTAAACAGGGGACGGCAGTGTAGTGTAATTGTAAATTTGTACCATTGTATATAGTCATAATATGTAAGTGTAACGTAACAAGACTGTAAGACAGAGAAAGATAGTTTAAGGGACATAGTTGTGCCCGGCACTAAAATGGTGCACACAAGCCTCAAGTATACCGCATGGCCCTCAACTGGAGTGCGAAGTGTATGTTGCTGGACAGTATAAATGATGGCTCAAAAGAAATGGTAGAGAGAGTCTTCCTAGAGGAGTCAGGAGCTTGCTGAGCCCTAAGGGAATCGCTGTAGTGCATCCCATGGCTCTTAGCACTAGGGGAATTGCCGTAACGCAAACCACGGCTATAAGTCTAACTGACAAATCGCTGTAACGCATCCCGAGACTAGTAGTGTGTATGAGCACTTGTTAATAATGCTAAATGAGAGGCCAAATTGTGAAACCTTGTATACTGCACCTTGTATGACTGTCAATAAATTTGATGTCAAAAGGAATTTCTTGATCGTGGTGTGTTATTGTACTTTATTGCTGTTACAACCCCAACAGTAATCTCATATGAGTTTTCCAGATGCTCTGAATGCTACAGCAGGAGACCGGGGTTTTATTCTTCCCATAACGATCTTTCATACAACATACAGAACAACCTAGGATGGCCACCCATCCACTACACTAGTGTGGTGAACGGTAGAGCCCTGACACTAGGATACTGTCTCATTAGGGGTTGGACTGCTAGTCTGGGGTTTGCCCATTTCATTGTGCATTAGTAGTGCCAAGAGGGGTACTTCCTCGGGTCTGGGGGGACCAGCACTTCTGGGACACTCACTGCACAAGAGTTGGAAGGCCACCCATTCTCTGCACCTAGTGTAGTGAACGGTAGAGCCACGACACTAGGGACACGTTCCTGGTAGGATCGGTTTGTCAGCTCGGAGATTGCCTTTCTCAACGCGCACTAGTGGGTTTGAGGAGACCAATCCAACTAGGACGTCACCGTGATGAGACCACTGTTGACGCTATGCAGCTCGACTAACGCCTCACTCTGGTGCTGGAGTATGAGAGTGAGTTATGGCATGGTCAGTGGCTCTTGCACCTAACTGTTTACATGCCTACATGCCGATTACCTCACTCAGACCAGGTCTGATTCTAGATATTTATCTTAAAGCCATTTACCAACAATGGTGGTATTCAAAGAGGGAGAAATGGGCAACGGCTGCCTCTAAATCTTCCCGGGGACTTAAATACCCTCTTGATGGGTTCAAGCTACTGCTGCAAGCAGCAGTACTCCGTCGGCTTACCGCTCCAGCTCCACCCGCCGCCATACCAGCTATCTTTGAGCCACCAACCAAGATAGCCGAAGAGTACCATCCGGTGGTTCATGCCTTTCTCTACGGCACCGACAGTGTCCACGGAAGAAACACCCCCTCTCTCAGTGGGGCACCCAACTTGTTGAGCACCTCGTCAGCCCATGTACCAAATACCACACTAGTTGATAGCAACTGTACCACAGAAACGACCCCTAGTACGTCTCACGACAAATCCACACCATATAACCTGCAGGAGTCACGCTGCCCAGGTATACCCGCACAAACAAACTCACACACCCGCAAAATGATCCTAGCTGGACCAGACTTCGTACCCAGTCGACAGCCAATGAGGCCAATTTTGTACATGGGCGGAGCACCCGTTCTGCTCCAAGACTACATCGTACGCCACAAGAACGCCCCTAGTCTAGCACCCGACCAAAGTCACTTTGGGCCAGTGATGGAACCAACCGCTTGAATCCATCACGCGTCAGTTGTTTCTGGGTCCTCGTGCGGTGGTTGAGCTCCAGCGAGGGCCAGGATTCTCGGGGCGGGACTCCTCCGTGTGTAAACCTCACATCTATATACGATGCCCGGTCTCGTGATGCGCTCAACTGGCCAGTCTATACATATACGGTGGTAGATCTGCACACAAACAATGCAGCATACCATGTTTATACCTTGCCTGCAAGCAAGTCAGCTGCAAAACGCAGTCTGGCGGGTGCAGCATTCGTTACACCAAAACTCTAGTCCGTCTGTATATCTGGGTTCGACCGTCTATCCCAAACAAAGGCAATGGAAGCTACGTTGGCAGTGTTCACATACAATGGTATTCAACCCCGTGCCAGGGCCAGTGGCTACAGTCGAATCTCGATGTATTGTTATTCAGGGGACTGTCAAAAAATTTCTATACATGCAGGATTTCAGTAGATGAGGTTTCTGACATGTACGTCAATAAAATACAACTTCTAATTAAAGTTGTTCTGATACCATGTTTTCTGATACCAATACCCCGACACCAATGCCCTCTCTTTTGTTTGTTGTTCCAGCTCACCATTATTGTGCAGAAATATCATAAATAATAAAAATTTAAAGAGATTTTCCCAATATTATCGCCACCAAGAGCACAGCGAGATGAAAATTCTCCACTTGTGTCCATTATATACGTATTTGGCATGAACAGGCAGCACCAGAAGCATTTCATGAAAAATGAGGGATAATTAATATTTCAAGTATAGGCCACACAAAATTTTTGTATTCCTGTAAATATTGTTAAATCACTATTACGTACAAACATAATAAATGATTACTTAATTTCTCCCCTACAAACATTTGTGATGGAAAATTCGTATTATATTGCAATGTTTATAAATATACGTCGCACAATTACTATTCCACAGATGGTAATGTGACTTGAGAAAGCAAAACCACTGCAACAAGTTACACAAAATGGCCTCTATCAATGTATACCTGTGGCGCTGTGGTGAGCATGCAAAATACATAAGAAATCTCTCTCTTGTATAGCAGCGAAATTCACAAAATGGCATTTATCAATGTGCACTTTTGATGTTGCGGCAGGTGCGCAAACTACGTTACGGGCATTCCAGTAGGCAGCGCGGGCGTAACTCGCGATATTGCCATGTCAGCTATCGAGCAGATAGAACCATACACACCACTTGTATCTCAATTGGCGCTGGCGCTCTGGCGAAACACGCAATTATTAAAAAAAAATGAAAAAAAGAGACTGGACACAGTTATAGGCTGTTCATAATAAAGTGAGCACTTTTGAGGCTCTAATTACTTTATCTTAGAAATTTTTAAATCCTTTTAACAAGCATTTAAAATAAATAGTGCCATGTAAGTGATAAACATTATGTGTAGATTCCCCTGCACTCAGATATTAATATCTGAGGCTAAAATAAAACATATTTATTGACTATTATTCCACATGAGAGGGCTTTCAGAAGTACTCACTTTACCACGAATAGCATATAAACACAAATACTACAGAATTGTAGACTACAATAGTTTGCAAGTTCAATTCTGACATATGACACTATAGTTTTTACTTTAGCATCTATATTAAAAATGTAGGAGAACAAAAGCGTGCATCTTTCACATTATGCAAGTAATTGTAGTTGTTTAAAATATATTTACAAATTATCAAGACTACAAATCTGTGAGTTCAAAATTGTTTTTTTTTTTTTGCGTATAGGATTCTAAGAAAATAAAGTACATCTGTGCAATGATGCCTTAATTTCAATGTCGTGCTTATCTTTCCCGGCACAAAAAGAAAAGGCAGATTATTATGGGCGGTGTGTGTGTGTGCGTGCATCTGAGTCGTTACTGACAGCGATAATGTCCGATCGTGTTGCTGTAGTAGAGATGTGGCGCAGCGGAGGAGCATGTCACCGCGCCCTTCCCTTGTCAATCAACCTAGGAAGATTCACTTCCGCATTTTCCTATGTGAGAATCGTACGGGTGTGTTTGTATCAGGAATTTTCCATTGACCTACACTAAGAAAAAGTTTTTGTTAAATCAAACAAAGTTTGTTTGGGTAATCAAATTATATGTTAGTATAGGAGCAATGAAATATTTTGTTGTTGAAACAAAATAATTTTTTTGTTTTTATTTGGTTGCCACAAACAAAAATTTTATGATGGTGCACCTAAACATTTGTTTAGCTCTATGCAAATTAAACAGTTTGGTTAGTAGAAAAATAACTGGAAGCACTGATGCCGGCTAACAGCTGGCGATGCTAGAGCCCATGACGTCGCTCACCACGCATGTGTCACGTGTCCATGTGCAAAGAAGCCAATATTTTTGAACTCTCACATCAATAATATACTGCAGTGTAAAACATGTTTTGTATTTGTATTTGTATTTGCAGGGTTTAATATGTCTTGAAATATTTTGAAGTATTTGTTGTTGTTGTGAACATTTTTGGTTATGAAAATCAAAGTGCCAGTGGCACCGAGATTAAGAACACTGATATTCCGGCATGAACGCTGTAATAAAGAGACACTGAATTAATATCCACAATAAAATTATAAAAATGTAAAACATATTAAATTTAATTTGTGCGACATTTTTTTTCAAAGTATTAATATTTTACTTGGCGTGCATAGCACTTCCGCGTACGTGAACCCTGTAGGCAGCCATGGTAGGTTCGTGCAACGCTTGCCTCTGGACAGTCTGTCGTAGGGAGCTGGCGAGGTAAGACACTGTCATTTGCGCACTACAACTTTTGTTCACTGATGTAGGTTTCCATAGTTACCGGTCAACCTTTGCTTGCGTACGTTTTGCCCGACAATTCCCCAGCATTATGTTTCTTCTTAAATAATTTATTTCGCCCTTGTGGTATTTTTCAAACTTAATCGTGGAGAGAGGAGAAAGATGTCTGAGAGGTTACGCGACCCGTGAAACTTGAATCAGACGCCATCCGCCTATGTTAGTGGCGTTCCAGTGTAATTTCTGTATTGTTGCTACGTGCAATTTTAAGGGCTTTGTTTTTATGTATGTATTTTATGGGCATTTTCGTGTTTGAATATTTAACGGCAATTTCATGTACAACTACGTGACTAACCTATGCCAAGTATATATCTGCGCCATCCATGCAGTTTGAGAGTTTGCATTAGTGATGCCAAGTAGTCACACGTGTTTAAATGTTTTCATCAAGGGTTTCATTTGAAATTCACCATGTCCTGTTTTCAGGGAAAAACAATCAGTCCACCCTAGCGACTGTCGGTCCTCTTCCCTTGTGAAGGCTGTGCTTTCACGCACCTCTGTGAGATCATCCATCTAGGTGTCCGCTAGATTAATTGCGGGCTGGGGAGCACCCAAGCGGAATTGGCTAGTCATGACCGAGATAATCATAATTTCATTGGCACGATGATGTGTACGCATAGTAACAATAAAAGCAAGCACCAGTATCCTACCTCTTTTATTCAGTAGTGACAATGTCCTAGCCACATGTATTATATCAAGTGATCATTTTCAGAGTGATGTTTAGTATAAGTTTAGTATTGCCAATGTGTTTGTAAGTACGCATGTGTGAGACGGACACACAGAACCCACAGCATCCCTGAGAACCCTGAGTCTCAATAGTGCGGTGATTGGGAAGCACCGCTGGCGCCCATATTACCAGTAAGTATTTGTGTCATCGTTCGTCTCGTGTCCCACCCTCCAAGTTTGTTCAACCGCGTCAACCACGTAAATATGGTGGACATCACGCCTGAACATCCGCAAGAAGACATAAAGACTTCCGCGTCTGCAACCGTGACACCCACAATCACAAATGCTATTTACATGTCGATCGAACGCTGCGTACACTGCGGCAGAGTAAGGGAGATCAATCTAGTTGCAGAAAATTCATGGGACCAACCCTTATGTCAGTGTACGTCCGATACCGCTTCTACGCCATCAGAGCAACGCCTGTGCACGTGCACCGGATTTGATGGGGCGGGAACCAAGAGGGCGCAGTGCCAACAGTGTAGGAAAGACTCACATTTACGATGCATAGGGCCTGCGAATTTCACCACCTACCACAACGGTGTTATAAACTGTGTTGAGTGCCGTAAGATGAACTGTGCTGAGATTGCATCACCGATAACACCTATGGTGAAATCCACGCTGCCGCCAGTTGTTGTTATGTACACGCCACAGGGCTTAACCAGGCGGGATCATTATGTATTATTGCCAACTTTTGCGGGACAAGATTCTGAAGACCCGACCACATTATTGGCAATGTGCCAGGAGAAGTTGAACAGACACCGTGTACACTGGGAGGACTGGACTGAAGTCACCACCAATCGAGAGGAAAAGCAGCTACATGGTGGACCTTGTAAGAGACTATCATGTGATGAGGGAGGAGTTTTGCGATAGGTTGTTGGGAAGATTTGATACTGACGGAGATGCCATTCAAGCTCAAGCGCGGTTGTATCATGAACAGCAACATGAACATGAGGTTATTGAGGAGTTCATACAGTATAAGTTAGACTTGTTCAAGCGTGTGAACCCAGGTCAGCCGACATGCTGTGTTTTAGAGATCATTGTTGTCTTGTCAACACAAGACGTTAGGCCGTATCTGCGAAGGGCAACAAGGGCAAGTGTCGAACAGTTTACATGCAAAGTGTGTTTGTATGAACAACACGTGTGGACGGGACAGGCACACCAATCCTTGAGATTGAACTTTCATACGTCAACACTTACACTGCTGCCAGATGTTACATGACCGCCACTAATGTTTACACCTGCGAGGCAGAACCGCGGACACAGAAACTTTCACCACAACAACAGGGAAATAGTTACCAGGGCAACAGGTCGTATCAATCCGCCTAATGAAGGTGCAAAAGTGTTCCAAGTAACTGACAGTACCGTAAAAGCGTTAAGAATCTGTGTAGTACTTGAGGAAAAAAATGTCACTACGGTTATTGACACTGCCGCCAGTCACAATTTTGTACGTGAAGGACTGATACAAGCTATAACAACTAGAGTGCCACCACAACGTTTACAATTCGCTACCACACACCAACAGGGAGAAGTGAAAAGTGTTATGCACGTAACGGTAGGGATCAGAGAACTGCATACCAAGTGCGATGTTTACATTGTGCCGGACTTGTGCGAAGAAGTGATTTTGGGACTGCCATGGCTTGTTGACAATCACGCCTTGATAGAACCACACCTGAATCGTCTGTACATGGGGACACGTGGCCGATGGACTGTTTACACCGTTGGAGCAACACCACCAACAACCACTGCTGTGCCGCTTGCTGACTTCAAGCACGAGGTGCCTGCTACACATCAGCAATGTCTACATCTGCTGGACCAGTATGCCAGTGTGTTCCACACTGAGGGAAGCTGCAGCGCATCGACATCATGGAGCATGCGATCATAACGCACGAGGACCCGGTGTACTCCAAGCCACGAGACCCAGGTATTTTCTTTCGCTGCATCATCAACCAGCAGGTATATGAGATGCTCAATGATAATGTTATGGAACCTACACAGAGTCTCTATAATTCAGGTATTACCCTTGCTCCAAAAAAAGATGACTTTGTCAACATTACGGCCAGCTTCAGTATTCATATCTCTTGATTTAAAATCTGGTTATCGCCAAGTACCTATCCGCCCTCAAGACAGACAAAAAACATCATTTACTACCCCAGATGGAAGTAGGTTCCAATTTGTTGCAATACCCTGCAACAATTCAGCACTTAATGGTAAACGTACTCAATGGATACATAGGAGACTTTGTGATGGCGTAATTGGATGATGTACTTGTTTGGTCTAACAGCTGGGAGGAGCATTTGCACCATTTGAGCCTTGTGTTTGAATGGCTCGAAAGTAAAATACTTACACACAAAGTGGAAAAGCGTAAGTAGGGTATGAGCAGAATGGCGTTTCTAGGACACTATGTAACAGCAAACGGACAAGAACCAGAACAACAACACATACAGGACATTCAAAACAAACCCACACCCAGAACACGTAAACAGGTCAGGAATTTTTTTGGTCTGATTAATTGGTTGAGGGAATTTGTCCCAAACTTTTCCGTAATCACTGCAACATTAACTGCTTTGTTGTGTGAGAAACAAAAATTTATCTGGGTACCTCAAGCTGACCAAGCATTTAAAGACATCAAACTTGCATTCCAGAACTGTAATCCACCGTCTAGATTCAACCCACAGTTACCCATTGTAGTGTAAATGGATGCCAGTCAAGAAGGCATTGGGGCCGTGTTGTGTCAGGAGGGAACATATGGGGAAAAACATCTAATCAGTTACCACAGTGCAAAGTTCGGGGACACAGAACGTAAATATCACGTTAACGAACAGGAATGTTTGGCCATTATACATGCATTGCATTAGTACCGGCCGTACTTGCTAGGAAGGCAGTTTACGCTCAAAACTGACAACTAATGTCTTGTATGGTTAGAGGGCATGCATAACGGGAAGAGCTAACTTGCCCGCTGGATGATGTGTTACTGCAGGAATACGATTTCAAGGTAGAACACGTAGCGGGAAAAACCAACGAGCTCGCGGACGCCTTGTCCAAATCTAACAGTAACTGACGATGCAGAGTGGGAAGAAGCGCTAACACATTGCCGTGCGATACCAACTGCAGAAACACAAACCCTTGTTGTACACAGTATTGTTGCCACACCACCTGGCAAACTTGTTTCTGTGAATGTACGGGACGGTTTCGAGAGGTACACTATTTGTAAACACGATTAATTTCTTGTTTTGTCAACTCACAAACTCAGTTTTAGTTGCACACACAGTCGATTGAAGTTAACCGCCTGCTATCTTGTCTCTCACTGCCTTCCATTGTCTCTATTCCCAAAAATTATGGTGTCAATAGCTCTGAATACAACCTTCGATGAACTCCTGTTTTTTTTTTAAACATCACCTGGGACCTGAACATACTGCCCACCGGAAAATGTTACATTTTACAATGAACAAGCCAACAAAGGCAACCACACAAATCCAAAGTACAACGAGGAGAATACAACAGTCAATGGAACATGATAAAACTGTCTCCTATATTTAGATACACACTTAGATTAGCGGTAATGGACATATCTTTGAAACAGGCTTAACAAGTTCACCATTGGGAGATTTTAGAGTCACGACTCTGACAACACCATCTTCACCAGGATGAGTTTTAAAAAATCTGGCATTTCTCCATTTCAGTGGCGGAAAGTTCGAGTCCTTCACCAGGATGAGCATGTCTTCTTTGACATTAGGAATTGCAACATTCCATTAAGTTCTTTAATGAAGTGTATGGAGATATTTGGTGCTCCATTGATACCAGATGCACTGTTTTAACTTTGTGAGTAATTGCCATCGATTGAGATGATTCTCCACAATGTGAGAGAAGTTGTGTTCTGGTATTCCAATAAAGGGAGCTCCAATCAAAAAATTCCCTGGAATGAGAATATCAAATTCTGAGGGGTCTGTTGAGAGGGGACACAATGGTCTGGAGTTCAAAACTACTGAGATTTCACTAAAGAGTGTTGCTAACTCCTCAAAGGTAAATATTTGTTCACCAATCGCTTTTCTCATATGCAATTTGACTGATTTGACTGCAGCTTCCCACAAACCTCCGAACTGCGGTCCTGCTGGTGAACTGAGTGTCAAATAATATTAAGGTCAACTAACTGATCATGTAGTGTCTGCCATGCTGGTTCTGAGAACAAAGCTTGATATACTTCCTTAAGATGTCTGTTAGCACCAAAAAAATTTGTGCCATGATCTGAAAATATGTTGGATGGTGTTCCTCTCACACATACAAATCTTTTCAAGGTTGCCAAAAATGCATCAGTACACAAAGATGACACAACTTCCAAATAGACTGCCTTGCTCGACATACACACAAACACACAGAGATAAATTTTCGTGACAATAACCGTGCGTGCTTTGGGGGGCTCTTTGAACTATAAGGCCCCGCAAAGTCAACACCAACCTTTATAAAAGGGCGCACTTGTGAAAACCTCACAACTGGCAGGTTCCCATGAGTGGGGTAGGGGGTTTGGCTGCCAATTTGAAACACTGCATGCACCTGTGGATACAGTGCCGAATTAGTCGTCTAGCGCTCAATATCCAGAATTGTCACTGGATGAGAGATTGTGTAGCCTGTGGTTCAGCATGAAGGTAAGTGGTATGATGGTAGTTAATAATGAGCACTGAAAGATGACATTATCCTGGAAGTAATACTGGATGTTCTGTTTGGTCAGGCAAGAAAGAATGTTTTAGCTGGTCACCCACCCTGATGACTCCAAAGGAGTCTAGGAACAGCTGCAGACTCCGACAACTACTGGGACACTCATTGCACTCCAGAATTTTAATTTCCTCAAAAAAATAATGTAGTTGCACAACTTTGATCCAAAATACCATTGCAGAATGTGTTTCCTCAGAGATCAATAACTTCGAATCACAATGTATTTGTTTTCTAAAGGCACTCTTAGCTCTGAGCATCCATGCTGTCACATGCTTAAGTTTAGATAGTGATGAAAATGTGTCCAACAAGTCAACTAATTCATTTCTCTAGGCCTGAACTGCAAGAGAATGATTTTGTACAGATCTGTATTCAGGAAGTTCGCTCACATTGAAGGTACTTACCTGTTGTATGGGCCAATTTGCATCCGAGCCTGTCAGCCAGTCAGGACCATGAAACCACAGTGTGTTACCAACTAAGTTCTCTGGAAAAACACCTCGAGAAATCTATATATGCTGGGTTGCAGCTAGATGGGACATAATGCCATACACTCGGAGGTATGATGGTCTGAAATTCAGAAACCCTATTTGCTACAAAGGTTTTAAATTTACGAGGAGATGATTTTATCCACGACAACACAGTTGTAGAGTCACACCACATGTGTATAGTAAAGTTGTATGATTTATCTTCAAACTGGTTGCTCGCATACAGCCACAACCTTGTCAGGAGCATAGCACCACACAACTCAAGCCTAGGGATAGACAGTGTTTTCAGCCGAGCAACTTTTGTTTTGGCTATTACTAGATGGGTCGAAATCACTCCAACACTGTCAACAAGCTGCACATAGATACAACAGCGTATGCCTTTTCAGAGGCATCACAAAACCCATGGAACTGAAGGTTGCTTGCATCATGTAAACTAATGTATCTTGGGATTCGCACAGCAGCAAGGGAAGATAATGATGTTCGGAACTGCAGCCATTGATGAGCAATTTCTTCAGTGACTGGTCGATTCCACTCCAATCTTAATGTCCACAGAATCTGAAGCAACATCTTAACCCACACAATCACTGGCGATACCCATCCACAAGGGTCAAAGAGTCTCGCAATTGTTGAGAGAATACCTCGTTTGGTAATGGATAACTAGGGAATGTTGATGTGGTATAGAAACTCATCTGTAACTGGACACCAATGAACACCAAGAACCTTGATAGATGGGTTTGTCTCTTGATCAAAGTTTCTCAGAACCTCACAGTGCTCTGCAGCATATCTTCCAACACAGTAGGGTTGTTAGAGGCCCACTTTCGCAGCTCAAATCCTCCTTGAGCTAACAATGACACAAGTTCACCCTTCAATTGTATTGCCTTCTCTACAGAGCTGGCCCCAGTAACTATGTCATTGACAAACACATCTCGTAACAATACTTGTGATGCTCGAGGAAACTGATGAGCTTCATCCAGTGCCAACTGCTGCATGGTCTTCAACGCTTGGTAAGGGAACGATGCTAACCCATATGTAACTGTGTTTAATTGATAGACATGAACATCATCATCTAAAGTAGGACGCCACAAAATGCACTGGTACTTGCGGTCATCAGGGTGAATTTCAATCTGTCTATACACTTTACAAATGTCTGCAGTAAAGACCACTGGCATCTTTCGAAAGTTAAGGATGATATCACCTATATTGTTTTGAAGTTTTGACCCAGTAAGCACCAATTCATTTAATGAAATACCAGTAGACGTCGTTGCAGATCCATCAAAGACTACACGAACTTTGATAGTAGAACTAGCTTCTTTTGGCTCTTGGCTAGCTTGGCTAGCATGATGGAGTATCATATAGGCTATTTCACAACTCTTAACATTGTGCTACTCTCACTGTAAAGCTGCTGAACACTCACTATATGTGACATGTGGCCTAAGTCCTCGTACTCCTTAAGGAACAATCTGTATTCATTTGCCAGTTCTGGTGACTTCTTCAATTTGATCTCAAAACGTTCAAATCTGGTTGATGTAACTTGTAAGGAATTCCCAATGGTTTGCAGCTCTTGCTTGAATGGCAACCAAAGTACATATCTCCCATCTGCATTACGAGCATATGTAGCAAGGTAGTACTCTTCACATTTCTTGCCCTCTGCAGATATCACACGAACAGATGGTACTTCCTCTACCTCCCAAAATTTGTGTAGCTGCACATTCAGCATAGCTGTTCTGATCAAGAATGACACTGGTGGATTTACACATGCTTCACAATTAGTCTTGCCAGTCACAACCCAGCCAAACACTGAGTGAAAGGCACTAGGTTCCCCTGATATTTTAGCACCAGTCATTGTTTCACTGACAATGTCTGCTGACAGGAGCATGTCAACAGGTTCAGGATAATCAAATGATGGATCGGCTAAAGTTAAATCTTTAAGGTGCTCAATTGAAACAGCTGAAAATCTTGAACATGGCACGAGATGAGTGATTTTACTTAAAATTGTGGCCTTAACAGCAAAATGAGTGTCATGTGAGCACACAGATTTGATAAAGCAATGTGTAGCCCCTTTAGCACCAGGCACAGGAGTTTGGCCAACGCCAGCAATTTCTACACATTCTCGGTGACATTTTAAGCCCAATTGTTGCACACAATTTTCAGTTATAAATGTAGTTTGTAATGCACCATCTAACAAAACTCTTATGACTTGAAACTGTCCACTCACATGAACAAGAGCAGTTGCTAGCAAAATGGTAATGTGTTGATTTTGAGTGTTCTTTGACAGATATAGTGCTTGCAGTTTATCAGCAGAATTATCATGTGATGAATCTCTATCTTCTGGAGTCTGGTTATCTAGTGTCTGGCGTAGGGGCTTCTCATGGGTGAAGTGAAGAAGAGAGTGATGTTTCCTTTGACACTGCATGCATGAAAATTTCGACAGGCATTTTACAACACTATGGTTAGGTTTCAAACAGTTAAAGTACAGTGACTGCTCCTTCACAAATGCAATTCTATCATCAACAGATTTTAACAAAAACTGTTCACATTTATGAAGAAAATGGTTTTCTTTACATAACATACAGCATGTTGTTCGTTCCAATGCAACTAATGTAGTGTTGTGACCACTATTTTGTCTAGAATTAAATTTCACATTCGACATTGAGGGTTTGCTGTACGTTCTACTTACATTACTCGCCATGGATACACACTGCATGCCAACCAATTGTACATGTTCACTTACCACAGCACGACACTCCAAAGAAAATTAAAAAACCCTCACAAGTTGGCAAATCTCATTCCAATGACATTTCAAAGTCTTGGCGCAGAGTGTGGTCTAATTTTTCAAGAAGAATATTTAATAAAAGTAAACTCCACTCAGACACTGGAAAATGGTCAGCTCTCAATGCATTTAAGTTTTCTTGAACTACACTAACAAAATGTGCCAACAAGTCTGCTGATTTACAAGTCGCAGGTGTGAGATGCAGTATCTTTGAATATGGATAGTTGCTGTAACGCATCGGTTCTTGTACATTCTTCCAAGCAATGCCCAAATAACATCATAATTATCATTGGTAAGTGGCAGGTTACTTACCAGTTCTCTAGGTTCATCTTTCAAGCAACCTATAAAATAATGCAGCTTCTGCACATTGCTTAGCGCTGTATCCTTATGAACAATAGATCTGAACAGTTCCGAAAATGAAGCCCACTCAGCTCTACTGCCTGTAAACACCGGCAGAGGAAGTGGTGGCACTGCATGTGGAACTGCTGCACGAGAGTTAAGTCCGCTGCTCTGACTGCACACCTATTATGTGCTATTCGAAGGTGCCTAAAATGTTTCTCAAACATCATGAAAGCTCCCTTCAGGTCTTGAGTAGTTCTTTTCTCTGCCTTTGGTGGGACTGCACACAACGCAAAATAGTTCGCAAGAAATGCATCCCCTTTTTCCGACACTTCCTCAAATGCAATCGCGAACTCTTCTAATTTTTCCGGGTCACTGATGGCTTCATCTAGAAGATGCTTTACTTTGGTTACTTTGTCCATAATATAATTGAAGATTATAAGTTGCAAGTCGGTCGTTGACGCCGCCATATTGAACAAAACAAACACGTGGGTGTTCACAAAATTACTATTCCTTCGTTTCACAAAGATAAACACTCATTCCTGGTTGCTAAATTCACGTATCCGAACCGGAGGACCAAAAAATGTCTGTAAATACGATTGATTTCTTGTTTTGTCAACTCACAAACTCAGTTTTAGGTGCACACACAGTCGAACAAAGTTAACTGCCCGCCATCTTATCTCTCACTGCCTTCCATTGTCTCCATTCACACAATTAATGGTGCCAGTAGCTCTGAATACAACCTTCGGTGAACAAAGGCCTAACTCCAGTTTTTTTTTTTAAACATCCCTCGGGCCTGAACATACATACTGCACAAGAACATTCCCCAGATGCTGCGCAATGTCGGCAACACTGCACCACATGGTACACAGAGCACTGAAGGGTAGTGGACAGAGAAATACAAGCCAAACCACCTGGTAATTGTGCTCAATGGCGGACGTATGTGCCGAAAGAGAAACGGGAACTTGTATTAAAGTATGGAACGACAGTTTGGAGCATGGACTCCTGTGATCTGAGCAAACACGAAGAAACGTGCGGAAATTCTTTCGCTGGTCACGGATTCAGGAAGATGTCAGGAAACATGTACAGAGCTGTAACACCTGCAAGCCGCGGAGAGCAGATGGTGACGCTCCACAAAAACCAAGGCTGCCAACCGAGCCATTCAAAACAGTAACCCTCAACATCATGGGCCCGTACCCGTGTACAAAAAACTGGTAAAATATTTCTTGTTGCTACCACAGATTTGTTTACCTGTTCGATGGAGGCATTCCCAGTTAGTAACGTCCGTGCACACACAGTTGCACAAGTAATGCAGAATGAGTTTTTCCAAGACGGGGACACCCCGAGTATTTGTTGACGGACAATGGTATACAATTTTTGCGTGAAAGTGGAAAGAATACTGTACCAGGTGGGGAACAGAACACAGTACCACCCCAGCATACCATCCCAGGGCTAACCCAACCGAGAGACGTAACCAAGACGTAAAAATCCAATTACATGTCCTGTTAGGAGAAGATCACACTAGATGGGCCAAATTGATCCCACAGGTAATGTTTTGCCTAACGTGCCCCCAGAGCACCCTGCGAAAATCCGCCCAGACCACCTGAACAAATTGTCGAACACCAGGCGCAAATACACGAGGAAGCCAGGGCGCATAAAATCAGCTATTGTAATGTGTGGGTACCGGAGAGTAAACTAGTACCCGGAATGTGTGTGTATGTAAGAGAAAACCCAATATCGGCCTGGGCGAAAAAGTACTGTGTTGGACTGGCACCTAGATGGACAGGGTCAGTGAGAGTGGTGGAAAAGATGGGAAATTCCAAGTATTTAGTGAAGTTGGGACCAAGACGTGTCACGAACGGCACCATGGCGACCTGCGTATAGCCCGACCACCTATAGGGAAGAGAGGCAAGAAGATTACGTTACGCCCAGTACCTCAGCGAGCTCAGAGAATTTTACCAGGGAGTTCACAGAGAAATGTCAACACGTACACTCAGGAAAACAACAACACTGAGACGGGAACACCCAGCCAAGGGAATGAACTGTCATTTAGGGGTTTTACACCGACAGAACACTCAACACCTAGTAGTGAGGAGGCAGAAGCAAGTGGTAGGCAAACATCATTTCTGGGTTTTTCTGTCAACACCTGTAATCACACATCCAATCAAAGTGATTTTAAGGGGTTTTCAAGTGTACATGAAGAGAGTGGTAACCAAAGTGCACATGTAAATGTAAACACAACCAGTGCCAGCAAGTTGAATTTTAAGGGGTTTCCCAGGAGCACAAGTGAATCCGGTTGTAACAAACGTGTAAATGTAAATTTTGAAAACACATGTGAAGGCGAGATGCCTTTCAGAGGCTTTCCAGATCCCACAGGGGAGAGTATAGTAGGGCAAGAGAGTTTGAAAGGGTTTGAGAAAACTAGTAGGGCAGTGAGTGTGATGTCAAGTGTCACAAAGCGCAACACAGCACTCGCAAGAGGCGAGCCAAGTCACCATCACGTACCCACATTGTTGTTCCTGCCTACACGCCCACCCCCTGCAAATGCCGAAGAAACCGATGACTTCTGAGGACATGTTTTTCTTTGCCCTCAATCGGCAACCAGCCGGACAGAGCCCGCCAAAGCAATGTTGCATTGTTTGCACCATGAGGGAGGGATCGTTTGATACTGGCTAACAGCCGGCGGCGCTAGAGGCCATGACGGTGCTCACCACGGACGTATCACGTGTCCATGCAAGTGTGCAAAGAGGCCAATATTTTTGAACTCTCACATCAATATTTTGCAGTGTAAAACATGTTTTGTAATTGTATTTGGCGGGTCTAATATGTCTTGAAATATTTTAAAGTGTATGTTGTGAAAATTTTTGGTTATGAAATTCAAAGTGCCCTCGGCACCGATATTTAGTTCACTGATATTCCGGCGTGAACGCCGTAATAAAGAGACACTGAATTAATATGAAAAATCCATAATAAAATTATAAAAATGTAAAACATATTTAATTTAACTCATGCCACTTTTATTTTTCAAAGTATAAATATTTTTCTCTGCGTGCATAGCACGTCTGCTTATGTGAACCCCGTAGGTGGCCATGGTAGGTCCGTGCGATGCTTGCCTCTGGACAGTCTGTCGTAGGTAGCTGGTGAGGTAAGATACTGTCATGTGCACACTACAACTTTTGTTAACTGATGTAGGTTTCTCCATAGTCAATTTAGTTTACCGGTCAACCTTAGCTTGCGTACGTTTTGCCAGACATTTCCCCAGCATTATGGGTCTGCTTAAATAATTAATTTTGTCCATGTGGTATTCTTCAAACTTAATCGAGGAGAGAGGAGAAAGATGTCTTGAGAGGTCATGCAACCCGTATAACTTGAATCAGGCACCATCCGCCTATGTTAGTGGCGTTCCAGTGTAATTTCTGTATTGTTGCTACGTGCAATTTTAAGGGCTTTGTTTTTATATATGTATTTTAAGGGCATTTTCATATTTGAATATTTAACGACAATTTCATGTACAACCACGTGGCTAACCTATGACAAGTCTATATCTGCGCCATCCATGAAGTTTGAGAGTTTATTTGCTGAAAATCATGTGCACTTCAAAATTTATTTCAGGGTTCAATGTATTTTTTGTGTAATTGATGCTTTTTGTACTTGACCACGTGGTCATGTTAATGTTAGATTTTACTGCCATCAGGCATGCTACACGCCTGCAATCACTTAAATCGTAAAGAGGATAAGATAATTTTCTCTCTCAGAATAATATTTTGTCTGAATTTAATTTGCAGTTTTCAAGAAGAAATATACATTACAATTCATCTGCACCAGACGTGGCCGATACGAACATTATCATGGATCTGTGCCACCTAAGCTTGTTTTCCACATGTATATGTGTATTGTGAATATCATCTCGTGCCCTATAATCTTTTAATGGTCTTTGATAATTTGTGTAATTTTGCAATTTGTGTATGGTGCATTTACTTATGTCCTAGCCGACTCTGTGTATAGGTCGTCACCACACTTCCCATGTGCTGGCGGGCGAGCCCAGATGAGTTTGCGTTAGTGTTGCCAAGTAGTCACATGTGTTAAAATGTTTTCATCAAGGGTTTCATTTGTAATTCACCCTGTCCTCTCTTCAGGAAAAAACCGTCAGTCCACCTTAGCGGCTGTTGGCCCTCATCTCTTGTGAAGGCTGTGCTTTCACGCACCGTGGTGAGATCATCCATCTAGGTGTGTGCTAGATTAATTGCAGGCTGGGGAGCACCCAAGTGGAATTGACTAGTCATGACAGAGATAATTATAATTTCATTGGCACGTTCAGTGATTATTTTCAAAGTGATGTTTAGTATAATTTTAGTATTGCCAACATGTTTGTAAGTACGCACGGGTGATATGGACACACAGAACCCACAGCATCCCTGAGAACCCTGAGTCTCAATAGTGCTGTGATTGAGAAACACTGCTGGCGCCCGTATTGCCAGTAAATATTTGTGTCATCATTTGTCTTGTGCCTCACCCGATGACATCAGCACTACCGAGATTTGAACCTAGATCACTTGTGCCACAGTGCAAGGCCCTAGCAACCTCAGCTAAAACTAATTGCGATGAAACGAGCATATTTTTAAATACAAACATTTTGAATACCTGACAATGTGCGCAAATAAATATATCACTTTCTGCAGCTTTACTTTCTAGTTTCATGTTGAACTTTTTCATTAGGATCTTTATACAATTACTAAGCATCATATGTACTGATAAATTATGTTAATATCCTAATTGTCACAAAAAAATAGACCCTCGAGCTATATTTTCGAATAAAGTCAATCAAATGAGTGACCAAATAAAGTTGATTAAACAAAATATTTGACAGTCAAATTTATTTTGGCTTAAAAACAAGGTTTTGTTAATTCAAGTGTGTATTTCGACAGATGAACAAAATTAATGTTGTTGCTTTTCAAATTTTGTTTACTCATCACAATATTTTGTTAGAACAACTAAACATATATTTGGCCCTTTACAAACAAATATTTTGTTGACTTTTATTTCAGTGCAGCTCTTACATTCCTCCTTTGCTCTAGATTCACATGTTGCCCTCATACCTCTGTACCATAGAAGAGCTGCCAAACCTCTCAACGCACAGTACTGGCAGTACTGGCTGGTGACTGATTATTTTCACAAGCCACTTTTACTTTCTACGCCTGGATGCTTTATAGTAAGTTGTGAGTTTGGTTACAACCTATAACAACAGTGACAATTTCTCTGCGATTTAACTCTAATTTCTTTCGAGAATAGCTCATTTAATTTCTCTGATACCACCACATATTTATCTTATATTTTAGAATAAATATGACTATGCCTACAACTTCGTTGTCAATGCCACTGAATTGTTACCATAGGGTCACAAGTTTACTGGTTAGATATACATGGAAGCCACAGGGGCTGATAATTTATAGGTATAATTTTTATGTTTATTTGGCATATAAAGTGCCCTCTGGAATTTTAAAATCTTAAAAGCATTATATATTTAATTCTACTTAGGAATTTTACTGCATAGTTGGTGGCATATGTAACAATGTCAGTAAAGACAGTATATACCACCACCAGAATTAATGTACGTTGGGCCAACGGTTGAAAATTGGTTGGCACGGTTGGAAATATGTTGCGATGGATATACCTTAGGCAAACTGTTGGCTTTTGGTTGGCAAGGATAGACATAGGTTGTGTAGCAATACTAACATTTAATAAACGTTGGGCCAACATTATTTTCCAACCGAAATCCAATTTAATACTTTTAATGAGAATAATGCATAAACACGCAATAACATACACATGTTAACCTATTAATTAAAAGAAAGCTGTTAAAATTTAGATAATTTTAATTTTCTATTCGTTGGTACGAGTGTTGGACAAATGTCATAAAGACATTATTAGCAAATATGAATGTGATGGGCTAACGTTATTTAACAATCAAAATTCAACTTAATATATTTAATGAGAATAATGCTAAGCATACAATAACATACAAATATTAACAAATTACTTAAAAAATGACTGTTAAAAATATATTATTGTGATTTTCTATTCCCCGGTGGAGTGATGGACAACAGTGGGAGGGAATAAAAACTGTTTAAAAATGGGATTATCAAACACTGTAATGCCGTCAACGCCGTCCCTAGCGAAAGCGAGGACGGGTGCAAGAACTTTTCAAGGCCCTTCCAAACTAGTTAATCCCTCCTCCCAACAATGCAGTCAACTTTCAAAAATAAACTCGGTAATAATAAAAATTGATTAAAATACAAAATATGCAAATTAATGGAAAATATCTTTTAAATTAACATACATTATAGCCTACGAACAATACGCTCTGCTCTCGAACGCCTAACATTTTATTGATAAAACATCACACACACAAGCGCACACCCATGCATGTATGCGCACATGCACACACACAGGCACATGCATGCGCGCACACATACATGCATGCACACACACACACATTATCATTAAATATATATTTCACAACCAAACAAATGCTAAATATTTAAATATCTTTTATTCAATTTTTTTTTTTTCCGGGTGCGAGGTCTTGTGCGGCAGGACCTGTCGCACCTCTAAGGACGGCCGTGAAAATTGAAATATTGAAAATAAAAACTTATAAGATGAAAGTATATGGTTACACTTTGAATAGTACATATATGTGAGAATTAAGCAGGGAAAAATTTATCTTTAAACTGTGAATGCAATTCTTCAACTGATGGAAAAATAAACAACTTAAAAGACTCCCTCGCTCTTATATTATTTTGTAACTTATAAAGTTTATCCACAAAACAAATTAGCCATGTAAGTAAACAGAATAAAAGACATGTGACTACTTAACTTGCAAGGGATAACAACTTCAAGAAAAAAATATTTTATTCTCTATCACATATTATTCAGCTATAAGCGGACCACAATAAAGTGAGTACTCTTGAAATCAATATGAAAAAAATCAATGTCTGCAGCTGCATATATTTTAACCCAAGCAATGACCGAAATACTAACATTAAAGTTGGCAGCGAGTTAGGAGAAGTAGTTCCAGGTCGTACGTCTCACTAGTTACAATATTAAACATTAATGGCATCTATTCATCACATTCTTTTTGTTTTGCACATATGAGAATAAAAATAGGCTAATAACAAAACAGTTGTATTTCTAACCAATTCATGACATGATTTGGCCGACGTATCGTCACAAGTTATCAGGTCCATAGGGTCCATTGGTTTTTTTTACATTTTTTTTTTTTTTTTTTTTTTTTTCCATTCCCGTGTTCAAATGCTCTAAATTCCATGAATATGTGACAGTTATGGTCCCGTTCTCTGGTTAGTTATTTGTAAATGCCTTGAACGAGATTTTATACGACAGTTCATAACTCCAAATACAAAATGTATATTTACATAATAAATAAAACGTTGTAATGGCTGGGAATTTGCCGCCTAATTTATACACCGAAAGACTGGATAATTTAACATGCTAATTTATATACAAGTATATGATCATTTATTTTCTATTTTACGTATAAAAATATTTGAATGTGTTTTTACTAATTTGCGTATTCAGGATATTTGTGTTGCTATTCGTGTGTAAAAGTTAGTTATTTTGTGATTATAACTATCACTATTTCTGATACATGTTGTTTAATGTGTTGAATAGCCTTACAAGTGAAGGCTACAGGCCGGTTGCCATAGGCAACATAGTTTGTTGATTTGAGCGAAGTAGCCGTTCTATGATTGGCCAAAGTTTTAGCGTCAGCTTAAGCATTAGGGAGCTTAGTGTGGCCATGTTGAGTCTGATCCTACATCTGAGTGGGACGTGATGTGTGTCACGAACCCGGTAGGGTTTTTACTAAGTGCAGCTAGGGAAAGTGACGCGCGTGCCGCAATCATATAACAGACCACCCAGAATCACAGCGGGAAGGTTGTCAAGCACAGAAGAGGGTCTGTTCAAGATGTAAACCATATAATTAGATTAATTTAGTTTGTCTACCACAAATAACCATGTCGTACCTATTGGACTGTGTGATTCATTGTACCCAAGCCCATAGGCCTGAAGTCAGGAAAGCCCAGGAAGGAGATTGCCTCACAGGTCACTAGCTGCCGCCTTTATCGACGTACTTCAGCATCGCAGATCAACGTGTGAGTTCATAAGATCTCTTCAGCAACGAGTAAGGTAATTTTTGAAATGGCCGCCGATTTAAATTTTCTGCATGCTGCTAGAGACGCTGTGTTCCTGGACTGACACCAAGTGAATTTTGTTAATAGCATGACCTACAACCCCTGAGTATAAAAAGCCCTGCTCCCAATCAGATTGGTGTGAGCATTAATTGATTTAAAAAGTAATTATACATTTTAAAAGGGCTCTATATATAAAATATTCTTCAAGGCGTAAATCACAGGGCTACTACTTTGATTACAGCCACTTCATGTATCTCCGGTGTAATTCTTATTAAATATCTTTATTATTGCAAATAATTACAAAGTTAATATAATATTTGATGAACATGATCTAATACAGTATGGTTATTTGCAATAAATAATTTATACGTGAAAGTTTCCAAGAGAGTGTCATTCTTACTGTAAATCTCAGTTGTGTTAGTCTTAGGAAGAGAGTATTCGGTTGTTTTATTTTAGCTGTCTTCCAACTGTTTTGCTTTGTCCTTTATGGTAAGTGCAGTATTCAGAGAGTACACAATTATCTATCTCCAATGTGTGATAATTATGAGTTTGGCAGGGGTCGAGCATTTAAGGGTTTGATGACACATGTTCCCCTACTACTCAGTTCACTCAAGAACACATTCCGCTCCCACCAATCACACCCTATTCTCTAACTACACATTGTAGCACCTCTCTACATCACACTGATACCTGAAAACCCCATAATATATACGCCTACATTTTATAATACCTTTTTGCTGTATTTCGATGTTGTTTCTAGTTCTAACATTTCACGTAATATGCCATTGTGGCAATTATGTCTGCATGCAATTAAAGTTGCTTATAATAATTTAAAATTTGAAGAAACTTAGGTCGGGTGCATATAATTATATTCGCAATATTGTTTTCAACTGCAGAGAACAGCGTTTATGAGTCAATACCTCAACCAGTATTTAAATAATTTTTAACCAATAACGCTATCAAATTGCTTTATATTACATGTGTAAAATTTATCCTCTACTTTTAATATGTTTACATAGTTTTTTAATATTTTGTTGAACTCTTTAATGTTTCCAGGCCAACAAAATGATCATTCCAAGCTACCATTGACAACCTCAAATTCAGTCATGAAAATTTGATTCTGCATTAAATGTGTGAATGCAACTTCATGAAATACATTTTCTTGGTTAGGTATTGTTTTGTTAGTATTATGATGAAATTACATTCACATCGTTGTAGTCATTCTAATATTATAAGCCAAAAATCAAAAGTTATTTTCTCATAAGAAAGGTTAGGCCAAATTTTATGTCGTTAGTTTTTCTAAAGATAAAATTCATCTGGAGAGATTTTCATTTAAAACTTGCATTTAATAATGAATATTACCATTTAGATGTGCTGTAAAAATTTGTACTAATTCGGTTCAGCCACCGAGCTTTTATGACAACTATTTTTGGTATCCGTTATGTCATCATAGTAAAATCGGCCATTTACTTTCCCATAGAGTGTGTGTATGTTTACAATTATTAACTTGGGTGTTATTTTTACTTTAGATTGTACAATGTTCAGTAAGAGTTGTGATACATCAGCAAATATATTAATGATTGTACTGTATGTAGCAGGAAAATAGTATTTTGTAATATTCTACTTAATTAAAAATAATGTGTCATTTGAAAGTGTTTAAGCACGCCGTTTTTATTAGCTATGCCCGTAAATTATATTTTAAATAATTCTATCATTTAATGACAGTTTAACACTTGTTGTTTGCTGTAGATGATTGATTTAATACTCACTATTATCTTGGAGAATTTCATTCCTGTGAAGGGAAAAAATTCTAACCTTGCCAGTATTTAACAAGGAATGTTCTAGATAGCATGGCACTGATATAATAAAGGGACATGAGAAAAATAATTCTGAAATATCTTAGAATAATTACATCATCGTGTTCGCAAAGATATATTATTTACTGAAATTAATGTGTATATATTTACAGTGTACACTACAATAGATTACAGCAGACTTCTGACCATGCACCACCTGGCACTGTTTGCACTGAGATACTGTGGAAGGATACACAACAGGCTGAAAGCATAAAATAAGCAGGGCTTTCAAAAGTGCTCACATGACCGTGAACACCCTTTGTGAAAAATTACATGCAGTGATATACATAATAAACATATCACTTTCATAGCTTTACAGTAGGCCTACTATTCTGAAGTGAAATTTCTTTGCAAGGTTGCTTACTATCACAAATCTTTTCAACTACCAATCATTTTATACCACACAATCACAATAATTATGGCCCGGAAAAATTTACAAATTAATTTAAGGATAGTAGTCAATACTTAAAACCCACTTACATTGTAACTGGCTTGCAGCTCTATTTGACATACCATGGAAAACTTTGAGACAGTGAGAAACCTTTATTAAACAAAGATCTAGTTCCATGATACCTAATCAAGATGAACCTATCACTGAAAAAATATATGAGGTTCAAATGTACATAGGAGAATGTAGTCTATCTAGCATGCAGATAATTTTATTTGTGAAATCGCCCGGGCCTTGGCAGTATTAATTTAAGTTCAGTAAGAATTCAAATACAATTGAATTACTTATGGTACAATGTTACTATTATTAGTTAATTGTAATGAGATACAAATTTTTTGGTTCAAACATGTGTCCATAAATGCTTCCACGCACAGAAAAATATAACAATACAGTAAACAAAATTTCATGGCCTACAACTTTTTATTTTTACTACAATTATTAATTTGGCCTCTTCCCTGCAATAACACAATTCTCATACAAAACATATTTTTATATACAAAACATTGCAATTTTTTCTATTTAAAAACCATTTGGTGAAATAAAAACCACTGTTAAACCATTTTGAAGATATGTGCTGCTTGGGTGATATAAAAAATATTTTGAAAATGATAGTTATTATTGCAAATATTTCCTCTGCATTTACTCAGTTTTTTACCTAATGTAAAAACTCGCAATAGTAACGAGCTACTTGTAAAGAGAGATTTAGCCACGTGCATATTTATGGAAATATTGCATAGTTAATACCTATGTAATGGATGTACAATAATTAGTGTGAACAAAATAATACATGGACAACAGTATTCTGAAATATTGTCCATTTGTGGAAACATTTTGAAGTAGCAATACACTTATATGGTTTTATTTGTTTATTTATTTAGTGTTTTAACTTTTTTACTTGGCTGCACATGCTTTGATAATGAAATGGTAAATATATTTAGCAGACGAAAATAATATTTTTGAGCGAAGTTTAACAACAGTTGTTTACAAACAAAAAAAAAAGCTTCTGATGTGGTGGTATTCGTGATATGTGACTTGTGCTGTTTTTATGCTCAAGCACGTGTTAGCAGTTTGTTTGCCATGAGAGGGCAGTAGTGTCGCAAAATGATGCGAATGGAGGATGAGCACGACTGCTTGTCCTAAACATTTTTGGTCCTCTGGGCCAGATTATTTATGAGAGATACAGTTTTGTTTACGGAAATGTACGCTAGAAGTGTGGTATACACTTTTAACGGTTCGGTGACGGCAAACGGGAAAGTTTCTGCGGTTATTGTCAGGTTTTGTTAATAGCACGTCGCACCTAAACTCTATGTCAATAAACATGCTGCAATAATGATCTCTGCCAGTCAGAGGAATTTTTAATCAATGTTTCTCGCTCACATACAAGCATGTGATTATTCTGCCATTTTACACAGTACTCTTCGTGCATTAGTGCAACTTGTTTGTGGGATATGCACTTATTCACAACTTTAAATAAAATGGTGGCTTCAGCTTCGCCTGAGCTACAATTTGTAATTTTCAATTATCTACTAGCCCAGGCAGACAAGGCCAGAGAACTGTTACAAGCATCTAAGGAAGATGAATCGAAGATGGAAGACTTCGAGTTGGTCTTCGAAGAGGTTATGTTGAAGAGAGATGAACTACTGGCGAATTTTTTTTAGCTATCTGCGCCCAGCCACCTCAAGAAGATCCGAGTGCAGGAAAAGTTTGCAACATACGAGACAGTTTTCCGTGAACTAAAAAAGGTTTATAGTAAACTGAAGAAGAACACTTGTGGCTACACGACCCACAGTGATTGTTCACAAAGGTTAGGAATCCCGACAACAGTGCTACCACCTCTACCCTTGCTGGTATTCAGTGGCAATAGAGCTGAGTGGATAGGCTTCACAGAGTTATTCAATTCAATTGTTGGTCAAGCTCCACACCTTACCCAAGTCCAGAAAATTCATCACTTGTTGGGTTGTTTACAAGAGGAGGCCAGAGAGTTGGTACACAATATACCGGTCACCAAAAGCAATTACTTGGTAATTTGGAAAATATTAGAGATAAGGTTCAAAAGTTTGAGACTCGCAGCAACACTACATGTCCAGAAGATCTTACATCTACAGAAGGTTGACAGTAAGAAAGAAGGTGGGTTAGCCAAATTTGTTATGGTAGTGGAAGAAAATTTGAGTGCGTTGGAGGCTCAGCAATTTCCAGTGGCTCAGTGGGATTTCCTGCTACTAAATATATTGCTCGAGAAGTTGGATGCACCACTCAGGCAGGCATTTGAACTCTCCCACGAAGAGGATGTGCCATTGTATTCTAATCTACTCAAGTTTTTGGAACGGAAGGCTAGAGCTGTGGAGCATGTTCAGCTTGCTGCCAATGATCAACCTCCTGCTCGCTACACCTGTAAGAGTCCACCCTCTGAGAGGAAATTTTCCTCCTGGAACAAATTTCGGTCAATGAGCCATGGAAACAATATCCAGTCAGCAGAGTCAAAGACAACCCTTGTGTAAGTTCAGGACAATATAGGTAAGCAGATGTTATGCCCAATTTGTGGTGCAGCTCATGCCCTACACAGATGCCAGACATTTCTTTCAAAGCCAACAGATGAGAGAAGGGAGTGCGTGCTAACCCACAAGTTATGTTTTAACTACCTGCGAGCAGGACATGCAGCAGTAAATTGCTATTCAAAGTTTCACTGTCAGCAGTGCCAACGCACACATCACACCTTGATTCACTTGTCACAAGATACAAGTTCTGATGAGACAGATAAAGATGCTACAGACCCTTCTGGTCAAGAGGAAGGTAATAGTAGCACTGTCACAATGTGTTCTTCGTGTCTTTCAGAGGAGGATGGTCCTCTGACTACTGTTTTGCTTAAGACTGCTCGCATCAATGTTAAAGACAGTAGTGGCCAATACCAGGTTGTGCATGCATTATTGGCTAGTGCATTCAAGTCATCATTCATAACTGAAGGGCGTATGAAATGCTTGGGACTTAAATTACATCAGACAGGGGTGAACATTTCTGGCATAGGGCATACTAGGACAGACTCGAGAGGGGCTGTAGTATGTGAGAATGCCTCGCTTCACATGCGAGAGTTGCATGTTACTACTTGAGCATTGATTCTCAATAACATTACTGGTAACTTGCCTTCAGCGGAAATTGTTACAAAAAATCTTGTACATCTTAAAAATATTCCCTTAGCCGATCCTGAATTTGCCTCACCTGGTTGCATTGACATGTTGCTGGCAGCAGATGTAGTAGCTAATGTGATGACTGGCCACAAATTCGAAGGAAAACCACATGCATTTCATACAGCATTTGGTTGGGTAGTTACTGGTAATGCTCCATGTGCAAATAAAGGTGAGTCAGTTTCCTTATTTGTACGAGTGGATGCATCTCTTGATGTGGCCCTTCAGAAGTTTTGGGAGGTAGAAGAGGTTCCATCAGTGAAGTTTCTGTCAAGCGAGGCTCTACAGTATGAAAATCACTTCATAAGTACCCACAAACGTGGTGCAGATGGTAGATTTGTCCTGAGACTTCCATTCAGATCATCCACGTGCAATTTGGGTGACTTATCTTCAACAGCAGTGCGTAGACTTGGTGGACTAGAACGTCGACTTGCAAAGATACCAGAGCTAAAGCAGCACTACCAAGACTTCATGGAGGAGTATGAAAACTTGGGTCACATGACACGTATTGGACAGTTAACATCCACACATGTTGGCTATCAAGTATCCTTTACTACAAATGAGTTTGCTCAGCCAGCATACTTTATTCCTCACCAAGCAGTAGTCGAGGAGGAAAGTGTTTCCACAAAAGTGAGGGTGGTTTTCAATGCATGCTGCAAGACAACAAATGGATAATCACTGAATGATCTTCTACTTTCTGGGCCGAAATTTCAGAATGAAATTTTTGATAGAGTTTTGAGCTTCCAAACATTTCCAGTTGCTGTGACTGCAGATGTATGCAAGATGCTCAGACAAATAGTTGTTGATCCCATTGATAGGAAGTACCAGTGTATTCTTTGGAGGAATTCAGTGGACAACCCAGTTAGCGTGTACGAGTTGAATATAGTCACGTATGGGCTGGCTTCTTCGCCTTTTCAAGCCCTCCACACCCTGCAGCAACTTGCAACAGATGGGGGTAACAAGTTTCCACTAGCTGCTCATGCTATACTCAATGGTGTCTTTGTTGACGATATAGTTACATGAGCTGCAACTTTTGCTGATGCTCAGTTACTAAAGTCTCAGCTCATCATACTCTTGGCAGTAGGAGGGTTCAAACTGCCTAAGTGGTGCTCCAACCATGAGGAGCTCTTGGATGACCATCAACATGAATCTGAGAACTCATCTCGTATGTTTGGTTGTCCTGATTCAGTGAAAGTGTTAGGCCTACGTTGGGACCCAGTACAAGATCACTTTTTGTACAAAGTGACTGTCCCTGACCTACCAGTGACAAAGCATGGTATACTCTCAGCTTTTGCTCGTCTTTATGACCCATGTGGATGGGTAGCACCAGTGGTCACATCCAGTAAGATATTGTTACAGACCTTGTGGACTCGAGGCCTAGGTTGGGATGAGCCAGTTGGAGAAGAGATATCAAGAGTGTAGACACGTTTTAAGGACTCTTTACCATCCTTGTCTGAAGTTAATGTGAGCAGATTCATTCCAGTCCATGAACATAACGTGAAGTTTCATGGTTTTGCAATGCCAGTGAGAAGGCATACGCTGCAGTTATTTATGCTCGTTGCGTTACAGCTGGTGGTGCCACTGAAGTGCACCTGTTTGTTGCCAAGTCCAGGGTGGCGCCTCTGAAGACTCTGTCTGTTCCAAGGTTAGAGCTGTGTGCAGCAGTTTTGTTATGTAAAATTTGGCAATGTGTTGTAAGACTATAATTCAAAAGTTGTTAACCTGACATTGCATGCCTGGACAGACTCCACAGTAGTTCTAGCCACACAGTTTAAAAACCTTTGTCGCCAACCGAGTTGCAGAGATCCAGTCCATTGTACCACCTAGTTCTTGGAGGCACATTCCGTCGGAACATAACCCTGCTGATGTTGCTTCACGTGGCTGTTTTCCAGACCACTTGGTGAACACAATATGGTTTTCAGGACCACGTTGGCTGTTGCAACCACATGAGAGCTGGCCTGTGCAGCATTATTGTGAGAGAGTATCTCTTACCGAAGTTAAACCAGTGATGTCCAGAGTCTTGGTGGCAAACTCCAATCAGATGCAGAGCCCCGATGACCCTTTCAGCTTGTTGCAGAAATCATCTTCCTTTTTTAGACTTCAGAGAGTCATGGCACGGATCTTACAAGCAAGAGCAATTTTCCAAAAACTGCCTCATTCCATTAGCAAGTTGCAAATAACTGAGGAGTTGTGCACTGCCCATAATTACTGTGTCAAGATTGTGCAGGCAAATTACTTCAGGGAAGAGATTAGAACCTTGGAAAAGGGAGAACCATGCTCTACACCAATTAAAAGCCTTGTGACATTCTTGGACTCGAAGGGTGTTGTCAGGGTGAGCGGCAGGCTGCATAATGCACCTTTGACTGAAGAAAGTAAGCATCCCATCCTACTTCCAAAGCAAAGCACACTGTCCAAATTGATTATAATGCATTGTCACGTGCTCAACCTGCACACGGGTCCATCAACCACACTGTACCTGACACGTCGAGAATACTGATTATTTCTGCTCGCACTTTGATTCGTAAGCTCCTTCACAACTGTGTCGCATGTTTTAAAGTGAGTGCAGCTTCATCAGCCCCACTGATGGGCACGCTCCCTGCCTCGAGATTCGCCCAGGGTAGAGCATTTTGCAATGTTGGAATTGACTTTGGGGGCCCATTTCTTGCTACCCCAGTTAAAGCGAGAAGGAAGACCACCCATAAGGTTTATCTGTTCTTGTTTATCTGCATGGTGACCAAGGCTGTGCACCTGGAGCTCGTGACCGACCTCTCTGCAGCAGCATTCCTTGCTGCACTGAAGCGCTGTGTATCGATTCGAGGGCTTCAATCAGAGATATCCTCAGACAATGGAACCAACCTGGTGGGTGCCAGAAACTACCTGAAAGAAGTGTACAAAAGCCTCTTCTGTGGAGAAAGCCAGTAACAAATTGTCAGTGAGGCCAGTCACAGGCGGATAAAGTGGCGGTTCAGTCCCCCTGCCAGTTTCCACATTGGTGGCCTCTGGGAGGTGGTGATTAAAAGTGTAAAACAACACCTGAAACGTATGGTGGGAACACAACTGCTTACCTTCGAAGAGCTGGGAACTCTATTTGCACAGATATCTGCAGTACTAAACTCTCGACCATTATGTGCTTTGTCGGAGGATCCTTGAGTGTATGATGTTCTCACCTTGGGGCATTTCCTAGTGGGTGATGCTTTGGTAACTCTGCCAGATCACGACTTGTCAGATCTTTCAGAGAACCATCTTAACGGGTGGGAGCTAATCACTCAGTTCCAGCAGAGGGTGTGGAAGCGTTGGAGTAATGAGTATCTACACACACTCCAGCAGAGAAACAAGTGGACGTTACCACAGCCTAACATTCAAGTGAACCAACTGGTGCTACTGAAACAGCCAAACTTGCCTCCACTGAAGTGGAAGACAGCACGTGTGACTGAAGTTCACCCTGGGCAGGATGGAATAGTGCGTGTCATGTCATTAAGAACATCTCAAGGCAACTTCACCATACCAGTCACAAAAATCTGCCCTTTTCCTGAAGAATAATGGTGTATCGTGTGAGATTTCAGACTCATACTTTTGATTGGTGTTTTTTTAATGCATATATTAAGTGGTGTACATTAGGACAATTGGAAAAAAATGTTTATTTTGGTGGGCAGAATGTTTACAAAAAAAAAAGGTTCTGAAGTGGTGGTATTCGTGATATGTGACTTGTGCTGTTTGTGTGCTCAGGAATGTGTTAGCAGCTTGTTTGCCATAGGAGGGCAGTAGTGTTGCAAGATGGTGTGAATGGAGGATTAGCACGACTGCTTGTCCTAAACAACAGTATTTTCTAATTTTTGTTACAATGGGCATATGCTCTCCGCCAAGCCAACATATAGGCCTAACCTCGCAAAACCTATATTCGAGAAAGCATACTGCACACATTATCTCTGGCTTAAAAAATATCAGTTCGTAAAGACCCGCGTGATTTTTTACAGTGTTATCGATTACAGTTATTTTATAATACCACCTACAGCTGAAAGCTCCATGTACGCAATGCACTTTCACAAACTTTTACTGTATGTATGTATACTTATGTATGTGTGTAAGTATATATTTTGACACCGGCTAACAGCCAGCGGTGCTAGAGCCCATGATGGCGCTCACCACACATGTGACACGTGTCCATGCACGTGCGCTGAGGCCAATATTTTTGAACTCTCACATCAATAATATTTTGAAGTGTAAAAGGTGTTTTATTTTGTATTTGCAGGGTTTAATATGTCTTGAAATATTTTAAAATATTTGTTGTTGTTGTTGTGAACATTTTTGGTTATGAAATTCAAAGTGCCCAAGGCACCGAGATTAAGAACACAGATATTCTGGCGTGAACGCCGTAATAAAGAGACACTGAATTAATATAAAAAAATCCATAAGAAAATTATGAAAATGTAAAACATATTATATTTAATTTGTGCCATTTTATTTTTCAAAGTATAAATATTTTACTTGGCATGCATAGCACTTCCGTTTATATGAACCACGTAAGCGCCCATGGTAGGTCCGTGCGACGCTTGCCTCTAGACAGTCTGTCGTAGGGAGCTGGTGAGGTAAGACAATGTCATGTGCGCACTACAACTTTTGTTCACTGATGTAGGTTTCCATAGTCAATTTAGTTTACTGGTTAACTTTTACTTGCGTAAGTTTTGCCAGACAATTCCCCAGTATTATGCTTCTGCTGAAATAATTTATTTCGCCCTTGTGGTATTTTTCAAACTTAAATGAGGAGAGAGGAGAAAGATGTTGGAGACGTCACTCGACCCACGCAACTTGAATCAGGCGCCATCCACCTATGCTAGTGGTGCTCCAGTGTAATTTCTGCATTATTGCTACGAACAATTTTAAGCATTTTTATGCATGTATTTAAAGGGCATTTTCATGTTTGAATATTTTACAGCAATTTCATGTACAACAACATGGCTAACCTATGCCAAGTCTATATTTGCGCCATCCATGCAGTTTGAGAGTTTTTTTTTTGTAAAATCATGCACGATACAATTTATGTCTGTGTATAGGCCGTCACCACACTTCCCAAGTGCTGGCGGGCAAGCCCAAATGAGTTTGCGTTAGTGATGGCGAGTAGGCTCACGTGTTAAAATGTTTTCATCTTGGGTTTTATTTGTAATTCACTGTATCCTGTCTTCAGGGTAAAATCGTCAGTCCACTCTAGCGGCTGTCGGGACCCTCTTCTCTTGTGAAGGCTGTGCTTTCATGCACCTCGGCGAGATCATCCATTTTGGCATGTGCTAGATTAATTGCAGGCTGGGGAGCACCCAAGCGGAATTGACTAGCCATGACCGAGATAATCATAATTTCATTGGCACGTTGATGTGTACACATAATAACAATAAAAGCAAGGATCAGTAACCTACCTCTTTTATTCAGTAGTGACAGTGTCCTAGTCACATGTATTTTATCAAGTGATTATTTTCAAAAGTGATGTTTAGTATAATTTTAGTATTGCAACGTGTTTCTAAGTATGCATGGGTGAGACGGACACACAGAACCCACAGCATCCCTGAGAATCCTGAGTCTCAATAGTGCGGTGACTGGGACGCACCGCTGGCACCCATATTACCAGTAAGTATTTGTGTCATCGTTCGTCTTGTGTCTCACCTGATGGCGTATATATATGTAATGGAATGTCAAACTCGATTCCACCTTTCCTCGATACCTGCGATTCTGGAAGATTCGTATAATCGAGAATCTGAAGACAATGAATTGAAGCATTAAAACCTGATGCCTACAAATACATAACGTATCACTAGAGGCACAATTTTGTAAATTGCAATAACACGAAATAAGACCGAAACACAAGTTAAAATGCGAAATATCATGAAATACAACAAATGTGCGGATTTTCATGAAATGAGCTTTCTCCTAAAGAAATTAACTCTTCTCCTATATAATATAACGAATTAACTTGGCACTGTAAAAATCTAGAGACCCGTGATTCTCGGAAATATTGAGAAATTCTAGAGATGAAAAAATTATTGATTTAGTCTCGAGACAATTTTTAAATCTCGGAAATCATAGTTGTTCTAAATGCAACAACACATGTAAATACATTATTTTTTCTTGCGAAAATAAATGTTAACAGACATTCCAAAGATTATACGCATCATAAAACATGTACTTCGAGATAAGCTACAGAGAGTTTGACAACAAACCGTCTCCAATCGTGCGAAGTGAACACTCACAACTTGAAAGTGTGCAGTAATCTATGGCGGCCATTGTTTACAAACATTGACATGTGCATGAAACGAATATGTGATGTCTAAATTGACACATTAAACGGACTGTTTCATAAAATATCTAGTCTCATAAATTATGGACGATGCTGCAGCCGATGTAAAAGACCGTAAAATGTCTATCACTTGGGCATTTTATGTAAAGGCGAGTGTAAAGTGTGCAAGAAATTAATACAAACACAGACCTGAACTGGTCTGAGGCTTTTTTTTTTTTAAAGTATGCAGATGATATTCATATTACGTGGATACTGCTTGTCTAATTTATGTATGTATCTCATAACTCCTTTGCATTAAAATTTATTAGTCTAAATAATAGTCCCCCCCCCCCCCCCCCCCCAGAAAAATTGTTTGTGAATTTACCAAAATGATACTGTATTTAAAAATGGGATCCTTTTAAATAATTACTGCTTTAAAATTTATTTAACTATGATTGATTTTAATATTTGCCAGTCTTGGAAAACATTTAAATAATTTATCCAATTGGTGAACATTTATCATGGCAAGTGAGGTTTGGAAATATTTTCGAAAAAACTATGTGGACGAAATATATAATGATATATGTACAATTTCAATATTATCTTGTATGCCTCTTTTGAACTTTTGGGAATTTCATATTAATATGCTCCCACTGTTCAAGTGTTATATTATTTTATGTTTGTAATAGGCCTACTATTAGTGTAGGTTTAGTTTAAATAATTAAATTTCACACCCACCTATATATTAATTAATTCTGTCAAGTAAGTGTCTGTAACTAAAGGAATCGCGAGTTTTGGAATTGAGAATCGAGTGTGGTAGCGGCATCAAGATAGAGAATCGAGGAAAAGTGGAATTGTTACATCCCTAACCTATATACATATCCTACGGAGGAGCTTCGCAATTTGAGGTATGTGTAGGAAAGAGAGAATACTGCGCGGGCTTGGTCAGTGCCTCGCAACCCTGGTGGGGTGACTCGCCACCATACTACTCCACATTCGTGTCTGCTGCATGGAGGATTAATCCCGCCCGCCGCTATGACCTTGACAATTTATAGTTTTAGTCACAATTTCTGCATTATTAATGCTAGATATATGCCCTTGCAATGTTTTTTTATGCCTGTTAGATATAGGGTTCATCAAACTTTAAAACAATGAAAATCATGTGGTAGAATTTACAAAATTAAATTTCATTCATGTAGCAGGAATTGTGTTGTAAAACTCTTGCATATGCAGTTTATTTCACGTTTCTATCTTAATCAGGCTTTGTTTGCGACAAAGAAACTTTTTCCCTATCTTTATTGCTTGGACGCTGTTCAACCTTAAGAAATCTCTCTCTTGTACAGTAGCAAAATTATTTTCGCAAGTACGGTTTCTATGGCCAAGCTCCAACTTGTTTACATTTTACGCGTGCAATATGAAAGTTAGTATATTTATGAACGTAAGTGAACAAATTATCGCATGAGTGACCAATACTGGAGAAGAAGAAGAAGAAAAAAACACCCAAGAGATGGATGGAGAGAGAGAAGGGGGGTGTGTGTGTGTGTGTGTGTGTGTGTGTATATATATATATATATATATATATATATATATATATATATATATTGATTGTAATCCGACACCAAATGCAAGCTGACCTAAGAATTTCTATCTATATGAAAATTAAAATTATTTGACACCGAATGCCAGTCAGATTTTGAATATCCCAGGGGCACTCTGTACGCTGAGAGCGCACGGAGAAGTTATCGATTGGGCAGTGTGTTCATGGCGGTGGATGGCGGAGGGGTGGCGACGGGAGGATTACCTCTCCTGCCTCAACATGTTGGCGACACCTTGCGCGTGTGGCAAAAGTCTGTCTTTTAAAGTAATGAATTATATTTTACTGCAAAGAGAACTTCTAATTTTGAGACAGAAATGAATAAATAAGGTGATTATAATTGATTTCTTCATTGTCTTTAATAATTAATCATTTAAAACCACATCCTCTGATTTTCCATGTCGTAAGTTACACTGCAGTCAGCTCGGTGCTTACCTACCCATTATACAATGGAAAAAGGTGTCGAATAGGCCCCTTACATTTGATCAGTTTATTCAAAAGATGCATGTCTATTGAAATAAATTAATATAAATCCTCCGATTTCCCTGCAAGAAGTTACTTAAAATAAACTTTACACTTATAATACAAGTCGCTCAATGTTCAAACAATTTTTGGTGACAAGGTGAAGTCAAGTATATGCTTCTGGGCATATAATTTTATTCGCAAAGATGCTGCCCCTTAAGTTAAATAAATATTACATTTTAAAATAATGTGAATTAATTTTATGCCAGATACAATGAAACATCAACCTTATGGGAAAAAACACCTTTAATTACAAAAGAAAACATTTTTGCAAATAATAATTCCTCATTAAAATGTTTTGCGTAACATTTTCAGGCAAAACCATTTGCTTTGAATACTAGTGATGGTAGGTGCAACTATTTTCAGTGACGGATATTAAAATAATGTGAATTAATTTTATGCCAGATACAATGAAACATCAACCTTATGGGAAAAAACACCTTTAATTACAAAAGAAAACATTTTTGCAAATAATAATTCCTCATTAAAATGTTTTGTGTAACATTTTCAGGCAAAACCATTTGCTTTGAATACTAGTGATGGTAGGTGCAACTATTTTCAGTGACGGATAATCGTGTCACCACGCTGGTTGCTAGGTAACTACTTCCCCTCTCGGAAGTGTGAAAGGGGAAGTAGCAAGCTAGTCTCACACATTGCACCACGCTGTCATGTCAGACAGACTATTGGGAAGACACTGATGCTAGACAAAGCACTGCAGAGCAGTGATAAATGTTGGTGCGCATGACGTATTTCACATCCAGTTACTAGACATTTGCATAAACAACCAGTTTAAAAACAATAGTTGTGGGAAATCTTAGGTGACAGGACCCGAAATATACTTTGATCGATGCACATTATTTAAATAGAAATTTTACCTGGACAACAAAAAATTGTTGGTGGATGCAATTTATTGGTACAAGCGATAATGATGCATTTAGAGTCAACTGCATATGGCACTTTTCAGATGTGGCCTCAGCTATGGCGGTAGTTGTGTCTTGGTCGACTAAGCTAGCGTATGCTTCCAACATCTTGGCTAGTTCAGTTTGAGCGACATGAGATGTTTTCAGACTCCCTGAAGTCTGGTTGGCTTTTTGTTAGATTCCCAGCTAGATTACTGGATCTCGGGGTCGTGCTGGCCTAGTTCTGAATCACTACTCATAATTAGCAAAATGCTGTGGCCCCATGTTACGCGTCATGAAAATACTTGACGCGTCATGTTGTGTGGCTGACGACGACCTCACTGTCTGGCAAGGTTTTGGTGTGGCGGTCAGAGACACAGGTGATATACTGGCGGACCTTACTGACATGATGACTCGACCCTGGCCGGTATATAAGATAGGGCGTGTGGTTTGATGCCACGGTACAAAGTCAGAAGTGGGCTTAGCTGTCCTGTCCTGTGTACTGGGTGGCACACAACCAAAGGTTTACCTGTTATGTAGGTAGCCCAGGGTGGGTGCTCATCTGGCTGCTGTTGTTGCTGGAGTTGGCCGTAACTACTGACCTGACTTGGGGCGGTGGTGGCGCTGCAGCTGGTGGTGCTAAGGTGAGCCCGTGGAGGGCTGCTGGTCCTGCAGCACTGGAACCAGGGATTTGTGATCCCTAGTGGAACGCACCGTTTCTGATGGAAGTCAGTGACGATTGTATGCTGTCAGCCAGTGATCTTGATCAGGGTCTGAAATAAGTAGTGGGAGGGAGCTGGGAGGTGAGGCCTCTCCAGCTGGCTGGTGGCTTGAGCTCGTTCCCGTGGTGTTATGCTGCAATGTGCAGTTGGGGCTGGGTTACAGTTCCCGTTGGCTTCAGAGGCAGCAACTGCCTTCCTAACTTGCCACTTCATACCGCTCCTATGGGTGTATGGCATATATGGGTAGGTATAGTAATATGCCTCATCAAGGAAGAGTAGGCGATGACAGTCCCTAGCTACATGCAGAGTCAAAGCAGAGGACAAACCAACACAGAGCTGTACTTCTTTACTCTAACCAGGGACAGTTTAGCATGGTGTTAGCTCTCTAGCACGATTCCTCGGTCCGCTGTGAAACTAACAGGTTCTGTAATGCTGGGTTGCCTTGGTTGCGAGAACTTACGCACTTAACTGGGCTACTTGACTAGCCTTTCTCACACATGAGTTGGTTGGCATAACATCTGACACAAGGGCTACCATCTTGGCTGACATGTCCGTGGGTCAATGTGATGATACATAACGATGACGCAAAGTCATGTTTATATAAATACACACACACATGTGTGTGTGTGTGCGCATGTGTGTAAATATATGTCAAATAAGTGTTGTGTGTCAGTACACAAGGGTAACGTCATTAAGGATGCTGTTTGGAAGAGAGCTGCATCTCCCTAGTTACCTGCTGTTTGACTGACTGACAGAAGATGAAGCTGCAGTCTCTGATTATGCCAGTGAATTGCAAAACAGACTAATTGGCTTTCATGATTTTGCTAGACAGCACCTTAGAATAAATAAAGACAGGATGAAGATGCACTATGACAGGAGAATGTAGAGTGAGGTATTTCAAGAAGGAAAACTGGTGTGTCTTTAAAACCCACAGAGGCGAAAAGGGTACTGCCTGAAGCTACAGAAATGTTGGGAAAAATCTCAAAAGGATTCTGAAGAAAATCAATGATGTGGTCTTTCGGATTTTTCGTCAAGGCTCTCGGGCGAAGCTGAAGGGTGTCCACATTCACCAACTGGCACTCTACACAGGTCTGGATGTTACAGAGTCTGTTCGGGATGAACAGACTTGAGGAGGAAGTAGTGTTACATGTTTGCTGGTCTGCATCGCTTCCCTTGCCCATCCCAATTGTACAAGTGAAGGAGTATGTGAAGGTGACGCTGAAATCTGAGGAACAAACTCATGCCTCCGCACATACCACTGCGTGCCAGCTGTGATAAGCCTATCGTGGCTCACATGCTTCTGACCTTCAGTAGGTTGAATTTGTGCAGTTATCTACGAAAGAATGTTTTGATTATTGCAGTAGCTTTTCTCAGCATGACATGACTTTGGATGCTGGGAACCTTCCAAATAGGGCAACTGGACTATTTAAGCGCGACAGGTCTCAGAGCCAACAGTTTATGAGGGTTCAGAGTTTGGACAATTGTGCAAACTTAAGTGACAGGTATGCGAAGACATCGAGCCAGCTGGAGGGAAGTCCGTGGACTTTGAGCATCAGTGCAGTAAAGAGTAAGACTGACGGGCAAGACTATTGAACTAGATGCATAAATAATGAGTGTAAATTAAGTGACTATATCCAATATAGAGAAATTGAGGACTTTAATTAGAATTGAGAACATCATTAAATATTGTACTTACTGAGAATAAAAAGAGTAATAGTCGAGAAAGTTTAAGGATGTAAATAATAGTTGTGTGACTAAATTAAAAATTAGCTTTAGATATTATTTTTATCAGATTTCCATGCCCTATGAGCTCAGATACACCACTCTGGCATCTTGTAACAATATGTAAATAAATGAGTAAATATAAGAAATTATTGACTTGGAAAATGTGTGACTTAGAAAGGAAAGAACTGTACAAGAAAAGAGATTCTACAATGTAGGGACATATGTAAGTAAGTATATTATAGTACATAAAAAAGCAAATATAAAATTAATATTTTTAAAATGTACTAAATACAAATGTATTTAATTATTTTCTAAAAATTAACAAGAAATTAAAAAGAACAAATTAATTTTATTTAAATTTGTTACTTTGTTCATACAAAATAAAGAAATACATAAAATGTACATTTTAGTTGCCATAAATTACTTTCTAAATACCATGAGAAAAATAAAATTTGATTAACTATTTAAAAAAAGAAAAGAAATTTACGTAGTTTCCATGTTCAAGCACTCGCATACAAGTACAATACATTGCATAACATCGTAAACATTTGTTGTGAACATGTTGCTGATGGTTATGTTTTTTCAGAGTAATATCTTAATAGTTCATTCAGCACACAAGTAACATTTAAGTGAGTAACATTGCTGAACATATATTCAATATATTTAATTCAAATTGTCACAACATGTTTGTAGGAAATTTGCACAAATGTATTGTCTAGGAAGAATTTTCGAATTTATTATTTTGCACGGAATTGTGACTTAACAATATTTACAGGAATAGAAACATTTAGAGCAGCCTATACTTGAAACATTAATTATCCCTAACTTTTCATCAAAAACTTCTGGTGCATCCTATACACCCCAAAATACAGTATTTACACTGCATAATTTCTTGAGATCTGTGGTAACAAATGTTTCAATGTTAAATGAATAAAATATTTGTGTTTTGAGCAGATGAAAAATTATTTCTCATTGCTCACACGAATGTCAGAATAATATTGCAGAAAAATTTGGTTTACCTAGTATGTTTCTGAAATTAAAACAATTTCCACAAAATTATCTCACCTTGTAATTCGGTAAATCTGCGAGATTGTGCAACTCATCTGCATCCTTCTTAAGGTTGTACAGTTCCCACTCATTGCGATAATAGTAGTCCTTCAGCGTCTTGTACCAGTACAGCGGCTGGCCAGCCCGGGTGCGGTTCAGCAAGTCCTGTCACATTACATTACAGTCATCACTACACTTGAGGCACTCTTATTCACAAAATAGAAGTTCCCTAGCTAAGACTTAAATTTTGGTATGAGACAAGAAGGAGTAGTCAACAGTATTTAATTAAAAATAAAACTTCAGCACATTTTAATAAGTTAATTGTTCACAATGTGTGTACCTGCAGCCTACTTTTAACAGGGTAATTAATTTGGATCTACACACAAAGTCCCATCATCTATTTTCCTCTACACCCTACAGCATTGTTTGTAATGTAATGTAATGAAGAGCTATGGATCATAATTCAGATATGTGCATTTAAAACAATGGGCCAATTTTACAGTTCAATTTTCAAGAGACTGCTCTTACACAGTAGATGAGCATAGGCGGTTAGTGTTCCATACCTGCCAACTTTTTATTCTGGCCATAAGATTTAAGGAAATGAAATGTTTCATATAGTTTTATACAAGAGCTATATTGACGCATGACATATATGTAGACAAATTCTTATTTTGGAGCAACTAGGTATTATCACATGTGCACCACGTGCCCTACAAGTGATACAACCCTGAACTGCAGCCATCCAAGCCAACATTACGTCTCATATAATAAGGTGGGTGCCAAGAGACAGTAATACACTCAAAGGAAGGATATATTAAATTGCATCACCTTAAATAAAACCCTGTAAAATGGGAACATACTAGTAAACCATGCCAGAGAAACTGTACCTGAGCTCGCATAGCTAATGCAGCCTCACACAGCAGGGAGGCCTTCTTCCAGCTGCCGCAAGAGATGGCAGCAGAGTTTGGCTCTACCCAGGAGGAAAGAGCCACCCCCGTTGAAGCTACCCAAAACCTGAGAGCACCAGAGATGACTCCCCAGCACAGGAGAATACATGTCCCGGCACCACAGCAGAATGGCAGTTAGCATCAGCAGCTCGCCTTCGTACAAGTCATACCAAAGCTCTCTGCTCAGTTTGCTCTCTAACCGACAGGCAGGGAACCGTGGATTTAGTAGTGAATTTTGCCGATCTTAGCGTAGGATTGAGGCCTGTCCCCTAAAAGGGACTCGACATATGACATAAACACACAACCAATTAGACAGCCACCCATACTGTGGACCAGGCACATAGAGGTACTTTATGCACACGTACGGTAGAACCAATACCACTAGCCAGACACATGACGAGGCTAGACTCCCCTTGTCAGCTAACCCACTATATCAATAGCGTATAAACTCACCGGAGGGAGTGCCAGACCTGGCAAGGAAGGATCTACACCTTCTGAATCATACTCTAGCTAGGGCTATCGTTGCCTGCCACCCTGTTGCGGAAGTGAACCATAGCACCTAATTACCTGGTAAATGCCGTTCACCCACAGGAGAGGTAGTAAGTAGATAGACAGCAAGACAGCTACTATCCTAGCTGGCAAGCAAGCACTGCATAAGCAACCTGTCCCAGCCTTCAGCTATCTCACCCCACAGGAACGAGCTCATGCCACCCGCCAACTGTCGAAACCTCACCTCACAGTTCCCCCCAGTCATCTATTTAGTCCCCTGGTGAAACACCCCGGGGCTGTACATCTGGTTGTCGAGATTGTCTAGGTCTACCACTGCAGAGCTGTCGCCACCAACAAGTCAGGCCAGGAGACCCGACATTGGAGCAACACAGATGAGCAACCGTTAACCGGCAGTAGGAGGTCCTGGGAGTATCACTTCACCCCTCCTCACCTACAATCAAGGGCACGCCGGCCAGTATAAATACCGGTACAGGACCCTTATTTGCCAGTCTATTCTGTTTCTTCACCGCACTCCTGGTGCTGAAGGAACCATCAGCACCTCGCTCCACCACCACGTGTGTTGGGGTATTCTACTGCCCTCTAGGTCTTCTAGATCTACCAGACTCTCATTTATGGCTTCGCAGACATCTTCAACACCCTCCAGAGCCAACCCCCGAAGAAGTTGTTGAGCATACGTAAATGCCATCGTCCTTACAGAAACGCCAACTCTTACCATTGCACTTCTGGTGAGTGGTAAATCTTTTAAGTTCCTTCTGGACACCAAGACTAGTTAGTTAAGTTGAGTTGTTTTCATAGCCACTTAATCTTTCTACCTTGCATAATTTAGGAACAGGTCACCTTCACCTGCAAACCATAGTTTCAACTTCCGTTCAACTTTTGTTTGATAGGAGATAGTACGTACCACCAGGATTATTCCTCACAGGAATACATACATTTCTATCCACTGCCAAATATTATTTCCGGCGTGTTCTGTTCCTCACTAAACATCAGTTCCATTAAGAACCAAGTAGGAGACGCTAACTTAACCTCAATTTTACCGAACTTAGTTTAGGACTCCGAGCTCCCCTTCAGGGATGCCCAGTCGTCTAATACATTCACATTAGATGGAAACCCATTCTGTACATCCTGGTGTACATGAACAGCAGAGACACTACCATTAAGAATTCAACCCCCAAGGCGACTAAAGTCGACTCTCGATGTATTGTTATTCAGAGGACTGTCAAAAAATTTCCATACATGCAGGATTTCAGTAGATGAGGTTTCGGACATGTACATCAATAAAATACAACTTCTAACCTTTTAAAATTTGATGTTGAGTATAGTAAGAGCTATACATTATCTGTGAATAAAGTTTAGCAAATAAACACAATAAAAATGGGAATTTTAGAAAAAGTATTACTGTATAATACATTAAAAAAACATTTCACCTAAAGTTGTTGAAATAAAGAAAATAATATCTCAAAATACAGTATAAGACTGACTGTAATCCGACACCAAACGCAAGCTGAACTAAAACTTTCAAACCGTCTGAAAAAGAAAATAATATGACCCTGAATGTAAGTCAAATTTTGAATGTCCCGCACACACTTAATCAGCTGAAAGCGCATGGAGAATTTATTGATCGGGTAGTGTGTTCGTGGTGGCTCAAGGAGGAGGGGTGGTGGCTGGAGGATTATCCCTCCACGCCACTGCATGTTGTTGACACCTTGAGCCCGTGACAAATGTCTGTTTTTTAATAGTAATTGATTACATTTTACTGCAAAGAAAACTTGTAATTTTAAGACAGAAATGAATAAATAAAGAGATTATGATTGATTTCTTCACTGTCTTTAATAATTAATCATTCAAAACCACGCACTCTGATTTTCCCTAGCAAGACTTACACTGCACTCGGCTCGGTGCTTACCCACACATTATTGGACAGCGAAAGGTGTCGAATTGGCCCTCACATTTTATCCGTTTATTCAAAAGACACGTGTCTATAGAAATTAATCATAATAAATACTCAGATTTCCCTGCAAGAAGTTACTGAAAATGAACTCTACACTTATAATACAAGTTGCTCGATGTACAAACAATTTTCGGTGACACAGGGAGGTCAAGTATATGCTTCTAGGCATATAATTTTATTCGTGAAGATGCTGCCCCTTGAGCTAAATAAATATTACCTTTTAAAACCATTTAAAACCAAGAGACCTTTAATCACAAAAAACACATCTTTGCAAATAATAATACCTCGTTAAAATGTTTTGCGTAACATTTTCAGGGAAAACCATTTGCTTTGAAATATAAGTGATCACAGGGGTAACTATTTTGAACAACTGATTGTCTTGTTAAATTTCTACGTTCGCCAGACACACATTTGCTCTGTAGCCGGTGTGTGACGGCAAGCGCGTGCAGCCAAGAGACTTGCTTTTTTCTTTTGCTAGACAACAGCTTCACCTCTATAAGGGGAGGTAGGAAGGTGCACTGCTGAGTAAAACAGAAAGAGGGGTGGGAGAGAGGAGGCTAGATCACTAAGCTGGTTGCTAGGTAACTACTTTCCCTCTTGGAGGCGTGTAATGTGAAGTAGCAAGCCATTCTCGCACATCGCAAAGCATGTAATTTTAACATTATTTAAATAGGAACTTCACCGGGACCACAAAATATTGTGGGTGGATGCAATTTATCAGTACATGTGATAATAACACATCGAGAGTCGATTGAAGTAAAGTTGTATTTCGTCCAACCTGCTTCTGATGCTGGAGAAAGTATTTGCTCAGTTCTGGGGGTCTAACCCCTTGTGGACCCACACCTGAGGGTTGTAGTTATCAGCCATAATTGAATCCCCACTCTGTGCCCACCACACTTCTGGTGCCAGACATGAAGAGGTGGGTACAGCCTTGGTCTGTCAACTCAGCTTGAGAAAATACACATAGCTAGGGATAAACATCTCCTGCTTAACTCTTTTCGGGGCTGGAAGTAGTCCTCTTCCTCATGCCCTACTCCTGTCAGAGTGATATTAAAAAAAGGGATAAAAAGGCGACTACCACCTTACTGTACAAAAAAGGGCCTAACTCAAACCAGACTGCACTTAGCAGTTCCATTACACAGGAACAAGCTTAAGCTGCCTGTTGCATAGAGAAGCTTCACTTTTCAGTAACTGTAACAGTCTTATTTGAACCACTTGTTAAAACTTCTGAGGACAATCACCCCATTATTAAAGCCTTTCTCAGGGATGAGAAAGTCCCATTTATTTGGTATAGCAAACCTCTGGATGAGAGGCAACCAGCCAGTCAGCCCACTTGGGGCTACCCGCTTGACCGCCCACTTGGAGCTACCCGCAGTAACATCTGCAGCCGACTCGTCAGCGCACCAGGTCCCAGTACCAGCACCAGCCAGGCAACACCAGTGCCACAGCAGGATAAGCAGCCTCTACAGGCTATACATCACCTAGGTCTAAAGGTAAAAGTAAGTCCAGTCGGACGAAAGGTTGTACACGCCATTCCCCATGTTGTGCTGTGCTATTAAGCCACTCACCCAGTTCTTTATACCGGAAAGGCACTGGTACGTAAGTAAGTACCCACAAGTCAAAGCAACCCGGTGTGGGAAAAAAAAAAAAAAAAAAAAACCAGTGACAACTACCATTAATCTGAACGTCACGCGTCAGCACCATATTTGAACCAGTGTGCATGGCATTGGGTTCCCACATTTTCTTCAACCCCAAGGCACACATAAACCAATGCGATAGGATTTTAAATCATCGGGCCAAAATTTACTACCAATGCTTGCACAAACAATGTTCCAAAATGCATGAATTCTAGCATAGGATGTGAAGTAAATCACCTAGTGCTGTATTCGAGAGTATACATGCATACACCCTACGCTTAACCTCACTCATTACAATATGCCTTGATGCATGCCGCTTATATGAGTTATAAAAAACGACTGCAACTCAACCTAACGTGTTAATATTAAACCAGGGACCATAACCGTAGATGGCTACAGGACTGTTTCCCGTGGAAGGACAGTTAGAGACATGTGGTATTTCCTGATGTTCCAGACCCAACTTTCTCACACTACTCATGTAGTATCTATGTAACCCGAGGAAGGGTCAAACCCAACACGTTATTCAAAAGTGCCATACGAGCGCACAATATAAGGCAGTGCACGTCCAAAGATGCCAGTTATCTTCTCCAGTAGCTCGCCTCAACACTTCTGTGCTGGGACTCTCTACTAAACCTTAGGCCTTCACAGTCTTCTCCAAGAACTCCAGAGATCTTCAGCAGCCGCCACCAATGACCAGAGGCTTCAGAGGCTTCTACCACCTACAACCAGATGCTCCAGCGACTTCTACCACCAACAGCTTCCAGAAACTTTTCAACACTAGAAGCCTGCAAGACTTCACTCCACACTTCCGTTGTTGATCCTCCTGGTTCAACAGCCGCCGCTAATTGCTGGTAAGTGGCAATTAAAATCCACTGCGATAGTGGTAGCATCTGAGTTATTTTCATAGCCGTCTGAAATTGTAGCATTGCAATGGGTTATAATTGATATATTCGGGAATTATTTAATTGCTTTTTATATTTATGGGTAAAGGATAGTAGTTAATTTAATATTTAGAAGATAGTGACAATAATAATTTGTTTGTATTTTGTACATGTTCATTTTTCCAAATTTATTATTTTATTTGAGTCATTGCATCAGTAGGAACATCATCATAGGATGACAGTGCAACTTTTCACTTGGTTAGTAAGTTAGACACATAGCCACCGTATTGCACCATCTGATGCAATGAGTGTACTGTGGTCACGGTTGGCCGACATGACCATCTGCACGCGCAGGTAATACTTTAATTTTGAGAGTCACGTCAGAGTTCACTGGTTATTTTTAGACATTACCACACTTTGTGAAGCCACGATTGGACCATGTTTACTTGATGCAATAGTCAAGCAGTATAAATAGGGTAAACGCAATTTTCTCGTTGTCACAGTTTCACATAAAGTTTCTTAGTTCATAAGTCACACAGGTTTTAGTTCACCTCAAGTTCATCTCGATTCATCAGTCAGTTCAGCGATGTAGTGTTCGTGTAAGGCAGCGAGTGACCACACTGCCATTCTATCTCTTGCTTTTTATTCTTCTTTTTCTATGAATGTCAATTGTTTTTGAAGAGATGACAAACTCCAGTGAACATTTAATTCATCTATATCTTATTTTCTGTTGGCACTTCTGTCATGAACAAACTTTCAATTGCTCTTTATCCAGAGTCTCAAACTTTAACTGAGCTAGTTTCGAGCTGGTGCTTGCTGTGGACTCCCACGAGCACGTACAGCAAATACTACAAAGTCATTTTAATCTTGGATTCCCTAGGAGCAGGTCACCTCCACCTGTAAAGCATAGCTAACTTCCGTTCGCACTTTGCGTAGTAGTAAGAGTATGTCTCGCCAGTATTAATTATTCGTAATATATACAATTTATTCCTATCCTGAGAGTGAATCTGTTATAGAGGTAAATCCTTTCTGACTGCTAGGAACTCAACCCTTAGATGGAGCAAGCATGAGACCGGGTTTTTATAAGTGTACGAACTATAGTGTAGGACTGCAGATCCCCTTCAGGAATCTATAGGTTGGAAACACACACCACTTTCGACAGCCACCCGTTATATGCATCACAGTGTACAAAAAGATAGAGCCCCAACCACTACGTACTCACCCAACAGGAGCAGGACAGCCACCTCAGGTTGTATCACTGTCGGAGCGCCACCAGTGCTGGCAGGGGTATTTTGCCTGGGACTGGAAGCCCAACTGTTGCTGGACCACACCCTGACAATAGCAGGAAGACAGCCCACACGACCCACCACTCTAGGTTTGTGCGCCAAGGTGCAGAACCGTAGGAGCACAGGATTTGTGCCATCAACTGCTGTTGGTTTCTACACTTACTTAGGATACCGTCAAATGCTTGGGCCCAACTAAGAGTAAGTTAAGTGTCAATACTGCCTCTATGCCTTTTGGGGAGAAGCAAAGTGCTTGAAGGGAGGAGAGAAAGGAGAAGTTCCTTACTGCTAAGCGAGTGTGCACCGATAATCCCTCTGAAAACATGGCTGTAAATTGCCATAGATAAACTTGTAACTAGTAAAGCGGTCATCAATTACCACTATAGTGAACCACATCACAACAGGTAAGGCCTAGTCTACACGCCAAGTATCAAACTTTTGTGCCACTTGTGTTTTGTCTTTTTTCACACAAAATATCTGATACCTGTAATTAAATACCCAAGCCTTCAGCTTATCTTGTAAAGCAATACGTTAAAATCAAAGGAACATGTGCACACCTTCACTTACCACCACATTAAATTTTTGTCCTCCTTTTCTTTTCCCCATGCAACAAGACTCCCTGGCTGAGGGGAGGAAGACAGCCATTAGCAGTCGTTCGCCCAGCCGCATTCCAGCTGTCAGAGAAAGACAGCACTACACAGCCAGCACCCCAACCAACCAGTGATGAGTCACGCGGCACATGCTGCCGCTCTGGTCAGACCCCGCATAGAGAGCTGTACGAAGGCAAAACACTGTCAAGGGATGACAGTTCTACATCATCACCGATGAGACAGATATTTTTTTTTTCATCACCCAGATGAACCTCAGTCGCATCACAGAAAGGAAGGGGGCGAATTGACACATGACGCTTAATGGCCCAGACGCAATGACTTTGCTTCATCTGAGCATATTTACCCTTGCTGTGGGGAATGCCAGAGTTATACTTTTCATTACCACGGTCAGTAAACAATGCCATGCCACCCCCTCAAGAAGACGTCTAGTTTGAGTGAGCAGCAGCCGAGTCACCGCTGCCACCCCTAAGTGATCAGGTAGTTCAAGGATGCGCCGAGGGATAGTGCCACCCACGCTCCAACCAGCAGTGGAGACGGTGCAGACAACCCTTGGCCTCGCCTACAGACAAGTGCCTTTCGCACCCCCACCTTGCAGCCCAGGCGAAGGGCCGGCTGGTGGTATATATACCTGTACACCGCCATGTTTAGTTTTGTCAGTTGGTTTAAGGGCTTTGTTTTCACACACACACACATATATATATATATATATATATATATATATATATATATATATATTTGAGGGTATTTTCCATGTTTGAATATTTTACAGCAACATCACTTTAACCACGTGGCTAACTGACGTCAAGTCTATGTCTACACCATCATTGCATTTTGAGAGCTTATTTATGTAATATCATGTGTGCAATATTTTATTCAGGGTTCTATGTTAAATTTTGTCAGGGTTCCACGTAAATTGATGCTTTTGTGTTTGACCATGCCATCACTTTAATGTTTGATTTTTCTGCCATTAGGCATGCTATAAGCCTGTAATCACTTCAATCTTAAAGAAAATAATTTTCTCTATTAGAATAATATTTTGTTGGAATTTAATATACAGTTTTCACAAATTAATATTGCAATTCCACCTGCACCACGTGGTCGACTACGAACTTCATTCAGCGGCATCCGCACCATATAAACTTGTTTTCACACATATGTGTGTGGATATTTTGACTACTCGTCTCATGCCCCATCATCTTTCAAGGTTATTTTTGTAATTTTGTAGTTTGTGTATGTTGATATTACTTCCATCCTAGCCGCCTCTGTGAACAGGCTGTCACCACACTACCCACGTGCTGGTGGGCAAGCCCAGATGAGTTTGCGTTAGTGATGCCAAGTAGTCACACGTGTTAAAATGTTTTCATCAAGGGTTTCATTTGTAATTCACCATGTTCTGTCTTCACGGAAAAACAGTTAGTCCACCCTAGCGGCTGTCAGCCCTCTTCCCTTGTAAAGATTGTGTTTTCATACACTGCAGGGAGATCATCCATCTAGGCATGCGCTAGATTAATTGCGGGCTGGGGAGCACCCAAGTGGAATTGGCTAGTCATGACCAAGAGTGTCATAATTCCATTGGCACATTGATCTTGATGCCATCGGGTGAGACACAATATGAACGATGACACAAATACTTACTAGTAATTTGGGCGTTAATGGTGCTTCCCAATCACCGCACTATTGAGATTCAGGGTTCTCAGGGATGTTGTAGATTCTGTGTGTCCATCTCACCCATGTGAAATTACAAACACGTAGGCAATACTAAACTTTTTACTAAACATCACTTGAAATAAACACTTAATACAACATATGTGGCTAGGACACTGTCACTAGCGAATAAAAGAGGTAAGTTCACTGTAGACTTGTTTTTATTGTTGTTATGCATACACATCAACGTGCCAATGAAATGATTATCTTGGTCATGACTAGCCAATTCCGCTTGGGTGCTTCCCAGCTCGCAATTACTCTAGCACACGCCTAGATGGATGATCTCACTGAGATGCATGAAAGCACAGCCTTGACAAGGGAAGAGTGCTGACAGCCGCTGGGGTGGACTGACGGTTTTCCCTGAAGACAGGACACTGTGAATTACAAATGAAACCCTTGATACATATTAACACGTGTGATTACTCTGCATCACTAATGCAAACTCGTCAGGGCTTGCCCTCCAGCACATGGGTAGTGTGGTGACGGCCTATACATAGAGCCGGCTAGGACGGACATAATTGCACCATACACTAATTACAAAATTACACAAACCCTTGAATGACATATGAAACAAGGTGGAACACGAGATGAATATTCACAATAAACACACGTGTGAAAACAAGCTTAGATGGCGCAGATGCCGCTGGATGAAATTCGTAGCGGATCACGTGGTGCAGGTGAAATTGCAATATTTCTGCGAAGAAACGGCAGACTAAATTCAGGCAAAAGGTTATTTTTGCTGAGAAAATTATTCTCTTTGCTATTGCAGTGTTAACAGGCATGTAACATGCCTGATGGCGGTAAAATCAAACACAACTGTGACCGTGTGGTAAAGTACAAAAACATTGATTTACATGAAAAATACATTGAACCCTGAATAAAGTTGATATAGAACCCTGAAATAAATTATTGCACATAAAGAGTTACATAAATAAGCTCTTAAATGCAATGATGGCGTATACAAAGACTTGGCATCGGTTGGCCAGGTGGTTATAGGTGATATTGCAGTAAAATATTCAAACACGAAAAATACCTTCAAATAAACACGCAAAAATAAAGTTCTTAAAATTGCATGTAGCAATAACGCAGAAGTTACAATAAAATGCCATAAACATAGGCGGATGGCGCCTGATTTAAATTGCATGGGTGGCGTGACCTCTCCAACATCTTTCTCCTCCTTCTCCTAGATTAAGTTAAAATTGCCACAAGGGCGCAAGAAATTAATAAAGCGGAAGCATAATGCTGGGGAAAATATCTGGCAAAAACGTAAGCAAGCAAAGGTTAACCAGTAAACTAAATTAACTATGCAAACCTAAATCAGTGAACAAAAGTTGTAGTGCGTACGTGACAGTGTCTTACCTCGCCAGCTCTCCTCGACAGACTGTCCAGATACAAGCGTCGCATGGACCTACTATGGCCATTTAGAGGGTTCACATAAGCGGAAGTGCTATGCACGCCGAGTAAAATATCTTATTATTGAAAATAAAATGGTGCAAATTAAATTAGATATTGTTTTACATTTCTATAATTTTCTTATGAATTTCAATATTATTTTAGTGTCTCTTTATGACGATGCTCATGCCGAAATATTAAGTGTTCTTAATCTCGGTGCCGCGGGCACTTTAAATTTTATAACAAAACAATTAAAAACATTTTAAGACATATTAAACACTGCAAAGGGAATATAACACATTTGGGACTGAAAATAACATTTATACGAAAGTTCAAAATTATTGGCCTCTCTGCGCATGTGCGGGACATGTGACATGTGCATGGTGAGCGCCGTCATGAGCTCTAGCGCCGCTGGCTGTTAGCCAGCGTCAATCTGTATGAGCAATAATAATAAAAGCAAGTCTACAGTGAACTCACCTCTTTTATTCAGTAGTGACAGTGTCCTTGCCACATGTATTTTATTAAGTGCTTATTTTCAAGTGATGTTTAGTAAACGTTTAGTATTGCCTACGTGTTTGTAAGTATGCACAGGTGAGATGGACACACAGAACCCACAGCATCCCTGAGAATCCTGAGTCTCAATAGTGTGGTGATTGAGAAGCACCGCTGGCGCCTGTCTCACCTGACGGCGCATATGTATGTATATGTGTGTGTGTGTGTGTGTGTGTGTGTGTGTGTGTGTGTGTGTGTGTGTGTGTGTGTGTGTGTGTGTGTGTGTGTGTGTGTGTGTGTGTGTGTGTGTGTGTGTGTGTGTGTATATATATATATATATATATATATATATATATATATATATATATATATATATATATATATATATATCAAATGTGAGGCTGGCAGGGGTGGAGGTTGAAAATGGTGGGGCAGGAGGGGAGGAATCTGAATACTTACAGAAGGGTAAAAGGAAAAAATTCTCAAAACTGTGTAATAATGGCTGTATTGATTTTTATTCTCTTCTGCTAACAACTTCAGAAATTTTAGAACTTTTTTTTTGCGTATTATATTATTACTCCATTCACTTCTGGGTAGTCATTAAATTCTTAAGTTGCACAGCATTAGTATTGAAAGAGGCATAACAATTCGCTTAAAGTGAGCATTAAATCATGTGTCAGGTGGTTCAGAAACAGTTATTACCTGCGAGATTTTGTACCTGTACACTTTTTTTTAACTTCACATGAAAAGAATTTGTTTGATATAAAATGTACCTAGTGAAGTATTTGTAGTGTAGATGCAGGCTATAATTTTCAGGAAACTGCTGAATTCACATATTTCCGCAGTGTGATGTGACTATTCAGACAGCAGCAATGGTGCCAGGGATGTTGCCACTACATTACAAAGTAGCCTACATAGCTGTACTTAGAACCATTCAAAATGTAAATAAGTAAATAACACACTGGGTAATGTGTTCTTAGGCGCTTACGAAAAGTAAACTGGTAAAGTTAACTGTGTTAACTCGGTCACGTGACCAGGTTTACACGATCACTTGCGGTTAACTAGGTTACTTTGAAGGTTTTAGAAAAGCTGTGGTTTTGAGATGTTGGGAACTTAAAGAATATTTAGTGCAGTTATTAAGTACTGTGTTAAATAACGATGATACTGACGACTATGAAGAGTTTATGTTCAATTATGTTATGAACAAACAACGTAAAAAAAAAAAACATTGCGTTAAGCAGTACTGCGATAATACAATACCTTTGAATTCAGTCTGGGCTACAATGATTGGCCAAAGTAGCTAAACATGTTTAATTTTACATATTTTGATCATTTCTAAACTTCAAAACTTATTTTAGTTTACTTAGTTGTTTTTGTTGCTGCAATGTTTACATATTTACATGCCATTTCATGTGTGTCGTCTGCTAGACCAAGTTTACCCTGCTGTTCAGCAGGGTTAGTCCAGAGTTGATCGAGTCGAGGAATGAGTTAACCTGGGTAACTTTCAGAACACGAGTTAACTTTAACTCAATCATTTTTCGAACACACCGAATAAAATTTTTAACCTGATTGAGTTAACCGGGTGACTTTTCGTAAGCACCTCCTGCAGGTTGTTAGATGTCCATTAAAATGCTGTCAGCTGAAAGCATAAGTTACTCAGAAAACACTGCAGTCAGTACATAATTGAAAGTGCCAGTATGGGGCCCTTTAGTTTGCTTACACTGCATTGTGTACACATGCGTGCCCATGTGGTGGAAAACACCTGTCAACCCATCTGTCGCGTGGCCAAGCGGTTTGCCACATGCTTCTTAGGTAGGCTGCCATTACATGGAAGGGGGAAGGGGAACCGGGATCCCATGGTACCTGAAGATATACTTACCAGGTCACCAGGTCTGTGAGTGTACCGGCTAAGATGTAGGTAGCATGATACTATAATACGCTAAGGCCTAAGTAGATGGAAATTAAGATGCTTTCTTCAGAATTAAGATGTTAAGGCGCAGGGCTCGTGTTGGATCTCTGCTTGAGCAAGGAGTAATACTCTTAATTTGATATTGACGCAGTCGGATGAGACAGGGAGACATTTACGAGACACTTTACCTGTAGTTGATGGACGCTGTGGTGGTTCCTACACACTGCATTTCGAGATTCAGGGATCTCAGGGAGGCTGTGAGTTGTGTGTGTTCGTCTCACCCATGCATACTTACTAAACAACTTTTACACTTACACTGTAATGCAAAACTTTAACTGGGCTGGGCAGGCCTAACTGACACTACTAAAAGACATTCACATTTTACACTGAGAAGGCATGTTTATTATCCAAATTACACTAGTGCCAGAATGAAAATTTATGATACGTTTCGAGCGTGTCTAGCCAGTTCCGGTGGGTTATTCCCAAGCACGTAACTAAACTTGCGCACTCTGACTAGATGATGCTCCACGGTGCTTGAAAACACAGCCTCTATGGAGCAGGGGGCCTACATCCGCTAGGATGGACTGCAGAATTACCCAGAGATAGGACACGGAGTATGAAATGAACACGCGCGTATTCTTCTGCAGCTAATGCCTACTCGTCGGGACTCGGCCCCGAACCACATGCTGTGTGGCGACGGTCATACACATAGAGGGCTAGTGCAAAACAATACTGTCGTACAAAATACAAAAATAACACTTGATGGTGCGGATGCTGCTGGTTAGGGCTTGTAACGGACCATGTGTGCAGGTGTAAAAACACATCATTTACCCAAAAATCCGGTCAAGAGTTCCCGCCAGTTGGCTGGAACATACAACTACATGAGGTGACCCTGTGGTAGGAACAAAATGCTTTAAACACTGAAAAATACATAAACCATTATTAAAAAATCACATTAAACCCTGAAATAAATTATGGCATATAAGATGGAACAACAGTTAGCCCTTAGAACGTGGTGATTGCATAGATACAGACTTAGTGGTAGCTGACCACGTGGCCGTGGGCGATGTGGCTGTAAAACATGATAACATTACAAAAACCCTCAAATAACTATATAAAAATATTACCCTTAATATTGCGCATAGCAATGAAGCAGCAATTACATTGAAAACTCTAGGCAGGAGCGGATGGAATCTAATATGCAAGTAGCGCAGGCCTCATGGCCTCTCCGGTACAACACTCTCTCATCTCTTTTATATCTCAGAAAGCCTGAAAGGCTGAAATTATTAAGTTAAGTGGATAGCATTATGCTGGGGTGTCTGGAAAATGTACACAAGGCAAAGGTTAACCGGTATACTAAAGTGGACTATGGAAACCTATCTCAGTGTAAAAAGATGAATTGTGTACGTGACAGTGTTTTACCTTGCCAGTTCTCCTAGAATGACTGCCCAAAAGCAGCGGTCACGCAGATCTACCATGGCTGCCTACGGAGTTCTGAAAGTGGAAGTGCTATGCATGCTGAGCGAAATTTAAAATGGCAAATTGAAAAGGCACCAAAATAATTTCTAAACAATTTTACATAAGAAATTGAATTATGATTTTTGGTTGATATTTAATTGTCTTTTGAAGGTGTTCTCACCTGAATATCATTGTCTCTTTTTTCAGTGCCCCGAGCACTTTGAATTTTAAATTGCAATTTCATACAAACCCTAAAAGAATACCTATGACTTTTTACAAACAATTTTACCCTTGAAACAAATACATATTCAATTTCTGTAAAGCCTGTAGTCTGTACCGGTACTTAGGAACGTGCTCACCATGTGTACCTTTATAATTCATTCCCAGTTACTTCAGCCATTTTTGAAGCCCTGCAAAAGTTCTACTACCAGGATATTCCTCCACCTCGTGAAAACTAATCTTAATTAAGCCTGGTAGGTTGCACCAGACGGACAACGCACCACATTCGTGTGCACTATGTGTAACAGTATTTTGTATAAGGACTATTCCTTACCATGTGCTACCAACATATGTATTTTCTCCCTTTTTTTATTTGAATTATTTACAAATGAAACATCGGGAAAATATGAATAACATTTCACTTTAACAGGAAAAAAAGTAACTTTTATGAACACAAATATAAAACGCTTGTGATACATGGTATATGTTGGAAATAACTAAACATGTCATACATGAGGAGATTTTTCAAAGGCTTGGTTCAAAAAGGCAGAAGAAACCGTGAATGGACTATAGTGGCGAGTGCTGTCATGGGCTGGCTGTGGCTGGCCCTTGGCTGGTGTCAATGTTATGTAACCTATCACTGTGTTTCATAGTTAATTTTTCATCAATATTTTTTATATTTCACAAGACACTAAAAATGTTTACAATTACTTAGTATAAATATCTTAAACATTTACCTGAAGCCCGCAGTTGAGTATGTGTTATTTTGGGTTTAGAAGGACCTTCACTAAGTAGGTCTACTAATTCAGGGCAACACTAGTACTGTACACACTTGTTCTATTATATGAAACATGCCATATCCTTCAACACAAATGCAGTGCAGTCAAAATATTTTTCTATTTGTCATTACTTCATTTTCCAAAAAGGTAAGTTAACTTGATAACAGATGTAACACTAAACCATCATTAAAAAAATAGAACATTTAACTTGTGTGTGAAAACTATTTACTTGTAATGCAATTACAACAGAATCACTTTCTCAGAAAATGTTCACAATGTACAGTTGAAATGAAACCAAATGTGCAACTAGTTATACACTCATATATGATATATATTGCAGAGAACATTATTTTATTAAGAGGCCATAATAGATATTCTGATTCAGGTAGTATAGTATTGTAAATTGTTGGCAATTGAAATAAATTGGTGAAATTATAGCAAACAACTGTCATCCAATGTTGTTACCACTATTTCTGTTGGAATTATTTTTTACTCACGCATATCCCTTTAAAATATTTTCTTCATGATGGAAACTATAGTTTTACAGCATCAGAAATAACTGCCTGTGTCTCCTCTTGCAAAGCAACCGTATTTATTTATATTTATTTATTTTATAATCACACAATTAATCCCTGAACAGCCTCATGGCAAGGGATGTAGTGACAATCAAGATAATCATGATACAACACAAAATACAGTCACAACAATAAAAATATAGTGTACAAAATTCCCTTGATATAAAAAATATCTAAATTAAGTATGCACATTTAACAAAGTCTAAGCAATATACATGTACAATGATCTAATGATACAGAATTTTAGTCATAAAATCTGATAAAATTTAATTTAAAAAACAACATATAGCATAAATTACTGTAAAAGTTAAGAATATATGCAAATTGGCACATAAATGATTTAACTAAAATCAGCATTTAAAAATTCTTCCAAGGTGTAGAAGGGATATGTACCTTAAGATAACCTTTAAGTTTCTTTTTAAATAATTTTGTGTTAGTATGGCAAAGATCTTTATATGTATCAGTCAGGTTGTTATATAATTTAATGGTAGAATAGTACGTATGCTCCTTTTTGAAATAGACTCAAACTGTTGGTAGGTTTATGATAGTTTTACTTGCATTTCTAGTATTATAATTATGTATTAAAGAATTCTTTACAAAAAGCTGCAGGTTAATGAAAATATAAGATAAGGATAAAAAAATGTATTGACAGGTCAGCCCGGTGAGTTTTTCTTACAGAATTCAGATACTAATGTATATCCAGGCATAGTAAACAAAACAAATTGATCACAACGTAAATTATGTTCTGTAAGACAAATTACATAAATACTATTCTGTAGCTCAGTTTCAAAAGTATCTATAGAATTCACAAACTCACTCAAGCATAAAGTGCATGTAGCAAATGTCATGACCTTGCTAACATTTACATTTTGAAAAACAGTGGTTTGTGCCCACTTCAAATTCATGCACGCCTCCCAAACATGATACATTTGCACACCATACACAACAGTACCATACAAGCCATAATCTAATTCTACAAACTTAGCTGTACATGTGTAGCCACAAAGTGTACTTTGGTAAACTGTAAATGACTTTCAAACTATAAAAGAAATTCTCCATTACTTAATCTATAAAAATGTTACAGGCAAACACAATAAAAGAATTAAGCATTAATATTTCACAGACTTCAATACCTTAATGTTTTACCGTACATGTAGATAAGGTTCCCACAAAAAAGAAATCTACTATGCTCTGAACATTTGCTTTATAATTGTATGAACCATCCAGAATTGCAATGATTCAAAACAACTTATTTCCTGACATGTTCTGATTGGATCATACTGTGTACATTCACAACAAGATGGCTGATGCTAGCAAAATTTTGCAGATACACGTCAAACAATGCAACACAAATAATTTAACAGATAAAGGAAAACATTATCTGTGTGTCAAGACACACATTTTCTTTGCATGTTTTTTTTTTTTTTTATGACATCAAATTCCTGTTTAGTCTCCGACACCATCTAACCAATATCTGACACACACATTTTAAAATATCTGTTTTTATAACATCAAAATGTTCCTGACAGTCCATTACCTCTTCAAAATATATTGCACAACTGCTCACTACTGTAATTAAACACTGTGATGGATACATTATCCTATTTTCAGAATTTGAAAGTTCTTTAAAATTGATTGCTGTGTTGCAGAAGTCGTCTTCATCTCCCATAAGCAACTTACTACAAATTATTACATGCAATTTTCTGTAACACTTTCTGTACTACATAGCCAGTAACATAAGCATCAGAAAGCACAGACACTTCTCCACATTGTACTGCATTTTCAATAGCAGCCACAGTACTCACAAAATTGTCACTGGATGATAGACTTACATTGTCACCAGAAATATGCTCTTCTCCAGAAGGTTTCTACCCAATGAGAAATGTACGCAAGTCAGATAACACATCAGTATTATCTGGCTCACAGTTACCAGAATATGCTTTGTATGCCAAACTATTTACAACAGCAGTCTTCAAAGCTGATGCAAATTGAGAAACAGTTGGATTGAAACTAGAACCACAACTGGACCTAATAGCACCAAATAAATTCTCAAGAGTATCCTGGTTCAAACTTCAAGATGAAGGTACAGAAATCCAGCTTCTGACAGGATATTCCATACATGGATTACACCATTTATTGTAGTAATCCATCCCCACTGAGACGGGGGCCGAGAGACTGTTTTGCGGAACTTACCAGGCGTAATTAGCGGTGGTCTGAATTTGTTTCCTATATTCAGTCTTCTGCCTGCGTTTTGATCATACCGAAATTCCCATTTCTGAATTTTGCTTTTAGCTTCCTCCTACCAGAACTGCGTATGTGAACTTGCACAAGAAAGTGCACACTTCAAAGGCTTGCCAGACTGAGGGTACAGGTCTACTCCATTCTGACTGTCAAAAACAGCATTCACATCTGCTACAAATGATGCTGTAATTGTAGCTTCGAAAAAATGTTCACATCAACATCAACAAATAATGTATGCATGTGAAACAATGAAACTTAAATACACAATACTCCCACTGGAATATTTATAACCATTAAGTTTATAAGTTACATGCTAACAATTTTTCATAACTATTTTGCATTTTTTTAAAATCATGAGTACATAGGTCGTCTATACAAAGAGGTCTACAGTTTAATTAATTTTCCAGTATTACTTTTGGTTTTGGACTGGATTTTGCAATATATTATCATACATTTAGATGTAGGCCTCAATAACTTTATATGTAGGCCTAAACAATTTGATTACTGGAAAACAATTCAACACACAAATCTTGTATTAAGAAATAATAAAAATTATAGTAATAGTTTCGAAAGAAAAATAACACGGTATGGCCAAAATATGCATTGAAAGGAGTGCACAAAACAAAAAATAATGATAATTTATTTTTTGCATTGAGCAGAACTAGCAGTACGAATGCCTTCATTTATAAAGAAATATTTTTTTACTTTGACGCCAGCTAACAGCCAGTGGCGCTCCATGACGGCGCTCACGTGTCACGTGTCCCACACGTGCACATGCAGGCCGATAATTTTGAACTTTCCTATATAAATGTTGATTTCAGGGTAAAATGTGTTATGTTGTCTTTACAGTGTTCAATAGGTCTTAAAATGTTTTAAAGTGCTTGTACTAATTTTAATTGTTTGGTTATGAATATTCAAAGTGCCTGCGGCACCGAGATTAAGAACACTTAATATTCTGGCATGAACGCCATCACAAAGAGACATTAAAATAATACTGAAATTCAAAACAAAATTATAGAAATGTAGAACAATAACTAATTTAATTTGTGCCATTTTATTTTCAATATAAAATATTTCACTTGGCGTGCATAGCACTTCCGCTAATGTGAACCCCGTAGGGGACCATGATAGGTAGTGCGACGCTTGTATATGAACAGTCTGTCAAGGAGAGCTGGCAAGGTAAGACACTGTCACGTGCGCACTACAACTTTTCACTTATGTAGGTTTCCATAGTCAATCTAGTTTACCGGTTAATCTTTGCTTGCGTACATTTTTGCCAGACATTTTCCCCAGCATTATGATTCCGCTTTACTAATTCTTACGCCCTTGTGGCATTTCTAACTTAATCGAGGAGGAGGAGGAGAAAGACGTCCGAGAGGTCACGCGACCCGCGTATTTTTAATCAGACGCCATCTGCCTATGTTTATGGCATTTCAGTGCAACTTCTGCATAATTGCTACACGCAATTTTAAGAGTTTTATTTTTATGTATGCATTTAAGGGTAATTTTCGTGTTTGAATGAATATTTTCCGGCAACATTACTTATAACCACATGGCTGACTGAAGCCAAGTCGTTGTATACATCATCATTGCGTTTTAAGAGCATATTTATATAACATCGTATGTGCAATAATTTATTTCAGGGTTCTATGTCAGTTTTATTCAGGATTCAATGTATTTTTCATGTAAATTGATGATTTTTTACTTGACCATGCGGTCACAGTAATGTTTGATTTCACCGCCATCAGGCATGTTACAAGCCTGTAACAACGCTAATCATAAAGAGAACCACGTGCTCAACATGAATAATACTTTATTTGAATTTAGTTTGCCATTTCCACACAGAACTATTGCACTTTCACCTGCACCAAGTGGTCCGCTACGAACTTCATCCAGCAGCATCCGCACCACCTTAGCTGGTTTTCACACATTAGTGTGTTTATTGTGAATATTCATCTCGTGTCCCTTCTTATTTCATTTATCATTCAAGGGTCTATGTAATTGTGTAATTAGTGTATGGTGCAATTATTCCTGTCTTAGCCGGCTCTGTGTATAGGCCGTCACCACACTAACCACGTGCTGGAGGGTGAGCCCCGACGAGTTTGTGTTAGTGATGCAGAGTAATCACTCGTGTTAATGTGTATTAAGGGTATTCATTTATAATTCACTGTGTCCTATCTTCAGGGAAAAATCGTCAGTCCACCCTAGTGACTGTCTGCCCTCTTCCCTTGTGAAGGCTGTACTTTCATGCACCTTGGTGAGATCATCCATTTAGGCATGCGCTAGATTAATTATGGTTTGGGGAGCACCCAAGCGGAATTGGCTAGTCATGACCGAGATAACAATTTCATTGGCATGTTGATGTGTATGAACAATATCAATAAAACAAGTCTACAGTGAACTCAATTTTTATTCAGTAGTGACAGTGTCCTAGCCACATGTTTTATCAATTGTTTATTTCAGTGATTTTATTAAAACTTTAGACTTACCAACGTGTTTGTAAGTACGCACGGGTGAGACAGACACACAGAACCCACAACATCCCTGAGAACCCTGAGTCTCAATAGTGCGGTGATTGGGAAGCACTGCTGGCGTCCAAATTACCAGTAAGTATTTGTGTTATCGTTTGTCTCGTGTCTCACCTGACGGCGTCAACTTAAAGTAAAATATGGTGACAGTGGTTGCACATAAGCATCGCTGTACATAAAGCTGTATGAATGAAGTTGTTGCACCGGTCTTTCTCTATAACAAATACAGTTCCCTCTGATTGGCAACTATTCCATTCTTCACACATACAGTTTACATCAAATTGTACACCCAACCCTTGTATAATGCACTTTGTTTTTACAACTTGAATATAGGCCTAACTTACGGTACGGCAAGCTCATTAAATTAAATTTTTCATTGCAGAGAACCAACATTACTTAGATCCACAATTAAACAGCTTAATTGTATAGCTGCAATTTTTGTTGGTTAGTGACAAATAAATTGCTAAATTGTGGCGAAAAATAAAGCAACATGTCTATTCCCGAAAAGTAGGTTATAGTTTTCGCGAACTTTTTTTCACAAAATGACACGTTAAGCTTAAAATTTACCCATCACTCGCTTACAAATTTCTTAATGTAATATAATGTATAACTACTTACATATCCGACGATCTTGGGAAATGGTAAACGATTACATCAGGGTTGATATAGTTGTCATTTCCACACTGCTGGGACCAGCTCCTGCGAGAGTAGCCCAGCATCGCACTACGGTTCGACCTCAACCAGCTGAAACTTTGTTTTTAATAACAGACCTTGGGGGATCGAGCACGAGGTCAGAGGGGTTGTATATAAGCTCAGGGCGCCGGAAGCTCTGGGCACCATCTTGCCTGCTGCCACCGGAGGCACTGCCCGTGAGATGCCAGACGAGGGGATCGCAGCCAGAGGTCCGCCATCGACGCCTGACAAGAACCCGTTGTCGAGAGAGATGTGCTACTGCGACGAGACCTTGAGTAAATACTGAATCCCTGGTAGGGCAACGTAAGGCACAGTAGGGCGCGGACTCGTGATGATGTAAGCTCCCTATGAGCACTGTTTAGCCGCAATTACTTAAAACAATTCCAGGCTTAATTAAGGGCATCAGCACCCTGTTGAACTGAAGCCGCTATAGAAGACTTCCTTGTCGATTGATTGTATAATTGTCATCTGATTGTAAAGCCGACTAGAGGCTTGCTTGTAATTGAGTTAGTATTTAATAAATGTAATATCTGTATCCGAGTGTATTTGAGTTACCTTAGATCCCCCTTGTTAATGCGTGTCCTGCTTCTACACGAGAGGTCACAGCAACACGATGATACATGGCACTGGTGTTTTTTTTTGCCATTTCTTCACTTCGCAAAAAAGAACCAGCACCAGTAGTAGTAAAAAGGACTAATTTGGAAGACAAATTCACCAGATACTGGAATATAAGGTAGATAAACTTAATAATCAAATCCTAACCCCTCCAACCAAAGAACCGCGAAAACCACAAATAAACATTAACGACACAATCCAAAGTAATAACTATTGTTTTTAATTTACAAGTTAATGAAATATTCAATTACAGATATTTAATACTTTATATTATTGACACTTGTTTATGAAATACAACTACACACAAAGAACATATTTTAAAATTAGTTACTGTGTTGTACATGTCCGGCCAATTTCAGCCTATTTTACCGCACTCTATTTTTGTACAAAAAATTATAGGCGGAACAGTGGTGTCACCTTTGGAGTAAATCTGTGATTACCTAAGGGAACCTCATCTGCAATTGGAGTTACTAGGGACTGGTCGAGTGTCAGTGCTGGACTGGACACTGACAGCACGGTGCCACGGCAGGTAATCTGTGCGGCTTTGCCAAGTCTGCGCACGGCCAGCTGGCGGCAGTAATGTTGCCATGTTTTCGGACTAGGTGTAACCACAAAGTTTACGCACGGAAATCAAAACCTTTCTTATATATTTTTTTTTCATTTCTTCTCGCACTTTTTTTTAAAGGAAACTGCTGAGTTTTGCAATTTAAGCAAATCATTATAACAAAAATAAGCCCACACTGCATTTGTTATTACCAACTTCTTTTCCCACTGGGTATATGGGCAATTGAAGGTGCCGATAAAAGTTATTGTTATAGCGGATATTTTGTTATAAAGCATTCACATTACATCAGACTTTCACTGTAGAATAGTATTGACTGTGAATGGCAATGCAATTTTGTGTGTTAAAAGTTCTATCAGTTGTAATTCATAGGAATCGAGATTCGGAAAAGAATCTAGAATCGACACAAAATCGATAATCAGGTATCGGATTCAAAAAATTTGAATAGTCCCATCTTTAATAATAATACTGAGATTCTTTCAGAATGGAAGATTTAACTAAATGTAAAATCAACAAAGTTTAGAGGGAGGAAAGTGTAACTAATGCCAATCAGTGTGTAAACAATCGTGTAGACTTGCCAGATATTTCCAGTAGTGTAAATAAAGACGAAAATTGCCAAAATAAAGAATATATTGTAAACCAAAACTGTCAGGATGTAACAACAGATGTAATCGGAATTCAAGTAGTACAACCAAAAATTTGGAGGGGTTAATCCCCGAAAAACCCTCAGCGAGTTGAATTTTAGGTTAGGTTCAGCAGTCATTTTTCATGAAACAAGGGTCTCTCCAATTATTAGTATTTTTTTGTAACACTGTTGAGCACACAACAGATGTAGATTATTATTTTTAAAATGGGGAGTTGTGCAAAAGAAAATGTAGTTGGGAAATCTGTAAAACTCAAAGTGACAATGTTGAACCAAGTGGGAAATGTGTTGAAAAAGTAACAAACTTGTTTAATGTTCATAAATTATCCAGTAAAAGGAGTTTAAAGCAAAATAAAAGAAAGGAAGTTAAGGGGGGTAAGGATGAATTGTAAAAGAAAAAAGAAATGTAACTTCATGAGGGCCAGGTATAAGGAAATTGTAAAGTACATGGTGAGGAAGTTTGTTAAGAAAAAGAGTAAACTCGGTAAAGAGAGGTTAATGAAGAGAAAGAGGAAGAAACATAATCTAGTTTGTGACTCCAGGTAGCTTAAGATAATTTAAGGATTTAATTAGTGTTCATGCACACAAGATCATTTTGTAATGTATTGTCTTTGCATATTAGCTTAATATGATTCAATTAGTGTTCATTCATACAAGGTAATCTTTGTAATGCATTTTCTTTATATTATTAAAATTGAGGTTACATTGATTGAAGTTAATATGAGAAAAATTTGAGAAATACAAACTAATACAATTCAATATTGTTGAAATTAATTTTGTTAGGGCTAATCAAGCCTAACAATAAATTTGAAAATTTAGTTTGTTAAAGTATTTCCATAAATGTAATTTAATTTGTAATGACTATTTGCCATCATAACATTTACTTGAACGTAATACTGTACATGGAGCATATAAAAGCGGAGCAAATTAATTTGTTATCATAATAAATTAATAATTATGATGTTTTCTACTTTGAGAGAGATAACAGTTAAATTTTATTAAGGATTACATAAAAGTGATAATTTATGATGCAGTAAGAAACTGTATAAGCTATATGTATTTGTTTAAGAAATTGAATAATGGTGTTTTGTGGGATAGCAAATTTCTAAATTGGCTGTATATGTGCATCTCGCATGGGGAGGATTTTGTGAATGGCATTGTGTTTTCCAAAGTTGTAAATATTGAAAGTGCTTTTGTATTATAATTTGTTTTTGTGCTAGAATCAAGAGCACACTAAGTTTTGTGTATTAATGTACTTAATTTTTGCAAAAGCATATTTCTTAAGGATATTGTGTGGTCATTCTCAGGATACATTGCTTGTGTATGGATGTAGAGTGCAGTTTAATTTTCAAAAGTGTTAAAGTATGTTGCAGATTAATTTTTGAAACCCATCAAAACATCATTTGAACTATTATATGATTATAATAATGAAGTGTGAACTTGAGTAATATGTGCAAGACTGATTTCGCTCCCTTTACGATGTCCGTGCGTTAATAACAATAATATTTATTGTCTTGAGTTAAATAGTGCTGACCCCATAGGAAAGGTCTTGTGGTCCCTTGAGTTAAATTTGGCACTGTCCTAAACTGAAAGGCAGTATGCTCTTGTATGCTAACCACACCTTATATTCTCTTTTTACATGTTGCATATTAATTAAATAAAATGAACCATGTAAACAAAACCTGAAAGAGAATGTAATACAGTATTTCACTGGCATATTCTACTAAAGAATCAAGTAAACAATCTAAATTAAATATGAAGGTAACATTGTAATGACTTTGAGACATGTGATGTGTATTATCTTTTTGTAACTAATTTTGATTTATTAACTTTGAGTGATGTTCTAATGTAATATGATGTACTTTACTTGCGACTTAAATTTTAAATTAGAATTTTGTAATTAATTCTGATTAATTTACTTTGTATGATAAAGAATGTCAAGGATTTTACGATGATGCAAAATTATAACAAATTGGAATGTATTTTATCATGATGCAAACTTTGTATATGAATGTATAACCATGTAACAATGTATTTTTATTGTGACTAACTTTGTATATGAATGAACAACCATGTAATTGTGACTTGAACTTTGTATATGGATGTATAACTATGTAATAAAATAATTTTTCTCGCAAGAGATGGAACCGCAATCTAGCATTAGACAATCGACTTTCATGTAGGTTTCAATTTGGAACAGATTTCTTCTAAATCTTCCCCAAATCGAGGGGGGTTAGTAGCATTGAAATATATTATTATGTATTTACAATTCAGGAATTATTTTTATTTGCTATATTTTTTGTGTTAATGATATTAATTCATTTAATATGTAGAGGATCGTGGCAATAAGAATTTGTTGGTATTTTGTATGTGCTCGTTTTTCCAAATTTATTATTTTATTAGAGTCATTGCATCAGTAATATAATCATCACAGGATGACAGTGCAACTTTTTCAAGGAATTAGTAAGAGAGTCATGTCTGCGTGTTGTACCATTTCATGAAACTCAGTGTACTGATGTCACAGTAGGCCGACGTGACAGGAAGCACACGTATTGTAATACTTTGATTTCAAGACCCACATCAGTGTTCACAGGCTATTTTTAGACACTACCACACTTTGCGAAGCCACGATTGGACATTGTTTACTTGATGCAATATTTCAGGCAGCATAAATAGGGTTATTACGTCTTTCTCCTTGTCACAGTTTTATAGTTCTCACATCACTTCAGTTCGTCTGAGTTTATCAGCCAGTTCAGCGATGTAGTGTTCATGCAGAGTAGCAAGTGACCATTCTGCCATTTTCTCTCTTGCTTAATTTTCGCTAATTTATTACGAGTGTCAATTGTATTGAAGAGACAGCAATAAACTTCAGTTAACTTTCATCATCTTTTATTTATTTTCTTTTGGCACCCCTGGATCAACAAACGTTCAAGTGTTCTATTTATTTCTATGCTACGAGTCTCAAACTTTAACCAACTGAGCAAGTCCGAACTAGTGTTTGCTGCAAACTCCCACGAATTTTCGTACAGCAGAACCACTACAACCTGAGCCCAAGAGCACCACTTGTCAAATGTATCTATAATGTTTGAAATGCACTTGTTCTAAAAAAGCAGCATATTCAACTCTTTTGTACTGTTAAAATAATATTTGCTTATTAGGCCTGTGTTGTAAATCCAATGAGTTGACGCATGCCGCTTGTATGGGTTATACCAAATGACTGTGACTCATCCTAACGTGTTAATGTTATACCAGGCACCACAACCATATATGGCTACAGGATTGTTTCCTGTGGAGGGACAGTTACAGACATGGTATTTCCTGATGTTCCAGACCCAACTTTCTCACACTACTCACATAGTATCTACATATCCTGAGGAAGGGTTAAACCCAACACATTATTCACAAGTGCAACAGAATTGCTCTTAGCCTAGTGGGTGGTTCTAGAACATGAAATAAGCATTGTTTCCAAGTGGCTGCAGTAACATGTCAGCCACCATGATGCACCTGGCAGAAAGAGTGTCACCACACCAGCAAAGCTTTCAGAAGAGGGCCGGGTGTCGCAGAGCACCCAAGGCCATATAGCTGAGCACAAAGGTAGATTCTCCAACCCCGCTTGCTTCAGGAAAGATGTCACAGGGTGACCTCACACCTCCCACTCTAGTCCAAGCATGGGCCAGCTGAGCGCACAATATAAGTCAGTGCATGGCTGAAGACACGAGTTATCTTCTCCAGTAGCTCGCCTCAACACACGTTGTGTGCTGGGGCTCTCTACTGAACATTACGATCTCACGTCCCTCTCCAAGAACTCCAGAGGCTTCAGTCAAGCCTACCAGCAGCTCCAGAGGCTGCCACCACAAACAACCAGAAGCTCCAGAGGCTTCCCTCAACAGCCACCCGGAGTTCCAGTGGCTCTTACCACCAGCCAGCAGCTAGCTCCTACCGCCAGCTCCAAAGGCAGTGCAGCATCTACCACCAGCTCTTCAACAGTAAGCCTGCAGACACAAACACCACACTCTCCGTTGTCGTTCCTCCTGGTTCGACAACCGCCACTACTTTCTGGCAGTAGCAACTACACCCGCTGCCATTAAAAGTAGTGGCACCTTTTTTCTATCAAAGTCTCTTTGAGACATTCTGAGTTAGAGATTTTATAGCCATCAAAGTCATTCTATACCAAGTTAGTTTAGGAGCAGATTATCTCCAGCTGTTTTACTGTAGGTTACTTCAGACCATGTTTTGCTTGGTAGGAAGTAATACGTGTCACCTTGTTTATTACTGAGGCCACGGTGGCTGAGCGTATGGCCAGGTCACTCTGGATTTTTGCATGTGGGAATCTTGCCGGACGATACCGTTGATTAACGGGTTTTCTCTGGATCCCATTTCCCCCGCCCTTTCATTCCAGTATTGCTCTATATTCACCTCAATCATCCTCATTGGCTCTCAAGACCTCGATGTTAAGAGCCATCCAAATATCTTCTCTTCACTTCACTTGTTTATTACTACGTAATAAATATGTATGGTTCCCTACACATGTGTTTTAATTAAAGAAGTGTATTTCCTACTTGCACCAAACGTCAACAAGCAGCCAGCCTGCCTAGCGCAGAACCCAGAATTCCAGCAGTTGACACCAGCAGTAGGACACCAGGACTTGGGCCAGCACCAGTGGTACCCAACCACTCCTGCAGTTGGAGAAACAGGTTACAAGTCAGGTGGGCACAGCAAGGAAGCCTGCCTGAGTAAGTAAGATGTGCTCGCAGTCCCAGACTTTGTACCAAGTCGGATGCCAACTCAACCTACTCCGCATAATCCAAGACCCCGGTATTCCGACAGTAACCTGTAATCTTGATCCAGCGCGCCTAACCTAGTGCAACCAAAACCACGTGGCCTATGTCTCAGTTTAGGCTTTAGAAAGCGACATGTGTCAGAGTGTAAGGTTAACTTCAGTAAAAGTGTATGTGTTTATTGCTGCATCTGTGCGAATAAAAAAATACAATCACATTTAGTTCTTTCACTGAAGTTAAAAGTTTTGGAGTTATAATAATTTGAATGTTATTCCCGTACAAGCAAACGTTTTCACTGCTCCATCAAAGTAATATGGAATTCCAAAATACACACTCGTAAGAAGAACTGCAAAACACTACAGTCTCATGAAAGACGTTAAATTAATGCCCCCCTACCCCTTTTCCCCTCAAAATAAAAAACAGAGCCCCAGCATATTTACTTGGTCATTACAAAAATAAAACAGGTTGGAATGCCAACTTAGCAATAAAATCCTACACTGATTACTAACAGAAGTAGGCTAACATCAGTCTTTCAGTGCCTGGCATGACATGAAGTCAGTAAACACGAAAATGCAAGTGTACATTGGACTCTTACATTTGTTTACAAATGTTTTATTCTTCAATGGCAGAACAGTTGTGGCAGAAGCATACATTGTGGCCACAATACTTTTTTAGAACTGTCACAATTTACCCCACTTACATGAAATGAACAGTAAAATAATCACATTTCTCGCAAATTTAAATGTAGTCCATTAAGTGCCTTCACAATTTCACATCCATCAGCCCTCTCTCCAATGATAATATAGTACTATATTAAAAAATATAACCAGCCTGAATTAGCTTCAGTATGAATTTTTTTTTTTTTCCCTCACCATTTGTGACAAGGGAAAACAGGTACAAGATGAAAGATGCTTAAAGAACTGGTAGATTTAAGTGTTGCAGTTTCAGTGCTTCACTGACAATAACATATTTTGCCTCTACACCACAATATGTTATTTTAAGCAATTTGGATTTATAATGACTTTAAATTGTCTTATCATAATTTAATTATAACAAAATTTCACCACTGATTAAAAAATTTTTCATGGCAATACTATGATACATGAACATAAGAATACTGTAAATATCACCAGCAGCACACACTGATGGCATAATGGAAAGAATACACAATTACCTGTAGCACAGATGACATACCTGAAAAGCAGGGGAGACGTAGAGGTCCTGATCTACAGGGAACGGCATCTTGAAATTGATGTTGTGAATCAGCTTGTAGAGTTTAGTGCGCACTGCTCTCATGGGGTAGTACATGGTGACCTCATGGTGACTATGACTTGCAAACACAGCGCTCGAGTCTACAGCTGACTCTGGGTGAAAGGACAACGAAACTGTGTCAATGAAATATCCTCTGCTACATGAGACAATGTTTGTCCGATTTAATCTTAGCAACTTTGTATCTTCAACTATGGTGCACCATAGGCCTTACAAAATTAAAGAGACCTCACAGTAATGTATAATGCAAGCTGTACAACTGTATACAATTCACTGAGATGTCCATTTGACATATGCTGTTATCATTCTGAGAGTATAATTGAAATCAACTGTAGTTCTCAGAATGCAGCAGGCAGTGCAACACCAGAAACCCATTACTATTTAGCGGTTAATTAGTTAATAAAATTGGCAAAAAGATATTTTAACGAATATAATTTTTATGTATTAATAAAGAAAAAGTACCCTATTACACATTCACTATGTGACCTTACACAGTTACACTCTACACAAAAAATTTCAAATCAAAAACATCCACAATGAAAACAATGAATTAACTTCTGTGGGAAATAACAGAAAAAGTTTAATAAATCTAGAAAAATACTAGCCACTCTTGAATACATGTACATAAGAGCAAGGTTTGACGCATGCTGCTTACACAATTATATTAGAAACAACTACAGCTCATCCACATGATTATACCAACTACAGGAACCTACTACCAGATGTCTAACAAGAAGTGTTCTTGCCAGAGACATGGATGATACTTGTTTACCCGGACTGTTCCTGAACTGCCCTTCTCCATCTACTAAAAGTGTGTAAACATGTGACGGAGTGAACCAAGCACGACGTGTTACGGATGAGTAGAGAGTGGGTACAACTCAAATGCACTTTGGAATCATGGTAACAAAAGATATTTGAAGCAGCCGATAAATGCGCCAGCCTCCCCAATGCACCTGGCAGACAGAGTGTCGCCACACTGCAGAATGAAGCAGAGCGTCGCCAAGTGCCTGAGGCTATATTACGAGCATGAGAGTATAGTTCTCCCACCCTGCACACTCCAGGCAGATGTCACAGTGGCACGTCACACCTCCCACTCCGGGCTCACCGTGCACTCCCGAGGAATAGTATATAAGGAAGTACATGGCCAAGCACGGCAGTTATCATCTCCAGTCGCTTGCCAAAATACTTTTGTGCTGGGACTCTCTACTGACCACTAGGCCCTCATAGTCCTCTCCAAAAACTTCTAATTCTCCAGTGGCTGCAGCCACCACTTACCAGAGGCTTCTACCACCTCTTGGCAATGATGTCATCAGAAGCTTCTTATACCTGAAGACAGCGAACACGAGTTAACACTTTAGTTGTCAATACCTCCTGGTTCTTCAGCTGAACACTACTTGCTGGTAGTGGCTCCTCAGTTAAGGTTAGGACCTCTTCAAGGCAAACCCAGTTAGTGTAGTTGCGACAGTAAAGTTAATTATTCCCCTTGTATCTAAGTAGCCTAGGAGAGAGTCACCTTCATCCGTTAATGCATAGTTAAGTACTTCCGCAGCACAGACTTATTGGTAACATGTACGAATCACCTAAGTATTTGTTGTTGAATAAATACTTTATCTTAATGGTATTCACGAGTTCCTTGTTGTAGTACTATAGTCTATCTACTACCAGTATTCGACCGACAAGGGGCAAACAAGCGACCGAGTGTTTAACCTAGAGTATAAAGTCAGTCCCCTTTCAGGGGTCTTTCAGTTGTACACACACACCTCATCTTTCGACGTCCACCTATTCTATTCACCTCGGTGTTCAGAACAGAAGAGCCCCAACCAATAGGACACACCGCACAGAGGAGGGGCAGCCAACCCCAGTTGTATCACTGACCGAAGCGCCTAGCCAATGTGCTGGCATAGATAGCTGCAGGGGATTGGAGGCCGTAGGTTTGTGGTTACACCTGGTAGTGGCAGGAAGTTCTCTACAACCCATGACTTCAGGTGCTTTCACCGTTAAGCAGTCAGGGAGTGCATCTGCAGCCATTGTTGGCTTAAACTCTAAGCCAGGGATTGTCGATTACTTGTCACCTACAGAAAATCTGGTACGCTATCAGCCTACGCCATTCAACAGCAGGCACGGAGCTCAAAGAGCAATTAAGAAAGCAGAGTTCAGTGCTGCCATGCAGGTCTTTGCGGCAAACCTAGTTACGTCAGGAATTGACACTCCTAGGGGGAGGTCCAAGCTGCCCATCATGCATCGAGACCGGCATCTCCTGTCAGTACCTACGCATTCTACTCCAACCCACTGCGAACCAGCTACAGCGTTCACCTGGTGGTCAGAGCCCTTGTTAGCAGCAGCGACACCAGGCTCGAGAGGGCCAATCCACACATCGGCAGCTGGGCTGCACAGAGTGGAACCACCGCTACCACGCAGACTTCTACCGCAACCTGACCACCATGAACCAAGTTATCCGCATGCTCTACCAACCCCACAACAATGCCTCCAACAAAGAACACCCCGCCGAGCTCTGGTAAGTCTATGTTGCCCCAGAGGGCCACTGTTGTGAGGCACGTTGCCAGACCTAGAGTTGCAGACTACATATCTAGTAGACAGCCTACCAGGCAGACACTGTATCCAGTCAGAAAGGGACTGAGTTTCCCTTAGTAGCGCGACTGATATAGCGCGGAATAAAAGTCCTGTCAATCAGAACTTAAGGGACACGTGTCAAGGACTTTTCTGGCATCCAACGTAGGGCGTATGCGTACATCTGTTAACCAATATGCGTGGACCACTTAGTACGCCAGGGATGACTAGCAACAGTGACACCGACGCCCTTCTCCGCCCACCTGCTGATGATGAGGAGGATAAGTTATTGCCGTTCAACAAGAATGCCGTCGAGGAGTTAGGTCCGTCCATCCCTCCCTCTGGCCAACAGTACAGATGTCGATGGCAACAACGTCCAGTAGCCGCCCTATCAGGAGATGGCTGCACCAGTGAATCCGGGTGCCATTGAAATGGAAGGGCCACCCCTCCCTCTGGCAGCTCGATCAGATGTCGATGTCTCCAACAACACCCAGAAACTGCCTACCCCTTGGGTAGGAACCCGTGCAGTCAAGGTCAAGAGCCCTGGAGGGCCGCTCCCTCGCACTGCCTCATCGTCCTTGTTAGCTGTGTCCTCCCCAACAGTTGCTCCAAAAGACAATGCCTCAGCACCCCCTGCTGAACCTCAAAGGCCGATCCCTCCTCGTGCCGCCAAAACTGGATCAACACACCTGGCCGGTACAAGGAATCGCAGTGGTGGCCCACTGCACGTTTTACTTGGCCGTATCCGATGCACGCTACGCTACAGCAGAGGGGAAGACCGGCGAAGAGCTAAGCAACTAACAAGTAAGTCAGTGCTCCGTAACCCGAGGCCGCAAACCAAGTGATAAACAAACTATAAGGACACGTTATAACCCTAAAATTTAGCTTAGCCTCAATTTTCGATAGCGACAGAACAAACAATTAGTTAAGTAGTGTACTGTAATTAGCCAAGCTACCACTAGATATCAACTACAGGGTAGGAGTAAGTGGACAACAAGTGTATTGAGTATAAGTTAGTTGCTCTTAATTATAATCACATGTAATATTACGGGCATGTTAAAGACCCTTATTTAAAGACAGACAATTTAAGCATCAGTAAACAGTTGCCAGTTACAACATGTATAAAACAGTATGGTGCATAGACGCTTGTTACACGTGCAATGCCAGTGGATAAACAATGACAATGCATAGCAGTCAGTAACTATGCCAATCACCAGTAAACCAAGTAGACATTTATCAACAGTAGACGTTGCTAAAATGCACAGGTGAAATTACGAACACACAGACAGTGTTACGAAAGAGACGTAATGTGGAATTGGCAGTTACGCAGCCATTCCCAACACACTGCTACACATAGCTATCACCTAGTAAATGTATATAAACAGTGGCCAACAGCCCACATAAGAACTGGCAACACTGATAGACACTCACCACAGTGACAGTGTTAAACAAAGATAAAGACTTCATAGTGTACAATTAGTCATAGTGTACAATTAGCTTTGAGAAATCAAAACGGACTCCCTCCAAGGAGTGAATAAGTTAGTTTAGTTTTATACAAATTAATCAATCACGCTTATGTAAGTTAGGTACATCTATATCACAATATGTTTTCAGTGCAATGTGCTTCATCTATTAATTTTTTGCATCAGAGTAATATGTTCATTTATGTCATTTTTTGCAGCTTTAATCATGTATAACTTCGAACGAGAGTCGGACCCAAAACACTAGGCCCGAGGGCTTCATTGTACTCCAGTACAAAGAAAGAATATCTACAGCGCAAAATTATTTGAGTGATATTATGTTGATTTAGTGCAACGTTTAGTTTGTAGGGTGATCTCGTACAATATGTTTTATTCGTAAGTATATTTGTGTACTCGCTTTTCAATCGGTCGCTCGCCAGCTCCAGATAATGGAAGGCCTGGGGTTGGCAATCTATATTATGTCACACGTAACTGTTGGCTTGCTGTGAGACCTACAGGTTACCTCAAAGATTTAGCCAGGGTTTCCTCCAAACTAATACACCACTGCAATAGTTATTCTCCTCCTGCTGTCCGCAAGTAAGGCTTTGTATATACGAGTTTTCCCTTCGTTTTCACGTGCTGTTTTTATTTGTGTAATTCTCCTTTGCAGGTTCAATTGTATATATTTTATATCACGTAACCAGAGCATATATGCTGTATTTTGTCACGGCACGTCTATTGATGAAGGTCGCGTGGGTTACCTTATACGTGTCAACCTTGACAGTAATCTCTTCACGGGGGGGGGGGGGGGGGGGTGAACACACAAGCAGAATACGCACCGGCTAGTTGGCCGGGAGAGGGGAAGAGAGGAAGACCCAGCCCGTAGTAAGAGTGACACAGAGCTACGGCTATTTCTTTGTCCGGTCCGACATATTTCCACGCCGCCCCAAAACATAGAGAGAGCACCAAGACAGATACCAAATGCCTAAACCTTAGGGAACCTTCCTAGAAGTTGAAAATTGTTTTGAAACGGCTTACACATGTTTAGAACCTCTAGACCTTCCAGAGAGGGGGGATGAGCTTGCTATCCTCTACTCCACCTATACCGATGATGGATGAGCCTCCGTCGCAACAGAGGGAGGACGAATTGACGCATGCAGCTTACACCATTATATTATAAACTACTACAGCTCATCCACATGTTTATACCAACTACATGAACCAACTACCAGATATCTAACAAGAAGTGTTCTCACCAGAGACATGGATGATACTTGGTTTCCCGGACTGTTACTGAACTGCCCTTCACCATCTCCTAATAGTGTGTAAACACGTGAAGGAGCAACCAAGCACAACGTGTTACGAATGTGTAGAGAGTGCGTTCAAATCAAACATACTTTGGAATCACGATAACATAAGATACTTGAAGCGGCCGCGAAATGAGTCAGCCCCCCTGATGCACCCGGCAGACAGAGTATCGCCCACACCGTCGAAGGCAGCTAAGCGCCGCCGAGCACCTGAGGCTATACGACAAGTGCAAGAGGGTAGTTCTCCCACCCTACACACTCCAGGCAGACGTCACAAGGGCACGTCACACCTCCCACTCCGGGCTCGCAACACTCTCCAGAGGAACAGTATTATAGGAAGTGTACAACAGAGGTTGGGAGTTATCAGCTCCAGTAGCTCACCAAAACACGTCTTGTGCTGGGGCTCTCTACTGACCAGAAGGCCATCACGGTCCTCTTCAAGAACTTCTAAATCTCCAGTGGCTGCGGCCACCACTGACCAGAGGCTTCTACCACCTCTTGAAATTGACGTCACCAAAAGCTTCTTATGCCTGAAGACAGCGAACACGAGTAAACACTTTAGTTGTAGATACCCCCTGGTTCTTCAGCTGCCCACTACATGCTGGTAGTGGCTCCTCAGTTAAGGTTGGGGCCTCAATGCATACCCAGTTAGTGTAGTTGCGACAGTAAAGTTAATTATTCCCCTTGTATCTAAGTAGCCTAGGAGCGGGTCACCTTCACCCGTTAATGAAGAGGTTAAGTACTTCCGCAGCACAGACTTATTGGTCGCATGTACGAATCACCTAAGTAATTGTTGTTGAATATATACTTTATCGTAATGGTATCCATGGTTATCTTAATGGTTCCTTGTTGTAGTACTATAGCCTATATACTACCAGTATTCGACTGACAAGGGGCAAACAAGCGACAGAGTGCTTAACCTAGAGTAGAACATCAGTCCCCTTTCAGGGGTCTTTCAGTTGTACACACACCTCATCTTTCGACGTCCACCCATTCTATTCACCTCGGTGTTCAGAACTGTAGAGTCCCAAACAATAGGACACAACCCCACAGAGGCGGGATAGCCAACCCCAGTTGTATGTATCACTGACCGAAGCGCCTAGCCAATGTGCTGGCATAAATAGCTGCAGAGGATTGGAGGCCCTAGGTTTGTGGTTACACCCGGTAATGGCAGGAAGTTGTCTACGACCCACGACTCCAGGTACTTTCACCGTTAGGCAGTCAGGGAGCGCATCACCAGCCATTGTCTGCTTACACTCTAAGCCAGGGATTGTCGATTGCTTGTCACCTACAGGAAATCTGGTATGCTATCAACCTATGCCATTCAACAGCAGGTACGGAGCTCAAAGAGCAATTAAGAAAGCAGAGTTCAGTGCTGCCAAGCAGATCTGTGCGACAAACCTAGTTACGCCAGGAATTGACACTCCTAGGGGGCAGGTCCAAGCCGCCCATCATGCATCAAGACCGCATCTCCTGTAGGTACCTACGCATTCTACTCTAACCCACTACGAACAGGCTACGACGTTCACCCGGTGGTCCGAGCCCTTGTTAGCAGCAGCGACACCAGGCTCGGGAGGGCCAATCCAGACATCGGCAGCTGGGCAGTACAGAGTGGAACCACCACTACCACGCAGACGTCTATCGCAACCTGACCTTCACCATGTCCAGCAGAACCAAGGAATTCGCATGCTCTACCAACCCCACAACAATGCCTCCAACAAAGAACACCCCGCCGAGCTCTGGTAAGTCTATGTTGCCCCAGAGGGCCACTGTTGTGAGGCACGTTGCCAGACCTAGTGTCGCAGACTACATACCTAGTAGACAGCCTACCAGGCAGACACTAGTATCCAGTAAGAAAGGGAACAGAGTTTCCCTCAGTAGCACGACTGATGTAGCATGGAATAAAAGTTTCTAGTCAATTAGAACTTAAGCCACACACGTCAGGTTTAAATTTTAGTGAATACTGTTTTCTATGTTATCAAGAGATAAATTCTTTTCATGATGAATTATTTTCTATGTGTATTTATATCTCATTCATAACAAGTGCATTTATTGTATGAATACTCATATTATTTATCCAAATTCTCAGTAATATGGTTTCTTTTGCCTGGATAACTTTATTTTATTTCGACATGTTTAAGAATGTAATTGGCTTGTGTACATGTTGTTAGGCTACTGACCAGCCAACACTATTGTAATTTGGCTCAGTTTATGCTTGACGCGTGTTGCTTTCCTGTTACATGACGACGATTACGACTCATCTGCCTCACGTATTTCTAGGTCACCTGAGGGAGAGTTAAACCCGGCAACAAATTACACATGTGTTTCTTAGATAACCACAACACTGGAGGGTGATTTTAAACACGTGGAAAATAAGGTTACGAAAGCAGTCAAGAAGCACCCCCCCCCTCCCACGGCCAAGAGCCAACAAGCCGTCACATGTGAAACCACGTCACCCCTCTTGCACCAGCCTTCTCGAAGTGTGATGACTCACCAGGGCAAAACTGTCATGTAGTGCCCAACAATATACCACGAGCCACCACATCTTCCACGAAGTGCCCCGCAACTGTCACGAAGCGCTCCGAATAAAAGAAACAGTGAGGAGGGGTTTCACCCCTGCCCCGACAGACATCATTAGCCCGAGGCCGAGAGCTCTATATAAGTCAGTGCACACCCGGGCGCAGGAATTATTCTTTCTCCAGTAGATTGCTCCAACACTTAGGGTGCTGGGGCCTTCTACTGCTCAACAGTCTTCGACAGCCACCAGACGCTGCTCCCACTGACGTTACCAGAGGCTTCTCCAGCCTTTACCAGAAGCTCCTGCTGCAGCCACCTGCAGTTACCAGAGACTTCACTGTTGACGACCACCACCAGCTACCAGAAGCTACCATTGTCGGCAATCACTACCATCTACCAGAAGCTCAGCTTCTTCACCAGTCTACATCCCCCCTTCCACTGTTGCTCCTCCAGGATCAGCAGCCGCCTCTAGTTGCTGGTAGAGGCAACTACATTCACTGCTCTTAAAGTAGTGATCCCCTTTTTCTATTGTCTCTTCTAGATGCCCCTTGTAGAGAGTAGCTGTGACTGAGTTGTTATCATAGCCATCAATGCCACTAGATATCTTGGGTAGTTTAGGAACAGGTCACCTACACCTGTCTAGCATAGGTTACTTCCATATTCACTCTCTGCTTGGTTAGGAGGTAGTAGGCATCACTTGTATTTATTACGTCTAATAAATACAGTTTTTTCCTTTCCCAACGAGTATCTGTTCTGGAGGTATTTCCCTAGACCACTAGGAATATATCTACTGTGCGTCGTAAACTGAGACCGGGTTTTGATATAGCAGTATGAACCTTAGAGTAGGACTGTGTAGTACCTTCAGGAATCCACATATCAGATTTGACGGCCACCCATTGTAGACCTCAGGGGATAGAACGGTAGAGACCTGACCACTATAAACTCATCCAACAGGGGCGAGATGGTCTCCACAAGTTGTATCCTAACCAAAGCACCTACAGTGTTGGTGGGGATATTTTCTTGAGACTGAAGGCCTACCCCCTGTTATGACCTACACCCAATAGTGGTAGGAAGAAAGCCCATATGGTTCAACACTCTACATCTGCGTGCCAATGGCGGGGGACTGATTAGAGCACCAAATTCATGCCGGCAACCACTATTGAAAATACACCTACACTAGATAGGAATTTGTCTCATGTTCACGGCGATCAGCGAATATCTGTGTTGACGCATGCCACATTGCTGCGCAGTGCGCCTGCAAACCCTACGGGCGACTTTGCCCCATACATGAGCCAGGAAGAGCCCGGTGCAGCAAGTCATAACAGTGCCAGTCTACCATTCACGAGCCAATAGAATTGACTCCACGTGTCAGACAACCTCGGACACAATCATAATCAATGCCTTTGATTATAAAATTGTACTACCCGCCCAGATTCTGACATGCGGTCGCCATCCCCTTGAACCAAGATTGATTTACCTGATAAGCCACTGCCCAGAGATAACAATGAAGGAAGTTACAAGAGGCACCAAAGGATCGTAGCAACCCTGCTGCCCGTGACGTCACACACCCGCCAAGCTTCGAGCGTAGGTTGTAAACTTGCCAGTAGCCTCCACTCAGGGTGATAAGGAATGTGCGATGTTGCCGCAACCCTACAATAACCAGCCCCTGCAGAGAAAGGCTATCATCCTCCGCACCCCTGGAAGAGCCCTGAAGCACAGATCTTCGACTATACAAGGAGGCACAGGAACGCCTCTAGCCAGATTTCGCCGGCTCGCCAGCTGCATAGGTTAGCAAGCTCTCCCTGGTCTGAACAAGACCTCCTCCCCTCCTGCAGTTTGCAAAGGCTCAACCTCACCTGCAGCGTGAGAAGGCTCCTGCTGCATCAGCCAACTGCAAGAGCCAGCAAGAGACTCCAGAGGTAACCTTGACGTCCCAAACCCTGTACCCCTTTACCACAGTCACTCCTTTGACTCCGGAGTGGCAGGTCGTCGCGACGTGCCCTCTGGACAACCACCCCTCGGGAGGCAAATGCTGTAACTTGTGTAAAGTAAGTCGTAAATCATTCTTAGACCAGTGTATTTTTGTAACACGTTCATTATCCAGGCTCACATTCGTCTGCGTAATTAACTACGTAATTATTGATAGCATTTCAATTAGTATATACAATCCAACCAGACTTACCCATTGTCTTCTAGACGTGATAATAAATATTACGTCAACTTTTATTCATTGACTACTTTATTTATTGTTATTTCCCCTCACATTTTGTTCTGTAATTGTAGTGTTGTTGTGTATTTCTAAATACCCGCTGAGAATTAGGTGTGAGCCTACCGAACTCCACAGGAGACGGAGCTTGAATAATGATTTAGTCCGAAATGGACATTCCGCTACCCCCTCTCCTACCCGCAGTAGTACAATTCCCCACTGCACATCCTGCCGTCAGTGTTTCAGGTGTATCTAAAGAAGACATACCCACAGGACTGCACACCAGCAAGAATGGAAAAAGGCTGGTTCAAATGCATAATAGGAGATGCGGAATTCAGAGCCGGAACAGCGTAAAGAGCGGCGGGTTCTTCAGAAGCAAATTATCATGCAGACTGAGGTAGAAACTAGTTGCGAACACACCCCCACCGACGAATCCGGAGGTCACCCAGCGTCCAGTTTCACCCAGCATCCCGCTTGACCACACCTCCGAACTCGGCGTTTATATGACCATCTGCTGGCCGTGGCAGAATTTAGATCACGTGGGCTATCTTGAACCGGAAACTCCTCCACCTTCCACAATTGTACCACCTTCAAGGCAAAACAAAGGTAAGAGCCTATCGAGTATGTATGTAATTCGTCTCTCATCCGGGAGAGTGATTAGGGTCAAATTTCCACCTAAAGCAACCCCAAAACCAGTATAATTTCCACACACTTAAATTACATTCATAGTCGTCGGCTGATGCGACCGAAGCAGATCGAGTCAAACCCTCTGTCGGGATCTTCCACCCCCACTATTGCTGTCATTTAATTAACATCCACAGTTCCCAAAGCGATACGTAACCCTGGACAACTGACATCCCACATTTTGGCAACCCTATCAGTGAGAAAGGTTTTACTCCCTGGGCGGGAGTCAACTACAGTTCAACTCACCCTGGGGTTTGATTCCTCTCCTGTTAGGCCTAATTCTCCCACTAAGCTGCAACCCTGTGAATTAGTCACGACTCACCGGGCCAAACAAGAATCACGAATACAGAACACGCCACGGAAGGGTAGTACCCAAGCTTGGGAGGGCAATCAACGCACTAACCACCAGTACCTTGCTAAAGCAAAATAAGAGGCTTGTGTCAAGGTGGCGCCCAACATGGGGCGTAACAGCTACATGAAGTTCAGACTGAGGAGCTGGGACCTAGCCAGTCCCCCCCCCCACCCTTCTTTTAGACAGCCATGTTGGTCATGTTTGACTAACGTCAAAGTGGCACCCAACGTGGGGCCATACAACTCTCTGTAGTTCAGACTTGAGAGTTGGGACCACGCCAATCACCCCTCCCCCTCTGCTACTCCTTGCAGAGGAGCCTGTAAACCGACTTCGGGGAGTTGTGTAAACATCCTGTAGCACCCCACCACTAGTCATCATCATGTCCGACTCTGAGGAGAGTCTGCCAGAAGCGCGAGGTAAATTAGCAATGGCTAATGCCGCCAAACCAGTAATACACAGTGTCCCATCATAACGTGCGAGGGAACGGGCGTAAATATGATTCAGTGTAATTATTGTTGCTGAAAATTTTACTATATGTGTCTAGATGGGACGACACCTCACACTACACCAACGGTTCAGAATACAGATGTCAGTCGCGTAGACAAAATGAACCTCAGGTCTGCCAGTGGCCTGAGTGTGACAGTCATGGATGGTATTTAGTCCGATGTACACTGTGTAACAGCGAATTCTACCACCAATGTATTGGCTGGGCGGATGAACAAATTCGAAACCCTGGGCAGGTATACCAGTGTGAGGTATGCAGAAGGGAGCATACCTATAATCTACCAAACCCGGTATACCGGAGTAGCCCGGTAAACTCCGGAATGCCCAGCGAACTCATGTTGCCAGAGTTCCACGGGAAACCATACAAGGACCCGGAAAGGTTCGTAAAGAAATGTGAATGTGAACTGAGGGAACACCTTGTTCCTCGACAAGTGGGACAAGTACGGAGAGTTCATAGAAGGATGGCCCCAGTTCTGATCACAGGTTTTCTCACATTTCACCGGTGACGAAATACTCTCAAATCTAATCACAGATTTACAAGCCCGCGTACAACATCTGGACGAAGAGGTAGAGATCTTCATAAGGCAGAAGGAGTGCCTATATAAATGTGTCTACCCAGAACAAAACGAAGGACGGAGGGTCCGTAGCATCACCCGCACCTTCCTGCCCTCGTTCAGGAATATTTTACTACTTCCACGGCCGCAGACCGTTGAAGAGTTGGCAGGAAGGGCGAGGGAGATAGAGATGAACAACCGCCCCCTGACAGAGAAAGCCCCGGTGGCACTTGCAGTCAAGGACGCCGGCCCGCCCCCTTCCCCAGGCCGAGACACGACCCCCTCACCACCCGCCGCCCCCTCACCTATCTGCTGGCACTGTGCAGGCAGGCATTACCGCAGGGATTGCCCGACACAGCGAGCTCCAGAAAGGAGAACCCCTCCACCCCTCCGGACGCCAGAAGGTCACGTCCCACCTCTACCTCCCCTCATGGCCCCCCTCCTTGACGAGACTGCCAAGGATGGCACTCCTACGAAGGATGCCCCGCACTGCAGGATAGGGGGAAAGGAAGGGCAGACACCCGGGAGCCAAGCACATTACCGCGTCCCCCCCCCCCTCAAACTCAGGCCTGTCTTAACGAAGCCACTGCCTGATTATAGATATTAAACACTGCCCATGCTTCCTTGCGAGTTCAGTTCGAAGATGCAACTGTTGCGGCGGTACTAGATACAGCCACCACCCGAAACTTTATTAGTAGTGAACTACTCACGCTGCACCAAAGGGCCAGCGTGACCCCCACCAGTCAAACGGCCATAATGGCCAACGACAAGGCCCATCTTCGTTTGTCTGGGGTGATTACACTTGACTTAAGGGTACACAGTCTCAGCATGAAAGTCCCTTTTTTAGTAGCCCCTTATCTGGGAGAACCCATGAGACTGTGGGCAATGGCATACCACCCTGCGTAAACACAAGAGCATAGTCGTCAATTAAGAAGGTGACTTGATTCAGGTTACCTCTTCCCCTGCCCCAGTCCATTTGTTTTATATTTGGATTGACCCCTCACCATTTCCCCACACAAAGAGGGCTAAAACTCCCACTCAGGCCCGACGAGTCAGGTGCCTTCAGGTCCAACAACAGTGAACCACAAACCTCTCATCCCCTGTACAACCTGCCCTGAGTTTCGAGCCACCTAGCCCACGGGAGCTGAAACCTACGTCGGGCATAGCACCCAGGAATCCATCCCCCAACCAAGGCAGGATAGCCGCAGACAGGATTTTGTAGAGGCATGCCCATCCGGACACTGCCCTCGAAACCTGCCACAAATCTGACCACAACGTTGGCCCTCCTGGAATCAATAAATTATTGGGAGGCGGTAAATCTGATGTCATGACAGGACGTCCTCCGAATCTCCGCGTCCCATCAGCAGCTCCCACAACCCGTAGTTTCGACAAAGAGGTAAGAGGCAGTGTAGTCGCACATGACCTCCTCGCTACCCGAATGTCCACCTTGGCAGGGCACCCCACACAGAAGTGACAAAGAGACACTGCTAACCACAGAGGTTAGAAACCTCAAGCCACAGCCCAGATGGTGAGTGCACTGGACACCATTGTCAGACGATAGAAAGCATGATAGCGGAAGGCCCACGAACCTCCAGCCAACCCAGAGGAGACGGAGGAACAGCCGCACTCTCCCCTCGTCCCCCTTCTTGCCACCCCTTAGCTTTCAATAGCCAGGAAACTCGCAAGATGCATCCGTTGAGCGGCGAACGTGTCTCCCCGGCCTTCCTTCCTGAAGTGGAAGAAGCACCCCCCCCCCCCCCCCCCCGGACGGCGACCTGGACAAGGCAACATACATATCCGCTACCCCCAGGATCAGTACCCGCGACCTTGCCCCCAGCAAGGGTGGAACTATTTCAGGATAGGGACATAAGGTCACATACCCTGCTACCCTATCTATCCTTCCCTTTCCCTGGCAAGAATGGAGAAAGTGGACGAGAGATGGACGAAAGCCTACCGCAATCTTCAACACAGTGACAGACATCAGTGAGCATGGAATAGTGGCTGGAGAGGAGGATAAACAAGATGCGCGATCGAATCAAGTGTAAATTCGGTTATCCAGACGTCTGAGAGTGTTGGTGCTTTCCCTGTAACCCCTCCATCACCTGGAATGGAAAGTGCATACGAGTACTGCGCATCAGTTACCGGCGCAATTACCGCGAGGATACGTCAACCCACCGCTATGAGAGCCACAACATCATCAGACACCCCCAGCATCCAGACCGCTGTTCCAGAGCAATTGCCTACAGCAGTATTCAGTGCATGAGCGACCTCACTGCGCGCGAGACGCACACGTCATGTTTCGGGGTGCTACAAGGAGACGCCGTGGAGGGTACCAGCAACGTACCGATGGCCTGCTCCCCCCACTACAGCACGATGTAAGAGAGGACGACCACCAAAGCGACGCCTCACCAAGAGCCATCGTCCAGCTCCAACATCGTCACAGTGAGTACCTGGAAGACGCCAGCCCTTGAACTACCACGCCCCCTCACTAGGAATTTTTAGTTAAAGCCATTAGTAGGGAGTGCTAGGTATATCAATGAGAAACAGAGATGAGAGTAGTGCAAGAGCTCGTTTAGATAACTTAGTATGGAAGGTTAGGTGATGAAAGACGTCCCAATTACAAAAATCCTAACTTGGTTAGATAGGCAGTGCGACAAGAAGTCCTTGCCCCCAAAAGTGTAATTTGTAACCTCGTGAAGGCTGGTAATTGTTAGTTAAGGATTTTTACTAAAGGTTGAGAATTCAGAAATTGTATTGATAGGAACCTAGGTCCTACACATTAATAAGTGCCTGAAGTAATGTAGACTGCCTCCTATCAATTGGCTCGTGTAACGCAGAAGAAAGATGTATGTTTTGTGTTTGATTAAGACATTGGTCCCTTGTTTGTAAAAATTACAGAGGAATTAACATAGAAGCAAATCCCTATGCAAACTGAAAAGTTAATTTTTGGCCTACCCCAAATTCCCCCAAGTGCTCACGTAACGTACGCAAATAATAAAATATAATATAACAAAATTTTGTTGTTGTATTGAGAATCTAGCACGACAAAATTATAATGTAAAATCCACAGACCCAGCGAGCACAGTAGGAAGTGAAATACGTGCAACGCAGCCTATCAGTAGGCCCATGAACACACGTGACGTAACCCTCACCCCTCTTCACAATGTGACACTGGGCGATTTTGCTTAGAGAAACCGTGTAACATTGCAGTAAGAGCATGAGGCAAGAGCTCAGTTTGAGCATGCCGTTACCATCGCCCAGGAAATTCCCAACCTTAATTTAATAAAACTACAAAGGTATTAATAGCACCAGTGTGATGCTACCCAGCAAAAGTCTGCAATGTCACAGATTAATGCAGCATGTAGCGTATTTTATCGCATATAGATTGCTCCCTAATTTTCCGGAGGTGTTAAAAAAAATTATATTTATCGATTATAGGTCACACTCATCTTTGTGGTTGTACATCCTGTACAACGCAGCCTGCGTCAAGGATGGCAGATGCACCCAGTGAGCTTCTATTTCTTTTTTGCTTTTATGTAGTGACAGGTCGTTAAAAGAAAAACGTAAATAACTACAGTCTGCGGCTGGCCTTTGCTTCTTTTATGCATTGACATGCTAGTCTTTTTTGTTGCGTATTGGAATGTGACACAACCCTTCTCTCCAAATAAACTGTGCCGCCTCTTCCCTTCTCCCTCCCACCATCATGTCATTAATAGCTCTAAACATTTCCGACAAGTTTACGACTATCTTACCACCCTGCCTTTCATAGTTTCTTTTTCGTTTAGCGGGCACCTCAGGTTTTTTTTCCTTTTATTTAGAAAATAAATAAATGGCAGCTATATACAGTAAAAGTGTAGTTTTGATGTTGTGGGAGTGAAGAAGTGTGACAGACAGTTTCGTGATGGAATGGCGAAGTACCTACATCGCAGGTTTCAAATTGAAAGTAATTTTGTTCGCTGAAGAGAATGGAAATAGAGCTGCGGGTCATGAATTCGGATAAAATGAAAAGGCATGGTTCAACTTTTCTTACATTTTTTCATATCAAGTGTTTAAATGTGTACAAAAAACTACACATTTCAGAAATTCAAAACTTTTGTGTGCATTTGTAAGTCTGTAATATTTTAGTTATATTGTGGCTCTCCTAATCCATCAATAACTTTATATACTTATATATTTGGATACCTGTTGCCCATAAAATATTTTGTTCCATTGGTTTTTATTTTGATAAAAGGTTCTTCTGTTGGATAATTAATTATTTCTAAACCATTGTATGCTATAAAAACAAACCCTTTTTTATTAATATGTCTCTGTTTTTACTAATTTCTATTACATTATTTTAACATAAACCTTTAATGTAATAAACATGTTTAACTCCATTATTTTTGCAAAGTGCACTAACATAAGCATATTGTCCCTTATTATTTACCACAAATGCAAGAAGTTTATATAACTTTTTATATCTACATCTTTACAATGTTTACTAAAATAACTAACTAATTCTTGTTTAGTTTCTTTAATTTTTTGCTAGAATATTTTTATATTCTTCTTTTATACTTTTGGTTTTCTCTAAATATTCTACTTTTCTGTTTTGGATACTAATTTCTTCTAATTCTTCTTCTCTTTTCTTAGTAGACAGCAGATAAGGATTATTAAGAATATTTATATTTGTAATAGTATATGGAGAAACATTATAGTTTTTATTAAACCCAAATCTTCAATATTTATATCCTTAGAGATGGTAGAAAATAAAGTATTAGACCTAGAAAAATATAATAAAACATTTTTGATTTATGGTTATAAAATTCTTATTTTCTTCATCTCCTAATATTTCTAAATAATTAATCGGCAATGAATTAAAACTACATGCAGATAAAACCCATGGCGTCTAGATAAGTTGGCTCACAGAATTCCAGTACAATTCCCGTACAGCAAACGAACATTATTAAGAATAACGTGCATTTCCTCATTATTTCGAATACAGTTCACTCAAATACATGGATGGATAATGCTTAAAAGAAACATATCAATTTAATCATTATGTACCTGTGTTTGCAAATATTAACATGTTGCACATAAAATAAACTTATGGTCTGCCTTTTCCAATGCAAACATCTAATGCAGTCAGTGACATTAATATAAGAAGGGATGGATTTTTTTACTACCGGTAATTAATAAGTCAATACTGGTAGAATAAAGTTTCTTTAATCAAGTGCACATTTGTGAAATTCAAAGCTGCCCTGTCTTACAAATTATGTTTTATTAATAAAATATAATTTTTTAGTAGCGGGAGAGAAAACGTTAATCGTTCTGTACTGCATATACTTGTAAAATTGCATGTTGTTTCAAGTTCTCATGCTAAGCTACATTTTACACAGCCAAGCAAGACACAGGTATGCAAAATTCTTAGCACTGCAAAGTGCTATGCTGAAAAGAAACGGTAGCTATATTATAGCAAATATGGGTGATACATGAGGGACTAATTCTAAAATGTGGTGAATAATCAGAAGTTGGAAAGTATTTCAAATTCGGAACTGAACAAAGTGTTGAAACTGCATACTAAGGCAGAGTTCGAACTGATAATTTTGTCATACAGTAAACAAGCGTAGCAAACGGTCACTTTGTGTAGGTGCATCAGTCGGTCGTAACCAGCGACACACACACACTGCCACCTTTCAAGTTTGTCGGCAGGCGGCCGCACGTAACAAGAGCTGTCATCCCCCCCGTGCCCTAGTTTATATATCTTTTTTTACCCGACCTTGTTTATGGGAGACATGAAAGAATGAGAGGTACCGTACAGAAGTTATTGTCATAATGACCAGGACATGGGTTTAAAGAAAAATCTCAGCGCTAAATATTTTGACCTGGAAGACACTTAGTTTGAGTGGTTTTGTGTTGAATAAAACTGACTTGGTAACGTCTGGACAGGTATCTAACACTCGAAACGGCAACAGAGAAAGGGTGCAACTACCACTGCCCATAGGGATACTGTGTGTAGTAGTTCCACACAGGTAGTTACCAAGCTACCTTCTTTTTTGTGCAGGCTTGGAATGATAAGGTCTTACTCCTCCCGGTCAGCTGACAAACAATAGCCTGGAGAAGGAAGGGAAATGCCGAAATGGGGGAAGAGTAAAAGGTTTTGACAGTTGCCAAGCCTAGGTAACAAAATAAAGGGGGGGGGGGGGGGCTTGCGTGGGGATTATTTTCAGTATGTTTGCAAGCTAGGGAAAACTCATGGTGGAAATTTTCTTGTTTTAGTAGCATCATTTTGTGCAAAGTTTCCATTAAGTAAATTTTATTTTAAATCTATGCCATTTATTTTTGTATTATATATTTACATTGGCAGTTATGAAACTTTTCATGTCCGGAGATTTAAGTTATTTCAACATAAGTTTTTTGAAACTGGAAATGGTAAAAACTGGTGTTTTTAAAGTCATAGAGGCTGTGTGTCTTTATTATTATGCCATAAAACTACAGTCGCTGGAAGCCACAGAGGCAAGTTACAGAGGGAAAGACTGCACACTAGTTTTAGTGGCTTGTTCATAGAGCGCCTTTCTGGAGGCCTTTCTTTTGAGAAAAAATTTGCAGGAGGCATGTGGGTAAATACTGCATATACTAATATTTAAAATATGCAATGACACCACTGTTTTCTGAGGAAAATACCTGTTCCAACTTTATATATATATAATATATATATATATATATATATATATATATATATATATATATAAAAACAAACTTTTTTAAAACTCTAAATTATGTGATATGAAGTAAAAAATGTCAGCTCCTGGCATTTCGAATAATCGAGGTTTTACTTAAATGTTTATAAGCATTTATACTTTAGAACTAATATAATGTAGTGTGAGCCCTCTTACACACATATTATTGTCTGTTTATCATGCATTAACAGATTACAAACGTATCTACCAGATGGGCACACTTTAATAATCACTGTACCATACATTACGAAACACCGTTGTATGCCGACTGGCATGAGCCCCGGGCCGCGGCAACAGTTGAGATTGGGTGAGTCCATTCGTCCGACCGACACGCACATATTTTGCTGTGCGTTATCAGTAGCAAGCGACAGGCGCAGTGAACGTCAGCAGTAAAACATCAGTTGATGCATTAATCACAAGATTCATGAGCGAGGATACTTCACCACCAACATTTTGGCTTTCATGACCACATTATAGATTTTAGAAGAGGAGGAAGGGATATGAATTCCCGGACATAGGACTAAAATCCAGTGCAATTCCCGTAATTTTCCCGGGCAGTGATATTCCTGTACAATTCTTGTTTTTCTTAGTTTTCCCGGTCAGCAGACACCCTGAAACATAATTAATTAATTTGTATTTTTATTTCCCCAATAGAAATATTGCAGAATATTATTAAAAACAATACAACTATTTTGTAAAGAATCTGTTAATTTTATCCACATTTTAGATAAAGAAACAGAATAAAATGGCACTTTTTGGAAATAATTTTTAATGTTTTTTTATTAATTTTAAACAATCTTTCAATGGATCAAATTATTGCTCCTTTTGTAAATTTGTGTTAATATAATTATAAATTATTGCTTCTAAACTTGTAATACCGTTTTCTTTAGCTAATGTAGAAGCAAATGTTTTTTATAATCTTTTATCTGGAAAATTTAAAAAGTCTATAATATGTTTCCCAAGTTGTTTATTAACTTTATGTTTGTTAATTGACAAATAAATTTATTGTATATTTTAACTCTCAAATTTTTGTTAATATATGTTAAGCAGTCTTTTCCAAAAGAATTATTATTATTTACTATTACATTACATTATTTTTTATTTTCTCGTTGCATACAAAAATTAAAATTATTTATTAAGTCAGTACACATATCTTTTTTATAAAAAAAAAAAATACCTCCAAAATCTTGTGTTATATCCAAATCCAATAAATAATAATATTCTTTTCTAATTTCTTTTAAAATTTCTGGTAACTCAGTTAATAATGTTTTTTATTTTGCATCTGCTAACTAGTTTATAAGGCATAGCTATTGGGTTTTCATACATTTTTCTAATATCTTCTATATCTGTGCTAATAATTTGCTTAACAGCAATAACTGTTTGTTGTTTGTACATCAGTGTCTAATAAAGATAGAGTTTTTGCTTTAACACTATGACTTGCCAAATTAAATTTAAAAAGTCTAGATAAAAAAAAACTGTTAAAACTTCCACAAGTTTATTTTTTCTTTTTTGTTAAAAGAAATTGATTATTTTTTATTTTTCCTTCACAGTTTAAAAAATCTGTTATTTTAAAAACTACAATGTTATCACAAAAGGGCTCGATTATTGGTTTAAATTCTTCGACTTTTTGCTCTCCATTTGTGTATATAATATCTCCAATATTTGTAAGAAGATTATTATTTAAATTTTGTGTCACTATCCATAAACCAAATCTTTCATTAGTTGGTTTATTTTTACTACCTAACAATTCTGTAATAAAATGTTTAGTTACAGACATTTTGTTTTCAGCTACTACTTATTAAAGAAAAAAGTTTAATTAATTATAAAATTAAAAAAGTAGCACAAGCGATTTTAATAACAATTGTTAAAATTTGGTAAAAATTTGGAAAAATGAAAAGGTAGCTGAAAGTAAAGTTAGGATATTTTAGTACCAAAAATAATAAATTGCATTCTAGATGGTAATTATAAAATCACTTTACCAGATCGTTATGCAAAGATAATTGAAGATAGCTTGAGGGGCGAGTTTTTATAGTGTATAAAGATTTAAAAGACATGAAATATGGAAAATCTGTACATGATATTGAGTTTAATATTTCAATTCTATAAATTATCTTTTCATCTGGTTTGCTTGTTTTAGCCTTAAATTTGCTTGATTTTTGCATAATTTTGCTTGTTTTACCTGTGTCAAATCGTGTGCGCATATTTTTGAAAAACGCCCCCCCCCCCCCCCCCCCCCCCCAATTGCTTAAAATTGCCTGTTTTTGAGAGCTCCTTCTAAAAAGCTTTTACAGCTTAAATTTAGCCTTCAAATACCTTGATTTTTGCTTTAATTTACATAATTTTCACAATTTTTTGTAGAATTTCAGATTTTGAATTTTTAACTTTTCCTGTACTTTTAGACAAAATAACTCTCTTTAGTATACTACATTTTTGTTGTAATTTTAGAAGAAATAACCCCAAAAAGTGAGGTGAGCCAGGACCCGCATTATATATCTACTAATTTGTATTAAATAACCCGGATAATCAAATTTACACATTCTTACTATTAATGGAAAAGTGATATTGTATCCAAAAATCGTGATAAAACAAAGTACCTATTATACATTTCAAAGCAAACACAAATCACGCACTGCATGTGCAAGATTTAAAGTAAACAATATTATACCTGATATTTATGTTGCACAGGGTATGTGTAATTCACGGCGCATCAAGTATACATAGCCTGCTCCGGTGCCGGCGCCAGTCGCATGTGCATTGGGCGAGCAACATAGCAGTGTGTAGTTGTGTGTGTCACTTTCTCAACGTGCATCACTCAGAACAGTCCTTTAGATGACAAAGTTAGATGAAAGTTTAGAATGCAATGCAATTAAGACTACAATGGGACTTGAAATGAGTCAACCTTGCACTTAAACAATACAGTACAATCTCTATTACTAAGAATTTATTTAATTTTTAATTATTTACACATAACACAAACACACACAAAAGTTTAAAACTTAGGAAATGTTAAGTTTATTGTAAACATTTAAACTCTTGATATGAAAAAATGTTAGAAAAGTTCAACTGTGCCTTTCTTGAAAAAGTCTTCAATTTTTTGTTTCCTTGGCACCGGGACAGATGTTTTTGTTGATAACACCTCATGCTCAGAATTTTTTTCTAACTTTTCCACGATAGTTTAAAAATGTCCTTTTATGTTTTGTTGACCATTGAGAAAACAATACCACAAAGTGAACAATGACCCATGCCGATAAACTGGCAAGTTGTGGTGTTGGAATGTTAGAGGAGGAGGAGGGTAGGGGGTAACAGAGGCATGTCCAAAATGACAAACTCATTTCGTAAGTTTCACTTCAGACGTTGTCGACAGTCACTTGTTTAACACTCACTGGAACACTTTCTTGCTTTTTAAAACATGTCTGGTGTATTTTATGAACAATTATTTGTTTTAAAAAACATTTTATTAACACATTCAGAAATGTGTTTTGAAGGTACACATGGCACTGTCATTTTGTTTTTTTGCTAACATCCGCAAGATACAAAATACTAAATACCAAATTACAGAATATGCGAGCATTTTTGTATACAAAATCTGGTCATGTGATCATTTTGTCAACAAAATCTGCTATTTCGGACACGACCTCCAGGCATGGTGGTCGAATACGCACTTCACAACGAGCGGAAAGGATGACACACGCAGGTCTCTGTGACAGGCTGACAGTTTAAAGAGATAAACATTGACTCACATGGCACAACTATAGATGTAAATGGTACTGCTGCTTGTTAAACGACACATGTTACAGCATCGCCTAGCCGTAGAAGTTACAGTAGACTTTGAGAAAAGTCAAAGAGCAGCATGGATAAGCCGAAAACTGGTTAATGCCCAGTTGAACCATTAAGGTGATGATCTAGGTTCAAATACCAGTTGGATCCTGGTTCAACGCATTTGGCTGTTGCACCATTGTGATCTGCACACTGACCTAAGATCAATTTGAACTTCGCCTTGAACCGTGTCTTTTGGCGGTTCAGGAGGATGATCTCGGATCAAGTAAATATGAGTGCTTTATTTTTAAATGTCAAAGTTATATTGAACAGCAATTTTATTTTAAAATGACAAACATCCATGTTTATGTTATAAACAGTGTTATTTGGATTGTAAATAGTACTATGTGACATCATTAAATTATGTGCTGCAACAGTTGGCAAGTCCGACTCAAAAAAGGAAGATCAATGTTTTCGCAAGATGGCGGAGGGTCAATAGTTTTTCGAGAAAAACTCAAGCATAATATTTTGGTTTAATGGTCCTCTGGATTCTTCAGTATATAATGAAATCAACAATCCAAATATTTTGTATTTAAGCTCTATTTGCAACTTAAACATACAGTTTATTAAGAATTTATAAAGTGAACAGAGAAGGATGAAAGTTTGTGTTGAATGTAGTTGTCTATGTGAAAATAAAAGCATTGTAGAATAGTTTTATTTCCTATAAATAAACTTGGTAATATTTAAATCATTTTAAAATGGATTTGGTTGTTTTTACTGTTGTAGAATAGTAATTTGAGACATTTTACAAAGGCTCAAGATGTAATGCATTTATTGAATAAAAGAAGGTTTTAATGTTTTGTAAAGAGAAAACAAAATTCATGCTTTTCCCTCCAATTAAACAAAACGGAAAACTGGAAAAGCCATTCAGAATATAATACACTGTCCTAGTTTTCCGTACGAGCTAAATCTCACGTCGAATTTGTTGCCCACGAAAGAGCAACCTTAGCCGACAGATTTGAAAATACACCAACAGGTGGCACTAAGTACAATTTTATTTTTGGAAATTCAAAACAACATTATACACACTTGAGTATTATTCAGTAACGTTCGTACAACAATTATTTTAATTAAAACAAATAAAACATTGTACCATCTAGTTCTATTACACTACCTTCTTCAATAATATTGGTATTAAAAATAACGACAAAAATGTGTGCAAAGTTTTTCCAATTAAACAAAACCACTGAAACAGAGTTTTTTCAGTGCATTCAAATAAATCATTTCATAAAAAATCCTAGTCTTAAGAGATAATGTCCACAAAAACTTATTAACTGTCTCCGAACTTCAAAATAAACAGTTGCATCATGATGTCACAAAATGAGAGCCAATCATAAACAGTGTTTCATCTCAATGCTAGTTTTGATCCGAGATCAGGTGACCTACAATCAGAACTCGGCCGTTTGCATTGGCACAACACTCGTACATTTAACTCGGATCAAACTGAAGATCATCTTTGAATCAAGATCTTACGTTCCTGCTCCAGGGCTGTTAATAGTGCAACCTGGCATAAGCAAAGCACGAATAAACGGGAGTGTACTGTACTCACAAGGTGGCTAGCAGCATCCTTACTGCAAATTCCCTGACATTTCCCTGACTTTTCCAAGTATCCTCTTACATTTCCCTAACCAACTTACATGGCAAATTTTACAAATATTTGTATGTCTTTCCTAAAATAAATTACAAATTTCAATAACATAAGAACATATAATAACATAGGGGCCTAGCCTTAATTTATGAATGCTTTCTTATGGTGAAACAAATATTTATATAAATGGGAAAAGGTAACACATAGGTTAAATACTAGCATTCTAATAACCTAAAAACTCACAATAAAAAGACAAGACATAATACAATGAGAAACACTTATTAACGTGTTTGAATGATTATTTTAGTAAAATTATAATTTACCATAAAATATGTTTAATAATAGTTACAGTTCAAAATAGGACAACAAAGTCATCCCCAGGCTCATAAATCTTCCCATGAAGGTGGAATAAACTAATTAATTGTACAATTCATAAGATGGCATGTAGCAGAAGTGCTAGAATCTAATATTTATTTTCTTTTTAAATACATTTTAAACTATTTTATCTAAATTCCCTAACTTCACATAAATTTCCCTGACTTTTCCAGAAATGTAAAATTCCCTGACTTTTCCAGAAATGTAAAATTCCCTGACTTTTCCAGGTTTTCGCTGATGCTAGCCACCCTGTACTGCTTACCAAGAATGGGGAGGAGGCATAAGAAGCCTCTAATATCCACTCTCAAGGTCTCTTGCAGAATGTACCAACAGTACGACGTCAATTTAGTCTACTCAGTCTTTAAGGTTGTAAATTATATATAAAGAAAAATGTAAAGATATTTTGGGAGAAGTGGGATGGATATGAGGTAACTGTTACAGTTCAATATGTAAATGCTACTGCAAAAGTTTTAACAGTCTGCCAAAAATGGGTAATTGTTTATCATAAACTTATGTAAGTCTTTAAAGAATACTTCTTCGAAAAGTGATTTATTAAATTGGTTAATGTTTCAGTTTACATATAACTTCTGAGTCAGTGGGTGAGGTGAACTGGAATGTGGCACTTTGCATGATGACATCACATGGTCATTATGTAACTATGTATCCTGTTAGTCATGCAGCAGGGCTATTCAATTAATTTTCTCATCAGGTGACTTAAAAATCATTACAATGTTAAATGAGCCACACACATTCACTACAAAGTTGTAGCTCACTTATACAGGGTCAGTTTTTTTTTTAACGTGAGGATGAAATGAATGAAACAATATACAATTTTATAAAAAGTTTTACATTAGTGACAGTTACAGCTGATGTTAAATTATGCACATGTATTCCAAAACATAAACAAAAAAAAGCTGATAAAATATTTTGTCTGTGGGCCAGTGTGATCAAGTCTGGTGAGCTGCATGTAGCCCACGGGCTGCTAATTGAATATCCCTGCCTTACAGTGCTGGCTGAATAGTCACCTTGTACCAACAGAGGCAGCAGAGACTTGCCCGTAAGGACTGGCTTTGCGGGCACCGACAAGCCAAACCAGTCGAGGATGGTGGGTGTTATGTCGAGCAGACTGGTCATACTGTAAGTGACCTCGCCCTGGCGCTGCTTGTGGGAGGGCGACGACACCAGCAACGGCACTGCCATCCCTGCATACACTTGCTACTATCAGCTTCCATTTACTCAGAACTATCTCCAGAAGCTTGGACAACACCACACATAACTGTCCCAAACCTGCTAACAATTTAATGCAAATAATTTTTCCTTCTACGGGCCGCAGTTAGAATAGCGGCTAAAGTGCTTGCCTCCCACTACAGCAAACTGGGTTTGATTCCCAGTAGGGTCATGCCCACATTTTCACATGTGGGAATCGTGCTAGACGATACAGCTGGTTGGCACATTTTATCAGGGATTTTCCGTTTCCTCTGCCCTTGCATTCTGGTGGTGCTCCATATACACCTTGCTTCACCCTCATTGGCTGTCATGACCTCAGTATTTATAGCTGCCCAAACATCTCTACTCCACTCCACATTATCCTTCTGAAAACAAAAATAAAGAAAGAAGTTACCTTACCCTGGAGTATAACCTGTGATGAGACAGCCAAAAGTGCAGCATATAGCATATACACAAGCTATGCAAAACAGCTACTGAATTATACTCCATCTTTGATATACAATTACACTATACCACAGATGGGCTGGTCTGTAGAGAAAGATTCAACATTCAAGTAAAAATAATAGAACACATTTTTTCACATATTTGGAGGCAGCATACACGAAAGTAATATAGACAAACAAAATACTTCAAATAAAAATATAACAGTTGAGACTTAATTTGATTTGCTGTTATTTATCATTAATGACAGAATTTGAGCGGAAAAGCTAACAAAATGGTATTGGGCTTTGTACATTTCAATTTAATAATTAACAACATTTTTCATTAAAGCACGTGGGATTTAAGAATCCCAACTTTTAAGCCACCCAGTACAAGGGGAAACTTCTCCCTGTACCTGTAATGTTGGCAGAACACCGCACCAGTCAGTATAGGTGAAATGAAGGATAAAACCTTGTTTGCCAACGTGTGTATAACACAGGGAATGTACACCAACAAGCCATTCACCTACAGAGTCACCCGAGGGGTCGCATACAAGTCCCAGGCTAGCGGATCAGGGGGTTCTTCCCACATTGAATAGGGAGGCTACAAGATGAGGTATCTTGTGACAATTTAGGTGTGGGTGACTTGGGGATAGTAACCAGACAAACAACTTGAGCTTGAATGTACACTTGTACACGGTGTGTGTACGAGAGGCTTGGTTGGCCTTCAAATACTTGGACACAAGCGACACATAAAGCATGCCCTGGGGAGATTATTCCAGCTTGGGGAAGGAATCAGATTATATTGTGGGTCGTGTGGGTTTTCGTGTCGAAACAAAATTATTCACACTGGGCAATACACCACACGCCAACGCTTTACCTGTGGTCTCACTGGCAGCGGAGCTCTCCTCTGCTCCGTTGGTAGTGCTGAGGCAGCCGGCTGAGTAACAGGGGCTGACTCCAGCTGCGGTGGTGTGGTGCTCATACTATTAGGTGAGGTGTGGGGAAGGGCGTGTAAGGATGGCGGTATACTCTGATGAGAGTAACAATGTTCTATGCCTAAAATGGCGGTGCCACTATGCAGTTTAGATATTCAAATAGTAATCTACATGGGGTTCTGGTTGGCAAAGAAAATAATGAATCACTCTCTTATGGCTTAGGAGTGGAATTGTGGTTTATCTCCTCCTCGAGGAGTTTCAGATTTCGTTTAAGAGGGTTCTTTGGTTCCACTCTTATAATCCTTCGGCACAAGGCCGAGCTACGGCAATTACTCTGAATAATGTGAAATGCAAAATAAAGATGTGCACGTGCCGTGAAGCCAGATATATTTGCGGTTCTATAGTGTAAGTCTGGGTATACGACTAGACCCCATGTGTCTTGCCACTTAACCTCTCCGGGCCATTCACTAGCCCAATCAGCAGCAGATCACTTCAGTAGCCCCAGTACCAAGGTGTATTGAGTTCCTAGTGAAGGGCTCCCCCGAAGATTAGCCAGTGCAATACCAAGGGCATTACCTTGGCCAAACTCAGAATACCGCTCTGTGTACCCTTTATTTGCTGTTTGGCTGTTTGCGCATAGCCGGCGTTACTTCACGTACACTCAGAAAAAGTTAAGAAAATTAAATTTAGATTTGTCTTTCGACACACAAGAGACGCAAGGTTGATTACTGCTATGATTGAAAAGTCTTTGCAAATTCAATGCTATGGTAGTTTTAATCCACTCACGTATTTCAATACAACAAAGTGAAATTTAAATAATTACGGTAACAGATTTTACCATGGAATAATTCACTTCTAAGAAATATTTAAATACAATTAACAGTGGAAGTTAATTAGTATATAATAAAATACACTATCTACCAAAAAGTAATTGAGCACCCGTGAAGATAGGTAATTCAGTATGTCAGTTGACTTGTGTTTCACAGCCTTCTGTGTAGGACCGCTGGTGTTTGTCCATGGCAGCATGAACACAGAGACCTATTGTAACATTCTGGATAATGAAATGCTTCAAACATTGTGGCGTTTTTATGGAATGGACCCGTGTTACTTCCAGGATGACAATGCCAGGTGCCATGTTTCAAGGGCTACTATGCAGTGGTACGCCGACAACAATGTTCGCCGATTGTACTGGCCCGCCCAGAGCCCCGACCTCAACCCTATAGAACATATTTGAGATGAATTGGATCGCTGGGTGAGGTCTCATCAGGTGCTGCCAAAATCCATTGCTCAACTCATGGAATGGTTGCAAGAGGAATGGCGACAAATCCCCGTTGATGTCCTGCAAACACTTATAGAGAGAATGCCAGACAGGATGGCTGCTGTTATAGCCGCAAGAGGTGGCCCAACGAGATTCTAACAGGGTGACAACCACAGAGCAAACATTGTGGACTGGTGCCCGATTACTTTTTGGTAGATAGTGTAGTTGCAAGTCAGGTGAAAGCAACCTGTTACATTTACGTTGCATTCGAGTAGGTTGGTGAATAATTAAATTTAATAAATTATTATTCTAGCCCAAGAATCCTAACTTAACTTTGTGGGGGAGGTGTCCAGAAGGAACCTCGTAATAATCACATTGGGCTCATTACTCGACTGGTAGAGTTGGCCAGATTAGGGCCTTAAGGAGGTGTGTCCTGAGGAGACTACGTCACAGTGACCTTGGGTTGCCTTGAAGGTGCGGGGTTTGGACCGATTAGGTCGAAGTAGGAGGTGCTTGTTGTGAAGACAACTAGAGGCACTGCAGATATGGTATCCTTCTGGGGATGATGGCCTGTGGAGAATTGGCATTGTCATGGTTGTAGCGCGAGTGCAGGACGTCAAGCCCTCAGTCAGGATGCCCTCAGCCTTCACAGCCAAAGAGGATGTAATAAGACTCTAGTACCACCACGGGTGTCGACTCCAGCCTTCACAGCCCTAGGAGTGGATGAGTGACTAACGAGCCACCCCTGAGCAACTCTGAAGGCTTGGTCAGGTTCACCTTTTATGGTGATCTCCTCAATCTTAGGCACTCCGAGGGGTGCGAAGGGCTTGGCCCCGCCTCTTAGGGGTGGAGCTTGTGACGTCGCATGCATGGACCATGGATGCTTATCTTGCCTGTCACTCGGCGCCTGGTATGAAAAATCTCTGAACTCAGGGCGCTCAAGTAGGCCGTGATCCTTGAGTAAATAGCCCGCTTCTCTTTTTGGCGCCAAATTCAAATGGTGCACTTTTAAGTTAGTGGGCGCGGTGAAGTAGAATAACTTGGCTCAGGGAGGGCATTGATGTGATGGTTTTCTGTAGGTTACGGTGGACAGTATAAGCTAGGAGCACGGGGTTAAATATGTGTTGAGGCTCTGTCAACTTCTGGGAGTTCCCCGTGTCCTGCCTCCAGTACTGTAAGGAGGCATGCCAATGTGGCTTGCCATATCCAGATGAGACGAAGTCGTGCTTCTGGAGTGTGCTTCCTCTAAGCGCGAAATACATCACGCATCATCATAATCATCAAATATTTTTCTGTAGTTGATTACATCCACAGTTATTACAAATAGGAATTACATTAAATAATAGGACCAACAGAAAAATTGTCACTGAAATATTACTGCAATAATTATTTTGTATGTTATTATGCTGTCTGAAAAATAAACTAAAATTGATGGTTGCTTATACAATTCAAAGTTTAATTTTGACAAGACATTAAAACCTATAAATTTCATGTAAAATGGAGGTCTGTGCTCATATAACTTCAGATGAAATGTGGATATCTTAACTGAGGGCAGTCAGCCTCCATTAAAGGAAGTTCTCGATGTTACTATAATAAATGTCCAGATACGAAAGCATATTGTGGCGCACAGTGACTTTGGTAAATATTCATAATCATTAATTTCTCACAATATGGCTTTTTGAGCCATTTGAATGGTAACACCACCAATTGCTAATAAACATACAAAAAGAAGATTAAATGAACTGGAATGTAAACAAACCAAAGTAACAATGCCAATTTAATTACATGTCAAAGCCTAACAAACTGATATGTACTACGACACAAACTGATCAAAATATTCTTAGAGGTAAAATGTGGACAGTAAAAAGTAGCTTTCTGAAATTACTACTCTAAATATTAGACTACCAAACATTGCATATGCTGTCAAAAAAAATTGAGTTTGGTGAAAAATTGAAGACAGTAGCAAGAGTAATGGAATGAGTTATCAACATAGCTCTCACCTGGATCATAGAGATTGGTGCGTCCACCAGGGAAGGGAATTCCATTATCAGATGAGTACATCACCAATGTGCTGTCATCATAGCCAGCATCCTTCAGTTCTTTTAGTACTAAGCCCACTCCTGCAGACAAGGGAGAATATCTCAACACCATCACTCACCAGTGATGGTAACACAGAATCTATGTTTGCACAGAGAGTGAATTTTACAGTTTATAACTATGGGTTCTAGCAGTCAGAGGCAGAAATAGTGATGCTGGTGAACCACGCTATTACAATCATAGGTGCAAAATGTGGCTACACTGCAGCTATGGGTTGGCATCACCTCAACAGGGCAGAGTTGCATAAATTGTAATGTCAGCTATATATGCCACAAATTGTGAGATTTTTTAAAATTAAGCTGCATGAGGACATGGGTAAGGCAGTCACTTCTGAAAATGGTTTGAAAATAAATATCTGCCCAAGGAACACAGGGACTACTACCCAATATCAACATTTGATTTCCCTGAATTTTCCAAGTTTCAAAAAAAAAAAGCAGAAATTTCTCAACTTAGTTGCAAGGCATCCATTAAAACATTCTTGATAAGAGAACCCTTTATAAAATGTAATTAAAATTTCACCTGAAGAACATATTGTTTCCGAAAATAGGCTACAGCACAAGTTCAGGTTTTTACTTGCAAAGAAATTTCTCTCACAATACAAATTATTTCTGCTACCCAAAATGTTAAAAAAAAATTTATCAGGCTGCTAATGAGAATGTTTTGGCTGAACAGAAAATCAGTTACCTTAAAGTGTATTGCAGCTTTTAAATTTCCAGAATCAGTCACAAGTCACCAACTTTTTTAGGTTTTTAAAGTTTTTCAGACCGTAACAACACTGAACACACATAACTGTATAATGTTCGCAGTAGTAAATTAGAAAACAAAATGCCATCTTTGACATATTATGAGCAACTTGAGTGATGGGTTTAACCCTTAATGCTCCACGAGCACTTTCAGATACATATCCAAGCCTCAGTAGCTTCTAGTGCTCCCCCTACTGAACCGTAGCGCCGAACGCCGCCGCTCATTCCGACTCTGTATTATACCTATTCACAAGTGAGTCAACCCCTTGCCGCCTAGGAGACCCGCAATCTGCACGATGTCGCGTTCCATTCTGAGTGGGTGGACCCACCCCCTCGCTTGCCTTACCCTGGCCAGCAGGCACCAAATGCACACGCTTGCCGCACATCAGGGAAGGTTTCCCCCTCCATGCGGCCTGCTCCAGCCGCCCCTCGCTCACCACGAATCTTGAGGGTATTTATTCTTATGCACGCCCTCCAGACAGGGCACTGTATCAGGAAAACACCGGGGACAAAAAATGCATGATTGCTTATGCAAGCACTCTGATGTCCAACACACAGTGCCAGTACCACAGCAATGAGCAAGAATGCTTAGCTATCATATGGGTCATTAAAAAGTTTAGATATTACCTGGAGGATGCCCCAGTCATTTTACGTACGGACTTCAGGGCGTTAACGTGGCTACATACCGCAAGTGGCACAAATCAAAGTTAGGCCGATGAGTGTTGCTACTGCAGGAGCTAACTTTTAAAATTCAGCACTGCCTCGGCTGACTTAGGAATTCCATGACGACCCCAAGACGCCTTGGAGTACCGTAGCAGCTGGCCTAATGGGTCTTTACCCTAGCTCTCAAAAGGGGGGAAAAAAGTACTTACTAGTCGTAACCAACTTCTTCTCAAGGTGGGTAGAGACATACCCGCTGCCAAATTTCAAAGTCTCTACCATTATACACAAGCTAGAATAAGAACTTTTCCAAAAGTGGGGTTCCCCGGAAAGCATTCTAACGAATAATGGAACCGAGTTTACAGGGAAAAAAATGGGGAAGTCGCCTGCCACCGCCGAGGAGTCGAACCCTCGACGATTCTGAGCTACCATCCCCAGGGTAACCCTACAGAGCGCAGAAACCAAGAAATAAATAAACGCCTCAGGGTAAGAATGGGAGAAGACCACCAGAATTGGATAGCTACATCCTGGACATTCTATTCATGCTAAGGAGATGGCAGAATGAAGAAACTGGTGCCTCTCCTAGCGAACCGCTCCTTGGACACATCTTACCATGCTCCAAGGATTGGGAATAGAGCGCAGAACCAGCAGAAATGCCAGGAGCAGAGCAGATATGCCAAAACTGCCTAAAAAGCGAAGAGAAAGGCAGCAAGGTGCAGCAGCAGTAAGTCACCCAAAAATACGGCGCGCAGGAAAGCCAGAAACCGTCCAACCTGCAAGCTGGCGACACCATGTTGTTACACATCGTCTTCTGAACAACAAAACAGCAAAGTTTCATGCCGGATTCTATCCAAAGTGGGAAGACCCACACACAATTGTTGAGCGGCGTGTAAATATCCTGTGGCTCAAGGATGTATGGGAAAATATCAGGAACATGCATATCACGCACGTGAAAAGATATAGGTTGCTTGAAGGCTCACAAGATTTGCCTGCAAGTCAGCTCGTTGAACAGTTGACAGTTATTATGCAACCCGACAGGGACATTGGCCCAGTAACAGAGCAGCGAAACCCAGCGGCAGTGAGTGGAACCCGCCAGGAGCGTGAGCAACAGGAGGCACCGTCCACACCAGACCTGCCACCACTCCAGCTCCACTCCTACAGCCCTGTGCGTAGGAGCTTGTTCACCTCTATCACCCGCTAAGAGAAGTCCTTGTGTGCATCAAAGACACTGTCTCAGTACAGTGCATGGGATTAGCCCATAGGTTAATTTATTATTATTATTGGAGCATAATGTAATCTATTTAACTTAGCTATTTTGTTTACCAGTGCAGTGTGAACCCCCAACCAAAATCAGAGCAATTTTCTTAAATTCTCCCCAAGTGCACTACTACGAAGAAAATATTGGGTGTAGAAAGAAAAATTGTCTGTGTATACAGTATCAATGTAATCTGTTACATCTTCCCACATATGTGTATCTCAGATCTTTTGTATTTTAACCACTGTGTTGTGTTCTGCATAATTTGGGCTCTCTAGAAAAGCTTTAAAATTCAAGCATGCATAAATGATTTTTAGGAATAAGAATTTTCCAAGGCCAATCATAATTATCAAGTCAAACAATATGCCTCCACAGCAGGGTTGAATTTGTACATACCAGCATTGTGTCTTTGGATATTCTCTATGTTCTTTGCCTAAATGTGTTGTTTGTTTGCTTTAACAGCCTTAGAAGGTCAGCCTTACCGACAAAGCCCTTTAAAATCTTAATGTAAATAATAGGGGTGGGAAATTTGATTCCTCGATTACCTAGCTTTTTACTGTAATCGACATAATCGAGAATTGAGAGAAAGTATGAATTTATAAATTTTCGATTATTTAGATTATTATTACGAAATATAAGTTTATAGTTTAATAATTAGGCCTGTACAAATATTCAAATTTTCGAATACTGTTTCGAATAATTACATATTCGTATTTGATTCAATGTCGAATATACCTACTTCGAATTTTCGAATATTTTTTTTTTTTTTTTTAAGTGTGAATGTTGATATTTAGAAACAGTAGTTTTGGACACAAAAGAACATCACATATGGTATTTATCGGGAAGGAAGACAAGGTTTTTGACAGAAAAGGAATATAAAAAATTTGGGGTCCTCTACAATTTGGGAATCGTCCAATTCAAAACCTAGGCGACTTTGACAAAGGCTTTTCATGCCTAAATACCGTGTGTCGTATGGTTATATGTATTTTTGTAGTGCTGAGACTGTAGATGTCAACTTTGACAAGGATCCCCTTATCTGATGTCACTCCACCCTTAAAGAGGAATCGCTTTGCTGGGAAGCAAAATGGCTCAAGTCACGAGTAGGTATATAACACCCACAAAAGTTTTACAATGAAAGAAAAATGCTACTTCCATACAGCCAGGTTAGACACACCTATTTCATTGTGATTAGCTTTTATTTAAAAGTAAATCAAATATATTATATTATTCATATAATAGGTTTCTTCTTGAAGGGTTTGTCATAAATTATGCAAAAATACTTCAACCTAAATAATTTTTTCAGCACTTTACAGGTGTAGTCTTGAATTCAGATTTAAATATTTTTTTAGGAAGGGGTTGTTTTAGATTTAGGATCGTCTTCCTTTCGGGTAAATACAGTATTCATATTCCCAGTAGTTCATGCATTTGCAGTCAATTTTTGTGAAGTATTCAATAACGTTTTGCAGTACAAAACACTTCTTCCATGAAAAGGACTACATAAATATAATTTGTGCTTGGATGCTTTTCAGTGTACGTACTGGGAAGTATTAAAACATTTTATAATTCCAATTTAATTTACTTCAAAAGATAGTATTTGTGATGTAAAAAGAAAATTTCCCATTATCGTCATTGTAAGGAATTTATAATTTGCGACTTAATGGTTTTAAAAGAATTCTTGGCTATAAAATGCAAAAATCATTAAATTTTTAAGGAATAGCAAGAAATGTTGAGTACTACATTAGAACTGCAGAGGTCTTGCTCTTTTTCATTATCATTTGTTTTTATTGTTGTGCACTTTGGAATTGTACAATTATCTTGGAACTAAGATAACAGAGAATCGAATAATCGGAATTCGAGCTTCTTAAGAGTAATAATTGAGAATCGATAATCTAGAAAAACCATTAATTGTCCCATCTCTAGTAAATAATATTTCATTATTTCTCAGAATGTTTTTCTGGCCATAAGCCACATTATGCACCTTGTCTAGTATAACTGTATGTTTGTAATTAAGTAGTTAACATTTTCACTGAAGGCTCACAAGCAATATTTAACCATAATTTTTGCTATTATTACCTTTGTGCGTAATCAATTACCAGTGTTTTCACGGCCTGAGGGCATCAGACCCATGTTATTTAATATAATTTTATTTTTTCAGTGTGTGTTTTGCATTGTATAAATTAGTAATACAAATTTTCTGTCACAAATGTCTTGTAGGGAAGAAATTAAGTCGGTATTTATTATGTTTGTACGGAATTGTGACCTAACAATATTTACAGGAATACAAAAAATAAGTGCGGCCTATACATGCCAAAATACGGTGTACTACTCATTCTTAATGTACCTTTGTGAACCTCGTACTCTTGCATGTAACATAATTGCCATTGAAACCTTTATGCTAATTTGAACCTTATGAACTGAGTCAATCTTTGTGAAGCAATATACCCAGTACCAAGGACTTTTCACTTCAAGAAATCCAGAATTGTATGCTCCAACCTAATTTTTGATTTCTTTATAATCTAGAAGTGTACCAGTAGAATTTCATACCTCGTAGCAGCTTCTATTTTCTATGTGATAGGGGTTGCCAACAACAAACATAATTTGTATCTTCACTGCACAAGTTCTAGAACTGAGGTTAAACTAGAAATCAGTTTTGTTCACACAGTTCCCGCGAATGAACTTAACCGCTACTGAACTTAGTTCGTGTCCACAGTGAAACTAGCTAATCCCTTAAAGCTAGGATTCAATGCATTTAACACTTACTTACTTTTATTTTTCACTATCTTTGCAATGGGCTGTGAAAATGTTGCAATCTCAAATCACACATCAAGAATTAACTTTTATCTACTGGGATGTAATAATTGTATGTAGCCAGGCCTTCAACCATGTTTATACCATGGTCCCGTACCTGAGAGTAAGGAATAGGATCGATCAGATCCCCCCAAGTAAGTGCAAGCTTTTAATCTTTCTCTGACCATTTTAATTCCTATCCCTGTTCCTTAACCAGACACTTGATTAAGTACGAGGGGCACACTTGCCAAGAGAGGGAGAGAGAGAGGGTCTTCGTTCAGCTGTCTAAAAGAGAGAGAAAGAGAGAGTCCAGCCGCCTCCGAGGAGGATGTCCTTCCTCCACGCCTGTGTGGGTCCGGCTAACGGAAAAAAGGGGGTGGGGGATAAGAGCTTGATGCACCACGGACGTCATAATCTACTCTAGCCTCCACCAAAGAAGAGAATATAGCCACCACACACCACAGAGCGCATCGCCCGAGGTTACATAAGTGCAGTGCCTGCCTCCTTTCAGCCTGCAACCTGCTCAATGCAGAAAGCCTGCTTACCCCTCCAGCCCTGGGCCTGGTAAGCTAAGCAGAAGTGAGCCGTCCGCCACCCTCTGTCGCTTCTCTCTCTCTCCTCTCTGAAATGCCACTACCCATGCACCGGCCCTGTATCTTGGGTATAAATAGGGCTTGCAGTCCTCAGTTTAAGGCTGACTTGTGCAACTCTGTCACAGAATGTCACTCTGCTCATCTGCATCCAGACAACTTCAACCACTAGCTGACTCGCACAACTTTCATGTAGAACATCACACTGCCCGGACGAGCTCTAACACCAACAACCAGTTGCTAGACGAATCACTGCCCATCAGTGTGTTCACACCACATGCCTTGCTTGTTACCAGCCAGTCTACGTCTACAGACTAGATCAACAGCTGCCTCGCAGCTCACGAAGTCTGCTGCGCTTCACAGCTACCTCGCTAGCCCCGCCTTTTATGCTATAATGAGTCAGAGTTACTACATACTTGGGGTTTCCCTCACCCCCCACAACTCCATGTCTACCGTGACTAAGGACCCCTCCTTGGTTGGCATCCTAGGTCGGCCCTTCAGACCCCAGTCAAAGTACAGGCTGGCTTATGTGTGTTTGTTGTTCTATCAATAAACAGGCATAAACCAAGCTGGTCGAGTTATCTCTCTTAGCCATTTTGTTTCAACATCCTGCCTCCCGCTATTTCCTGTTTTCGTCCAACAATCCACTTACACTCTTGCAGGGACAGGCACGTGCCGACCACCAAATCCTAATCACATCCATCTGGAACCTCCATCTCTTTGGAGTGGTGGTTTTCCTGACTGTTGCTCCTACCTATGAGTGCTTAGGTGTGCCAGCAACTTTCGGTCCACCTAATCCATCGCAGGGGGGCCAACAGCCGACTTGACAGGGAACCCCACTTTACGCATTGCGTGGATCTATGTCGACTTACCGCCTTCCTGCATAACACGGGAGCAGACTCCCCCAACCTGCTAGTCTTACCTACAGACAAGTGCTTAGATCTGCCGTCGGCTTCCGTTACTTGCTGGAGACCAGTAGACAGACCTACCCAACAGTCCCACATGCCTACACCAGTTTTGTTCAATTCATGCCCACCCCTACGGTACACCCACTATCTTCCCTCTTACTATACTACTTCCTATGCCTCGTCACAGGGCTAAGCGAGACAAGGCGACCAAGAGGGTGCTCTGGCTCCCGGTCTGGTCAGGAGGTCAGGGTGCCGCCATGGTGTACACCTGGAAATGGGAGAAAGCTGCCCAGCAGAAACGGACTCCAGCCAGCGCACCTAGTGGAAACAAGATCCTTCAGTTTGCACTCCCATGGCAGCCACCAGGAGCAATTTCTTCACTGCCGCCTCACCACCCAAGAGAGCAACCACACTCGCACGGCCTTCAGCAAATTGAGTAGTTGGTTGTCTGGACACGATACCAAGTTTCACACCAGCACGAACACAAACTAGAACAGCATCTCTATCCGCACCACCTTATGCCCAACGGCCCATCATAGAGTTGCCCAAATCAGCCCATCCTGCCCACAGTTAATCAAACCCCATCAAATCAACGGTACCAACTTTCCTACCTTCGGCGAGGAGGGGAGGGGAAGGGGGAAGGTCACAGATGGAAGGAAAAACCCCCAGTAAAGCACTAGGTGAGGTGTCATCGTCTTCGATGTGTTGTCTGTTGGTCGTTTATAGTTTTTCGTATACATATATTGATGTATAGTTTTCCACATTTAGCTTAGTGTCCTGTTTTAGACCACTCTATTCATTCATGGAATTGTCTGGCTTTTTACATACTGTATATATTCTTGACAACAGCATACCTGGCTAACATTCTGTTGTGTCTGGTAAAACTGCTGTGTTTGGATGCGTTTCTTTGTACTGAGTGAGTGAATCATGAGTGAAGAGATTGGGGGGGGGGGGGGGGGGCTCTAAACAGCGACGTCTTGAAAGCCGATGAGGGTGATTGAAGTGACTATGGAGCAGCGCCACAATGAAGGGGCGGGGGAAATTGAAGATCTCCGAGAAAACCCGCTGATCAACTGCATCATCCGGCAAGATTCCCACTTGCGAAAATCTGGTGACCCGGCCGGGGATTGAACCCGGTTCGCCTTAGTGGGAGGCGAGTGTGCTAATTGCTCAGCCACAGCGGCCCCTTTCTTTGTTGTGTTATACCATTTCGTTCCTACATATTTTGTCAATGTTATCCTATTTTTTTTTTCCCAAACAGGTTTGAAGCCTGTGTTGTTTTCTATTTGTTAACTTCTGGTTATATTTTGCATTTTTACTCTATTCCCTCTTGGAATTTTCCAGTGTTGTATACATATATTAATTTTCTTATCCATAGGTTACTTGTCTTATTTAAGTACTAGATGTTCCCATGACTTTGTTTGCATGGGCTTTAGGATTTGTTATTTTGTTTACATATTTTAAAAATAGAAATAGAAAATTGAAATTTGGTGTGAATAGTTTTAATCAAAATGTATACATAATAACTTCTATAATCAAAACAAAAAAATAAATTTTTAAGTTTTTGATATTAATAAAATAGAATTTACAAATGTCTTTTTATGTTTAGATGGAAATTAATGCAGTGCCTGCGACTTTGTTCGCATGGACTTAAGTATTTGTTTACATATGTTTAATATAGAAATTTCACTTCACTTAGGTTTTATGGAGTTATTAAAATACAGCCTGCCATCGCTTCACCCAGATTTTATGGAGTTATTGAAATAAATACCTATATAAATGGTTTGAAAGATAGCTGTTTTATTATCAGAAATATGTTATTTTACTATGTTTTCCAAAAACTAATGTATCTTTTTCTATGATGCGTATTATATCAATGATTAATTAAAATACTATTGATGTTTCAACAATGTTTTCTGACAATAATCCTTTTGTAAAAAAATAAGTTATGAAACATAAAGAAAATTATATGAAGAGATCAATTTACTTCATAACCATTTGAGATATCAAGATGAAATAAAGAATAGGTTTTAAATAGAAACAAACTCTATAATATCTGAAAATCTTATCAAAATTGATTCAGCTGTTTGGAGCCTATTTTAGACAAACATCCAGACAGACACAGAGAAAGACAGACAGACAAAAATTTTTTTAAATATTTATTTATACTTCAACATCTTTTTAATAGCATATTAGGCTTAGATATTGGCATAAATTATGAAATAACAGACAGACACTTCAATTTTAAGTATAGATTTTTTTCCTGCTCAGTCTGGTTTTCCCATGAAAGACATCTGCATTGCAATGGCAACTGTCCAAAAATCTCCATTTAGTCATTCACCCCCATTGCACTGTTCAGTCATAGTACTAACAAATATTATCTACAAGTTGACCTGTTTTTCATACAATTAATGTCAAATAATAAATTTTTGGTAACCAGTACCCTTTCAACTGTCAGTAACACAAGACTTCTGTGGTGATAGGGACAAAGGGAGAGTAATGAAGCATGTTCCAGTGAAAGACCAGTGTCCACTGACCTTGGTCAAGCCTAGACATTGTGGTATACTGTGCTGCCACTTCGTTCCTAGCAGCCACTGTGTCCTGGATGAAGTACGGCAGCTGCACCTGGGTTGCCTTGTAGTAGATGGGCACCCAGTCTGGGATGTGACCCATGCCTGGTTCCCCAGTGCCAAACTTCTCACAGAAGTTGCCGTACTCTGGGTTGGTGTGACCACAGCGGTGAGGGTCATGAAATGCCACGTACAGAAAGAATGGCCTGACAACATTTATCAACATGAAGTAATGTGTAAACATATTTAGGAAAACCATCTGGGAATTACCAGATAAGAATACACACTCAATGGGTACAGGGCAGTAGCAATAAACTGTCATAAGCCATTGTAAACTAAATGTAGATCAACCCATATCCTACACAAATTTTTTTTTTACACTGACCGGAACACTTGCTGTACTTTTCACACTACAACAATACTGAACTTTTAGTTGTAAATATTAAAACCAACAATTACACCTAATAAGTCACAGAAACTACTGATTCCTAAGAATATGTTTTGAGAGTGGAGAAATTAAATCAGTTTACATTATAAAAGTTAAGATCTAAATGTTTGCTTTTAATATTGTACATACATCAGCTGTGACTGATAAGTCCACTCAGGAGCACCGCTGGTCTCTCAATAACAATCGTACCTGCTGCCCCCAGCATCACTTTGTTGTCTGCTGTATTATATATAGCCATTTTTACACAAAGTCCAAGCTGATAGGACTGGCTTTAGTGTCAGACAATGGCCCTGAATATTCAGAAAATACAAACTGATCTATACCAGTAATGATTATGAAGCATTCTCATTAAATTCTAACTTTAAATTTGGTACTTTCCCTGAGTTTGAAGACCACACTGCTGTGTGTCATCGTGCTCTGATGTAGTCTACAATGTGACGTACGCCCTACCTCAGTGGGTAGATGGTTAAGACACTGACTGCTCTCTCTTGATCGTCAGGTAAACCTACTGCAGCGTGATTGGTTAATGAAATTGGCCTGATGGGTCATGGTGATAATTAGATTACGTGGGTGACCGCTTAATGGAAGGGTACCATCTGAAACGAGGGGAGTCAAACCCCAGAGTGAAGCGGAATGAGATAGTTTCCCACCCAGGGAGTCCTATCTTCCTCACCACTATGGTTGCCAATAGGCGGGACGCCAGTTGTCCCGGGAAGGATGGCCCGACTGGGGAAATTGGGGCTATCCATATGGGCCGATTATGTTGGCGTACAGGAATGTAATTCGTGTGGGGCGATACCACACGTGGTTTGGGGATTATCTTTGGCAGGAGTTGAACCCGGACCGTTTTCCCTGAAGCTAGCTTAATGAAGCGTGTTAGGTTTGTCTTCTGGAGAGTCTACCTTGGGGGCGGTAATGATGGCTACCGGGGGTGTGGGCTCAGACTGAGCAAGGTGATCTTCCTCCAGATCGTACTCTGGCCAACAGGCGCCTAAATATTTGTATAGAGGTGTCTAATGATCCAGAGGAATAAAAGGGGATATTGGCCTAGGTACAACTTCAGTTCCCGAAAACTGGGTTTCGACCTTACTTGTGCCCCTGCTAGATGTGTTAGCTTTGAGAGCCCTTTATAAACCACGGCGTTCCCTACGCTGACAATGACACTGGACTCCACCCTTCTTACTATGCATCTAACTTGTCCCGACCTGTCCTGAGTGTGTGTCTTATGCAGTCACACCCAAGGCCCTGATAAGTAGATGTGCAGTCCGGTATTGGGACGTCACTGAAGGTAGGCGTGGATACACCGAAAACCCAGGAGCTGCGGCGTGTCTTGTACAGACTAAGGCTTTCTGCAAGTTCGTCTCCTGTAGTGTGTCCAGCGGAATTTAGTTACTGAAATCTGGCACAAGCTGTTCAAACACTGAAAAACTAATAATTTTAATGACACAGAGACTAATGCTAAAATGATGGTAAATGGACAAATAATGTTTCACGTAAATTTTACTACGCTAATTATGAAAAGTGTAAAGACCCGGAAAATCAATTACAAGAAAATAACTAACTAGCTAACAGTGGATGAAAGATATTTAATGCACTCAACAGGCAAAGGTGAGCCTGGGAAAATAATTAAAATATGCAGAAAAATAATATATGGTAAAATACACAATTTCACAATGTAACAGGAATTTATCCAGGAGGTAAACTAAGGAGTGACGACCTGCTACCGCGGAGTCTCAAAAGTTGACTGGGGTAAAGGGTGCAGGGTGCTGGAGTGGGGTTACCTCTGGAGTAGTTGCTGCCCTCACGGTCAGCTGGTGCAGTGGTGGACAAGCCTTATCCCAGCTGCAGGGGTGGTGCAGTCTTCGCAGTCTGCAAAGGTAGAGTGAAGTCTTCTTGCAGGCTGAGGAGAGGAGAGAGGTCTTCTTGCAAACCAGGGAGAGCTCACTGACCTATGTGGCCGGTGAGCTCAGCGTCTCTGCTGGAGTGTGGTTCCGGACTTCCTTATATACGAAAAAATCCAGTGATCAGCGATCTTCCAGGGGTGCGGGGTAGAGTAGCCTTACAATGCGGGGGTAGGTTTATCAGGGGTTGCGGCTGCGCTGCTCATTTCTTATCTCCCTGCTTGGAGGCGAATACACATTAAAACATCTCTCCCTGAGGCTGGTGGGTTATGACGTCAAAAGGTCGCAGGAGTGCTGCCATCTCATGGGTTTGCTGGAACTTCTTCTGCAGCTAAATAGTAGGGTACTGGTTCATAAAAAATATTTTATTTAATTGTGGGGGTGGTGCTTGCATGCAGTATTTCGGGCGGGCTGTACATTTCATAATTAAGCGCGTCAATTACTTTTACGTATGCGGCTGTTCAACGCGTGGAGTCTACTTGCTCGATACATGAAAGCTACCTTCTGTGACGACAACAGTCTTCAACACCCATCAAACACAAATATACCTTGCTACTTTAACTTTAACTTCTTTTGTGTCTTCCAAACACCTGCATTAGACCGCTTTAGTTGAGTAGTTAAATATTCACTTTCCCTCTAGCCTAGGACCAGATCGCCTACACCTGGTTAACATAGTTTTCCTTCAGTACTCCGTTGGCTTGGTAGGAGATAGCAGCACGAGTCACTATATTTATTGAGTTCTCAATAAAGACAGCTTCGTTCTTTATCCTAATGTTTTCATTTCTAGAGTAACATCTACTTTGCCCGCTAGGAATAGGTTAAAAGTGCACTACCGACAGGAACCGGTACTATTGTAAATCCGAACTAGCTTAACTGGGGACCCCCTTCTGGGGACATCCAGCCTGGTACACACCCATTAGACGACTGTTGTTGCTGGAGTGAAGGAACAGAGAAGCCACGACCACTAGGAATACCTTCCAACAACGAAAGACAGCAAGCTTAGGTTATATCACTTACCAGAGCACCCAGGTATTGGGGGCGGTATTAGCCTGGGCATTGCGGCCTGGCCTTGGCTGGATATCACGTCCAGTAGTAGTATTGGTGGCCCACACGGCTCAATGTCTCTGATCAGCCCACGGACGTGGGGGATCAGTGGAGACTTATCAAGCTTGTGCCACGAATCCACTACTGGACGTACACTATTATAGGGGAATACTTTCTCGTACAGAGTGCACACCATATCTTGTTCAGTGGCAAACCAAACTCTATGACTTATAAGATTGCTCATCTAGCTGCCCAGCAGCGGAGTACCTTAACCCCTCCTACACAGAAAAAGCACGCGGAACGGGACAGCGCTGCCTAATTGAGACTACAGGCAATCTCAACTGTCCACTTGGTACGATATATTCATTTTCCACCGCTCATCCGAATCAGTCCGACTATCACCCGGTGTTGAGGGGTCTACTCTACCGGACTGAAGCTAGGTCTAGGTAGCCAATACTAATTTCTGGAATCAAGAGTCAGCGGCCTGGAACTTGGAGTACAACGTAATCTAACTCAAGGACTGTTGCAACAGTTTCACTCAGCCAGTTAACCCATGTTACCAATTGACTGAAGACCTTCACAGTAAGTCAGGTTTATAACACCTTCTGTCAGCTACTTACAACCGCGTACTTGGTCTAGTAGAATAAACCTTGACGATCATGCCATACAGTCAATAGCCAGGCACATATCAAGTGATTTTCTGGCACCCAACATGGGGCGTCAGACTATTAACTGTATGCAGTGAACAGCCAAACTAGACCAACCACGACCTGGAGAACTAAGGGTCAAGCCGAAGAAACCAAATGGACTCCCCCGTGGCGCCCATAGATATTAACATGTTGGCTTCAGAGATTAACGCTGCCACAGGCAAAAACCGTGACACTGAGCATGACATACCTGATTCACAGTGTTGCCATGCCAACTGTCCAGGCAGTGGCTCACTACAAATACAATGTACCTAATGCACCAAGACATTCCATTCCATATTCCCTACGCTGGCCTGACGAGGCCCATGACACAGAAGAATTGCAGTACAGGTGTGACGACTGCAGCCAACAACCAACTAGTTTCTGTAATGAAATAACTTGCCCCGGCCGAGGCATTAACCGTATACGGTGCACGTCATGCAGCGAACCCTACCATCACCTATGCATAGGATGACCCGACAAACGCGTCTCTATGCCAAGGATAGCCTATCAATGCGAAAGGTGCCATCAAAAGCATACCTCTCACTCCCACAGGTCAAAGCCATCCCGTATTTATATACAACCTGGGATGGCACCCGTCCACTTAGCAACCGGGAGAGACGACATCCAAATTACGGATTTCGCAGGCCGACTCTATGAGGATCTGGTAGCCTTTACACAATAATGTGAAAAGGAGTTTAGGGAAATGGACATACCAGCAAAACAATGGGTCGACAGGGTCCAGTTACAGTTAAAAGGCTTAGTCTTAACATGGCGGGAACAATACACCGAATTCCTGACCGATTGGAAACAATTCAGCAATAAGCTTGCTGCTGAGTTCACCGGCAAGGTGTTAGCTCCACTGACGACACAATTCTATAGCCAGACCCAGGTACCCAACAACTAAGCCGAAATCTTCATGTGTCAGAAAGAACAGATGTTTCGACGCATGTTCCCTAGAGTCGACGAAGCCACCTCAGTTCAATCAATAAGTCGAATGTTGCTGCCTAGCCTACAGAACATCTGCCTCACGGCTAAACCCGCAACCCTGGATGAGCTGGTCGATCATGCATGATTAGAAGAGAAAAACTTTGCAGCACAAGCAAGTCTCGAAAAAACCATATCTGCCAAAATCCCCCGCACATATGAGCTCCACCGGTCACACCACTCAAGAGTGCACTAGCTCCACCTACCCGCATGTCATTCGTACCAAAATGCTGGTTCTGCCCAGAAAACCACTGGAATAAGGACTGCCCCCTGGAAACAAGAGGGGTCCGCAATTCCACCCAATAATATCAATCAAATGCCAGTAACTATACCATCAAGACAGACCGAAAAACAGACTCCCGATGTCAAGACAGGAAACGCCACCGCTGGGGTGCGAAGCGGGCCACCACCACTGGACCACAAGAGCCCATCATCATCCAGGGTTTAAATAGGGAACCATCAGTCCCCATAGCCCCTCACATAGAAGCCAAATAAACAGGAACAGAGTGCTGGCGCTACTGGACTCTGCAGCAACGGGGAACTTCATCCAAAGAAACCTCCTGACTGCCGAACAACTAGTGGACATGCGCCCCCAAAAGAAAATTGTGTGAATGGCCCAGCATGATACTACTCTATGGGTTGATGGCTGAATTACCCTAACGGTAAATCTGCACCACCTCTCCGCGTCGATCAAATTCATAGTATCTCCTACAATTTCCGAAGCAGTGATACTAAGTTTCCCATGGCTACGGCAACAACAGTGCATAATAGACCATGGGCAATGCTGCATGTACATAGGCGAGAAGGATAGGATTACCGTAAACTGAGACTACAGCCCAGACAACATTGTACCTACACCTATCAAACCTGCCCAGATTAATCTCGAGCTGGGCGAAATAGAATTGAACCAACTGCACCTGGTATTAAATGAATATGCTAGTGCATTTGGACAAGGGGGGCTGTTACGTCAGACAAGGTCGACCCAACATGAGAGCTGGACTACAACCGACGTCCCCGTATACAACCGACCCTACAGGATGTCAGCATGCCACCGTGACTTAATCATGGAACAAGTAAATGACATGAAGGATCAGGGGATAGTGGAACCCTCGAATTCACCATATAATTCCCATGTATTCCTCATCCTGAAGAAAGATAGAAAACTTAGATTCTGTGTTAATTATAAGGATCAAGTAACACACCCTATTGCCCCCCCCTCCAAGCTATCAACCTAACTCATACACTGCGCAACATTGGCAAAGCTAAAATCTTTAGTGCCCTGGACATGGAGTCCGTGTATTGGTAGATTGCAGTACACCTGGAGAGCTGCAAGTACACGGCATTAACTATACCCGAAGATGAAACCCTCCAATTCAGAGTAATGCCATTTGGGTTGAAGAACGCCCCTGCCACTTTCCAGCACCTCATGTCTGTGGAGGTACTGACCGGTTACATCGGAGAGTTCTGTTTCGCATACCTTGATGATGTAATCATCAATTCAAATAGCTGGGAGGAGCATCTTGAACACCTACAGCAAGTTCTTGAATGTCTGGAACTCCATGGAATGACTTGCAAGCTGTCAAAGAGCTATTTTGGCAAGTCATCCATAGACTATGTACTTGGGACATGTCGTTTCACCTGAAGGGAACTTCCCACAACAAAATTTTTTTCATGCCATTGAAGAGGCCGTCGAACCAACAAACAAACGACAACTACGACGGTACCTGGGTCTGTGCAACTGGCTACGTGACTTCGTACCAAACATTGCACAACACATGGCACCACTTCACCCGCTCCTTGAGAAGGACTCTCATTGGCGATAGGGACTGGAGCAACGACAAACTTTAAACAATCTGAAGGCCAGCTTCATGAACAACAGGCGAAACTCCACCGTCCGCAACGAGATCAACCATTAATCCTACAAACAGACGCGTGTTAAATAGGTCTAGGCGTGGTGTTATATCAACAAGACGAGAACAATCAGCTTAATGTGAGAGTGTATGCCTCAACCTGGCTTAATGCCATAGAGCAGCGCTATCATATTAACGAACAGGAATGTCTGGCCGTTATCTGGGCAGTGAAGAAGTATCGTTACTATCTTGAAGGACAACACTTCATTCTGCGGACCAACTCAAAAGCCCTCCAATGGCTACATGAGTCACAGAATGCAAAAGCTAAACTCGGACGGTGGGATATGTTTCTCACTGAATTCGATTTCGAAGTTCAACACTACCCCGGAAAAACCAAGGACCTGCCAGACGCCCTGTCATGCTTCCCTACACTGGTGGAAAAAGCTGAGGATGAAAAGGAGGAAAGGATGTCCCCTCCCCCTCAGATTAAAAGAAGTCCAAAAGAACAAATCCGTCTCCTCCAGCTATAAATCATCCGTCAGGAGACTACATTGAGCCACGACATACACCGTCTACTACGGGAACAGCCCCAACGCTTTGAATTATGGGATGATGTCATGTGGACACGTAGCACACAACCCAATACGCCCAGGAAGATCTGGGTTCCACAGCAGTTACGTGCCGATATATGCCGGCACCACCATGACCACCCTCAAGCTGGGTACAAGAGAGACCCTACTGGAAATCAAAGTCTGATACAGCTCGGATGGGATAAGCCGCGACATCCGACAGTACGTAAGCAACTGTGTTACGTGCTGTCGTGGCAAAACCTACCAAGTTCTGCCTCCTACAGTGCAATCAAGGAGACCCAAGACGGCGTGGACGCACATAGTCGTCAACCTCATGGGGCCCTACCCGAACAGTACCAAGGGGAACCACTATCTACTGGTAGTAACATACCAGTTTTCAAGGTAGGTAGAGGCCTTCCCTCTATCTAGGCAAGAAACCGCCCCAATCGTGCAAAAGATAGAAACTGAAATATTCACACGATGGGGATATCCGAAGGCTATTTTAACTGACAACGGTACTCAGTTCACGAGTTGCCAATGGCAGTCAGCGTGCCCCAGGCCAACCCCACTGAACGAAGGAACCAAGAAATCAAGAAATGCCATCGTATCAATGTGGGAAACGACCACTGTCATTGGGATAAATACATCCTAACTATTCTGTTTGCCCTATGTCGTAGAGCCAATAAAGTGGTAGACACAAGCCCTAGCGTACTCCTTCTGGGCCAAACACTACACCGACCAGGCAATTGGCAATGGGAGAGTGAGCCCACCAATATGCCTCAACCAGAGGACATCCGGCAAGCTGGTCTAGCCCACACTACTACCATCGAAAGAGCTCAGGACGAGTATATTCGTAAGAAGTACCCTAGACCGAAGACAGGGGTATGTGAGTTTAACCTGGGTGAAGCCGTACTACTCAGGATGCATCCCCTCAGCAAGGACAGTAACCAGTTCAGTACTGGCCTCACTGACAAATGGGACAGACCGTATTGTATTGTTGGTAAAAGAGACAACGTCTACTGGGCCGAAGACCTGCGAGGGCGGATCTGGAAGGACATCTGAGGCCAAATACAACCATTCCCGGGGGAAATGCTGACGCTTGGGGACGACGACGCCAAAGGAGAAACACCCAGAAGAGCAGTTCCTGATATCGAGCCACGACCCTCGACGAGGCCTGAGCCGACGCCTATCGTCATCGACAGGGCACCAAGCTACATCACGCCATGGAAGCCGGATGTAGAGCAACGCCAAGGAGCATTCTCCATCAGATCAATGCCCTCGACACCATGCAGCTGTGCTGAGAAAATTGCAGCCAAATGCAACAAAGCAATCCCTAGCTGCTTCGAATTGTCATGGCGGAGTCCCCGTGACCGAGAACGCCATCAGACACCGCGCCGATTGAGCATTATTAGCGAGCAGTCAGAAGCACCATCGTTGAGAGGGGTAGGAATCACCCCAGCGCCTACCTCTCCTCCTAGTACAACTCTGAAGCCAGAAATCAAGGCCATTCCAACTTCCATAAAGTCGGATCTCTGGCTCTGACGAAGTACTACCTGCCACTAGACCACCGGATGACGTCCACGACGTGAGCCCGAAGGCCTATGAAACTAGTGACCGGAAGGCAAACACGTCACGGACCTAGTACAAACACAGCAACCGCAGGAAATGTCCGGCACAGGGGTCAAGGTCGTTCCAGCTTCCACGAATGTCGACCATGGTTCCTTCTGATGATGAATTGCAACCGACGTCAAGCAAAGCCTACGGCAGTGCTTCATTGCAACCTCCTGCTATGCAGGAACCTTCACCTGTCGGCGCTGTTGAGGATGAGAGGCCCATTCTGCCTCCCGCTCAACTGGTCGCTGATGATTGGAGTGTCGAAACTGTCGATGTTTCCTACTAACCCTCAACTGGAGTAACACCTGCAGTGGAGGTCAAGAGTTCTCTCCCTACCACTGCCTCGTGGCGGGACCTGGACATCAAGACTGCTGATGCCTCCAATAATCCGGTCCCACGACAGGATGCGTCCACAGGCAAGGTGGAGAGTGGTCCTCTGCCGCAACTCCTTTGCCCTGCACCAGCGAAGAAACGTCCTGCCCTACGGGTAGGAACCCGTGCAGTCAGGGTGATGAATCCTCATGTGTCACTCCCCCGCACTACCTCAATGTCCCTTGTAGCTGTGCCCTCCCTATCGGTTCCGGCAGAAGCAGACGCCATAACCGAACATGCTGAACCACCTCGTGTCGCCAAGGCAGACTCAACGCCTGGCCGGTACCGAGAATCACAGTGGCGACCTACGTCGAGGTACATGTGGGCGTACCCCCTGCATGCTGAACTATATCCCAGGGCTGGCCAGTTAAATCAAAGCTCGACGAACACAAGTAAGTGCAGTGCTCAATGAAGTTAATTGCACATGTAGTTGTAAACCACTACAAAAAACATTACAGGCCTTGTTATAGATCTGTAGCAAAAAGTGACATTTAATCTAACAGACCAGTCAAAGACAGTGAGACAGGCAGAGACACTCACATTTTGGCTAGATAAATATTGTGTATCCAGTATAAGGGCCTACCCAGCTGTCATCAAGCAGGGGAAGTGTAGGAACCGGTGAGGTAAATGCAACAGACAATTATTTAGACACTAGACTATGCGCAAACTGAACTTGTGAATCCAGCAGTTATTATGCTGTATGTAATTAAAGACAGTGAAAACAGATGTTTTACACCTCACCGACGACAAGGTTCTGTAAGATAAGTGGCCGACAGCCCACATAAAAAGGTAGTATTACTTATAGACGCTCACCACAGTGCCGGTAATCACTACCAATAATGTATCACGTATAGACGCTCACCACAGAGCCAGTGAGAGTTGAAGACAGAGACTTTCATGAAATACATGTTAGACTTAGCCTACAATATGAAAAGACTCCTACAAAGGAATTAGTAATTTTAGATTTTTGTAATAATGTTTTGATGTGTAGGTACACCTTTAAATATTGCCTTGAGTTTTTACAGTGTACTTGGGAAGATCGCCTACAAGAAGAATGCAGTTTTGTAGGAATGCATTTTCCGCTCTGTTGACTTTTGTATTTATTGCGTACTTACCTTTGAACATTTTACGAAAATACACACTGAACATGTTAGAATTTAAATGGACAACCGAAAAGTTAATTAGTAATTAGATTTTTGGTATAATGACATGATATGTAGGTACACTCATAAATATATAACTATGAGATTTTACAGTGTATATGTGAAGAACACCTACAAGAAAAATGCAGTTTTGTAGGAGGGAATTTTCATGTTATGCATTTGTATGCTTATATTTTTCTAGTGTATGTATTTTGTTTGCAATATCTCGTGCACCAACTCAGTATTAAACCAAAGAACTCTGAGCCACAAAGTTCACATAAACTCACTACGGTGAAACCAGGTGCAAGATATTTTTAGCTTCAAAAATATTGCAGTGTTATATATGTAAATTTGAAGTGAGCAACGTGCACCAATTACCCATGTTTCATGCACATTTTTAAAGTGTACTCTCATTATTCGTTTAGCTGGTCAACCCAGGTGTTGAAAGGCCTTCATTTGCAAAACTATAACCCTGTCACACGTAACTGTTTGGCTTGTTGTGTGACCCAAGGTTCCCTGAAAGATTTTCCTTTTCTTTTAAACCACCACAGCAAGCTCTAGGATAGTTAGTGGCGTCTCCCCGCCTTCCGCAAGTAAGGCTTGGACATACTTATTTTATTCCCCTTTGTTTCTCGCATGCCATCATTTTCAAGTGCTTTATTTCATGTTCATGTTGTGTATTCTCTTGTAAATATCCACAGCACTATGCTGAGTGTTTGTCGGCGGCATGCAAAAATAAAGTAGGCCGGTGGGACACCCAATAAACCGCACTCCTGACACAATAATCTCTGCAACAGGGGGGAAAACACATTCACAGCGTCAGCGAGCGCCACACCACCTGGGCGAGGGGCAGAGAGAGGAAGCCCACCTGCCATGAGAGAGACAGAGCTACGGTCTCCACATACCACACATATCGCCTTCGCCGGCCGACTCGAGAGCATAGAGAAAGCGCCACTAAAGCGGTCAAGCACCCCACACTAAGGGTCCCGCCTACCTGATGGTGAAAAAAATTTTTTTTTCTTCTCTTCCAAACTTTCTTCGCTACTCCTACCTAGACCTTCTGTACCTTCCAGACAGGGGGCCTACGCCTTACTCCACCACCTTTTCACAATGAGTCTTCACCGCAATGGAGGGGGGGGGGGGAATTGAAGCGTGCTGCTTATACTACTAATAAACTACAATTACGACTCATTGCTCTTTACGTGAAGTATATCCTTGCTTCAACCTACATAAGAGTTGTCTACTGCAAACCAATACACAGTGTCAAGCACATTTAAATCTGTTGGGTGGCTGAACATGTGACTACAATTTTACGCAACCAGCGAGCACGCCGCTTCCCCCTTCCCCTGCGCTGAGTGCCTACAAACTGTCAGCCACTTCGGGTACAGCCAAGCGCCGCCGAAGATTCACGAACCAAGAACGTTGACGAGAGGGTTCCCACCTCCCACGCCAGCCTCACAGCAGAAGGACGTCGCAAGCCTTCTCCGCACCCCGCCGTGGCAGCCTCGACTTCTGACTATATAAGTCCATGATCGGCGGGGCTCCAGAAGTCATTCAAAATTATTCTCTTGAGTTAACCCCAAGCACTCCTTGGTGCTGAGGCCTCCAGCGAAACCTCGAGTCTTCAGTAGCCATCACAGCTACCTTCTGTGACGACAACAATCTTCAACACCCATCGAACACAAATATACCTTGCTACTATAACTTTAACTTCTTTTGTCTCTTCCAAACACCTGCATTATACAGCTTTAGTTGAGTAGTTAAATATTCACTTTCCTAGTTCACTTTTCCTCTAGCTAGGACCAGGTCGCCTACACCTAGCTAACGTAGTTTTCCTTCAGTACTCCGTTGGCTTGGTAGGAGATAGCAGCACGAGTCACTATATTTATTGAGTTCTCAATAAAGACAGCTTCGTTCTTTATCCTAATGCTTTCATTTCTAGAGTAACGTCTACTCTGCCTGCTAGGAATAGGTTGCACTGTGCACTACTGACAGAAACCGGTACTTTTGTAAATCCGAACTAGCTTAACTGAGGCCACCCTTCCAGGGAACTCCAGTCTAGAACACACCCATAGCCTGTTGCTTCCTATTACCCTGAGCAGCCAGGTGCTGGAGGGAAGGAACAGAGGAGCCATGACCACTAGGAATACCTTCCACCAAGGAGAGACAGCAACCCTAAGTTACATCACCTACCAAAGCACCTAGGTGCTGGGGGCAGTATTAGCCTGGGTGTTGCGGCCTGGCCTTGGCTGGATATCACATCCAGTAATAGTATTGGTGGCCGACACGACTCAATGTCTCTGATCAGCCCGCGGACGTGGGGGTTCAGTGGAGACTCTTACCAAGCTTGTGCCACAAATCAGCTACTGGACGTACACTATTATAGGGGAATAGTTTCTCGTCTGGAGTGCACACCGTATCATGTTCAGCGGCGAACCAAACTCTATGACTTATAAGATAAGGCACGGCCAAAGGTGAAGGGAACAAAAGATTGCTCATCTAGCTGCCCAGGAGCGGAATACCCTAACCCCTCCTACGCAGGAAAGTTTGGCGGAATGGGACCGCACCACCTCACTGAGATTACGGGCAGTCTTGACTGTCCACATGGTATGATATATTAATTTTCCACTGCTCATCCGAACCAGTCCCAACTATCACCCGGTGTTGAGGGTTCTAGTCTACCAGACTGAAGCTAGGTAAGGACTAGCCAATCCTAACTTCTGGAGTCGAGAGTCAGCGGCCTGGAACTTGGAGTAAAACGTAATCTAACTCAAGGACTGTTGCAACAGCTTCACTCAGCCAGTTAACTCACGTTACCAACCGACCGAAGACCTTCAGAGTACGTCAGGTTTCTAACACCTCCCGTCAGCTACCTATAACTGTGCACTTGGTCTAGCGCAATAAACCTCGACGATCGTGCTATACAGTCAATAGCCGGGCATGCGTAAACATTAAGTGGACATGCTCTAAAAGTGCACGATTCTTGGTTTGGAAGTGGTATGACCTTAGGCAACTTGTGAAGTAACTTTGAGACTACAGTAAACTCTCGTTATAACATTGATAAATAAAGCTTCAACTTTTATACTCTGTAGTAAAAGCATTTTACACTGAAATACTTATTTTTAAACCTTTACAACATAGGTTCTATGAAATTATTGCACAATTAGTCATTTCAGTAAATAAAATTAATAAGTAATTATAAATAAATATTTTTTAAGTGAGGATAGAACAGCACTTACTAAAACATGGAAACGCACAAATTATATTATACAAACATGACATAATGCGTGGTTAAACACATGCTGCTTACTTATTAGTGAAGTTTCCTTTGAAAAAAACATACCCCTTACCCTTAACAAAGAACACTGAAGGTAGTTTATTCAAAAGACATTTATTTTTTGAAATAAATTATTTCAGTAACAAATCCTCTTTATTTAACCTGCATGAAGCACTTGAAAATTATTCTACTTGGTAAAACGTGCTACTCTATGTAAATAAACATTTTTGACGACAATGGGCTTTAAAGTTTACAGTTTTGGTGTATCATTTTATTTGTAAGATGTCTACTTATTGATTTAAACTAACACTTAATAAAAAATCATTTAGATTTTATGCAGACAATGTTTAAACACTGTGTTCGCGGGGGAAGAAACACACTAACATATGATTTGTTAATTTTTTAGGGATAACATTTATCAATTTAGATTTTATGAGGGAAGCAATTTTACAAAGTCATTCTTGTATGGGATTTACTGTGTGTCATAAGATTCGATACCAAAACACGTTTATACTGTTTCCCATTTAAACATTAACAGTTTAATTTATGAAAGAATTCAAGATGGTGATGATGATGCCATGTCAACACAGTTAATCTAAATCGACACACAAGAAACAAAAGCATTGTGAGTTGACAGCGAGAATCAATTGTTTGCAATGTTTAGTTAATTGATATACTGAACATGACTTGAGAGATTGGTATGTTTCTTACATGCCGTATTTGGTAAACAAAACCAGTTTTAGTTTGGAAATAGTTGAACAATCAATACTTTTATGTAAAGCCCACATATACAAAAACAAGGCAGAAAAATTCTAGATAAAGAAGAGATAATTCTATTGGTGGAAAAATCAATTTGGCAATTGTTATTGACATTTTGTTTACTTAAAAAAAATTAGGCTGGGGAATAACATATTATCAAAATGCTTCATTATAATAATAATTAATAATAATGTAATTTATTTTTGTGATTGGCTGTTCAAGTAGCCAATGAGAAGAGGAGGCTCCCCACTGGTTCCTGTGGTAGCCAATCACTGTAGCCTTTTTCTGATTGGCTAAGGAGTAGTAGGATTATGTATACATGGGGACAAGGGTATAGGGCACAGGATGGCAGGATTCAGCCGCTGCCATGTTGTTACATCACCGTCCACCATCTTTTTTCACTTTTTTCCCTTAGAATTCCCCTTTAAAATCAACTAAAGTACCCTAAAAATTTCCCTTATTTCTTTAACACAGTGCTATTTTTCCCAGAGCAGGCGAGAGGAATTAGCGACCCCAGGGTCAGGGATCAGCGACCCAGGGGTGAGGAGAGCAGGACCTATGACCTTAAACCTTGAAAATGTAAAAATCCAAACAAAAATTTAAAAATTCACAAAAAATTCCAAAACATCACAAAAAATGTACTATTAGAAAAAAAAATTATAAAAAAATTATTAAATTTTTTTTTTAAACTTACATTTCTGAAGGGGCCCCCCCCAAAATTAGTCACCTCTGTTCGATTCCAGCAGACGACCGACTCCCTCACCCCCATTCCCCTCTCCTATGCTCATTCCATCATCTTGATTTTTTAGTTCGTCATTTGTTTATACACGTTACTAGAGGCTGCCCTGTTGGTAGGTACCATTTATTTATATATGTTACTGGAGGTTGCCATGTTGGGAGGCAGCCATCTTCTTGCGTGCAGTCCTCCATGTTTTTTTTATTGTCATTTGATTTTAGTTTGCATCTCACCTTTGTGCAATAACCATATTAGATTTCATATGTTTACATCACCTATGTATGACCAGGCTACATCAATATATTTGTTTATGTGTTACGCTGACAGCACCAGCCATATTGGATTCTATTTTAAACACATATGTAGTATTGATTATGCCACCTGCTGTTGGCCTGTATCGAATGGTGACATTGACCATTCCTGCAAAGTACTTAAATTTATTTATTTTTATTCATAAATGTGAGTATTTTTATTTAAAATATTTTTATTAAAAATATTTCTTATATATATATGCCTATAAAGCAGGGATGTTTTTGAAATAAAACACAGCAATTCTTTTCACATAAAATTTATTGTACACATAATAAAATTTACAGGTTTATTATTAATCTTCTTCAATGTTTACCGCTTGATGTCCACCACGACGATCCAGGAATTGAAGCGGGCAGGGAAACACCACAACTTGAAGTACGTCCTTCCATTATGACGTTTCAGCACCTTTTCGAACCTTGGAACTGGCGATGCTCGAAGACGACTAAACAGTTATAGTGTGTGAACAGTCAGCTGTGCTCATTACAGTATTTTGAAGGTCTTGTCTCGACAATTGTAAGATACAAGCCAGTCGTGAAGTATCAGACAGAATGTGTACATGTTGGCAAGAATATTTCCATGTGTAATGAATTCAATCCTGCAGTTGATCACATTGGAGGTAATACGCTCACCTTGTTTACTCACATCAAATACCATGAGTGGGGCCAAACTCTTGAACGTATCAGGGCTCAATATTGGGGACTGGGTGTACCCATAATATTAAAGTTTGGAATTGAGCGTACATCTGATATGCCAGCAGGTACTGGCCATTTACACACTTCGTGTTCATGTCTACATATGGGTAGCTTCCACTATTCAAAAATATTTTGACATTTTCTATTTGGTATATGTCGAACTGCGAACGGATCACTCTTACATTGTTCTGTCTTTTGATCTGTAGCCCAACAATGATGTACCTCAGTTTCTCGGAAGCAAAGCTGGACTTCACCATCCAGCTAATGCGCTGGCTTGCTGGCAATCTGTGGTATGTCTCCAGACTCCACGACCTGAAAGTCACATTGATGTTTTTACCATCATCCACATTCTGCAACATGTGTATGCGTTCTACAGTGCTCAACTGCACGTGGCAGCATCCATTCGATACACTGTAGGTTCAGTTATACTGCCACCAGGTTTTCCTACTACATTATTATGTATGTATGTTTGAGGACAAGGGTGTGGGGCACAGGATGGCAGGATTTGAGGATCGTCATGTTGTGACGTCAACCGTCCGTCATCTTGTTTGCCTTTTTTACCCTCAAAATTAACCAAAATACCTAAAAAATATCCTTTTCTCCTTAAAAATTTCCCTTTTTTCCCCTCAAAGTTTCCCTTTATTCCCATTTGCAAATAAAGGATCCTCAGAAAATCCCCAAATTTTGCCGGAACAAGTGACAGGGATCAGTAACCCAGGTGACCTTGGGTCAGGGCAAGTGGGACTCATGACCATTGACCTATGACCTTGAAAATGCAAAAATCCAAAACAATAAAAAAATTCACAACAAATTCCAAAAAATCACGAACAATTTATTGTTAAAAACTTATTATTAAAAATAAATTAAAAACTTATGTCTTTTTTAAAAAACTTACATTTCCGAAGGACCCTTTCCCCAGCACTCCCAAAACCTCACCTCTGTTTGACTCCAGCAGATGACTGACGCCGTCACTCCCACTCCCCTTGCCAATACTTATTCCACCATCTTGATTTTTCGTTCGTCATTTATTTATACATTACTGGAGACCACTGTCTTGGTAGGCGACTGCCATATTGGTAGGCAACCACCATCTTGGTAGACATCACCCATCAGCCATATTGAAAACCAATGACCATGACCTTGAAAATAAAAACTTGAGAAAAAATACATAAAAGTCAACAAGCATAATATATTACAGACTACCACCACCATATTAGATGCAGACTACCTCGACCTTGATCTCATGACCTTGAAAATAATACCTCAAGAAAAAATACACAAGTCAGCAGGCATAACACATTACAGACTTCCACCGCCACATTAGATACAGACTACATCAACCTTAACCTCATACCTTGAACGGCCTTGAAAATAAAAACTCGTGAAAAAATACATAGTCACCAAGCATAATACATTACAGACCACCACCATATTAGATGCAAACTACCTCCACCTTTGCCTCATAACCTTGAATAACCTTAAAAACCAAAACACAAGAAAAAATACATAAAAGTCAGCAAGCATAATACATTATATTCTACCACCGCCATATTAGATGCAGACTACCACAACACTGACCCCATAACCTTGAAAACCAAAACTCGAGAAAACGTACGTAAAAGTCAACAAGCATAATACAGTGCAGATTACCACCACCATATTAGATGCAGACTATCTCGACCTTTGCCCTATGACCTTGAAAATAAAACTAAAAATATCCATAAAAATCAGAAAAGACTATTACCACCATATTAGATGCAGGTAACTTGACCTTGACCCCTGACCTTCAATGACCTTGGAAACAAAAACTCGAGAAAAAATCTATGTGGAGAGGCAGAAACTAGCCGAGACGATCCACCTTTCACGCAGCGGCTGTCGAACTAAACCTCTCAGCTTACCTCCCTGCTGCTTATAATATATGAGTGCGTAAGCCCTATGGCATCATATTGACTTTGAACCAATCGTACTGTACCATTAATACATTGGGCCGACACCGACCAGCGAATCACCGAGCTGCCACGAGATTGCAGATGACCAATCACATGCAGCCATTGAAAAATCACATGCGGAATTCAGTCTCTGACTCCAAAATGACTCACATTGACTCCAAAATGACCCCTCACCACCACCACCACCAGCCACCGGTGCTAACTGCGATGCTAACTGTGGTGCTGATTGCAGAGCTAACTGTGGAGCTTATTGCAGAGGCGGAGTTGTTTGCGGAGCTGATTGTAAGTTCTTTCAGCAAAATGGATGTGAGACTTGCAAGCACAAGTTCAGTATTTTGATTTTAAAAAATTTTCAGTTGTTTGAGATACTCAGTTTTAATATTGATGTTGAATATATTGTCACCTATATTGTCCCCACATGAATGTATTTGACAGAATAAATGTAGTTTAAGAACATATAACCATCACTAATCTGTGAGCATTGCATAGTTATTTCTGTTTGTTGGTTCAAGAAAGCTGCAACTTGGCAAACATTTTAAAGTGAGTAAACTATGGATCTTATTCAACTTGTCTACAGCAGTGATGAAAAATTCCAACAGTAAAATCAATAATTTTCTTATGATCTATGTGTGAGCAACTTGGCGACATGTTTCAATGTAAGTAGGTAGGTAGGGCGCTTGACATCTCAACACCCATAATTACAGATGAAACACATTTTGACAGTCAGATGAAAACCATGTGACAACAGAAGGAAACATAGTCTATTTACTGGTTACTACGTACTTCTATTATATTTGTCCAGAAGTGGAGTTCTAAGATCAGACAGTCACAAAATATGTCTTAAAAATTCCATTCATGAATAACATAATTACAAATTTCTTTATTAATTTTCATTATACTACACAGTATACCAACCTGACAGGTTTATCTAAAATAACCTATACATTTTTTACAGTTTTAATTCAAATTAACCTACGATACTATATGGATAAGTGTCTACTCTACATTTAAAACTACCCTAAAATAACCCAGAACACAAGTAATTCCTTTAAGAGTATTTTTCTTTTATGTTGAATACAGTACATATAAACACACATAGCAATAAATTTTGCACTTGAAAAGGGCATGCCACTCTGGTCGACACCCACTCATGTCCTAAGCATGTCCTGAGCAAATGGTAAGTATGGGTGTTAGTGGGGGGCCCCACTGCAGCAAAGCTAGTTCGGTCAGTAAGACATGAGCAGTGGCACTGTGCAAGTCATTTTTGGCAGAAAATAGGCAAGCACAGCACAGCTTTAGCTTAAAACTGGTAAATTGGACATTACAAAAAGATTTGAATAAATTTGTTTAACAATGTGAGAGCATATGTATAAACCAACACATGTGAATACTTTATTTATGCCACAGCATTACAAGATAAATAAATGCCTGACGCTAATACAGTATATAAGAGCCCTACATTTACAAATTGGTGACCTTCTACATCTTGACTGTTGAAAATAATTATATGTATAACCTTAACAAACAGTACATGCTAACCAGATTAAGAACACATTGGTACACATATTACTGCACTCTACTTACTGCGACTTATTCTGTGAGAGAAATTCCCTGACAAGTAGTTTTATTTTTGTTATGTTCCTGCCAACCTGTAGAATTGAATTATTTTCTTCTGTTTCTGCAAAATCGAAAGGATAGACACTGCTAGGGCCAACATGCTTCTTGCCAATGATTCCTGTTCAGGGTAAAATGATACGAGATTATACACTGCCAACAAATTATACTTTCATAAAGTACAAAAGATCAACTATAACAGTAAAATAATTGAACAACTGTTGTCTATTACAAGAAACATTATTGATAACTTCAATTATTTATTTTCATCATGACACATACAAAAATATGACAAGTAGTTGCAAATGCTGTAATGGTGCAGCTAATACCGAACTTAAAGGAATATTTCATTTAATTTATTTATGTGAGGGAATATAATTGTTTTTCAGTATTTCAGACATTTTAGCAGTGTCCATAGGTTTTTTTTTCTGAAGTTGTAATTTCGGTTCAAGTCAGGTGACAATAATAAGGGCAATTAGATGTTCAATGGTGTTCTTCCTTTTCGAGTACATTCTGGAAAGGGCCCTCTGGCAATGGATTCTGTGATGCTGTTCTCAGTCAGTTGGACTATGTCATCTTATAACTATAAATACCTTGTTGCTACTACCTAACAAAATAATTTTTATAGCTAGATCAGGGTATCTACACAAATCTGTAGTAAAATTTCCCTGACTTTTCCCTGACTTTCCCTTACCAAAATCTCAAATTTCCCTGACTAAATTTTTTTAAAAATAATTTGTCTATTTTGCAACTGTCTGGGGAAAAATAAATAAATAAAGAAAATCCAGCCTTCAACAACCCCCCTAGTTCTCTCTCCACTTTCTAGATTTCTTTTTTTATTTCACTTTTTATTTACAGACTATCAAAAACTAACTGTAAAAAAATTATAAATGCGAAAAACACTGTAAGAATCCAATTACACATTAATTTTGCACAAAATAATAAACAGGATTTACACAGTCATTTATTAAGTCAGACATTGTCTAATCTTTCAAAACACAGCTTTAAGGAACTCAATATTAACGACACATCTTCTATAACCTTTTCACATTTTCAATAAGTTTTTGCATGCGTTTGATTTTAATGTCTTCTTTCTCCAGCTTCAATTTCATGATTTTCCTCTTTTCTTCTAGCTCCCCAAGCTGTTGCTCAATTTTCCTTTTTTCTCTCCTTTGTTTCTCTTCTTCTGCATTCAACTCCTTCTTCTTCTCCAAATAAGGTTCGTATTTTTGCCTTGCAGCTCGCACAGAAGTAAGCATGCTTCTTGTAATAGCTCTTCTACACCATCCATATGATTCACAATATCACAAATAATATGTTGAGCCACTAAAGATTCTTCTAATACATTTTCAACAAGGAAAGACTTGTTTACTGAGAAGTCACATTCTACAGAAGCATTTCCATGTGACAAAATTAAACACAGCTTCATGACATGCTATAAATCCTCGTATCTCTTGTCATTGCTGATAAGTGTATGAAAAATTCACCAAGTCTAAGAGTGTTCTTGTGAGATACAAAATCAGTGAAACTCTTCTTCCACTTCTCCGACTGAACTTCAACAGTCAGATTAACATACTGTTTTTTTGCCCTCACAGCCAAGTTTTCGCATACTCTTTTGGCACCATGTAACTCTTCTAGGGCAACTGGGGAATTTCCATGACTTTTCCAGGATGTCAAGCAAATTCCCTGACTTTCCCTGAACTATCTAATATTCCCTAACTTTTCCCTGACTTTCCAGAACGTGAACACCTTGTAGATTTACTTTGTTGACATGTGTTACTGTGTGTAGAATGAGAACTTTTAATACTTGTGTAATATGTCCAACACACCATGCCTATTAGGATGGGAAAGGGGGAGATAGTGGTCAGAATACCTGCTCTCCACCGAGGTGAACCTGGTCTGATTCCCAACACACCCACCTGGATTCTTGCATATGGGAGACATGGCACATCTTGCCGTTGGTTGGCAGGTTTCCTCGAACTTCTGCCCATTTCCTCTGCCTCTGCATTCCACCGCAGCTCCATATTTACAAACAACTGACCTTCACAGTCACTTAAGACTTCACTATTAAGTACCAACCAAAACCTCTAGACTAACTCTTTCGAATTTGATGTGCTGTACCTGATATGAGTGAAAATATAATAAACATAGCACAAAAAAGAATACTTGTTTCCCATCCAATTACTTTAAGGATATTATTTTTCAGTGCAGCAGTACAATGTTACAGGTTAATTTGCCAAAATGCTGTGTTGAAAAAGCCTGCAACAATTTTATAAAGCAAATTCTAATTTTTCGCCAATGGGACAAAAGTCTTTAATTTCAATATGGAAACAGCAATATTTTTTCTGCACAGCAGTGTTACGTTATGTTGTGGAGGTTAACGTTGCAGTTAATTACAACAGATAAATTGGCAGTTTGTAAACGTACTACAATCAAAGAAGTGAACTTAAATCATTACCTACAGTGGAGTAATTTCGATTAATTTTTTCAGGTCTGATATTGTACTGAATTCTTTAATTTAATTTTAACCTAAATTTTATACAATTTCTTAATTTTATTTTAACATCTCTACAGTTTAGCTTTGCGCTGTTTTGAAATCAGGAAAAAGTTAAGGTTAGGTCACCTTTCCATTTACAGGGCTTAGCTAGATATTGTTTATGTGATTATTTACTGTGTTGCCCTTGGCAAATGTTCATTTTATGTATTTTAGCAATGCCACAGCACAATAGTTTAATTTTTTTCTCTTTGGGGATAGTTTTGTGGTAGCTGTTATCTCTATTGATAGCAAGGTCTTTGTCATCTTCCGAAAGTACAGATTACATATTATGTATAAGAAGTGTTTTGGCATCTTTCTTGGTCCTGCCACTGAAGCCTAGAGACATGACAGAGGGGTCCTTCACAAAATGCTTGTATTCGTCAAAATAAGATAGATTATTTTTCTAAGATGGTAGGGTACATGGATCACAACAAAGAGATCCCAAAAGGTGGTTATATTAGTTTTTGATGCTTTCAAGTCGCAGATGCAGTTCCACAGACAAGGTGCCTCCTTAGCACCATGATGACACCACCAATAATGCCAGCTGTCGCAGTGTAACAACAGTATTAAATGTGAATTAAGAGTTTCCTGTTTCATCCTACATGGTTTCTGAAAGTCACCAAACATTAAAAATACTTTTTTTAAAAATGACTGGAAATTTTACATTTGATTTTTATTCTAGAAATTATTTCTTAGAGTTTATTAATTTGCTGAAAATGAAGGTACTGTGAAAGTTTTATGGGCTTAACTAGTTTAATAAACTTTGAAATTGAGAATTTTTAGCTAATTTAATGAAATCTTATTATTAAGTTTGAGGAATAATATTTAGCCTAACATAACTTATAACAAACACTGAACTTCAACACGGTGGCAATTTAAACTGACATTTTTAGCTTTTCCCTCTGATCATTTAAAAAAATTGTAAAAAGGGTGTACCAGCTTACACGCACTTAATTTAAACTTATTTGACTCGCTGTTTTGCTCTGCATCACACATCAAAATAATTAGGGTAGCCAGGAACATAACAGGAAAAGGAAAACAAGGCATCATGTGGCTAGAAGCACAGAGGTAAAAAGAATAAAGATTAAAAACAGGGTAACAAGTCAGTGAACACTAAAACAAGAAACAAAGCTGCAGGGTCTACACAAGGTGACACAATACAAGCAAGTCATTTGTACCTGTATCAAGGCACCACCAATGTTTTTGCACACCATGCTACCACCGTTCATGTCAAAAATGACTAACATGCATTGCCCAACACATTATGCTATGCCACCAATGTAGGGATAATTTCAAAGGAATTCCCCATTACATCCCAGGGCGCCTGCATTTACTCAACCACAACACAGCAAACCTAGTAAATAGTGGACAACTGGAGAATATGTTACTGTTCCTGGAAAGGTAAACTAGAAAGAGACAGTGGTATATGTCTCCGAGCACTGGTCCCCAATATTGATTTAAAGGAGACATTTGGTATTAACATGTGCATTGTAAAGACTGCAGTTACTAAAGAAATCCCTATGAAGTTTCTAATTAATTTGTAAACGTAAATACATCATTCTGCATGATTGTGAAGGGGAATATTTTTTGAATAAGCTTCGAAATGTAATTCCTAACTCAGCAGCTACACTTTCTCCAGAGGTTACTTTAAAGTTTTCTGGAGAACCTTTTCTTACACTGGTCAATAGTGGAGCAGAAGTCAGTAGCATAAATGTATCTTTTGTGGAAGAAATAGAAGGTAATGGTTGTAAGTTGCCATATTTACCAGTTTCAACGTTAAAAATAGTTGGAGTAACATCTAGGGCAAGTCCTATTATAAACTGCAAAACAATAGTGGAAATTGAGGAATTATGTGTAACCAAATTTATGTCTATACTGATAGTAAAAGGCTTTGCTAAAGAGTATACACTTCGAGCTAATATCATGACAAAATTTGAGATTGTACTAAATTTTGGAAGATGGCTAATTATAACACCTAACAGTTCAAATGTTCTTGCTATCTCATATTACCAAATAAATAATTCAGATAAAATTAAAGTGTTAATCCCTCAAAAACTTACTATTAATTCACATATTTAAAAAAATCTTAATTGTAAATAAATACATTTGAATTAAGTTAAATTATTCCCTGACAAATTGCTCACAATTTTGTGGGTTAAGGAAGGATTTTAATTTGTTTGGAATGAGCCATCAGTCAGAAATAGCAAATTCATTGACTGAAGAAATTCCCCAAGTTATTGCTGTAGCTACTACTCTGGATGGTATTCAGAAACCACAGTTGCACCATGTTTTGACTAAACACAGATTACATTTCTCAGAAGTACCTGGCAAAAAACACTTTGTAAAAAGTACAGACTAAGATCATAGAACATGAACCATTTCATAAGAAACTGTATCTGATTCCGGTAAAATAACTGAGTGAACATAGCTGAATAGTTGAGAGGGAAGTGAGACCTTACTCAAGCCAAGTTGAGTGTGTCAAGAAGGATGGAACTATTCACCTCTGCCTGTGGACATGAGATGTCTCAACTTGAAATGCCTGAATAAGATAACCATCAAGGATAGGGGAAGTACAGTTCATACCACCGACGACGTATTTGAGCTATACTAAGGAACAATATATTAGACTACTCTGGATTTGACAAGTGGATATTGGCAGATTACTTTGGTTGAGTCATCAAGGCAGTACACAGTATTTCTGTTTTGAAACCAACAGTAAGTTTCTCAGGTGATGTCTTTCAGTTTCTGCAATGCTATCACTCAATTTACTATACATTTAGACATAACCCTAGGTGAGGAATGCAAAGGTTTTGCATGTGCATATGTACACAACATCCTGATAATGTCTAATTCTTTTGAAGAACACTTGAAACACACAGATATTGTTCTGGAAAAACTGAGTCAGAGAGGAATGAAAATTCCAAAATTCATTTTCTGCCTGGGGCATATCTTAACACCCAAGGGCATTCGAACAGCACCGGATAAACTCCAAATCATTAAGCAGTTTCCAACCCCTAAGAATTTTGAACAGTTAAGAGCCTTCCTTGGCATAATTGGCTTACCACCTTAAAGGGAATTGAGAACCCCACAAAGGTAAATTAATTTTCAGGAGTTCAAATATCTGTGTCAACATGTACAAATTGCAGTTACAATAATAACAGCTTAGTGTTCAAAAATATATATCTAATTTCATTAACAATGAAAGGGAAAGCTATATTCCCAGATGTGGAAATTAATTTACATAATTTTAAACTTCATTAAAACAAAGGCTGAATGTTAGGAAGCAACTAATAATGCCTCTTAAAAATAATTTTGCAAAAACTTAATTTTAAATAGCACAAAAGTAAATCAAGGAATGAACTAAATACCTCCAGCATGAAACACTTGAGAAAGAATAATATAATAATACACATGAATGCTTATACTTTAAAATCATTAAAGTAGATAACAGTAAATTTATGCAGTACTGATAGCAAAAGCATGCAATTTTGGTTAGAAACAGGTGGCATTGAAAACTTCAAAGACATGAACGATAAGTTGTCGTAATGGTCAATGTTTACCTTTATTCTTCAAATAATGTGGCAGAAACTAATCTGTTTGGTTAATCCTCATTCCTCACACACTGCCAAATGGATTACAAGAATCCTCGGTGAAACTTCTCCTTTCTTGTGTAGTTTCTCGAACTCCCAGATATCTGAGGTGTAGCATAATATGGCTACAACTTATATAATTTTTGTCCAGCAGTTAACACTGTTGGAATTTCATTTATATTTCAGTAGGCCAATTTAATTTCATCAGGTCGTATGTATTTATTGTGAAAAGGCAGTTATTTTGAGCAATTAAGAGTTTGCATAAAATTTTGCTTATAAGACGAATTAAAATTTTCCAAATGTTGCATTCCTAATGTTGACATTGAAGCAAGGGATTTATTAGGTAAATATTTTCAGTGAAACAACATCAAAATTTTTCTGCCAAGGTACATGAAAAATGAGAGAATTATAAGGACTTCTGTACACTTGGAATAATACTGGCTTACACCATGTGAAGTAGCTATACATGATAAAACTTTTGATCATAAGCATAGTTTTTGTTCTGAATAAAAATAACATTTCATGGACTCAAGAGTGTGTTTGTAAAAACATATTAACCTAAATAAAAATGGGAAATATTTCAACAAATAATGTCTAATTTACACACATACAAATTACCTTCAACTAAAGCCAGTACCTGTTCTGATGTCATGACGAGCCAGAATTGCTGGCAAACTGTTCACACTGTCGAATGAGTTGAAGTGATGCACTCCCTGATGCAGGCCATACATGCCATTCTGATGCATTGGTTGGCCAGTTAAGATGGCAGATCGACTGCAGGACAGAGCAATAGGTTACAATTACAATACATTTGATTTTTTTAAAGAGGATTTTTAAACACATGATTTATTAGCAACAAGATGTAAACTACATGTATGACTTTACTACATTAAAACCAGTTTTAAATAAAGAATACAAGCACAAGATGTTGCTAAAACGATGAGAAACTTTCAGAAAGTTTAGAAATAAAAAAGAAATATAGAATGTATAAGTTATACTTTAATTAAACTTGACACATGCCACTCTGCTGCGCAGCGCACCTGCATCCTCTACTGGACGACTTCGCCCCATCAGCAAGCGCTGAGAGCATTTGGGGCAAGTCAAAAGAGGCAGACAATCCTGTGGTTACAGGGTTGATTCCACATGTTGGACAACTGCAGACACACACATGAATAATTAACGCAATTAATTATTGAAATTGTACTGCCTGGCCAGAATTCGGCATGAGGTCGCCACCCCCAAGACCGGAGATTGTTTTACCCGTCGAGCCACAGACATGCTAGAGCACATAAGAAAGTTAGCAGAGTCACAGCAGGAGAGCAGCACCCCTGCGTCATCGCCGCCAAGCCTTGAGAGGAGGCAGTAAATATGTCATCAGCCTCCAACCAGAGCAATAAGAAATGTGTGGCGCAGCCCACTGCCCTGAAATAACAAACCCCTGCGCTGGAAGGCTAGCAACACCCGAACCCCTGTGACAGCCACAAAGCTGAAATTTTGGATGTATAAGGAGCACAGAAAATGCTCTCGCCAGAGTACGTTGGCCCGCCAGACCTATGCAATGTTGAAGGGCTCTCCTGGGTCTGAAGAAGGCCACCATCCTCTCCAAGCCTGAAGAAGGCCAGCCTTCCTCTAAAAGCCTGCAAAGGCTCTCAACCTCCAGCTCCAACTCCAGTAGCCCGCGGATAAAACTCCTTGGTGAAGAATACGAACGTAACCCATCACCCCTGCACCCCCTTATCATAGTCACTCTTTGACTTCCGCGGTAGCAGGCTGTAACAACGTCCCTTCTGGACATAAACCACAGCCTGTACTTACTGTAAATTGCGAGATTAGCTGCTTGGAAATTGATTTGGAGTTTGAATTTATGTAATCAGGTTCACCTTCACCTGAAAAAGTAAAATGATTTCAATCAATTATGTTAGCTTGGATTATACAGAACTACTATCCCAGTTGTCTTCCAAAGCGGTGATAAATAAGCAGTGTAACATTTAATCCTTTGGTATGGTAGTTATTACTCACTCCTTATTCATTTTAATTTATGATTAATTATTGGTAGCAAGTGGCTACCCTAACTATGCGACCTCGGCAGAATTTGTACGAGTACTCTGAACCCCTTAGGTTTCCTGGGGTTTGCATAAGGCTACAGTCTGTATAAGACCGGGACTCCTGAGGTGTATCCATCCAGTGCACCCGAGCATATCTGCGGAAGTGCTCCGACACTAGAAGTCATATCTCACATTCATCACCTCGGAGTGATTGTACAAGACACTCCCCAGGAGGGCTGAACCCCGACTACTACGATACGAGAGAGCAAATCTAATCAGTTAGTACATGGGAAGAGCCCCATTTGAGCAGAAATGAATAAATTAATTTACCTTTCATATTTTATATTTTGTCAATAAAGAGTTCAGATGCCTAAGAAAGGAGGTGGTCTAAATAGCCATATTTGTTGTTTAGCTCGACAAGCCCTGCAGTGAGAGTTATCCCAGTCAGAGGATATACCTCCCGTCACACACACAAGTGAGCCAGCACCACTTCCACCCCAGTCCGAGGTAAGAACCGTTGAACCATGAGGGGAAGTCCCATCAATCAGCAAAAATCACAACACCTTTCTAGATTCATTATTAGGGATTTGCTGGTCATGGTCAAATTACAAAGTTATCTCATCCCTCCAGCACCGAAACTTGTAGTGAAACCACCCCCACTACCACAACCCAGTATCACTACACCCCCTACCAAGTGTAGAATCTGTATCGCTCCCACTCGTAAGCCCACAAGGCCTACCCCGTATAGGCACCGCGGAAGCGAGTGAGAGGCAGATTAGGGCGCTATTGACAGTATCTTATACATCCCCATTTCGTTATCATTTTCATCTCCATTTTACATAATTCATTTAATTTCATTCATCCCTTAGTGACAGCTGGTGTCCCGTATTTTGACAGCCTTTACAGTGAGCAAGGCAAGCTCCCTGGGAGGGAGACCTTTATGATCAAGCTCACCCTGGGGTTTGATTCCCCTCCAACTTATCATAGCCCTTCTGCCAGGCGGTATCCACTTAGATCCCCCAACGTGGGTGAATCCTCAACCCGCAGGCGAAAACCCTGTCAGAAACTCTTCCACCACCGAAGGGCCCTATAATCATACCCCGGAGGGATATCACCACTCATATCAGTTTTGCCGAACCCTAGAGTGCTAGCTGCCGAAAGGGAAGCGGCCTATATATTAAATATATAGCCCCCATGATAGGGCGAGAGTGCATCAAATTTAAACTACAAAATTCCAGGGCAATTAATAATGATTTAATGTTCGTTTCAAAAATCGAGAAAGGTATGTAATAAATTTGGAAGGCTATTATACAATTTTATAGCAACATATTTCAAAATAGTTTTGAGCTATAGTATATTTTCAATACTGTATTTAGTTGCAATATTGCACCTATATCTTTTTGCATAATCATGTACAGAAACTTAATGAGAAAAAAAAATTGTACAAATTTTTTTGACACAATAAAATTAAAAAAAATTATAAAAATATCAAGAAGGAAGTGCCACGGTGATTATGCTCAATAAAAAAATTTACAATTAAATTTTTATTATATATATATATAGATATATAGGGGAGAGAGAGAGAGAGAGAGAGAGAGAGAGAGAGAGAGAGAGAGAAGAGGAGAGAGAGAGGAGAAGAGAGAGAGAGAGAGAGAGAGAGAGAGAGAGGAGAAGAGGAGAGAGAGAGGGGAGAGGAGGGAGAGGGGAGGAGGGAGGGAGAGGGGAGAGAGAGGGAGGAGAGAGGGGAGGAGAGGAGAGAGGGAGGAGAGAGGGAGGGAGAGGAGAGGAGGAGGAGGGAGAGAGAGGGAGAGAGAGGGAGAGAGAGAGAGGGAGAGAGGAGGGAGAGAGAGGGAGATATATATATATATATATATATATATATATATATATATATATATATATATATATATATATATATATATATATATCTCATTTCAATTTCATAGGAAAATAATAAAGAATATAATTATTATCATCTTGAAATAGACAATCTAATTAAGTCTGCTGGAAAAGAAACAAAAGTCAAACATTCAAACATTAAAATTTTTTAATCAAATGTTGTGCAAACCACACAACTACAGTGATTGCGCACTTGTCTGATGTGACGGCGTAAAGTGAGGACTAGGAAAACGAAGTAGTGAGCCGGTGGTCAACCACCCAAATACTGTTGGATGCCTCTTAATGGCATTCCCAAGCCTCTATGTACTGCTCAGGCAATCCTCTTCTGTCGTCAACTCACACTCAGGTATTCAACAATGTTCACCCTTGCACACATTAATATACACATTTACCCATGTATTAAGCAACATAGTTACAAAGTCAGTCAGTTTGTGGGTATCTGCTAGCACTGATTTAATATAGTAGTCCATAGTTAACATTCTTAGATTTCATACATCAAAATTAACATTATTGGACATCTTAAGTTCACAAGTGATTTCATAATATAGCTGTTCTCAACGTAACAGTGACACCGGCTAACAGCCAGCGGCGCTAGAACCCATGACGGCGCTCACGTGTCACGTGTTCCGTATGAGCGCAAGGAGGCCGATAATTTTGAACTTACCTATAAGTGTTAATTTCAGGGTAAAATGTGTTATGTTGTCTTTATAGTGTTCAATATGTCTTAAAATGTTTTAAAGTACTTGTACTAATTTTAATTGTTTGGTTATGAATATTCAAAGTGCCTACGGCACCGAGATTAAGAACATTTAATATTCTGGTATGAATGCCATCACAAAGAGACATTAAATAATATTGAAATTCATAATAAAATTATAGAAATGTAAAACAATATCTAATTTAATTAGTGCTATTTTATTTTCAATATAAAATATTTCACTTGGCGTGCATAGCACATCTGCTTATGTGAACCTCGTAAGCGGCCATGATAGGTCCGTGTGAAGCTTGTATCGGGACAGTCTGTCAAGGAGAGCTGGCGAGGTAAGACACTGTCATGTGCGCACTACAATTTTTGTTCACTGATTTAGGTTTCCATAGTCAATTTAGTTTATGGGTTAATCTTTGCTTGAGTACGTTTTTGTCAGGCATTTTCCCCGCATTATGATTCCGCTTTACTAATTCTTACGCCCTTGTGGCATTTCTAACTTAATCGAGAAGGAGGAGGAGGAGGAGAAAGACGTCCGAGAGGTCACGCGACCCGCGTATTTTGAATCAGACGCCATCCGCCTATGTTTATAGCATTTAAGTGCAACTTCTGCATAATTGCTACACGCAATTTTAAGAGTTTTATTTTTATGTATGCATTTAAGGGTAATTTTCGTGTTTGAATATTTTCCGGCAATATTACTTATAACCACATGGCCGACTGAAGCCAAGTCGTTGTATACATCATCATTGCGTTTTAAGAGCATATTTATATAACATTGTATGTGCAATAATTTATTTCAGGGTTCTATGTCAGTTTTATTCAGGATTCAATGAATTTTTCACGTAAAGTGATGATTTTTTACTTGACCACGCTGTCACAGTAATGTTTGATTTCACCGCCATCAGGGATGTTACAAGCCTGTAACAACGCTAATCATAAAGAGAACCACATGCTCAACATGAATAATACTTTATTTGAATTTAGTTTGCCATTTACACGCAGAACTATTGCACTTTCACCTGCACCAAGTGGTCCGCTACGAACTTCATCCAGCGGCATCCGCGCCACCTTAGCTGGTTTCCACACATTAGTGTGTTTATTGTGAATATTCATCTCATGTCCCCTCTTATTTCATTTATCATTCAAGGGTCTATGTAATTGTGTAATTAGTGTATGGTGCAATTATTCCTGTCTTAGCCGGCTCTGTGTATAGGCCGTCACCACACTAACCACGTGCTGGAGGGCGAGCCCCGACGAGTTTGTGTTAGTGATGCAGAGTAATCACTCGTGTTAATGTGTATTAAGGGTATTCATTTGTAATTCACCATGTCCTATCTTCAGGGAAAAACCGTCAGTCCACCCTAGCGGCTGTCTGCCCTCTTCCTTTGTGAAGGCTGTACTTTCATGCACCTCGGTGAGATCATCCATTTAGGCGTGCGCTAGATTAATTACGGTATGGGGAACACCCAAGCGGAATTGGCTAGTTATGACCGAGATAACCATTTCATTGGCATGTTGATGTGTATAAACAATATCACTAAAAACAAGTCTACAGTGAACTCAAATTTTTTTATTCAGTAGTGACAGTGACCTAGCCACATATGTTTATCAATTCTTTATTTCAGTGATTCTATTAAAAGTTTAGTATTGCCAACGTGTTTGTAAGTACAAATGGGTAAGACGGACACACAGAACCCACAACATCCCTGAGAACCCTGAGTCTCAATAGTGCGGTGATTGGGAAGCACTGCTGGCACCCAAATTACCAGTAAGTATTTGTGTCATTGTTCATCTCGTGTCTCACCCAACGGCGTCAACAGTCTATTATAACACTCAGTTGATACATTTCAAGTCCCTCTAAATTTTACTCACTTTTGCCCAGAAATAGCAATGTCTATCACTAGCATTATTATAAGTTGTACACTATCTTTTACGGAGATAACTAGGAGAACCAATAATTATTATGACTCCTTATCCTACTGCAGGTGACTAACAGAAAAAAACATCTACATTAAACTTTGATAGAGATGACTCTCGCAAGAGGTTTCTCTTTTCCAATTTCATAGTAGAACCTAATAAATAATCAGAAAATAACAAGTAGCAATAGTTATGAAGAACATATACATATTTCCAGTTTTTACTACTTACTTCTTTCAAGTAGCAGAATTTCAAAAATGACGAAACATAGTCAAACACACATATTCAGCACAAATGTAATAACACATAAATCATTACATACATTTACAAAACACACTGACATAACTTTTCAAGTAACAACAGGAAACAATTGTGAAGACGACAACACAATATGACATATAGATGTGCAGAACAACATTTGGAAATAAATGTGTGTAAGTGGACGTAACATCAGGAAGCTTGGTAGAAGAGCAAACTAATTTCACTATTCAGTGTTAGAAAACAATTCAGCAGATACCCACTGGATTTACACGAAGAATAATTCTTATAAGGTAAGTCAAAATTGTAATAATGCATGTTCCAATATAAATAAAACTTCCTTGAAATTACAAGTTAGGTATCCTAGTCTGCATTACAATCACAGATTTTTGTAGTACGATGAACCAAACTCGATCTTCATCTCTTCCTTGTAGTTTGTACATGAGTACCTTCATTGGCACTTAACTGCTGATTAAAAATATGTTAATTTTTCGCTGTCCTGTCGCATTACTAAAAAAAGCGGAAAGCAGTGGGTAGCTTGCCATAGAACAGTGTTTAACAATATCAGTTACATATAGGTCAATAACTTCTGGTGAAGTATATGGCCTGCTTGAAACACTGGAGAATTTTCAGGCGAATTTCAAAACAGATCACTGAGAAGTGCAAAACCGCATATATGCAAGTGCCGGCAATAAACATTATGATGAGACAATAGATGAGTTGGCATGTTTCAAATTCATCACAACTTTGTAATTTTATGTTAGCTCAGTGATACTCATCGTAGCAAAAATTAACACAAATAAACAAACACATAATCATCACTAAAAATACATAACATAGAAGACAAACACAAAAACAACGACAATAATAATAAACAACATTTGTGTCTCGTGGAAATTTTAGCACAGCATAAATTTTCCATCAGTGCATTTTCTCAGTTCTTTATTTGCTGACTTACTCGCCCTTCATTCTGATTAAGTCAGATAACATTGTGCCAAGTAAAATTCCTTTTAAAATTTAACTCTTACCCTAAAATTCCTAGGTTTAAACTGGTCTTGACTAAAATTAGCATTGCTGTTAGCATTGTCTTGCTCATACTGACAATCAATTATGTTCACTCTAGGATACCTGTTATTTCATTGTCATTATCGATTTGGGTGGAATTGCAGATCTGGTTCCCTTGAAGTATCATAGAAAGGTGGTGCACAATTTTGGCTAAGTCGTCCGTGTTCCTCAGACTGGTTTGACCGCATCTACCTTTCTAGCTGGTCGAGTTGCAAAAGTTGGTATCTGAACTCTGTTATGTCTCTGAATGATCTACCTGCCCACTAAAGCTGATATTTATACGGTAGTTGTGACAACAGAATTTCGACAAATTCTTGGTCCCCCATAGGTGAAGAGAGGTGCAGTGTTCTTTCAAATATTTTGCTAAAATGTTCAAGCGATTTGTTTTTTATTTTTTTGGATCAAATTTTTCCAAATGCAACTGGGCTCACAAGTTATCCTGTATATGCGGCTCCAAAATTGTTCCACGAAACCATCACAAAAAGCTGTGTATGAGTTGATTTTATAGTTCACCACTTCCCACCAGTAAAATGCTGCAGACTTTAAACTAAGGCTTGGACACCTTAAAATATACTGGTCAGTCAATACAAACAATTTTAAATATTCCTCCAATTTATTTAAATACATCACAGGATTTTCAATCAACTTTCCAGCAAAATTAGGTAAACAATCAGCTCTCTGTTTGGCTGGATGATGCATCAGGGTGGCAGTAGGACTTGTAACTGAACTGGACTGTACAGAAGTTGTAACACATTTGCACTTGATTTAAGGTGTACTCGATAACAGCCAAACATTAGTGTTATCTGTGCTGTATGCATTTTCAAGATTTTTTTCACTGGAATTTTGTATGCTGGTTAGCAAACTTTCTACCAGATTGTTGCCATTTGTACTTTTGTTATTGACATCACTGATCTGATTTTGCCACTTTTCTTTAAAAGTCTCATTCGCCCTTTCTGTTTGTGACAAATGAGCTGCCATGTGTTGAGAGAGTGATGTTAATTGTGCATGAACATTGTTCAGTAAGGTGACACTTTCTACAGGCACGTCTGAAAATCTCACTTTCCCTATCGCTATTCGTGTTTCTAAGCTTGACAGTTGTGTCATTGTGTCACAACTTCTACACTCGTCTCAATCTCGCCTCGGAACTCTCCAATTGTATGAACTAAAATTATTTTTGGTTTTATGCACATCACCTTGAACTGTGTTTATTTACAGTGATGTATTTTCTTTGAGGTTTTCGATTTGAGCAGCAAGTGTTTGCCTAACAGCTTCTGTTTGTGAATGAAAATCAGATCTGAGCTAAACTATTGTTTTATCCTGACATGAAGCATGCTTTTCAAATTTGTTGTCAATTGCTTCAATCTCTTTTTGTAGCACTGTATTCCTAGTTAGTACTTCCCCATTACTTTCTTGGAATCCTGTCGCCGTCTCCATTTTTATTTCGTCTTTTATTTCCCAGCCACACTTCAAGTGTGCTAGCCATATTCATAGCACTTTCATTTAATCTATTTTCAAAATTTTGCAGAGTATTAACAGTATTTTCAGTATTATCGTTTTATTTACTAGCAGTATTCACTGCATTTTCGTTTAGTTGTTTCGAAACTTAGCATTTTAGAGTTAATTTGCAAAGTGAAAGATTTCATAATTTCCATTAATCCTGTTATATTAGCCATATTAGAATTACTATGTGATGTGGTTTCTTTTTCCGCCCCTTCAATAGCGACATTCTCCGGAGAAGTTATTTCTCTAAACTCGTGTGATTCATTAGTAGTTCATGTCGCACGCAGCCTCATTTCCTCTCTGGTACCAAGGAATGTCACGCTGTCACCAGCTTCTTCGTGCAACAACGGACTAGGTTCCCTAACTGTAACATAGCTGAGCGAGCTAGGCAAGAAATACGCCTCACGTGTGTGTGCGGGATCCATATTCAATTAACAAAATAAAATACAAGCAACACAAATACACTAACAGGATTCTACTTTCCATCGCAACTGTTATACTACCCCACAGATTGGGCTCCAATTTTCTCTATTCTTTATCTGTGTATCAGTATGTTGGTGGTGACATGACGTATGTGGCATTAAATACTACAAGTATATCACCAAGAAACAAACACATCAAATCCACAAAACATGGAAAAACATACAACATTTAAACATATTTATTACAAAAGCACAAAGAAATACTATTGTGAAAAAAAATTAATGCTGCCCTTAATGAAGTTTTCCACCTTGCACAGCACATAATAACTGGGGAAAGTTCTCTCCATTAAAATAAACTAGGTAGCAGACACGATAGGAAGATTGTCCATTTTCATCCACATGTGTGAGAATCTTCAAAATTAAATTTTAAAATCACCAGTTTACAGGTTAGAGATTATGAGATTTGGGCTGATGAACATATCATGTATCAAAGAGTAATCAATATTTCTTTTGGGGTTTCTATTCTAAAATTTACGATGGGACAGTATTTCCAAATCTCAACTCTCGGAACCCTAAAACTTATGATATGCTGCGATGAAAGTGTTGAAATAATTTCACTCCGTGTGCATAAACTGACATTTTTGCAAACTCACGCGAGTGCTACACATGAATAAACTTTCAGTAAATAGTAAGACACCTTTTGCCACAGTGCTACCGACCATGATAAATAAACTTTCTTCACATTACTGCCGCAGGCGTTTATCTACATGTATATTCACTTTATTTCAATGTATTAAGTGATTTTATGTTAGGATAAGGATAAGATATCTTGTCAAGATTGTATCAAATTAACATTGACTCAATTAATGGTCACCCTGTGGTGCTTTGTGTATCTATAACTTTAATAATTATCTTTAATATGTTCAGTAAGTATCTACTATAAGCTGTCAAAATACTTATCTGTGTATTAGCGCTGGTATAATCCACTATTAGAAAATTTAAGTAATGAAAGGTAACAACTACAAAACAGCACGCTTCGCAATGCTTGTATCACCCACTTCACTGACTTTTGCTGACAGTTGAGCGAGCGCCCATCAGGTGCTGCCAACCGCCGACATGTAATTTTTATCCTGCTAACACGTGCATTACCAACTGTTCTCCTGTTTGTATTCCTCTTTAAAAATACTTTATTCATTAGTAATTAGATACTGCAAAGGTGGCACATAATAAATATTTCGTGACATTTATGTTTCAGCCGGATTGGCTTGTGCCATTAAAATATCGTACAATTTTTTTAGTAATCTTTCTGGCACGTTGTCAAGCGTTCACTCGAAGAGCACTCATTTCAAACTCCCTTCTTCCCATGTCCACTGCCTAGCACACGTGTTAAAATGTTCTCATCAAGGGTTTCATTTGTAATTCACCGTGTCCTGTCTTCAGGGAAAAACCGTCAGTCCGCCCTAGCGACTGTTGGCCCTCTTCCCTTGTGAAGGCTGTGCTTTCACGCACCTCGGTGAGATCATCCATCTAGGCAGGCACTACATCAATTGCGAGCTGGGGAGCACCCAAGCGGAATTGGCTAGTTATGACCGAGATAATCATAATTTCATTGGCACGTTGATGTATACTCATAGTAACAATAAAAGCAAGCATCAGTAACCTACCTATTTATTCAGTAGTGACAGTATCCTAGCAACATGTATTTTATCAAGTGATCATTTTCAAAGTGATGTTTAGTAAAAGTTTAGTATTGCCAACGTGTTTGTAAGTACAAATGGGTGGGACGGACACACAGAACCCACAGCATCCCTGAGAACACAGAATCTCAATAGTGCGGTAATTGGGAAGCACCGCTGGCGCCTATATTACCAGTAAGTATTTATGTCATCTTTCATCTCGTGTCTCACCCAACGGCGTTAATACATACATCTATTATGTAATTTAATAAAGCCTCTGGCTCTGAGTTCATCAATAATTGCATATATCTCTCCGATGACAGAAAGATGTCCAACCCTTTGCAAGGAAACCAACCACCAAAGTCTATCAACTAGGTCATTGGGGTCTTCAGAATCATGTGTACCCCTTCGTTTGGCAAATGTCAGCACTTCATCATCATCAGTAGAATATACATCTTCACCAGCAACATAATTACCCTTTTGCTTTGCAGTTGTCGACATGACGTCGTCATCAGTAGAAGACACTTCTACATCACCAGCAGACTTGGAGGTCACAGATTCGTTGTCGGTGTCTTGGGTAGCATCTTTGGTTTCCACTTCACATGTTAGCAGTGCAGCGCTAATATTTACAACTCCTGATGATCTGTCTGGTTCCTACTCTGCAGCACTCATAGGTCCTTCTTCACACACATCATGCTCTGCAGCACTCAAAGTTCCTTCTTTGCACACACCATGCCCTGCAGCACGTATAGTTTTGCCTTCACACACCGGTTTGGAACACCACACAGTCCTGCATAATGTTAGTTTACATGACGAATCAGCAGGAAGGTTAGCCTTGTCATGTGGCAATGCATGCCGTCGCATGACAGGCAAAGACGTGTTACCTTTACATGTACCAGTGTGTCTCTTGAGGTTATCCAAATGCGGCACCACACATATCACACATAAGTATTCTGGAGGTCGGTCCTTTTGAACAGTTGCTTTTCTCATGGCGAAGAGTATGACAGCTTTTGCTGAAGATCATTCCGCAAGAACAAAACTGGTTTCCAGCCATGGAGGAAGTTACATCCATAGAGGCATGCTCTACGATAGACATTGTATCAGTTTGCACCATCTTCATGCAAAACAAAACTGAAGTTCTTCCCAAAGTAGCTGATCTATATATCTACAAACACACAGTACATCAGCGAGACTTAAGCATTGTACCAGATGTCAACGTAGCTAGTCCTTCAGCCAGCAGGACTGCACTCAAGCACACAACAGCCCTGCACTCAGTCCGTCAAATGCCGAGCATCAGTCCAACACTGTATTCCGTCTCGAGTCAAGCAAAGGGTGTCCTTACATTATCATGTCTACCAAAAAATTATTGTTGCACTACATAGTCTAGTATCTTGGAGGTCGTACACAGTGATGACCCCTCCCGGCTGACCCTCCTGGCTGACCCTGCCTGGCTGATCCCTCCCTGCTGATACCTCACATAGTAGTAGTAGAGATGTCACACTACATGTGTGACATTCTGCTGTTGTAGTGCGTTATACCTCGATTCTGCCAATCAAAGTATGTGGTATGTTGTAGTGGGGCATGCACCTAATTGCAAAGTGGTCTAAGTGAATTCGTTCTCAACTGTAGATGATCTATACTGAGTAATGTCCAACCGGAACCCTTTCCCATGCATACACTGCAAAGAGACATATGAAGCACAAATGTAAGTTGAATCCATATCGCACAGGATATCGATGTGATAAGTGTCAATGTGTCTTCACTTGTAAAGATAACTTAAAAGTACATATGAGAAAGTGCAAAGACCTTGTTCCTAGTAAGCAACAAACCTCTATCAGGTACCTGCCGTATCAAGTAATGGTACGCCAACTTCCGACCTGAACTATTTGTAGAGGAGAAGGAAACAGTGTCGCAATTGTGGTAAGATCTTTAGTAGAAATAGTAATGCACGACGACATGAAAGTTCTACCTGTGTGACAGTGTAGTAAACTGTATACACTACCTAACTGAATTGATGTTTATGGAATGCTTAACTCACATTGATGAAATATGAAACTATATATACAATGCGTAAATTTGACGGAATTGTCAGTGTGTTGTTATCTGAAGAGTGAACATCGACAAGGTGTAATTTTCCAACATCTACAATACCCACCACCATGAGACTAGTTGTTCTATGAACTTGAAGCAATCTGCCTTAACACGTGAACAATGCAAGTCTCAATTTGGACAATGTGATAGCTTAAAAATACATTTTGCATCATGTGATGGATTCTCTTCTGTACCAGCTAAGCGATGTAGGTCCGCATTGGATACACTCTCACCATCAACATCAGACCTGAACATTGCAGGTCATACTCCACAAGCAGCAAGAGTATGGACTGCACCTGCTATAGTGGATACTCGTGCACTGTCTCTGTGGGCGACACCGATCCTGGACATGTACAATTCTCCACAGTCATCAAAGTATTTATGCTGCTACTGTAGTAGGACCCTTAGTAAAAGATCCAATGCATGTCAACATGAGAAACCCGGACAATGTTCAATGAAATCGAGCTGGGGACTCTTAACTTACCAGTGTTATAGATGCAAACACGAGTTCACATGTTATCAACCAACAGGAAGCGTTTCATTCGAAGCACAATGCAAAATATGTAACTATCAGGAAAAATTATTTTGTGAGAGAAGTGACAACCATATGAAGAATTGCACATATGAAAAAAAAGCTACTACACCACAACTACCTGCTGTGAGCTTACCCAATGAGAATGAGTTCATCCTGAAAGAATCTGCTTTCCATGGTCTAATGAAGATGTACGTTGCATCAGGCATAGCGAAAGATATTTGTACATACCTTAAGCAAATGGAGCAGAATATTATAGATCAACTTACAGATGAGGTGGAAAAAGAAAGTGCGTTAAAATATTATATATGGTTGGAATGTCAACATACCAAACCAGAACCACACGATGATGAATTTAATCGGAAAGCCTTCAAGACCTCGAATGTGGCTCTGTATAACATGCTTAACATAGAAGACAGTGTTAAAGCTAGTATACAGAAGATTGGGAAGGATTCCGGTTGGACATTAGACAGTATATATCATCTACAGTGGAGAACGAATTCACTTAGACCACTTCGCAATTAGGTGCATGTCCCACTACAACATATCACCCACTTTGACCGGCAGAATCACGATATACTGTACTACAACAGCAGAATTTTCACACATATAGTGTGACATCTCTAATGCTAATATGTGAGGTGTCAGCAGGGAAGGTCAGCCAGGAGGAGTCAGCCAGGAAGGGTCAGTCAGGAGGGGTCATCACTGTGTACGACCTCCAGAATAGTAACATGTGATATGTGTGGTGCTGCATTTGGTAGAGGCGATAACCTCAAGAGAGACACTGGTACATGTAAAAGTAACACGTCTTTGCCTGCCATGCGACGGCATGGCAGGCAGATGTGTCTTCTACTGATGACGATGAAGCGTCGACAACTGCAAGTAAAAGTGTAATCATGTTGCTGGTGATGTAAATTCTACTGATGACTATGAAGTGCTGACATTTACCAAGCGAAGGCGTACACATGATTCTGAAGACCCCAACGACCTAGTTGATATACTTCGGTGGTTGGTTTCCTCGCAGAGGGTTGGACATCTTTCTGTCATCAGAGAGATATATGCAATTATTGATCAACTCAGAGCCACAAACTTTATTGAATGACATAATAGATGTATGTATGAGATCTGGTTATGCATGTAAATAAATATATTAACATTACCCCTTTTTTTTCTTTTCTTAATTCCTACTGGCTAGGCAATGTACCTACTGCTGTGTGTAGCTGCTGCCATACACATTTTTCGAACCTCTGGCTGCAAGTATATTTTGAACAAACATGCATATGTGTTTTAACTGTGTATCATGTTGTATTGTTTTTTTTCCTTTCATGGAGAGCAAGCAGCTGTCTGTAGAGACCTGGGTTCGAGGCTTGTCACTATGGGTAAACACAACATCGCGGTTATCATAGTAGAATGGTTGAACTTTTTCTTAATTCCAACTGGCTAGGCATTGTAACTACTGCTGTGTGTGTAGCTGCAGCCCTACACATTTTTCGAGCATCTGGCTGCAAGTATTTTGAATGAACATGCATATATGTTTTAATTGCATATCATGTTGTATGTTTTTTTTCTTCTTTCATGCACTCTAGCAAGCAATTGGGGAGAGCAAGCATGTTCTTTAGGGACCTGGGAAAACACATCATCACGGTTATCATAGTGGAACGATTGAACATGTAATGCTGGACCAAAACTGTCTAAGTGCATACATTAAAGGTTCGGGAAGTGTCGACTACATGTAATTTCAAAGGCTTGGTACTGAAGGTTCGGGCAGAGTACGACTGCTTGTAATTGCAAAGGCATGGTACATGCATTGACGGTTCGGGCAGAGCCGGCATAGTATGGCTGTCTGTAACTGTAGAGTATGTCTGTCATGGGCACTACATGGTCAGTAGGACTGACGACAAACTATTGTCTGCAGGCGCGTCAGCATGCACTTTCAACGGGAATCGAACCTGCTATATCTTATTTATTCAGGTAGGGTACAGAAAAAAAATGTGACGGGTGCAGGTAGGCTGCTCAGCCAACACGACAATTTGTATTAGTGATGGATTTACATAGCTTCTGTCGAATGACATATGCTGTATGGTCTTGTCTAGCCGTCGCTTGTGCAATATGCGCGTGCAGGTTGGTAGGTATTTTTCCTTTCGTGCACTCTAGCAGTCTACTGGAGAACACACTCAGAGCAATGCATATGACTATCTCTGATTGTGTATGATGAGCTTGGTATGCAAGTGCAGGTTGGGGACTGTCTGTATTTACAACTACTGTTGTAGACAATGGTGGTTACTACATCCGATAGTAGCTTTTATGATGTCTTGTATTACCATTCTCTACGGGAATCGAACCTCGAGGGTGGTTCAGGATATGTGCATTGTTTCCTTTCAATAGTATACAGATAAGCACGTTGACAAGGGGAGGTTGTAGTGAGGATGCAGTACTTGGTCAATATCTACCGTGTATGGAGAGGTGGGACTACCATTGCGTCTCCGCTCACAGCGGGGTCACGTTGACAACAAGATGTGCTCGTGATCTACGAGTAGTCATTGCTACCCCAGGTAAGGTAGGGGATAATTAGTTTCGTAATAATATTAAGCTTATCGTTCTAGCATGTGTTGATGCTGTATGTGTGGGAGCTCTGCTGTCTAGCAATGACTGTGTGTATTAATTGTGAGTGACATTGTATTACATACAACAAAGTCTCGGTACACGACTCACGAGTGCAAGGTCAGTCCTCTCTAGTGGGGTAGTACTAACCGTCTGTCTGGAAGTACATACACACATTGTAGGTTCGGGGGGGGGGGGGGAGCGACTGTCTGGAAGTAAGTACAATTTCATGGTCTATGAGTATTTACTGCTCCACCAGTTAGGGTAGGTGATAATTCGTTTCGTAATAGGAAACTTATCATTCTAGCATGTTTTGTATGTGTGGGGTGACAACTCATGCATGCAGGTGAGTGTGCATATATGTACGCACGCACATGTGTATCTACCAGTTTAAACAGTTACATTTATAATGCTTTCTTTTGAACTGGTGGTCGTATTGTTTCCATACCAATACGGTTGGCTATGAAATTGACAACTAAACGGTTCAAACGACTAGAAATTCCTGCTCTTCAATTTGGTCCACCATCTTGGAATACACACTGTCTAGCAAAATGGCAGCTGGTGACAAGTGTGCCGATGGTGCCCATTTGCACACATGACGGTGAGCTGGTGGTCATATTGTTTCCTTACCAATATGTTTGGGCTATAAATTTGACAACTACGGAAGTCGCACTGTCTAATAAATTGTGTGGCTGGTGGTGAGGCAGGCAGTGCACAGACGATGGCCATTTTTGCAATGACAGCCGCCGGTAGTGGTGGACACCCATGATGGCAGCCAGTAGGCTGTCAAGTAGGAAGTACTGCTAGGGTGACCCCACCCACACATCTATAATTGATGCCTATGTTATACAGTTCGGAAATTACAGTCACCTATGCTTCTAAGTTGACAAAATGCATAATTGACCCTGCACTCCTTCTCCTTGTCACGGTTGATGTCTATGTTATGAATTTGGCAACTATAACTTGAACGGTTTGGAAATTACAGCCATCTATGCTTACACGTTATCATAGGGCATACTTGACCCATGACCCTTCTCCTAGTCATGGTGGATGTCTATGTTATGCCCTAAGCGAAAGGGTCAGAAAGGGACAAGTATGCTCGGGCGTCCGCGCGCAGTGATGTAGATGGAGCTTGGCCAGGCGGTGGCGAGTGCATGAGGAAGTATGGCCAGGGTGTTGGGGGCAGGCAGAAGAGGGGAGGACAAGAGCTAGAGAGCACAAGGAAATGTGGCAGACTATGATGCCAAGGGGGGGAGGGAGGGAGGGAGAGTACGTGAGGAAGTGTGTGTGGCCTTACCGTGGTGCCGAGGGAACAGGAGAGAGAGCGTGAGAGAGAGAAAGAAAGAGAGAGAGGTGAGTACGAAAGGGGCAGCAGGCAGGTCAACATTTGTCCACGAGCCCCTTCTCATTGTCGTCGGGTGTTATGCATATGTTACACTTTTGATAGTGAAATGGTCAGAGCTTCTCTCAAATTTGGAGCTTGTCATTCCCGGTGGCCATCTTGGTATCGACGACCTATGTCTACCCAGGACAACTGGCGACCAGCTGAGGATGTCGACCATTTTGGCGGCTACTAGAAAATCGGTTTTGACATCTCTCCTAGTCATGGCAGATGTCTATATAATGATTTTGCCAACTATAACTTAAACAGTTCGGAAATTATGACCAACTATGCTTATAAGTTGAAATTGGGCATACTTGACTCCGTGACCCTTCTCCTAGTGGTGGTTGATGCCTATGTTATGAATTTGACCACTATAACTTAAAAAATTTGGAAATTACGGCCAACTGTGCTTATAAGTTGTCATGGGGGATACTTGACCCTGGTACCCTTTTCCTAGTCCTGGTTGATGCCTATGTTATGAATTTGACAACTATAACTTTACCAGTTTAGAAATTATAGCCAATTATGCTTATAAGTGTTATGCACACACACACAGACTTATGGAGGAGGCAGTGTTATACGAAATCCGATCGTTTGCAATGCCTTGACGCCCCACCGCTGCGCTGGCCGCAAAAATGGTTGACATCCTACGCTGGTCGACAATTGTCCACCATATTGTTGGTCAGTGGTGCTCGTGATCCATGATGGTGGTCCTGAGTGCTGTCATGGCATCTCTCCTCCTCCTCCACAATGATTCAAATGCCACAATGTGGGATCGGCCCTGGTATATACAAATTAGGACAAAAAGATGGCAGCCATTGATGGCTGCCAACATGGCCACCAGTGGCGGGAGGGAATTTTGGGAAATCTTGAGGGAATAAAGTGAAAAAGTGACGTTTTTGTATGCAAAATTGACCGTTTAGGATGATAAAAAAAAGGGAAATTCTCACTCCTGGGGTCCACAACCTGCAGCCTGATCAATAATACTCCTGGTTAAACTCACCCAGATGTGAGCACATACAAAATAAACAAAAAGGTATTTAAATTACTGCAAATTGATTAGGTGTAGACTGCCCCCTTTAACAAAAGTATTCAGTAACAATAAATATTACTTTACACCAATGTGAAGTTACCTTAAAAATATTATTTTGGATCAGTGCATCGGAATATTCATTTCAACACCAGTGTAAGTTATTAAAAAATCATTAGCCACCCAGGGCTTAAATGAAAAAGTTGGAACAATTTTTAATAGTGTACTATAGATTCGGTTTGCGTAAATACTTTATTCATGGATAGAAAGAAGGGCTTGGTAACTGGAATAAGCTTTAGAGAGCTTTAACAAAAATTAGCAAAGAAAGTAAAGGTTTAAAATAACTCTTAAATGAATAAGTGAAAACACACACAAAAGTTAACTCTTAGGGAGGAACCTGTCAAAAATTATTGGGATACATAACCTAGTCCTCTGTTTACTTCAAAGCAGTAATACTGACCCAAGTTCACCACTTACAAACACCAAAAGCATGCGGAGCGATTTAAACATCAGGTACTACAATTACCAATAACCAAAGTTTCTACTAAGAAGTCTGTAGAACAACTGCAATAACTAAGGTTCCATCCCTTGCAAAAAGGTAATTAATTATAGTACTGTTACGTGCTGCAGCTGGCGCTGACTCAACTGTCCCACGCCGTAATCGGAGACCCACCTCGCCCTCCCCTCTTCCTGGAATGATGTTCTCGCAGCCTCCTGACCTTCCCACCCCTTTTTTAAAATCCAGTGAATGCAGACAGCGGCAAGACTGGCTGGCATCACAGATCTCCTCTCGCCTGCTAGAGTTACTGATACGTTTAGTGATGATGCACGAATTTTCTGGTGAGACTGGCTGGTGCCTCAGTCCTCTGCGATGCATCACGCGAGTTGGGGAAGATCCTAGGTGGTGGCCTAAGACACTATATATACTGCCGCAACCCAGCGGCCAGCAGTCTTTGATGGAGGCCGCCTGGCTGAGTGTGAGTGAGCGAAATGAAGTGTGGACGATGACTGGAGATTGCGGGTCGACGGCGAGTGAGATGTTTGTGGCCTCAATGGACAAGAGGTTGTGAAACCGAAGAGTGAAGCCTACTGTGCGTGAGGGTGCTTGAAGGACTCTAGAACATTGCAACTGGCGAGACATGGACTAAACTAAGGTGGTACTGAATGGAAGTGTAATACTGATTTTATTGTAAATATTTAAACTGACAAATATGGATGCATAAATTATAAAATAATTGAATAGGTTGATACACTGTCTCCGTGGGACTGATCTTTAATTATTTAATTTCACTGATTTCTTTGTCATAACTAAACATTTTATTAATTGGTGTCAATTGTGAACAGTAAGTGATTTCAATTTATTGTGAGAATTTGAGTTCAGAAAAGTTTGCTGTAGTTATTGTAAATAAAATAAGGAAAATTATAATTAATTCTTTAATTTGATTAAGACCTCCATCCCTTAACGAACTTGGTATAGTTCACTTAATTTCTAGAGAGAGAAATTGTAACAGTACAGTAAACCTAACCTCCTTAGATCCTTGGCCAGAGCTGACGAGCTCGACATAATTACCTATGAGACATCTGCCAGGCTTTCGACACCTCCTACACTCATGCTCTACCCATGGTACACACTACCCGTCGGTCTTCTATCAACTAAGACTTATTTACTAAAAGACTATCTATCAACTTAACCTACTGAAAGGCATGGCCGGGACCATTCTTCCTGCAAAGCAGGGGAGAACGTCCCGACCACGCACCACACCACAGTTTTACCAAGTACTTAACATGCTCGTGCTGTCGCGGCCTCCTCCAGGCTGCACACCAGCGCAGCACTGTCTGTGATCGCCTGCTCCAGCTGCCCGCACACAACTCCCTGACCTCGTTACTTACAGTCGAAAACACCAGCTGCCTCGCCTGATGTCACGGCCGAGGCCGACGTCATGGCTGGCCAATCAGAGCCAGCCACCACCGAGATTGATACCTTGACAGCTCAAAGACAACCCTAGCGGCAAAGTACAGTGTTCATCAAAACATCCCAAATTTACAGAGGAAAGTGTCGGCGCAGCTCATAACTGCAGCCCTGTGTTTTGAAAGAGCAGAAGATAACAATTCTTCCAAACTACTGAAGGGGGAACAATAACGAGCACCTGGGCCGAGAAACATACGGCCAGCTGCCGTCGCTTCAGAAGAAGTCTGCTGATCCATGTGGTGCCGAAACTCTTTCAAATTAGAAAAACGAGTGACCTCATTTCCTTACGAACCTCGGCAGCCAAAAATAAAAAGGCTTTATTCATACAAAAACTAGCAATAATACAGTAAAGAAACTGATTCCTAATTCAATTCCATTATAACTTAAATGACCTAACCGACAAAAAAAAAATCCGCAAATTAAGAATCTCTGTTCAAACAAAAAAAAACTATTTAAAATAAAGAAATGAATTCTAAAAGAGACACTATCAGTTAACTTAACAACTAAAACCTCACCATCTAGTTTAAGGCCAAAAAATTAAAAAAAACATAACACTACCATACAACAGCACGACTTTTGAAACTGACTTCCCAAAATCAAATTTTGAAATAAAGATCATTAAATTATTTCTCACCACATTACTTATTTTTTTTTAATGAGAAAGAAAACACTTGTTTCTTAACAAACAAAATGAACAAGTAATAAGGAGGGCTTAACCCATCAGAAACAGCCTAATTCCCTAACCTAACCTCCAATGAAGGGAACTCCAAATGAAAATACTAAGAGAAAATTCAATTATTAACGGTAGGCCTATCGCATCTTAACAAAAAAACAAAGGGATAGGAAACCTCCTGCTGTTATAAAATGTAGGGCATACGAACAAAAAAAAAAAAAAAAGAAAGTGCGAGCAAAAATACCACTACTGATATCACGCTTAACTAAAAAGCTTAAATTAAATCTAAATCACAAAAAAAAATATTTAACCAACAATATGAACAAAAATACAATCACTTGTTGATTACCATACAAATACTAACAACTTTACATAGCTGCAAAAATTATAGCATATTATGTTCATTAAAAATATTCATCTACACTTCCAATTCAGCAAAAATAGTATGTATACCACGTACAAATGAATACAGAATAAAAAATAAAATGATTAATATACATGCAATTACAGTTATGTGATAACCTGACTCACTATATCATTTATCAACTAAAAAACAGGTGAAGAAATGTGACACAAATTGTGCTGGCAGATTTTAACAAGAGTATCCATTTTGGGTTATATGTTACACACTCCTAATGAGCTCTAATCACAACAGTGAAAGCCTGCAAAATGGTATTAAGTAAAGTGCAGCTTGATAGTTTATATCACTTATCGTCGGTAATCTGTGATGCACAACTATGCACATTCCTCCAAACCAAAAATACTACAGTTAAAATACTCTTAACTTGGGTATATTTGACTTGTGGCATCACTGTATTTTGAACTAACCATAGTACAATAATTTTTGACAAAAATTATTATTACGAACACAAAGTTACTAGACACAAGGAATGCCATGGTGGTGTAGTGATCAGACTACATGCCTCCAGCCAAGGCAAACTGGGTTCAAACACTATAGAGGAAGGGAGAAGTTAAATAGTCTGTGAATAATAATTGGCTGATTAACAAAAGGAAGTTGTGCAACCATAACAAAAGTCAAATGATTGCACTGCATTTCACCACGCTCCTTAACTTCTGCACTTGAGTAATTGTAACTGAAATAAAGGTAATATACATCTGACTAAGTAATTACTTATGAATTCTGACCTAGGAGAACAACTGCTGACAGATGTGTGAGCGTTGTTGAAGATTAAGCTTTTTGTTGCAAGTGCATCTAGGTTTGGCGTCTGGCAGATTTTATTCAGGTAGGTTCCCATTTGAAACCCTGCATCATCAGCTGCAAGCCATTCCGTTGTTATTCATAAAACAAAATAAAGGCTACATATTACTACAAATTATTTAAATAACTTATTTACAACAAACTATGCCTACACAGTATATTATTAAGAACACATTTGTCTGAAACTGTAGGCCTACAATCAAGACACTCAATTCAAAGATTGTATACTTGGCATTGCATTCAATGAGCTGTCTGCATCATGCTCAGATCCGTATCTTGCAGCGAAAGGTAACCTTTATAGCACTTCTGTCTTAAGACTGTTAATTTTATAGACATCCATTTCTAATGACAACTTTTGTGTCACAAATGGATTCATTACTTAAAATATTTGTAATTTTTTATTACATACAATTAGAGTAATTTTTGTAATATCATAATTGGTGTTTTTAACGTGATTTCTAAAGCATCCAGAATAGAAATACACTTAGATTTTGATTAAAAACTATACTCTTATTAATCCCTTTTTTTGAAACCTTTAAATAAATAAATTCTAGTAAAATGTATATCAGTGACACAAAATACTATCATACGAGATTATTCAGGACACTTTAAAAGGGATTTTGTTTGCAGTTGTTGTTTGCAACAAACGTAATGAAACTATACAATTCGACATCAGGGCTGCCACATGCGCAAACGAACATTTCTTCAAATTGTCGTAAGTTATTCCCAGCATTCCAAGTAACCTCAGCTGACAGTATATGCTTTCTTCTTTTATACGTAACTTAAAGAGCATGTGTAGCATGTGTACTGAGTTGTGCGTGCTGTACAGTTGGGTACACACCACTCTACTTCTACCTCAATACAGGAATAAAATTAGACTCTGCATTCACAACATTTGCCACATGAATGTTGCATCCAAAATTGTTGTCCCACAGAAATAGTGAGCAACTTCCAGTTAAATTTCATTAACATTTCTCTGCTCCACTGCTTTAACTCTACATGACCGAGTGCTTAGTTTCCATGCAGTGGAAAAGAAAGCTCCTATATCACATTTACTTAATTATTTTATGTGATTACAAATGAGTCACATTGAAGTAATTGAAATATGGTACATATCATATACTACTCCGAATTAACAATAATCATAACAAAATTTCTTGATTTCTTCCAATTTTTCATAGTTACATTATTTTGCCTCCCACCGAAGCGAACCAGGTTCGATTCCCCGTGGGGTCGCCCTCTGATTTTCACATGTGGAAATTGAGCTGGACGATGCCGCTGGTCGGCAGGTTTTCTTGGGGATATCCCATATCCCCCATACTTTCATTCCGATGCTGCTCCATTCTCACCTGGCTTCACCCTCATCAGCTCTCAAGACCTCTACGTGTTAAGCACCCAAATCTCTTCACTCACTCACAAGACCTTATGTTTGCAGGTCTCAGGTTTTACAATAGTCCACTTTTCAGAGGGGATGACAGACAGGCAGGAACACACAGAAATGTGACAGGTGTTAACTTCTCTCTACTGTGGCTCAGAGAAGCATGGGACTTGTCTTAAACAGAGTAAGTGAAGTGGAAGACTTTTTAGGTTTTGATAATAATATGCTGAATCAGGACACAGAAAAAAGGAATGAGATTAAAGAGGAATGTAATGCTGAATGTATAAAGGTTTTAAGTGACTCAGTTCCTGTAAGTGAAAATCAATTGTGGCAAATTGATGATTTTGAGGAGAGTGTACCTAACTATAAAGAATTCAATGTGTTGATGTAAAATGTAGTACACGAAAGAAGACTTCAGGTATGGGGGGTAAAACTACATGTTTGTAATAAATTAAATATGAGATTAGAATCAAATGTTGGTTACACCAGTCAGGGTCTATTGAGAGTAGAGTGCAAGTAGCACAAGATTATTGTGGAAATTGGGGGTACTCTCGAGTGAAACACTGTGATGTATTGTTCAGAAAGAATTTTGTAAGGTGAAAGAAAAGATTGAAACACAGGGTCAGAAAAGTAGCGAGGAAAAAGACGGGAAGGGCAGTAGATTTAAGACAGTAGGGGAAAGGAAAAGTGTAAAGTACAGTATGAGGAAGGTCATAAGAAAAAAAGGGAAGGAAAAGGAGATGCAGAGTGAGGTCATGGGGTAAGAAAAGAAAGAAAAAATAAATAAAGGCAGACAGACTGAAATATATGTTAAGTAAATAATTATGTTTTTTAACATTTTTCTTATACAGTTTTTTTAATATTTTTCTTATACAGTAATAATATAAGAAAGTTAATGTGTTCATTTTGAGTAATAATTATTTTGTTAAAATAAGCATACAAGATGAAGGAGAAAGGAGGGTAATGATATATAGAGGATAAATGTGGTAAATTGTAAGATTTCCATTACAAAGCCTTGGGTTAGACAACCGTGAATAATGTTACATTAATGTAGTTATTGAAAGGTTTCAAACTTGCTGGCCAATAAATGGTTATTTTATAAAAAAAAAATATTAATATGAAACAAAGATGTTTATTTTCATGTGTTTTTTAAAGATATGTACAGGTCCGTGTAATTATATAGGATACTAGTGTTTAAAAGAGAAATAAAAATGTAGCAGAGAAGAACAAATAACAAGTAGGCGAAGGGGTAGAGTGTTTCTATATTAATCAATATTGAATATAATGTGACGCCGGCCAAAAAGCCGGTGACCATCAGCCCATGACGGTGCTCGCCAATTAAATACACGTAGTAGTATAACGTGTTTAATAAGAGAACAGCCCCAACTTCCAGTGCAGTCATAATTAGTGTTTTGTCTAAATTTATTTATGTTTCAAGGGTCAAGTTTTGTACAAACGTCTTTTTAATGTAAGGGTTATGTCTGTGTTTATGTTTTTAATTTGAAATGTGTATAGAAAATTACAAGACAGTAATTCACATAAAGACGTCTTTAAAAGATATTACAAAGTTAACAGAAAATACTAATTTAAATTATACATGTAATATTGTTTACTAGTGCTTTTGTGCCATTGCATTTAATAATTTAATATTTTATGAGGCGTGCATAGCATCTCCGCTCGTCTGAACCCCGTAGGCAGCCATGTTAGGGTTGCACGAGCTTGCCTTGTTACAGTTGTCCGAGTGGTGCTGTATAGGTAAGACAGTCTGTCAAGGAGAGCTGGTGAGGTAAGACACTGTCATGTGCGCACTACAACTTTTGTTCACTGAGTAGGTTTCCATAGTTATTTAGTTTACCGGTTAACCTTTACTTGCGTACATTTTTGCCAGACATTTTCCCCAGCATTATGCTTCCGCTTTATTAATTTCTTGCGCCCTTGTGCATTTTTAAACTTAATCAAGGAGAATGAGGAGAAAGATGTCGGAGCGGTCACGCGACCCGTGCAAATTGAATCAGGCGCCATCCGCCTATGTTTATGGCATTTCATTGTAACTTCTAGGTTATTGCTACACGTAATTTTAAGAGCTTAATTTTTATGTATGTATTTGAGGGTAATTTTTTGTGTTTGAAATTTTACGGCAACATTATGTATAACCACGTGGCCGACCGACGCCAAGTCTTTGTATACGCCATTGTTACGTTTGAGAGCTTATTTATATAACATTGTATGTACAATAATTTATCTCAGGGTTCCATGTCAATTTTATTCAGGGTTCAATGTATTTTTCACATAAATTGATGCTTTTTGTACTTGACCACACGGTTATGTTAATGTTAGATTTTACCACCATAAGGCATGCTACACGCCTGCAATCAAATAGTAAAGAGGATAAGATAATTTTCTCTGTAAGAATAATCTTTTGTCTGAATTTAATTTGCAGTTTCCACGCAAAAATATAGCAATTCCACCTGCACCACGTGGTCCGCTACGAACTTCATCAAGCAGCATCCGTGCCATCTAAGCTTGTTTTCACGCATGTGTGTGTTGATTGTGAATATTCATCTCATGTCCCATCTTATTTCACGTATCATTCAAGGGTTTATGTAATTTTGTAATTAGTGTACGGTGCAATTATTCCCATCCTAGCCGGCTCTGTGTATAGGCCGTCATCACACTACCCACGTGCTGGAGGGCGAACCCCGACGAGTTTGCGTTAGTGATGCAGAGTAATCACATGTGTTAATATGTATTAAGGATTTCATTTGTAATTCACAGTGTCCTGTCTTAAGGAAAAACCGTCAGTCCACCCTAGCGGCTGTCTGCCCTTTTCCCTTGTGAAGGCAGTGCTTTCATGCACCTCGGTGAGATCATCCATCTAGGCGTGTGCTAGAGTACTTGCGAGCTGGGGAGCACCCAAGCAGAATTGACTAGTCATGACCGAGATAATCATTTCATTGGCACGTTGATGTGTATGCATAATGGCAATAAAACAAGTCTACAGTCAACTTAACACTTTTATTCAGTAGTGACAATGTCCTAGCCACATATGTTTTATCTATTGTTTATTTTAAGTGATGTTTAGTAAAAAGTTAAGTATTGCCTACATGTTTGTAAGTACACACAGGTGAGACGGACACACAGAACCCACAACATCTCTGAGAACCTTGAGTCTCAATAGTGCGGCGCCCAAATTACCAGTAAGTATTTGTGTCATCGTTCGTCTTGCGTCTCACCCAACGGCGTCAATTGCACACAATTGTTCATGACCATATGATGATGTGAGTGTAGTGAAGAGTGGAGTAAACAGCAGTACAGTGTAAGGAAGGTTTTCAGTAGAGAGAAAAGTCAGTACAAGTTTTCAAGACTAAAAAAAAAAAAAAAAATAGAGGCATCATGATTATGTGTTTGGGTGATAGCGATGCCGAAAGGATAATACTTATTTTATTTATGTGTGTGTATTGAAGTTTTATAAAAATATTAATTACCGATTTGTATTTATTCTATTATGTTTGTTATATGTTGAACTTTTTCATGCATACATACACTTGCAATTAGGCTACCGCCCGGTGGCAAGCTCTCTCAACTCTCCTTCACCCAACCAACTCCTTTTCAACTACCTTCCTGAATTTACCAAACCCTCTCACAGATACCAATTCCTCCCTCAACACATTCCACTCCCTCAAAGACTTCACAAGCATGGACTGCCTACCCCGCTCCGTTCTCCTCCACACCTTCTGAAGCTTCTCACTGTTGTTTCCTCTTCCCCTAAACACCCCCTTACTTAGCTTGCAGTGTAGCCCTCCCTATCCTCCCTCTTCATTCACCACCCTGTACATCCTGACTAACCGTTCAACTTTCCTCCTGTCCTTCAATAAGCTCCACCCCATTTCTTTCATCATCACTGATGGCCTATAATTCCCTTCTTCCTCATCATCCTACCCTTGCCTTCTCCACCTACCCTTCACCCATCTTGCTGCCTTTCTCTGCACCTTTTCCAGTTCTCGCACCTCCACCTCCACATACAGGTCCCATACTGCTGCAGCATATTCTAACATTGGCCGTACCATTGTGCCATACGCCTTCTCCTTCACCTCACAGCTGACTCCATTCAGCACCCTTCCCAGCATACCCAGAGCCCTTCTTCCCTTTGCTACCACCCTCTCTACCTGTTTTTTCCACCTGAGGTCTCCCTGCAGTACAATCCCTAGATACTTATATTCTGCTGCTTCTTCTATCTCTTGTCCCTCCCATCTGTACATGTCCCTGCTTATCATCTTCTTCCTTGTGAACCTCACTACCTTAGTTTTTCTTACATTTATCTTCATTTTATTTTTTCTGGTCCACAACCATATCTTATCAACGTCCGCCTGCTGATTCCCCCCCCCCCTCCACCTCAGCATATACAACACAATCATCTGCAAACAATCTGATTTCGCCCCTAATCCCCAAATCCATGTCATTTACCATTATTGTAAATAACAAAGGACCCAGCACGCTTCCCTGTAGTACACCTGAGGTCCTCTTCCTCCAATATTGCCTCCTCCACTTTCACCCTCTGCCTTCGCCCCCTGAAGAAGTCCCCTATCCATTCCACTACCCTCCTGTCCGGTATCAGTGCCTCCACTTTCCTCATCAATGTCCCATGGGGAACCTTATCAAATGTCTTCTCAAAATCTATGAAGCAGGCATCCACCTGCTTCCACTCATCGACAACCTGCACCAGATCCTCTAATAACCCAGCCAGCTGAGTCTCACATGAGTAACCCCTCCTGCAACTATGCTGGGACTCCTCCAACCAATTCCTATTGTTCATAACCCTCACCACATACTGTACCACCAGCCTCTCCATTACTTTTCCTGTACTTGATGTGAGACTCACCGGTCTGTAGCTGCCAGGCCTCCCCCTAATCTCTCCCTGCTTGTGTATAGGTATCACCATAGCATCCTTCCAATCTTGTGGTAACTTACCCTCTCCTAAGGACTTTTTAAACAGCACTTCTAAATATTTCGCCAACTCCCTGCCACCAAACTTTAGTGCTGCGTTTACTATCCCATCTGGACCTCCTGCCTTACTGCTCTCCAAACCCCTAATTACCTTTTCTATCCCCCACTCCCTCATCTTAAACTCAATATACACCTCCCGAACCCTGTTTGTCCCCTATTCCAACCCTCCTTTGCCTCAAACACTGATAAGTACCGTCCTTGCAGCATCTCCGATTTTTCTTGGTCATTTGTCACATGCCTACCATCCCTTCCTGTTAGCAGAAGGATCCCTTCCTCTCCTCCCCTTAACCGCCTAACATACCTAAACAATTTCCCCCATTCTTTGCCTTTTCCTTCTTCCACCATGTTCCCAAGAAATACATTCTTTGCCTGTTTGATCTTCCTTTCAAGCTCCCTACCCATTTGTTTCATCATTTCTTTAGATCTTATTATCCCTTCATTTCTCCACTTGGCATGTAATTTTCTGCACTTCTTCATCATTTTCAAAATCTCCTGTCCATAATATGGCGGATCTCCCCCAGTCCGTAACCTTTTCATTGGCACAAATTTCTCCAACATAACCTCCATTAATCTTCTAAACTCCCTCCACAACCCCTTTACACCCTCCTCCATAGACCATTTTTAAACCTGTCTCTCAGGAAGATTTCTGCCCCCTTCTTGTCTCTTCTCCCATACTGCCACACCAACCTTTCTGCCATTTGTACTTCTCTCATCCTGCCAATCCCAATTTCCACAATCGGGATATGATGGTTGCTTATACCATCCAATACTATTGCACCAAGTACAGCATTCCTAGGTCTGACCAACACCACATCCAGCACTGACCCAAGACCCTCGTCATTCCATCTCGTAGGTGTTTCTACTACTTGGACTAATCCTCTGTTGACTAACTGTGCTGCCATTCTCTGCATCATGCTACCCATTCCTTCTGCATCCTCTACCCATTTCATCCCTGGCAAATTCAAATCCCCTGCTACAACAACCCACTGCCTGTCCTTTAGTCTATCGACCCTCTCCTTAATCATCTCAATTGCTTGCCATCCCTGTCCTGGTGGTCTATACGCTGCCAGCAAAGTAATACTCTTATTACTACTACCACTCAATTTAATTTCCATTACCTCGACATCCTCACTAACCCATTCTACCGCCCCTTTTAGCCCTTTCCTTACACACACCATTATTCCTCCTCCTCTCCCATCCCTGTCTCTTCTGAAGATGGTGAACTCATCCTGCCTACACTATATGTCCAGTACTTCCTCAGTCAACCAAGTCTCCACAGCTACCACTATATCCGCCCCATATCCTTCAACCTTTCCCCAGAAGCCCTCCAGCTTGTTGTACACACTCCTACAGTTCACCACCATTATCTTTATACTAGTACTCTGCTTTACCATCCTACATTGCTTACCTGCTATCTCCACCCTTGCAGCCTCATCAATGCTATCCTCTCCATTTCTCTCCCCTTCCGTTTCCTTGCTTCTAACTGATTGCTATTTCAACAACTGCTGCTCTGCCCTGACCCTCTCCATGCAGCCAGCTACTTCTCTACCTAGCAGGTCACCTAGAATCCTCTTTCCCTGTTCGGTCAGATGAACCTGGTCCCTCCCTACACTTTCCCAGCCTACCCATTTCCTACTATCTATAAATGTAGCCCTCAAATCCCTGCACACCCTCTCATATACCTCACTCGCAGCCACTGCCTTCCTATAGGATACTCCTTTCCTAACCAGCACGCCACTGACTACTGCCCTAGCTCCAGGAAACTTCTCCCGCACTTTCCTCAGCAATCCCCTGAGGTCCCGCTCTACCTCCTGCCCCACCTTCCTATGAGCCAGGTCATTTCCCCCTACATGAATGAGAACGACCTTTGCCTTTATATGTCATTTCCTTCCTGATATTCCTCAGCTCCACCCCCTTTACAACTTAATATGTTTGAATGTTGTGTTGGTAAAGTCTCTGTAATGCATGTTAATAATTGAGTGTCTTGTTATGTCTTATACGTAATTTTGTCTTTAATCTCTTTGGTAAAATTGTTTTAATAGTATGTAAGTTTATTATTCAGGCATCTGCTGTTGAAAAAATAATGTTTTGTCATGTTTGTTCTGTTCTAAAGAGGAATATGGTAATTGAATGAATTGTGAATTTAAAATTAAAAGTTTTATGTTCAGCAGCTTCATGTTTTAAATTGTTTTGATAGATGTACAAGTGATAATGCTTGTTGAAGAATAAGAAGGGAAAAAGAATTAACCTTCTATCCAAATTTAATTTGGCATATCATATATTACATTTGTAAAGTCCAGCTGAGTTCCTCAAGACTGCTGATCTGGTAAATGCAACTTAATTATCGTATTGATGTTGAACATTACGGTTATAGTTTTGTGACATACCAAACTGTGTTTCATTTTATGAACTATTTTACATCCTGAATATTTGCAACCACCACCCAGAAGCCCATGCTTACGCAAGTTCTACCAACGCTAGCCCAGAATCAGTTGGATTAATTTGAGTATGTTTATGCAAGGAGTATGTCGCAAAATTATAGTGTCAATATGATATTTTAATGATAAATTATGATTTTCGTCTAAACTTAATATTTTGTTGAATATATCTCTGAGCTACAACAAATAATAAAATGTGTTGCTATACTCCAATTCTAAACTTAGTCCTAAGTTAGTCTTACATTTGATTGATGAAATTCTCCCTTGTAATGTGTACCCACTTTCATATGTATACCGGTAACTATATCACATCGTTCTCTTCATAAATTTGGTTTGCATAACATGGGGTATATAAAAATGTTTTATCCATGTTATGTTAATTTTTCTACATGTGTGTATCCATCCTGATACCATTTTCTCACTCCCCTACAGAATATATGGCTCGCCCAACATCGGGGCATATGTGTTCCTACTATCCTCTACATATAGCTCCAATCTCTTCATTGTTAAATCATCACCTTACACAATTTCTAAGGAATATGAAATTCAAGATAAGGTTCCTCGTAGAGGCCACCTATCTGCAGTGGATGGCATTCTGCATTTGGGTCAGCAGCAGGGAGACAACGATGCACACTTCTTAGAACCTGGATACACGAGGCAACCTTCACTAGGGATGGCATCAATTTTCACAATTTCCATGAGCAGGCAGGTGAGAACTCCCATGGAATTGCAACTACGCAGACACAGAACCAACATCAGTTAACACCAAAAGTCTGGGGTGGAATAGTTGGTGATTGTGTTAATGGGCCCTCCATTTCTGTTACCTGGACAGTTAAATGGGCAGACCCACAGGAACTTCCCAGGGAATTACTTTTCCATCCTGCTTGAGGACATTTTGTTACATCACAGATGAGCAGCACAGTTGTTCAGATGCGGGGGACCAACTATGGGTCCTCCCTGTCCCGTTAATGATTGCCTGATCTAAATTCCATCAACTTGTACTTAATTGGATTATGTAAAAGCATTGCTTTACAGTACTCATATTGCCAGTATTCATATCCTTCTACAATGCATTGTAAATTCATCTTAACACATTTGAGTCAGCCACAACATATTTTTAAGGGCGAGGTCATCCAATGAATGACCACTGCATGGCTGTGTTGATCCCAATGGTGCAAATATTGAATATTTCCTGTAGTGCAAAACATACTCTGGACAGTAAGTTATAGCTAGGCCCAACAACAAAGCCAACTTCCTGGCATGTACATTTTCTCTGCCGCAAGAAAGCCTCCTACATTTGGAAAGCAATTATTCAGAGAGGAAGCTGAATAGATCATCCGTTAGTTTTTTATTCATACATTACATACAACACAACCTGTAAGACGCATCCATGTTTTTTAAAACTTTCCGTAATCATACAAAATAAAACCGACAATTTTTGGTATTTTGTATAGCGAAAAAGGTGAATGAAATAAATTCACAAAAGAAAATGATTTTATATTATTTTAGTAGGGTTATAAACTTTGCTCATATTACAGGAACTGAATAATGTTATAATCACTTTCCTTGCATATTTTCATACAGAAAATTAGGGGAATATTTATCCCGTTGAAAGACGAGTTTTGGTCATCTGGGGTCTTCATGAGAAAGCCCTCAGGAGTAGACGGTGGCAGTGACAGTGTCACTGATATGCTGAAAAATGCTTAAAGCATACTATCCTAACAGAGATTAACCCAAACAGTAGCTCTTATAGTATGCATATTTGTGAATTATTCTGATGTTTTTGACATTTGATCTGTTTTGGTAGTATAGTAACCACTTCCACATTTTCTCTGTATCAAAGTAACACAATGTAATGATATATTACTAAAAGCCCAAAAAATAAATAGCTAGCCTTTTAGCCATCAGCCTGAGATTAAATATATAAAGGTTCTTATCAGAATTTTTTTTAACTTCCAACACGCACGCACGCGCGTGCACGCATGCGCACACACACGTGCACACACACACATGCATGCACACACACACACACACACACACACACACACACACACAAATTACAACTTTTCTTTAAATTGAAAATAATAAAATTTCAATTTTTGAAATATATTTGGTACAAAAATAAACTCTATTAAATTTTTCTTTTACACTACACACAGAAAAATGCCTAATCAGAATGAAATGAAGAGTAATCATCATCTTTCTATTTTAACAAACATCAAAATAATACTATAATAATATAATTTAATTTGGTATAGCTGGTTCATGGATGATGGAACACTGACGTCAACCTTTTACAAAAGCCCTGTTACTTGCTGCACATACATATTTTAAGACAAACCAAGTTACATACTTCCAATAAAGTTGGGAGCTTTACAGGAAAATACATTTCATTACATAACTTAGTACTGTAAACTATATTTAAATCTGTGAACACTAAATTAATCTAATTTTTAGTTTCTTGATAAAGTCAGAATTATAATTAGGTCTACCAGAAACCAAGCACTTGAGAAAGTTCTGCTTATGACTTACTTGTATGTACATTATATATTCTTCTACTCAGAGTTACCAACTTTTTGAAAATTGGTAAAAAAAAAAAATCAATATAATCAATCTCTCCTCTGGCATGTGCTGATATGTCTGATAATTAGATAAATGAGCAGTTACAAATGAACCACCATGAATTATTGACACATGCTCGAAAAGGCTGTAGGGACTAGTGTTGCTCCCGTCTATCAGAGAATTGAATGCCTAAGGTTATCATTGCAAGAATGTTCTGGATATCGTCCTCGCCTCCCTCGAGACTCAGGGTGCAGGGAACTTTCTGGATTGGGCCAGCTGGTATATATAAGTAGCGACAGGCTCCCAGAAAACAGTTTGAAGCCTTGAGTCTTGTACAGCGAAGCAATAAGCGATAACAACTGAGACCTGCGAGAGTTAAGTCTGCAAGCATCTGTGCAGTAAAGAGTGAGACTGGATGCATTAGGCCCATTCTACAGTGACACGGATGCAGATACGGAGCATGGAAGTAAAGCACGTAAAACACACTGTGTTCAATCTACAATGAGATGCATGCTGATTTGGATAGCGTACAGATACATGTAAGAAAGCTGGGCAACTCCCAACTCTTCCATGTTCATAAATCCATGTAGCCAATAGGAATAGAGTATTTGGGTTGTTGATATTCATTTTTGTCGCCATTGTGTTATACATAGCCACAAGGGCATGGATTTACTGTGGCTGTTACAATTTTGGTTTTAATAAACACACGCACATGGTTTGGCAGTAGTATTTACACAGTGTTCAACACTGTAAAAATATACAAAATGAGGCGTATACATTTAAAAACCTATATCAGTAATTTGCAACAGCTGATTATTTTTGATTTTGTAACTTGCAGGACTGTGTGTTTCTTTGTACAGTAGAATATGTGAAAATTCATCCAGGGTCGTTCACTTATTCTGTTTACGTGTTCAGAGTCAGTTTTCTTATGCATCGTGCATTGTAATGGGCCTTTGACATACATTTGGAATGATAGCAATAGATGGTGTAGTGTAGGGATATTGGAAAAACAGAGACTGGGAGATCTGGGCAAGGGCTGGCAGTAGCGAGAGAAACATGGTGACCTATTGGTGTGTATGACTAACACTGCATGGTGTAGGTGTTTTTTCTGGTAGTAAGGAAGTCGTCATTCGGGCAATGTTGGCTCATGTTGCATTCATAATCAACGTAAATTCTTTGCGTTTCGGGAATTGCCGGTAAATTCCCGTTTGTTGTCAAAACCGCAGGGATGGACGATGGGAAGAAGTGTCACACATCACAATGGCGAGTGCAACACAATTTCAGATTGTGCCACCTTTGGGCTTAAGTGTGCCCCGTCCACTTTCCAAAATATGACGTGGAGGTCCTAGATGGGATAGTCGGAGGTTTCACAATGGCTACCTAGACAATATGGTCGTGTGATCAGAGACATTGAAGGACCACGTCCATCACTTAGCAATTGTCCTGGAAAGACGTGTTATTTACGGTTTGACCTGTGCCAACCAGAAATGTTGCATAGGTAAAACCAGTATCTAGTACCTCGGTCACATGGTTGGCAGGGAAGGGAACCGCCCTACACCAGAACAGTTAACCCTCATTGACGAGAATTCTATGCCCACCATGTGGAAGAGATTACGGAAATTTTTCGGCCTGATCAACTGACTTAGGCAATACATACAAGACTTTGCTGTAATCAATGCACCACTCACTGAAATACTCTCGCCCGCTAAGAAATACAAGTGGGACACAAAAATGCAAATCACGTTCGAGGAAGTAAAATACAGTTTCTCCCAGTGTCACGCCCTCGCACATATTGATACGAGCCATCACCTATATTTGCAAAAAGACGCCAGCAAGGAGGGTATTGGGGCCATACTGTTCCAGTATAGCGACGGCCAAGAGCGTTGTGTCATCGATTACACTAGTGCCAAGCTTGCAACACTGAGAAACGTTACGATGTCAAAGAACATGAATGTTTGGCAATCATTTGGCCCATCAAGCTATATCGTGTTCATCTAGAGTATAGGCGATTAACCCTAAGAACAGATAACCAGAGTTTATTGTGGTTACACAAGATGCGTGAAGTTCGTAGTAAGCTCACAAGGTGGTTGATGCTACTACAAAACTTTGACTTTGTTGTCGAACACATGCCCGGCCGAGACAACCAGCTGGCCGATACCCTCTCATGTTCTCCGAATGAGGGATAAGTAGCGGTAGATTCTGAAGAGTGGGAAACAGTATTACCTCTGGAGAATAACGGCACAACTCCACCTGTACTTCTGCAACACATTGCAGCGAACGAAACAAAACTGCACCCACTAGACGAAACGTGCACAGACATCTGTATGTTTACATCCTGAACTAACAACAGATGTCCATAGAGGTAAACGAAATTAAGGAACAGTGCATATAATAAGTGTTGGAGAAATGGCGAGTAGTAGACAATAGTTTAGAGACACGGAACAGCCAGAATAAAGGCTGGTGGTGCCTATAAGTGCCACCAGGGCACGCAACACTGTCATTTACGTCGCCCACAACAATCATATGTCTGGACACCCAGGTGTAGCACAGACTGTTCGCAATATTGTGTCATCCTATTTGTGGCTAGGCCTCACAAAGGAGGTTGGAGAGTATGTGCCCCAGTGCCGCAACTGTAATGTGTAAAAGATCTGCAGATCTGATGGAACCGCACTGCAACACCCATTCGAAGCAATTGCATTAGACTTGATGGGCCCTTACCCCCACTATTTAGGGGGAAAATGGTACATTTTAGTGGTTACTGATTTGGACACATTGCCAAGTGCATGCATATGGCACATAGCTGCCACTTTGAAAAAGGTGTTTTCCCTGCTGGGATTATCCGAAAACACTCCTCAGCAATAACGCCACACAATTTTCTGGACCACGCACGAGGGGGTTGTGTAACAAATGGCATGTCGAGCACTACACGACTGACATTTACCATGCCTGTGCCAACCCAACAGAGCATATAAACCAGGAGTTAAAGGCACAGTTATGCCTTAGGGTAGGAGACGATCACACAACATTGGCCCAGCACATACCGAATGTAGCTTTCTGCTTGCGTAACTGTACCAACGAAGCCACCGAGAAATCTCCTGTGGAAATGCTATATGACGCAGGACTAGCGTGCCCAGGGTAATTTGCCTGCCGTGCACCGGACTCTAAACCAGAAGCTGCAGACTCTGAGCGAGAGAATGAGAAAGAAAGTTACACCATCCAGATGCGCACACCAACTAGAAATGCACATAAAAAAATGGCTGCCGGAGACGAAACAATCTCCGAAACCCTTGTTGCCACGTGATCATGTTTATGCGAGAGCACACCATCTATCCACTGCCAAGCAGAATTTTTGCACTGGGTTCTCCCCAAATGGACTGGAGCACATAGGATTCTTGAGGGAATTAGCCAGATGTCATACCTAGTGCAAATCGAACCTAGGAGGAGATGTAAGATCCATAGGGATGACATTCGTACGGCATCTTGTCCTGGACGACGACCGATAACCACGCCCACCTGCCAACCGGGAAGAAGTGGGAAAAGGCCAGATGGGCCAAAATTTGGAAAGTGTTGCAGAGGCACAAGTGAGTGGAAGTCTTGCCGCCTAACCCAAGCCAAAGCTGCAATCCGAGTGAAAGTCCTACGCCGCCGGAAGAGAGGTCATCCCTCGATTTTCGTGGATTTGAAGCTACCACACTGTCTGTTACCACGCCTGTCATAACAACTGTACATAGGCCAACAACAGAAGAAATAAGCAAAGTGTGGGGAGACGAATCATCATCCCTCAAGTTTCGCTGCTTTCCAGCTGCCGCACCGCCTACTGCTGCCCCCGCCACAAGAAGAACATAGTGGTCGGCTGCAGGGGAAATAAGTGACGTGTGGGGAGGAGAGGAGTCACCCCACGACTTTTGCTACTTTCCAGCCACTGAGCAGCCAGCTGATACTGCTGAGTTTCAGAGGGCAGCACCACAGCTCCTTGATGCCATGTGGGGGGAGGTGCCCACCCTTGCATCCAACATAGAGAAAAACAATTACAGCAGCGCAATGAGAGCAGTTCTTCCACCGGATTGGCCTGTTCGTCGGCTTATCACTGCCCGACCGGCTCACACCAACAGAAGGCGACAGCCTCGCTTCAGGCACCAGGAACGCGCCAGCCAGGGCTCAAGCATGTTCACTCATGCAACCGGCGTGCACCCTTCCGCACACCCTAGGAGGGATCCTCTGCAATCTTCACAGATGCCCAGTGTTCTTGACGTCACCAACGAGCACCAGATACGTCACACAAGGTAAGGAACTGGCCACTCCCTACTCAAAGGTTAAGGCAGCACCCCTTGCGCCATCCCACCTCCTGCTGCACTTCAGAGTAGTCTTCACTGCCAGAGGTCACCATATCGCCACATTGGTCTCCCTGGGGGAGGAGGGGGGGCATTTGACGTAGCCCTCGCTGCCCTGCTTGGGTGGCAGACCAATACTGCTCGCTGCACGGTTCACTGTGCCGTTCATCCAGGGACGGGTCTTGTGACCTGTTTAGTGATCCAAATGACCCACTCGCCAAGAGAGATCTAGTGTGCCTATGATTTAATCGGACAAGTGTTGTGATCCCCTGGAAGCAGACCCTAAAGTAAATATGGGGTATTGTTATCTCCCATTTACTTCCCCTCAGTGCTCCGTAATTAATTAAAGAGTGCCCGGCCATGTGGTCAACGTAGTGAAAGAGACCTACATTCGCAGATGCTCTAAATTAAATCCATAATTTTAGAGAACTGATGATATGTTTCTTTTATTTAAAAAGGGCGCAATTTGTGTTTTCTGGTTTATTAATGTAAACAGTAAGTTGATCTTGGTAGTTCCGGCAGCCACCATGCCAAGTGCCCAAACTTTAATTCCTAGAGCTTTCACTAAATTAATGTTTTTGTTTAATGAAGCGTTTTTGAAGGGTCTCTTGAATATAATTTGTCTTGGGTAATTTTTATATGTTTTTACATTATTTTTGCAAGCCCGTTCAGGCTTTTCCAAGATGATATAATTTTCCACGACATGCATAGCAACAAAGACACTGAACATTTAAAAGAAATAACGTGTCGGAATTAATAACTTGTTTCCTCCAAGTTTTTTGCTGTGTTGTATTCAGATTTACATCTACTTGTTTGTAAGATATGTGTAACTGCTTTTTTCCTCACGAAGCTGACGAGAGATCTCCGCATGGTAACGGCATCTCCATGGCATCCTCCTCAGTCTAGTTCGGTGGGCCTAGGAAAGTGCATGCGTTCCCATCGCGGGGGAAAATAATTGTCTTTGTCTGATCAATAACAGCAATAGTAAGTGTACAGGACACAAAAAGCAGAAACACTAAAACTATCACTGCTACCGGGCAGACATTGGGAGGAACTGGGAATAAATATAATGGAGCTCAAACAGAAGCAGTATCTAGTGATCCAAGATTACTATTCCAGGTTCTTGGAAGTGGTGACTCTGGACAAAACATCTAGGGCTGGGATAGTCAGGATGAAGAATATTTTCGCCAGACATGGAATTCCACAAGTGGTTCAAACAGACTGGGGCACCCAGTTTACATAGTTGGAATTCCAGGGGTTTGCCATGGAATATGGCTTCAGCCATAGGACATCTAGTCAACGATTTTCACAGTCAAATTGTGAAACTGAGAAAATGGTAGATATTGCCAAATGCATTCTGTACAAATCAGAAGATCCTAACCTTGGCCTCCTTTCCTACAGATGCACACCTTTGAAGTCCGGTTTATCACCAGCTGAGCTGTAGTTTGGGTGTAAGCAGAGAATTACATTACCTATGGTATGGCCACAGCTCCAACCTATTTGGGACAATGAAGCAGATGTACAAGGTTTCAGGTGCAAGGATTCTTCATTTAAAGCGAGAAACTGAAGAATATATGATAAGAAAAGCAGAGTCAACAATCTGCCTATCCTAAAGGCTGGAAACAGTGAGGATCACCAACATGAGCTGTTATGGGAGAGTCTATAGACTGTTGCAGAAACACCAAAGTCACTGAAAAAGGCTTGCTACAAAGGAACAGGAGGCAGATTATAAAAGTATGGGAAGGAACAGAGGAAGGGAAAATAGACAGGCAGACTGCAAAAACAGTTAATAAAAGGGGAACTGTTACAATATCAGGTTCAAGCAAACAAAGTGAATGAGATGAATATCAAGGGAGAAGTAACGAAGCAGAGAATCCTGAGGACGACACTCGCCCAGCACGAGAGAGAGGGAGAACATCAAGCCTTACTGAAGAGATGCAATTTCTGGGATTTCCAGCAAGGGGGAGAGAGAGAAGATTAGTGTCTTCAAATGCCAATATAGGCACTGGTGAGAGAGGCAGTAGTGATAAAGTTTTCAGATCTCAAAGGGGAATAACAGTGAACAAACCTCACAGAATATACTTGTAGATGGAAGTGAGGTTCTGCGGATACAGAGTTCACCAGTATTGAACTATACCTAGGTGTGTAATACGGTACCAATAGTGAAGAAATAACAGATAAAGTTCTAGTGGAGAATTATGTCTACATGTAGTGCAGTAGCAGAATTGACATAGTGAGACGAAAGTGAGAAAGAGGAATGTAGTGTAGGGATATTGGAGAAGCAGAGGTTGAGAGGCTTGGGCAAGGTCTGGCTGTGGCAAGAAATACATGGCGGCCTATTGGTGTGTACGACTAATACTACAGCTGGTTGGATTGGGTATGTGTAAATAATAGACAGTACCTAATAAGAACTTCAATCAGAATAGAGACTGACATGATATATTGTGCTCACTGAAAAAAACAAATTTATTTCTATTGAGACCTCCATCCCTCACGAACTCAGATAAGCCCCTGGCGACCTGTAACAGTACAAATTTACAGTACTTTCAAGCTGTATAATTGAATAGGTATTTTCAGTGTAGAGGTACCCAAACCTTTGCTTACAACAGAGCCAAACTATATTGTTATTTGTGCAAGATGCACCCCAACTGGCTATCTATAAAGACATAATCACATGCAAAAAAGCATGTTATATGTATCTCAAGATACTCCCATACTCTCCTCTTCAGGTGTACCATGTCCTATATTCCGGGGAAATTAACAATTCAAAACACAAAACAGTGCACGAAACTGATAAAAAATTTCAGTATTCCTTCAAATTACTAGACCTGCCACCAAAATGTTAGAGACATTGCTAATAATGCCAGTCGTACATACTAAATTTCACCAAAAGGTCATTATCTAGGAATCAGCAAGTTGGCAGCTCAGCTTCACAGTTCCGCTGCATTGCTATTAGCCTGATTACTGTATTCATTCAGAGGTCACGTGAAACTGGAAATTATTCAAAATGTACGTATTTTGCTAATTTTCTCATTTTTACACTTTTTAGCATTCAAAATACAAAAAATAATTATTTCAGTATTCATTGAACTTAACCTGCCACTTTAAATTGAATCTTTAAGTGAAACTACTTTCCCCTGCAGCGTTACCTACTCCATTAGCATATTGCAGTAATATACCCATCAAAAGCACTTAATAACATTCTCATACGTTGATTTCAAAAGTTTTCAATTAACCATCAACAGCTTATAGTTAAGTGTTTATATTCAGGGTTAATCTGGAATTAAGGATTGACGCATAAATAAAATAATTGTTTGAAGCGAAAAGAACTAAAGTTTCGTGGCAAGGAGTTGGCGAAATATTTAGAAGTGCTGTTTAATAAGTCCTTAGGAGGGGTAAGTTACCACAAGATTGGAAGGATGCTATAGTGGTACCTATACACAAGCAGGGAGAGGATAGGGGGAGGCCTAGCAGCTACAGACCGGTGAGTCTCACATCAAGTACAGGAAAAGTAATGGAATGGCTGGTGGTGCAGTATGTGGTGAGGGTTATGAACAATAGGAATTGGTTGGAGGAGTCCCAGCATGGTTTCAGGAGGGGTTACTCATGTGAGACTCAGCTGGCTGGGTTATTAGAGGATCTGGTGCAGGTAGTTGATGAGAGGAAGCAGGTGGATGCCTGCTTCATAGATTTTGAGAAGGTCCCATGGAACATTGATGAGGAAAGTGGAGGCGCTGAAACCAGACAGGAGGGTAGTGGAATGGATAGGGGACTTTCTCAGGGGGCGAAGGCAGAGGGTGAAAGTGGGGGAGGCAATATCGGCGGAAGAGGAGGATACGTAAGGGGTACCACAGGGAAGCGTGCTGGGTCCTTTGTTATTTACCATAATGGTAAATTACATGGGTTTGGGGATTAGAGGAAAAATAGATTGTTTGCAGATGATTGTGTAGTATATGCTGAGATGGAAGAGGGGGGCGGAAATTTGCAGGCGGACATTGATACAATAACGGCATAAAAATTGATCCTAATGCTCAACCGCGAAAAGCCTACCAAACCACCAAACTCTAAACATGTTTGACCAAAATTTATACATGTTAAAAAATTTAACACACCAATAATAAGAAGTACATTACGAAAATCTTTTTCAGTATTGCCATAAATGTGTGCCGACAACTGTCCACAAATAACATATAACAAAGTTATCCATTTGACGTCACACATGTCCCACTACTTTTTTGAAGCTTTCACGTCACAATACATGGCCATTGCATTGCGTGCAGCCATATACGAAACCAGTGTTCCGCGCTTAGTTTCATCACCAAAATCCAATCAGATGACGGAATGCAAAATAGATCGTCTTGAGAAAACAAATGTGAGACGTCTAGAACATGTTAAGGTCAACACGTGAGGAGTGTAGACAAACATGTATTCAGAAATGGTCCAAGATCACAGCATCCTCAGCATCCGTAAATGGCAGTGCGTGAAACATTCAAAACTAGCACAAAAGTGCAGAGTGCGTCAAAATCTATTCGCGTTTCCGAATCATCTAGACCATAAAACTCAATCATCGAAAATTGCCGTTATAGAGAATATAACAATTAACAATACATTTTTTTTCTGTTCCACTAAAATGAGAATTTCTCGCTTGCTTGCATATAAATATTTGGCCACAAACAGGAATATTTTAGTCTGTATCTGTAGTTGAATTGCTTGAACTAATAGTATATATCGAGCATTATATATATATATCCTGACTGGGTTTCGAACCCAGAACCCCTCGCACCGCAGACCGGCATGCAACCGAATACGAAATTGAGGTCGGCACGAGAAAGCAAGAAAAAACGAAAGATCGCTGCATGGACATAGTTCTGTCAACTGTCTCTCGTGTGTCCTGCAGTTCCCGACCGATTTGCGATTCATGTCACTATTGCACTAGGTAGGTCTGCGATCCCTACAGTTCGAGGCAGTGCTGAACCAGCTCAAACAAAGATACCGAAAGACAGAGGCAGATAGATAAGAAGTATGCACGTTGCGCTGTGGCCAGTCATGGAGCGAAGGATAGTATTTGGTTGCGAAGGGGGGGGGGGGGGGGACCACAGGGAGCGACGAAAGACGTATAATCCGAGTATGTGCAGTGGCACACTGTGGCACACCTGGCATAGTTACTGGTAGCCAGATAACGACTAACCAATATCACAAGAGACCAGTTCTTTTATGTCACGGTGAACTAGGCACCTAGTTCTTTTTCAAGGCCAGTTCAAATTGGAATGGTAGTTCGTGAACTGCCCATCATTGTTTCACACTATCCTATAAATAGCATGTTTGCATCACTTTTTCTTTCGGAAAGTTGTTTTCGGACACACAATATCCTGCTTTGCCACAATGTTTTATACAGTATTTGCTTGCTTTTTCATAATGCAACTGAATTATAATATTTTGTTGCATCCCATGTTGCCTCCTCCCTAGTCTGCTTGCTCTCAGCACCACATCCCACAGGGAAGCATGCCCACATTCTACAAGTCGCTGTAGTGCAGAGACGTGTTCGAGCCATGCATAAAGTGAAGACACAGAGTGTAATTGAATGCAGTCAACGAGTGTACCACATCACCGAGCGGCCATGCACTCCACGGCATGGCAAGATACAGAGGGGTAAAATAGCATTGACATGTGCCCATGTTAACGCCTTCTTCTTAGGCCATTTGTCAGCCACACAAGGTTCCGTAACGAAGTGTGTGCACGTGCTCCACAAGCACAAGTGCAGTGCAGTGTCGCAAGGAACGATACAAGAGCAGAGTGAGCTGCGACCACATGCGCGTGGTGCAGGAATCTGAAGATAGACACTGTAGAATTTCTGTTTTATTAATTTGTGCAATTAAAGGGCAATGTAAATTCACTCAAAGGGGCGCAACTAATAAACACGCCTGCCGTAGCAGTCCTAAAGCCCTCAGTGTTTTCAAAGTGTCTTTTTGTAATTTTCTGTAATGTTTATTCACGTGTTTTTCAGGGTACTTTTCCGATTTGGAAATGTTTTGTTCAAGGAAATAGTGCAGTGCGGGGTGCCAACCCGCCAAGTCGGCAGTCACACAGTGGGGAGTAAGTTCTGTAGTTGTTCGTCTTTGTGAGGGGTGTGCCGCATCACGTTGGGGCTCGTGTTTCGCGTGCTCGGGCAGCCATTTTCAGCTGTCCCTCGCACCTACCCAGTGCTTGCATCGCCTGGACAGGCTTAAGATACACTAACTATTTTATGTGACCATGTGTCGTTTAGCAGTATTGCCCAGCTGATGGGTTCATAAGCACTAATGTAAGTTTTCTCCTACGGTTATGTAGCAGGGTAACAGAATAATTCTCAGAAGTGATGAGTGTTCACGTGTGTTTTATTTCCAGTCACAACAAGGCATTTAAGGTATGAGCCTTCTCCCGCCAATTTTCTGTAAGTGTAATTTACTGTGCAAGAATGTTTGAAATTGTCACAAGTCTGTATAATAAGTAACAGTGCTTCGCATGGGCGTATGGGGAGCCTGGATATCCCACAACACAAGTAAGGAAGTTATTCAATCAGTATTAATTTTATTCTAGAATCAGCCAACAACTGCACTGGGAGGATTTGCCATGGTTGTTGGCCGAACAATCCTGAGTAACGAGTCAGCTCTCCGACTTCACAATATTGTCAGCTCGACAATATCTGGCACCCCAGGTAATTATCTCTACCAAGCTTCCAAAACTATGTTCACTACTCCTCGCCTCACCAATATCCTTATTGACTAACATCTTGACACTATATGCCAGCCATTTATGCATTACACAAATGTCAGTATGTGTACCGAAATTGAAATATATAGTGTTTGTTTAGTGTATGTAGAGCTGCCATGAATAGTAGTAAAGTTGAAAGTTGTAATCTTTGAATGAATCTGGTAATTCATCCTTTAATATAACAAGAGGTATGGGTCCAGCAGAAATGGCCGAGATGGAAGACGACATTCAAAGTTTGGAATATTTGACGATGTCGATTTTGACAATTGGTTATACCATTTGAAGGTGGTATTCCACAAAAGTGAATGCCTCGATTTCGTTGAAAAGGAATTAGAAAAAACAGTGGTGGAGAGAAGATTAACTATTAAACTTAGTGATCTGGTTCAAGAAAGGCTATGAGAGAAATTAGTAGACATGATGAAGAAAGCTTAAAGATGGCAGTCCACATTATCTTACAAAGAATAGTGAACTCCCAGTTGGAGCACGGTAAGGAATGCAAAACTCCAAAAATGTTAATATATTATCTGAAATTACTCACAGATTTTGTGGGGGAAAAAATTCCAGTTACGTTAACTCTTCTGGCTGGGAAAATTCGGAATATAACATTGCTGAGTTTGAACGCATTGTACGTGAATTAATGTTCATCATCAGTGACCAATTTGTGTGGCTAAACTCAGTGGCCACATAGGCGACAAAGTGTGGAACCACCGTTTTACGACGTTGGCGAACATGGAACGCTAGAAGGCAGCCATCAATGGCATTCAGGGAATGGTAACAGTTTGTGTTTTTCTCCATCCACTGTTCCACGAACTACCTCGGTCGTCCGGATCGCGCACGGGGTGAGCTGATTACGTGCTTGCCCAACCCCGACAACAACTGGGACTAACTTCACCTAGAAACATTCTCTATGGGTGTGGGACAAATACACAAGCGGGAGGGCCATAGCCCCCTACGTGAGCCAACACCCTATGCCATTCTTCCTGTCTACATGACCAACATTCATCGGCCACATGAGTTGTCGTCGAAAGATCTGATGCGATCAGCGCACCCTTTCCAGTATATACACCAAGGGTACCGATGCAATGATAGTGCACCAGGTCTGAAAAGTAGAGTAAGTAAAATGTTTAATGTTGTGTAAGGACAGTAAGTGCACAATGTGCATTTTTGTGCAATAAGCGAAATGCTCAGAGTGATTTTTAAGGGTTATGTGTATATTTGATGTGTCTGTTCCAGATGTAAACAAAAGGGTTTCATATATGTTGTGTATCAGCTAGACACGTGATTATTTTTGAAAAGGGTAAAAACTGTGTGTTATTAGTTATTATTGTGTGCATAGTGTCTGAAATATATTCTTGTTAATGTTCCTTGTTCCTAATGCAATACAAACATGCATTGTCATGCAGGTTATTTAGAAATATTATGGTAAGTCAATGCCATCAATAAAATTCTTGGCGCAGCTTATGTTAATTTTTATAGTGTCGAATGTGAAATTCTAAGAGTGTTTTTAATGTCATGTAAGTGCAAATATGTTAGACGTACGCAGCATGCACACGCACATTGGTTTCAGGCATTAGGAACAGTAATTTACAGTTGTAACAGTGGCAAAGTGTATAATAAATTGCGGCGTAATTTTCCAACCTGAATATTACAACCACCTATTAGTAATTTTATAAATAAGTGATATATATATATATATATATATATATATATATATATATATATATATATATATATATATATATATATATATATATATATATATATATATATATATATATATATATATGAAAGGAAGAATTCGGTAATACTATGTCAATGGTAAGACAGTATTGTGAGTTTTTATAACACTTATTTTAATCTAAATATATAAAAGCTGCAAATATGAGAACTTTGATTATGGACACTGAAAATACACTATTAAAATTAGTGAAGTGTGATATAAAATTCCAAACGGAACAGTTTATTTTGCCCAAAGTCAAAAGGAGAAACTGTGAGTTGTGAACAAATATTTATTTTATTTTAATGTTAGAGCTTTTAAGTGTAAAATTAAATTGTTCTTGTGCTATGTTTTGTCATTTGGTATCATCTTAGAGCATCATTCATTTTATATTATGTAATAAAATAAAATATAGGAATCTTCATAAGTTGCACAGAACAGACTGGCCAATGAGGAATCAACTTGCCCTACACTAAGGGAGAAGTGTTGTAACCTCGGTGCTGTGTGGACGCACATCGTCTCATACTTCCTAGACCTTAATAGTTTTATATTAATAATGTAGTGAATCAATAGTCAAGGTTTGTTATGGAATCATAAATTGTTTATAATGCGGGGACAGTGCTACACAGCAACCCAGCACGTCTCTTATACGTCTCGGGACTTAACTTTTCCATAACCATTGTTGGCTTCACACCAGTTTAACATTCTAAGTGTGCTCCGACTTGATAGGAGCTATGTTCTTATAAGTGCCTCATACGAGGGAGTAAATTAATAAATCGAGTAGGTTTGAAAGTTTGGCATCCGATTTATTTACTCAGATCGTCTCACAATCTCTTAACCTAAAAATGTGTGTTGGTAATGGCCTGAAATGGTCTTAATAATCTCTCATCGATTAGTAAAAGCATTTACAGGAATCTTAGATAGCCTCTACTAGACCAGGCAAAGGATGGATATAGTTTCACCATTCTTCACAACATCTACAAAGACATTTGCACATCATGGGGCCACATTTAGATGATCGACCCACGACCCAATGCATTACTTCGTACTCCACACTTAGGGTAGCAGCGGCGCCCGCCTGGACATAACCTATAACAGTCATCACCATGATAATTCCCCAGGTGCTGCTAAGAGTGTGAACGTCACCCTGTGAAGATCTCCATGCAACTGCGATGGTCAACGGTGACGTGTATGTGTTTTTGCGATGGAGTGTTGGCAAGCAGTGACATGCATAAATTGCAAGAAAATAACAGACAGTGATCAGTTCGCCAAGTATGAACCCTTGGAAAATATTTTCGAATGCCCACTGGGACACTTTCTGTTGGCATATAAAACAAACCAGTGCAGCCAACCAGTAAAACACTAATCCACTGAAAATGTATTCCGACCATGGCATCGAAAACAATCTGATGCAGGACTACACAATGTGAGGTATGTGTGAACTGACCAACAGGGCCACTAACAACCAGGACGAATGCCACCCGAAACAACTCTCTCAGTGTCAAATATGTACGAGGCCACTGAATGGACTGACATACACTAGTACAAACAACAGTGTTCGAGCCAATCAGACAACCACAAACCATAACCCAACCACCACCTATACCTAACATGTTATGTAAACCAACCCTACAACCTGCTCCAACATCTCCACTTGTACCATGCCCACCCTCATATCCCTACATCATCCAATACAAAAACCTGCAAAATTCCAAATCCTTCCTAATTTTGCAGTACATGGCGCAGAGGACCCGAGGGCATTTATCGAGGAGTGTGCTCAGAGGTTGCAATGACATGGTGTAACAATGGAAGAATGACAGAGAGTGGTAGGACAGTTGATAGGTGTTGTGAGAGATTGGGGGAATACTGTGGAGGAGTATCAGATGACCTGGGAACAGTTTGTTATCAAATTTTCTACAAGGTATACCAGCACATTAGCCACTATACAAATGTAGATTAGCATTTTTACCGAAAAAACAACTGCCGCATGACGATTTGGAAATGTTTGTGAGACACAAATTGAATTTAGTGACATGTTTTTACCAACATGTTGCTACAGCTTATATAAGAAGCATACACAAGTGGCAGCGCCAGGGGTAAGAAGATCGGAACACAGAAGCTACACACAAGTGACACGTGATGGATTGGAACGGCCAAAGCCCACCCTATGCAGGTACTGCCATGATGAACAGATGTATTAGAACCGAGACTGTCCGACCTACGTTGCAGGGATAAAGACTACACCCTCTACCACCGAAACAATAACAACAGCTTGCAGCTACTTGGGTCAGATCTACCAGAACTATGACAGTTTGTTATGCATCCCCATCAGTGTCAACACTATTATGTGGCCCGTCTCCAGAAATAACGATGAACTGTTGACTGTGCCCAGAGCCACATTCGGTAAAGAACGATGATGATGAGAGTCATATGGTCGATGGCCTATGGCGATCTATGGATCCGTGGTTTATTTGAAGAGAGTCTAGTTTTATGAATAATAATAATGTAAATTCTGTAAAACCCTTTTCTAAGGAACAGAGTTGTTGGCCACTTCGCATGCCAATGCTAACTCTGAAGTTACTCTGCTTTTGGGAGGCAGGCCACATAAAAGCAATACTTTAACACCAAAATAATACTGATAAAATAAAACTGCATTAGTGAACAGTGCCCAATGATACTCAAGAGAGTATTAATCAATAAAAAGTCGCGAATTCAATAGCTAACAAATTTATTGGCTGTTAAGGTACAGAACAATGTCAATTTGCAATAATAATTTGTACCCTTTTAAGCGAACCCGGCACTCATAGTCTGCCGGTAGCCGTTATTGTAAAGCCTTAAAAATGCTTACATGAAAGACGTGTGGTTGCACGCTTGAAGTCCTGTAATGTTACCTCAGGCGCAGATCGGACTTACCCTCGGCCTAATATAAATAAAAAGGTTCCTGTTTTATGTTATGCTATTACAATGAAAGAATCAGCTTAAGTTGAATTGCAGAAGGTGGTAAATGCGGGAGCTTACCATCTGTCCTGCCAGATGGTACGAGTGCTGAAGTCGAACACATTTAAGATGGCCTCATCTTCGCCGAGCTCAGCAAGCCTGCCACCAATATAAAACAGGAAAAAATGTAACTTTAAAAATAACATGATTACACAAATTATCTCTGAACACAATTATGATTACTGACTACAAACACATTGATGACATACCCGTGAACGTCGGTGCCCCTGATATGGCTAAGAATGTGATGTCACGAGTATGTCATCGCACTTGAAGTATGATATTAGATTAAATGGTGCCTTATACGGCTGATTATCTATAGATGAATACATTTGTGCTCTTAAAACTAACACATATATGCCTGATTAGTGAAATACTGCAAATAGCGTTATTATGCATTTGTATTTCCCTTCCTGTGATGTCAGATGCATTTCACTTTTGTGGGCATGGTTTAGCCCTGATATCAGCGGGTTTCACGTAACACTCTATGAAAAAATAGGAGGCTTCCCTAGTAAACTATAGTGCAACACAAGACAAAATCCACTGTTCGCATCACATTAACTACTGGTACTAGGGAGCTGCCCGCAACATTGCACTTGCTTCGGGAATGTTCTTGGGGCCATGTAGCACACCGGGTTTGTTCACAAAGCCCGCCGACGTTGCACACAGTGGAAAGGCATAGGGTATCGCGGTGCCTCTGTTCTCACCAATGGCTGTTGCGTCTAGTGATCGTGACTTCACGGGAAATGCCATTTTAGGCCACATGTCAATTTATTATGAGAGTTCCCTCAAGTAATAAAATTCAAATATGGTGGCCCTCAGCCCACAGGTGGCAAAGCGGCAAGATAAGTGTAAACACACTGTTCTTGTCGACCTGCACTGATCGTGACAGAGACCCAGTGTCGATCGGTCAGGTGCTCCTGTATGGGTTTTTGTGTCTGCAGTGGTACAAACGGTCACCTCTCTGGTGACTTTTCGGTTCCTGCAGACCCCCAAGGACCTGTCACGCCATTAGGCGCAACAGGATGCCATCCATTGCAGCTGGTTGTGGGACCTCAAGTGGTAAGGCCCATGTTGATGATGTGCTGTACTGTGCTGACTGCTGATGATATGGGGCTGTAGCCCTGTGGATGCTGATGACATGTTGCGGTACAGGCTCGGTGAAGGGGATTGGCCCCACAGCAAGCATTGCATAGCTGACAATAATGATGATGTTGCCAATTGGAGTGCCGGGGGAGGGTCGAGACCTGCTCCCCTGCCGAAAAATCTCTGCTGCTGCGGCTAATGCTGCCTGGATCTCTTGATTATTGAGTTGACGAGGGGAAATGTAGGTGGCCCATGTGTGGAAGTGTTGATCCTGTTGCCCTTTCCTCGTCGCATATGAGGAAGTCCTCTGACATGAGGTCAGATGGAATTGGTGTCTTCTTAGACATTGTTGCGTAGTCCTGCAGGATGCTTCCCTGTGGGCTTATCGGGCCCATAGTTGCCCCCACAGACTTGCTTTGGGTTAGGTTTTCAGAAGCCAGTGCCTCGATGCTGGGCGTTGGGATGCTCCGAACTGATTCACTTCGTTCTGCAGTGCCTGCTATGCTGATGCCTTCTGATGTCATGATGCATTGTTATGTAATGTTGCTTCCTGCTCTGTGATAATAAGGGTTATACCAGAGTTGCTTGTCTCTTCCTGTATTGTCATGACCATGCTAGTTGCTGTGGTCTTGGGCACTTTCCATCTTGGCCAAGAGTTGTCGCTGTTCCGAACGATACTACACCTACTACTCGTTCGAACAAGGACTAAGCCACTCAATGGCAATTCGGCCAGATGAGGTCCATTTCCCCATCAGCTGTAGCTTGATTCTTGGTTGTGTTTGCATTGCTGATCACTTAAACCACCCTTCATTAATGCGCACATTTTCACCCGAGGGTTTGGCTCGGACAGTAACCCTGGCATGCTTACTGCATCACTGACCGTTTAACCCCTGGGTACGCAGTCTGCTTGTGATTACATCGCTCCCACTGTTGACTATGATACAAGGATGTGCAGGTTTTCTGCTATGTTTTGTTGACACTGAAACGTGCCCTTCTGGCCAGTGGCATAGCGCGATGCCATTATGCCTGCTGGTTACACTATCGGAAGCTGCGTTTCCCCCCTCCATATTCTTCGAGGTGAGCAGCAAAAATGTATTGTTGCAGCTGTGATGTTTTGTACCACAATGTGATGTTGCTGCACCACGATGCTGGGAGGTAATGGCAGTTCGCATTAACCTGCCATTCCTGTGCTTGCTTCTATGGTCGGAAAAGCTATCGAGTTTTCAATTAGTGAAATTGTGGCATCATCCTCCTGTGCTCGTACTACTTTTCTCTTCGTTGCATGCACGAACGGGATTGTTTTTGCAGCTGTTGAGTTGCTGATGCTCGCATGTGATTGCAGCATTGGACAGTGTGGTCCAGTTGAGCATTGTGTACACCCTGAATATCTGTAGATTGGTGCTTACAACTCAATGCACAGCCTATGCGTAAACTGTTACATGTGCATGCAGCTGTTCCTTCTTGATTCTCAGCGCAAGCATTTCGATGTATTTGTTGCTGTTGTGTCTTGTCCCTTGCTGCCAAAATGCCTGTGTTTGTGTGTTATGGGTTTTCTAGGAACAGTTTTCCTCCACAATTTTTTGCTCGACTGTGGCTCCTCTTCAACTGCATGTTTCCGTTTCTGGTTGTCCCACATTCTAACATTACACTGGCTTGGCAGTGTGATGGCTATGGTCGTGTACACATGCGCTTGTGAAATGGGCTCTGGAAGCATTTCTTTGGTCATGTCTGTACTGCAATGCTATCCTCCTACGCGGCACTCGTCACACCAGTACACAATTATAAACACGTTATATGTCTGGCCCTCCCTTGCTGACAGTTTAGAGCACTGGCATGTGTACACCTGGTACAGTAGACTACAACACTCACACAATTGCACTGCAGGGAGTAAACTGGCTGTGAATGGCACCATTTGGTGCAATTTTTGTTCACACTGACAGAACTCAATAACTCCGTTGCTGTTATCGATTGCCAATCAGTTCTCTGCCCCCATACACTCTTGGTGGCACCGACATGATTATGTTTGGCAGGTAATAATGTCTGTCCCGGCCATTTTACAAGTGTACGTCGGGCACCGGTAGTAACCAATTAACTGTATCGATGCTGTTGTGACTTCTGTTTTGGGTGTGCAGTAGCATATTGGAACATTGCTGGTTAGGTTTCCCACAGATGTTAATTTCTTTCACTGTTTACATATTAATTGCTGAATATCGAATTGGAAACCCATGATGTACATGCTTAGTGCTGATGACATAACTTGTGCGGGCACATGTCGCAGCAATCAGCTGTTTTGTCCACTGGGAAAACATGTAGGCAGCTGAACCTGGGAACACCCTGACAAGGGGAGAAGAGGAATATTGATCACTCCACCGGTGCATGGCTATCAGACTCATTATCACACTGCGACAGCTGTTCACGTGGTGCATGCCCAGCTCTCATAAAGTCAGTGAGAGATCTGAAACTGTTCTGCACCATTGCTGCAAAAAGTGTGCTGTTGACTTTTAAAAAGGTTTTGAAAAATAAAATTTAAAAATTTAATTTTGTTCTCCAAAAATAAATGAAGCTGTCTGGTTTTGCTTGAAAATACAGTGTTTTTTTAGTTCGCTGTGCCTTATCTGCAATTATTGGCACATGCTGTACTTGCAGGTTCTGTAGCTCTTGAAAATGACACGTGTTTGTGTTTACGATTTACTATTGAACTTATGTTGGCACGTCTGGTTTGTTGACTGACTTGTGACGTACAGTTCTCGAATACATGTTCACTCAAAAGTCATACATTGCCCTTGTTACGCTTTCAGTGTCGAGAGGTTGTGTTTGGTTTGCATTTGTTTTAGACTACAGTTGTACTAAGGTAGTGATACATGTTGTCACGTCTAACATGTATGTTGTATCAAAACTTAATACATCAATTGACATAGCAATGAAACAGCCCAGCACTGTGGGTTCTTTGTACAAAGAAAACCCAAATGGTACATCTGTTGATGAGATGCCATTTCCACTCGGTGCACTGTACGTCCCTTGAAGTGACACATAAACAAAACACTTTTCACTTCTGCTTATTCTGTAAACAAAGCTGACAAATTCCTGTTGACATATTTAAAATATTTTGCATAGAAGAATCATAAACAAAATGCACTGAAATGTTACATCCCGAGACGTCAGAATTTCTGCTACAGTGCTCTGAGCATCTTGCAATGCTATTAAAATGTATCTTTCTGAAATGCTTCTTGACGAGACTTCGATGTGTAATAGGTGTCTGTTGATGCCAGATTACTCACCACTTGACGTATCTGGATGCTGCTGTTCGGCATGGTGCAATATTTCGTTGCATTCATGCCCATATTGATATTTGCTCAGTATTCTGTTGACCATGTGGTTTGTAGAGAAGGCCACTGAAGTGTAGGACAAATTGATGTTCTAGTTACCCTTGTTACTGGCTGACATGGAGTCATGTGGTCGGATGAGGATTCAGATTAGGTTAGAGATGCAGTTATTAGAAAATGTTTAAAATGGAATTGTAGAATTTTTGTTACCCAGTTCGCCAGATATTATTCTCCAGAATAATGCCAATGATGTCGGTAGAGCTGAATCGTTCTCCTCAGGATCGTTCGGCCGACAACCATGGTGTAATCCCACCAAGGGTTGGAAGTACTCATCTGAAAAGTACTATATATTCTTGCTTGCCACACTGTGGGATATCAGGGCTTCCCACACGCCCATACGACACTTTAGTTACATTGCAATTACATGTGACCATTTAAAACACTCATTATACTCTCTACATACTTGCGGTAAAATTGGAGGGAGAAGGCATACCTGAAACACCTTGTGGCTACCTGAAATAAATACCAGGTGTATTTTGTGTCACTGCATAATTTATTAGGTATTATTCTACATGCCTCAGTTGAGGTAACATACACTTGCTTGCTGAGCTAGACCCATCATCATGGGTTAAACAGAATAAAAGACACAAGGGCACAAGCTTTAGGTTGAACGAATAAAATCCTCCCAGGCGATACAAGCACTAGGTGGTACTAAGGATGGTGTCTTGGCGCCAGATTGAATAATATCTCAGGTTAATTAACAAAGTCTATTGCTGATGAAATGATTATGCAAAAAGTTGATGGCCACCGAGCACGCGAAACGTGAGCGACGAAGTAACGCGCTGCACACCTCGTAAGACAGACTATGACTAACTTGGAAAACATGGTGTACTGGCCAGCTTGGTGGGCTAGCACACCACGTGAGCTACTTTCTAAACATTACACTTACATGAAAAATACTTTGCACTTGCCTTTGGCGATTCCCACATGTTTCTGAAATTAACACTTGCACAACAAAAGAACATACATGCATTATAACAAATGATATGAGGTGAGGATGGTTACACATGAGAATGGAAAATATGGTACTTTGACGCCGTCCGCAGCTGGTGCAACGACAGACCTTAGAGCTTTGTCGTGTAGCGCACTGCCGAAGGCCATCAACACTAACAGCATGACGTGAATCAGTGCAGTGTTTGTAAATGTTCACAAGGGGAATCATTCTTATTAAAGCTTTATTTACAGTGTCACTATGTGTGAAATTCACCCCATTAAAAATAACATGCTACTATAGAATGTGACAAAATCCTATGAAACGTAACAGAATAAAACATGTTCCAAAACCGATGCACGTGGGTGTTTTGAACTCAGTCATCCTACAATATTATGAAAAACTCTTTAGCACAAGATTCACAAAAAATTTCTGATGGTATTGTATCACAGTGTATCAATCTTCTAGACTTCAATTAATTCATTTTTTCCATGGATGCATGTCCAAGCTGCCTATGCCATGCCACATCGTGATGTTGGTCTATTGCGCAGGAGGCTGGCAACTAGTGCCAGGGTGTTAGTCAATAAATATATTGGTTAGGCGAGGAGTGGTGAATACAGTTTTGGAATCTCGGTGGAGATAATTACCCAGGGTGCCAGATATTGCCGGGTTGACAATATCATGAAGTCAGAGAGCAGCGGTTGACTCGTTCCTCAGGGTCGTTCGACGACGGCCATGGCAAATCCTCCAAGTGCAGTTGTTGTCGCCTTTAAGAATAAAATTAATACTGACTGAATAACTCCCTTAGTTCTTGCGTTGTAGGATATATGTGTTCCCCACACACCCATACAGATCACTGTTACTTATTATATCGACTCGTAACCATTTCAATCATACTTGCACAGGAAGTTACACTTTCAGAAAATTGGCAGGAGAAGACGTGTAGCTTAAATGCCTTGCTGCGAACTGGAAATAAAGTACACATGGTAACTCGTCACTGCTGCGATTTATTCAGTCGCATGATTATATACCCATAGGGAAAAGCTTATGTTTCGTGCTGCTTCAAACCCCGCAGCTCGGGCAAAAGACACATAGTCACTTGAAATAACTTAAGTAAAATTTAAGCCTACCCAGGCGATGCAAATACTGGGTAGGTGCACCTACTTCACCGCCCCGGTGAAGTATCTGGAAGCTGGAATACGAAAAGGTTCCAGTATGCTAAAATAACTATTGCTGTGAAATAATTACTCCGACTTGGTGATGGCTGCCCGAGCATGCGAAAGTCGAGCCCCGGCGTGATGCGGCACACCCCATCGCAAAGACGAACGACTACTGACTTTCTCCACGTGTCATGCCGACCAGCTTGGCGGGCTAGCACCCCACTCTGCACTACTTCCTTGCACAAAACATTTGCAAATCGGACACATACCCTGCATGCCGGTTGTTGCCCATTGCTCCTAAAATTAACCCTGTAACTATTATTCATTATACCATGTGAATATTAAACACACGTGAATGAACATTACAGAAAATTACAAAAAAAAAAAAAAAAAATACACATTGAAAACACTGAGGGCTTTAGAGCTTCGAAGGCAGGTGTTTTTATTAGTTGCGTCCGCTTGCATGAATTTTCGTTGCCCTTTTATTGTAACAAACCAAATAACAGAAATTTCACAGTGTCTATTTTCGGATTACTGCATCATGCACATATGGTCATGCTCACTCTGCTCTGCACGTTAATCGTTCCTTGTCACACTGCACTGCACTTGCACTCGTAGAGCTCGCACACACACTGCATTACAAGTTCTTCTATGGCAGGCCAACGGGTTAAGGGGAAGTGGTCAACATGGGCATATGCCAATCGTTTACAGGTATTGAATAAGCTTTCTGGGCATACACTTCATTCAAAATTTTACTTGGTGTAGATTGTTATTCCCTTAACCTTCATTTATTACATGTTGATTCATGTTAATAATTATCTTGTTATTTTCAAATTTAATGCCTAATCCTGCAGTTTCTATTCTTCTTATTGAAGTAAGTCATTTCTTAACTCTGAAACATACAGCACATTTACGAACTTGCAATCTTCAGTTAAAATATTTCCTATATTAACTGTCGTTAACGATAATTCCCTTTTAGCAATAATTCTTTGTGGGATTCTTTAGATGAATAAACTCGTGAAAATATTCATCTGTACTAATTAAATGATCTGACGCACTAGAATCGAAATAAATATGAGTAGCTGTACTTGTGCGTTCTGGAGATAAATTACTTCCAGCAATGAAGAAAATTTCATTTCTAGTAGATTCTGTATTATTTGCTTTTTCTACCAAAATTATTTTGTTGTGTTGGCTGTCTTAAGTTACATTCTGATTTTTATGGCCCCTTTTTCCATACTTGTAACACTCGAACATTTGTAACGAGTGTTTGATTTCCCTTGTATTGCCTCTGTGTGTTCTCTTTAGAAATGCCTGCGGATTTTCCCATGCTTTCACATTTAACCCCTTACTTTAAGTCTCCTCATCAAGTTATATATTTTTTTACAAATTCCAAAGAAAGATTATTGCTCAGTGTTTCAATAACAGTAACAACATTGTCAAACGAACTGGGCATTGCTAACAATAAATAGCAAATAACCTCACTTTCACTAGGCTTAGCACCCAAGCCCCTCTGTTCGCTAACAAACCTATCAAACTTAATATAAAATTCAATAAGTGAGTTTTCTTCACCGTGTTTCAGTGTCAACAATTTCTTTCTTAATGATAACTGAGATGCAATACTTGTGCATTGAAATGTGGCAGTTAACATCTAGGCAATATATCTAGCTGTTCGGCATTCTTAAAGGGTTCAAGTTGGCTGTCTGCTTTCCACTGAACAATAATATTTTTCGCGTGCGTGTTCTTGGTCTACTGTGCAGTTGGTAACTCTTCTACACTAACATAAGAATCTTCTAAGGTTTCTGAAAGTTCATGTTCTTCTAAAACCAGCTTGACCCTGAAGATCCAATTACCAAAGTCCGAACCACCAAATGGAGAAATTCCATGCTTGTTTATTCTAAGGTCCATTTCCATTATTCTCTTCTTTCAGCATTCTGGGCCTATAACCTGAACGATTATGAGGTAACCAAGATCCAAATACTGGATTACACACACTTCTGTCAACACACTCAATCGTGACTTCAATTGTGTGCCATCTCATGAGCTTTCTGAATAATCAGTGATTTTATTGAACTAAAACGAATCCACCAACATTATTCTCGCTTGTGAGGCTAGGATTAAATTTGTGCCAGTATTATTATTATTTTCAGTAACCAACACTTGGTACAGATGTGTTCAGAGTATTCGCATTTCTGTCTTTGACATCGAGTGTTTCAGTATTGGTAAGGCATGCTGAGGATCCTATATATTCCAGCATGTGTGTGATCTACATACGTCGAAATTATTCATTGTGTCCAGTAATGGTGTGCTGGGGAGCGGGAATATCCCAGTTCAAGAGAATTTATGTTTGGCAAAGTGTTTTTACCATTTACAACTACTACCGAAAGTAGACACTAGAGAGCACAGAATCATTTGCTCGAGCTGTTCGACCATGGCCCAAAATTTGGTGTAAACACTTTCTGACATGCATCGTGTGTTTTTACATTTAACATATTTTTTATAAAATCTGAAAATTCTTTATCATACATTAGTGGCAAGGCAACCAAATCATTAAAACATTAAAATAATCAAAAAACTTTTAACATCATTAAGACAACAAAATCATCAAGAAGTAAACACCATTCAAACATTAAGATAATAAAAAACATATTAAAATATTAAACCATTAACTCCATCAACACATTAAAATAATTTAAATATTAAAATCGCCAAAACACACTTTTAAGAAAAATCACAAAAACAAATTTTATTATTGAACTGGACTACATGTCAATTTTGAACCTATGGCACATAGCCCCTAAGTGGTATAAAAACCTACTCTATATAACCATTTTTATTTATGTTTCCTATACTGGCATCCATAAACTGGGCATATAGATCCAGCGAACTCCTTAAAACATTCAAGGATAGTGATTTATACAATCCATTTTAATTATACCAAGTTTCTCCGATCCTTTTTTAGACTCCTTTGTTATAATAGCCGTCACCCGCTAAATGACCGGTACTAAACCCCTATAAATTTTATGGTCATATATTTCTCCAAATTTTATCTTCAGGTATTTTGTATTTATTTTCTTTTTCTTTAGCAGCTCTTGGCAAAACTATCTTCTTTCTCATAACGGACAGTCACTTATATGAGAAACATCTACTTCTCTGTAGCCATCACCTAATCTGGTTTTAAAGATTTGCCGGCCACTTCGAGGGTTGGTTCCTTAACAACAACAACAGTTGCTTTATCTTTTTGTTCACTCCACTCTCATGCTATAGTTTTACAAACTTCATTATGCATTCTAATCCTGGCATACTTAGTTTGGGGAATTGCTCCTATAATATGTCCTGTAGTTTCTGGACTGACACCACAGTGTCTACAATTGACCTCCCCCTTGTACCTGGCCAAGGCCACCCTATTATTCATTTGATTGGGCCGGAGCTTCGGTGCCTCGGGGAATCTTGATGCCCTCGGGGAATCCTGCTCATACATCCATATGTGCCAGGGATATCCTATTTACATTCATAATATCATCTGTATATCTCTGGAAACTCAGGGACTTACTGCGAATATTCTCAATATCCCTATTCTATACCTGGGATGTTTGGAAGTAAACAGGAGTATTCTCATTTTCCTCTTTGTATTCCTGGGATATTATGGAGTAAATGGGAATATTATCATTTTCCTCTTTGTATTCCTGGTACTTTTGTAATCAATAGGAATATTCTCATTTTCCTATTTTTATTCTTGGATTATTGGGAGTAAAAAGGATAATCCTCATTTTACTCTTTGCATTCCTATGATATTTCGGATTAAATGGGAGTATTCACGTCTTACTATTTGAATGACTGGAATACTGGGGAGTAAATATAAATATTCTCATTTTACTCCTAATATTCCTGGAATATTTGGGAGAAAACAGGAATATTCTCATTTTCCTCTTTGTATTCCTGTAATTTTTTGGAAGTAAAAAGGAAAATTCTATTTTACTGTTTGTATTCCTGGGATATTTAGAAGTTAAAAGAAATATCTCCATTTTCCCTTTTGTATTTTAGTATGTAGGAATATTCACATGCTCCACTTTATTATACATAATAATAATCGAGAAAAGTGCGTATAATTAGTGTTCATAATATATATTTAAAAAGGCATATAAACAGTTTTTGATAGGCTTATAAAAATCTAATATTGTGCTTATCAAAATGATGTAATCATATATTCTGACGTCATATTCTTATCTGCCTGACAAATACAAATCTGTAGACTTATTACTCGATACCCTTTAAAGTCTAAATAAATACCAAAAATAAAAAACTTAATAAGTACCTAAGTTAAATCTTAAGTAATATATTTAAGTTAAACCTAAATAATAAATACTTAAAGATTCTTAAAAGATTTATATATAACCTTAAAAAATTATTGAAATGTAAACAAAAAAAATTAAACATTAAATAAGAAATAAAAATTATAGGGACTATAATAAAAAATAAAACTTAAAAAATCATTTATATGTAAATGAAATACTTAAAAATATAATAAAAACTTCAAAAATTCTTAAAATAAAAAATAAATTACTGAAAAATTAGGTAAGATATAAAAATATAATGTCTATAATGAGAGGCAAGATATTATTTATTGGTCTCAAAGCTATATTCTACTTATAACTCTTGTTCAGCATGTGTCGCAATAGCCCAGTCTGGCGACCCAAGATTCGGCAGTTCGATCCTGCACTATTCCAAATGGAATTTTGAGTTCTAAAAAAGCAATGCTTCTAGTGATCAATTCCAGAACCATAATGGCATCCGAGTGTATGCGATACCGGCTAATCAAAAGAGAGCAACACCAGCGCTCCTAGTGGCCGATGCCAGCCATTTCCTCGGAATATTTAGGAATTACCAAAATCATATCTTATGCCTCTTAAAGAATATCCATGGCATATCTTGAGAGTGTAAACACAACATTTAAAGCATATGCCTGAGATATCCCTGCCATTGAATTGCGGTATGCAAGCATATTCTAGGGATATCCTAATATTCCTAAAAGAATATCCCTCGCATATCTTGGGAGTGTAAACAGAACATACATAGCATATTCTCGAGATATCCCTGGGAATGAATAGAGGTATGAGGAATATTCTAGGGATATACTAATATTCCTTGGAGAATATCCCTGGAATATCTTTGGGGACGTATATGGTCGGACATAGAATTCCTCTTGAACATTCCGGAAATATGCTCATGATATCTAGGAATTTCAAAGGGATATTCCAATATTCCTGCAAGAATATATTCGGGATATTCTCGACATATCCTTGTGCTGTGTGGGCCCTGAGGTACTTACAAACATCCACCTGTGATTTTTGTAGCTCCCATTGAAGCCATACTCTCTCTTTTAATTCATTCTTATACCTGTCAACCATCTTCTCTATATCGCCTATGATTTGGTCCTCTACTCTTTCCTGAAGTTATAAACTATTTAACTCCTTGTCTGTAATTTTCTTAACATTCATCTCTTTGCCAACCCATTGTAAAACTTTATCATTTTGATTCCTTATCTTACCAAAGTTGTTTAATTCTAGATAATGTGACGGTGTGTCCGTATTTTATAACACTAAGCCTATCGTCCCTCTGGGCTGTATATAATACCCGTTAGATATTTATACTGGGATTTTCGAAAACATTTTAACTCCCCTTTTCACTATTCCATCTATCCCATAAAGATCATTTTTACTAACCCATGCAAAATAAGAGAGTATAGAAACCTTGTAATTCTATTCAACTGCAGAAGCTCTAAATTCTGATAAGGCTTCAATGGGACATTGCCTATTTTTTTCCTTTTTTTTCAAAAATTTATAATATTTTCCTTTGTTAAACCTATAAGTTATTCCTAAATACTCAAGACAATACCCCACCCCCTCTATCAAGGGACATGGTTTGAAGTCGAGATCCACCGAGGCTGAAAATGGTGGTCAAAAAGGTTCATATCTTGTATTTTGCCAGCAGATGACTTGCGTGGCATTTTAAAATGGATATATACATTCCCAAATCATAAAAAAAAAACTACCCACCTTCCTCAACATCTCATCCATTTGATCAACATCAGCCACTTCTAGAAACCAGGTCATCAGCAAAGGCCAACACAGAAACATGGCCTTCTCCTTTTAATGTACCTTTCATTTTCTCTACCTCATCTAGCAATGGGTAATCACGAGATTAAACAGCAGAGGAGAAAGTGAATCACCCTGCTTAACACCTCTCTTAATATTTACTCTAACTTTGTCTCCAGTAATTTCAATTTCTGTATAACTCCTATTATAGATTCCACTGATGGTTTTGATCAATATCTCCGACACTCCATAGTCTATAAATCTCTTAATTATTACTCCATGAAGCACAGTGCGAAAAAAAAAATGTTATATCTAACTGTGCAAAAATCTCCCCCTAATTTTTTACGCCTCACATATTGAAATATTATGACACTGTAAAATCAACCTGCTTATTTCTTAAAACGTTCCTGTCTTTCGCTTAACTCTATACCTGGATCAATCCTTTTGTAAATTGCACCATTATACAACCTATTAAAAATAATACCAATTGTGATAATTCTAAAATCTTCAACATTATTTGTGTCTCCCTTCCATTTTGGAATTAAAACTGTGCGATTACACTCTCACAATACTGGGGAAATTTGATGTCGCAATAATATATTAAATAGAAGGGTTACCATTCCCATCACTTGACGCATGCCACATTTCTGACCCCTAGACCGTACACGTCATATCACAACCTGTCTGCATGTGAGTGCAACCTGTGTGAAGTGTGCGCATATGAATATGAATCGAATAAATATGCTGTATATATGTACTTAGTGTCATACGTTTATGTTTCTTGCGTCGCCCTACTGTGTTATATTTATTTTATTGGTTTCTTTTCAGTGTCAAAAGTGTACACCAGTATGACGTCTGTGGAACATGTCTCATTGTTTTGCCAATATGTATATCACCAGTGTGATACCAGCATTATGTATTTTATATTGTTCGAGGGTTTTTAATAGTGTCTTATGTTTGTTGTGTTTTTTTGTGTGCAAGTATGTTGACATGTACAACTGGCACAAAAGTAAATAAACCATGCAACCATGTGTTAGAACTCTACAAAAATGGAATATTCTTATAAATATTTATAGTAGTTTTGCCATTTGTGCTGGCTTATATTTAATTTAAATTATATTATTCTTAAACAAACCTCATTATGGACAGTACCAATACTGGAAAAAGCCAGTATCATTCTTAAGTGGTTGGTGAACGTAACATAATGTAACGTAACATAATGTCTACGTTTAGAAATGGCCCAAAAATAATAACTGTTCCTTTTATGTTGAATTTCTCATTCCAAGTATTCTTATTGTGTTCTAAGAAATAAATAAGGGTTATGTATATGAATGTAGAGGAATCCCTGCATGACCAGAGACGTACATGGGAAAACCTTAAGACACCAATTTGAGGTTAGTGTGCTTTATGTTATAAATTCATGTTAATGCCTTACATATTTCATTTTTCTTATAATATTCAAGTGAGGTTTGGTGTGTAATGTTTTATGTATCACGTATTCATCTAGGACAATGATCAACCACTCCATCTCATTAATTAAATGTGTTTAGTGTAATTAGTTGTCACGTGACATGGCGGTGGGATTTGAAACCAGGTAGAAGGCAGCCCGCCGCCATGTTAGACAATAGAGCTTTTGTCAGCATGTGAGATGGACGTATATTGCGTTTCCCCCCGGCCACTTCACCCTTTATACCAGCCATGTAGTTTTTCAATAGTTAATGTAATTTCGGAACCTTTTTATTTGCTATATTCCAGGGATTTAGCCATTTCACAGCCTGGACCCTCTGTAAATGGCCAGGGCATAAATACTTGTAATTTTCATGTAGGAACTTTGCCACCTTTTTGCAATTGTAGTGAGTACACTACTTTAACGGACAATATGCATAATTGATTCTTCGGAAGGTAATGAAAGGAATTTGTAATTCACTAGAATTGGCGGATTATTATTTGTTTTACCAGCAACTTTATGGCCTTTTTAATGGTAACCATATTTTTCCTTAAGGTGTAAGGTGGCCTATAACAGCCCTGGGAGTGGGTACAAGCATATGGAGGTAGCTCCGATAACCTTCACTAGTCGAAGGGTTTCAATACCTCAAAGGATCTATTTTTTACACTTCACATAAGTTACAATGTCGGACATTGAGGGGGCGACATGTAGGCCGTCGGCCACACGACCTCATCTGTACTTATGCTCTCTGTTGAGAATGCTGGCACCCACCCAGAACAACATTACATGAGCCAAGCCCCTGGCCCTCAGACAGTTTGCCCGCCGTCCACTGCATCTGCAGCAGAGAGCCACAATTACTATGCATGGTAGCGTGCCTGTGACCAGTGGAGGTGCAAGTGCAGTGCAGTATGTGTCTGTTCAAGGTGAAACACAATGCAGAGTAGGATAGTGGCCATAAGGCCACGTGTGCAGTAGCACAGGGATACAGGAAAGAGTACCACATACTATTATTTTCCTAAGTATCATGTAAAAAGGGCTAGGGTGATGACAAACAGTCACGTGCAAAGAAAAGGACACCCAAAAGAGTATTTTCAAAGCCCTAAAGTTATTATTTAGTGTTATTGCAATGTTATAGTGATGTCATTTATTCATGTTTTATCATTCACACATCATTCCACTTGTTTTGCAGTGTATTATGTTTTGTTGTCATACTGAGAATATTTAAGAGTGTATTGCAAGTGTTTTAGTGTTAAGCATTGTTGTGCAAAGTGAAAGGTTAGGGAAAGTAGTTCCATGTGGTGCAGTGTGGCAGCAACCCTAGCAAGCGCACCATGATGGAATATAGCCGAAATCAGCCAGTCGTTCTTGATCTGGTTCACAAATACTTTCTCCTCCCTGTGCGCACAGAGCCGAATGGAATTAGGAGAACAGAAGGACCTTGTACAATTTTGCGACACAGAAGATATGCACCATACAAAATATCGTCCAGAGCTGAGCACGTGGGAAGTGTCGGAAGTTGTGGTTAGCCAGCACACCCAGAATACAGAGCGGCACTTACATTGGTATCCCCTCATCTGAACAAGAATTTCTGCAGACCGTCATGCTACTGGGTACAAGTATCACCGCCGAGCCGTGATGCGACCGCGAACGTGAGCAACCGCACCGGGAGAATAAACACTCGATACCACGAGATAAACGGGAAGAAAATTGAAGAGGACCAGTGGTCAGAATATGACATTAATGGGATACATAAACCATGCCCACCAATGGAGTGGCAGCATCTTGCATGCCCATGATGCTGGTGTGATGGGCCACACTTCGATAACCATTGCTTGTATAGGGCAGGAGCATCGTCTGATGCCGACGAGGAGTACCACTGCTGGGAAACAAGAGGTCGGGATAGAGCTGCCAGATGCAACTCAAGCCTGTACGAAAATTTGTTCCACTGATTTGACCCCACAACAAGTTCTACTTGAACAGATAAGCAGTGACTTAACTAGCTTCATTCGTATTTCAGTTACTATTAATGACCATTCTTGCTGATCATTGATAAACACTGCCAAATCACTTGACTTTGTGAGGAGCAGCTTTGTCGACAGTGACAAAATTAATACCACAGACAAAATAGTTCAATTTGGAACATGCCAACACACCAGAAAAATTAAATGGGAAGCTAGCATCATCGTACGCATCTGAGAAGTGGAAACAGTGAGAGTCGTCTTTGTATCCGACGAGATAAGAGAAGAAGCTATCCTCGCAATACATAGGTTGACCGAGCAAAAAACCATGGTCGAACCCACTGCACAAATGATCCACTTTGGGAGGAAAGAAAGACGAACGGTATACAAGTCGGACCTGGGGAAGCACTGGCTTTTGCGTGAGATGAACTAGACCATGCGATACCTCCAGAGTTCTGGAGGTGATGCAGTGTCTTCTCGCCAAGCGCTGAGGTGGCGTACTCATTGCACCGCACCACGATAGCCGAAGATACCATCCCGCTCCCAGACGAGACTCTGATTTACGAGTACCTGAGGCGGTACTACCCACCCCAACACCAGGTTATCCTTGAACAGATCAAAGAGTTCCTCGAGGAGAGAGTTATCCAGCAGTTGGAGAGTTAGTGCAACATGTCTATCACCCTGACCCCGAAAAATATGGTACATGAATGTTCTGCTTGTACTTCCAGGACTCTATCAGGCCACCAGGAGTGATCCACCTCCATACACCAATGTTAAAGACACCCTGAATACCTTGGGCTAAACACGGGTACTCACCACCATCGATCTGAAGAGCAGATACTCGCAGGTGCCAGTTCATCCGGGAGACCATCACAAGACTGCATTTACAGCACCCAACGGTAGGCTTTCCCAGTTTTGCACCAAGCTGTTTGACCTGAAACTTAGACCGGCAACCTTCCAGGCAATGATGACCTGTGTGCTTGATGGATACATCAGGGTGTTCACCTTGGCATACTTCGATGATGTCATTATATGGTCGAATCATGGGAGGACCACATAAAACATCTTTCCATAGTATTGGAATGGCTAGCAATCAACAGACTGACCTGCGCCAACCGAAAGAACGACTTCGGTTAGGCGAGCCTGCAGTTCCTGGGCCATATTGTGGATGCCGATGACAGCCGCCCCAACCCTGAACACCTGCAGTTAATCGAGGAACATACAACCCCGAACACCTGGGAAGAACTCCGGAAATCTTTTGGGTTCATTAACTGGCTCAGAGAGTACATTCCAGAGTTCACCTTGATAACAGTGCCCCTCACAGTCCTCATATCACCGACTACCCAGTATAAGTAGTCAACCGAACTACAAGCAAGCTTTGAGGAATTGAATCGTAGGTTCTGGGAGTGTTCTGCTCTTACCAGGTACGACCTGCTGCCCTGTCTGTACGTCCATATGGATGCCAGCGAGAAAGGGCTGGGCGTCGTGTTGTTCCAACTGTCAGACGAAGGCGAATGGCATATCGTGGACTTCGGCAGCACCATGTTCGGCCTATTAGAGTGGCAATATGACGTGAACGAGCAGGAATGTCTTGTAGTGGTGTGGAGCCTCAAGAAGTACCATCCACTTTCTGAGTACTGGCACTTCACTCTGAAGACTAATAATCGCTGTATACTGTTACTACACAACATCAAGGAAAGCGAGAGTAAGATGACAGGCTGGGCGCTGCTTATGAAATCATATTATGTCGATGTTCAGCATGGCACTGGCATCGAAATCCAGCATTCTGACTGCCTGTCACATGCGCCGGGAAGTGAAAACCCAATACGATGACGATTGGGATGCGGTCCTGCGGCCCATGTCGCAGGTAAACCTGCCAGCCGACACGTCAGTACAGTGCCATCACACCCAACCACACTTATGCAGGACACACTTAGAGAGGAAGTTACCCAAGAACAGAAAACTGTTCCACAGCAAGTGGAAAGTGGAGGGTGTACAGCAGAACATGGAGAAGTTGCGAGTAATGAATCACTGTGTAGAATCGTGTGCGAGCTCAGACAGCGACATGTGGATAATTTATGTGCCCATGGCTTCCTGCAATGCCGTATTACACTATGAACATTAAAATCACATTTCCGAACAGTCGGGCGTGGCCCAGACAAGACGGAATATTTTGAAGTACTTTTACTGGCCAGGACTGTAAATAAATATGAGAACATTTGTATGACACTCATCACCTGTAACCACTTTAAGAGCCGATGTGGGGACGGTATACAGCAACAATAGATACGAGACACACGCAAGTCATTTGAAACAATCACGCTAGACTTGATGGGCCTTTACCCCATGACATCGATGCGAAAGCAATTCATTCTAGTCATAACAGATCTGTTTTCGAGGTGGGTGGAAGCCTACCCTATCTCCAGCGTATGAGCACTTGGCATCGGTAAAAAAATAGAGAATGAGTTCTTAGCTCGGTTGGGAGCATCTGCCGCAGCCATATGTACACTCCGGACATGTACAAACCAAGTGAAAGGAAAAACACTGGCCCAGCTGCTTTGAAGCCATGACCTCCCCCTCTCTGGGGAATTTGCCAGTGGGCTGAGAGAGATCAATGTGACGGAGGAAGAGAGGAGAGTCGAAAAGAGCGGCGAGAGAGAGAGAGAGAGAGAGAGAGAGAGAGAGAGAGAGAGAGGGGTGAGCGGCTTTCGAGAACCAGCACCACTATGTCTGGGAGTGTGCACCGATTTCTACCTGACCACCACTTTGTTTACAGTCTGGTCAGCTGGTCTATGTGAGGAAAAATCTGCACTCAGATGGGCAGCAGGGCTTTCACGGAGGATTTGCGATCAAATGGAGTGTTCAACATGAAGTCGTCAACCGACAAGGGGTAAGCTGTTACAAAGTCTACCTCAGCAGGCATCGTTGGCTAATTTTACACCGGGATGCACTCAGGCTTGCCGATGCCGGCAATGTGATGCCAGGCGCCTCGATACTCTCACAGGTGAGGGAAACACAAGGAAATGGCATGGAAGACGAAGGAGAACTGTCAACACATGTCTCCCTTGTCCTGTGAGATGCACCGGAAATGTCGCCTGGGAGCAATGACCTTCGGCAGATGAGGGACCCGACCAGTGGCATAGTGACGGTGAGGAGATGTAAGCAGTTGGCAATACCGAGGCTGGCAATGTTCGTGTTTGGAGACACCCTCACGTGTGGAGTGAACAGCCTGTGGGTGTCAGGATACATCCACTACTTTTGTCACAACACAGCCGACCTCGTTGAGGCAACAGCTTCATATGCAAAGAATTAAACAACAGGCAGCCACTACAATCTGTGGCCATGGTGTTGGCTTCGCTTGCCATGCCCGTATTGCAGCTGACCAAGTACCTGCAAGCGACAAGTGAACAGTCGCCATTGTGTTTGTAGTGGCCAGGAGGGGGACATGTGACATGTGCCACATTTCTGACCCCTGGTACGTTCTCCATGGCTGGGTGAACCCGCCAAACCATCCCATTGCCACCCATCTACACGTGAGTGGAGCCAGTGTGATGTGTGCATGTATAAATATGAATCGAATAGGTGCTGTAAATATGTACTTAGGGTCATATGATTTTGTTGCTTGTGTGGCCCTACTGTGTCATATTTATTTTATTGTGTTCTTTTCAGTGTTATAAAGTTTAAATTATACTCACGACATTGTTACTGGTCATTTTTCAAATTCAACATTATTGTTTACTTCACGTGACCACGTGGTATAGAAACACTCCACTGTGTGCACCAATGCGAAGTATACGTAACACATGTGGTGTTGCCAATCTGTATATCTACTGTACGCTCCTTCATTATTATTTTATATTTGTTTGAGGGTGTTTAATAGTGTGTTGAATTTGTTGTGTATTTTTGTGTGCAATTATGTTGACATGCTCAACTGGCACCAAAGAAAACCAACCGCAGAGCCACTTGTTAGAACTCTACACACATGGAATATTCTTATAAATATTTTCAGTGTTGTGTTGTGCTTTGTGCTGGCATATATTTAATATAATTTATTTTATACTTAAACAAATAGCATTATGGACAGTACCAATACTGGTGAAAGCTAGTATTGTTCTTATGTGGTTTGTGAAGACGGACACAGGAAATGTAACATAATGCCCACATGGTGAAAACTGCCCAAAAATAATAAATTTTTTTTATGTAATATTTCTCATATCAAGTGTTCTAATAAATAAATAAGTGTTATGTAAATTAATGTAGAGGAATCCCGGTGCGAGCATCTCCATGCACATGAAAACCGTAAGGCACCAATGTGAGGTTAGGGTGCCTTACACGGTAAGTTTATGTTTACATTTTTATGTATTTTTTAAGTCTTTTAATATTCAAGTGAGCTTTGCTGTATAATGTTTTATGTATCACATATTCATCTCGGGCCGCAATCACAAACTCCATCTCATTAATTAATTGTGTTTAGTGTAATTTGTGGTCACGTCACACAGCAGCAGGAGTTCGCACCAGGGAGCAGGCAGCCGGCCGCCATGTTAGACAGTAGAGCATTGGTCACCGTGTGAGACATACGTACGTCGCATGTCCTCCTCGGGCACTTCACCATTTGTACCAGCCATGTAGTTTTTCAATAGTTAATGAAATTCTGGAACCTTTTTGTTTAATTTATCCCATGGAGTCAGCCGTCTCACAGCCTGGTCCATCTGTAAATGGCCAGGGCATAAATACTCATAATTTTCATGTAGACACTTTGCCACCTTTTTGTAGTTGTAGTGAGCACCCTACTTTAACGGGGTAATATATGTAAGTGCTTCTTCGGAAGGTAATGAAAGGAATTAGTAATTCACATGAATTGGTGGATTATTATTTGTTTTACGGGCCCCTTAATGGGCATTTAAATGGTAACCATATTTTTCTTTTTGGCATAAGGCTGCCTATAACTGCCCCTGGAGTGAGTACGAGTGTATGGAGGCAGCTTCAGTAGTCCAGGGACTTGGATATCTCAAGGATATATTTTCTGCACTGAAAAATAAGTTACGACATCGGACATCGAAGGGTCTACACGTAGGCCATCGGCCACACAGTCTCATCTGTACTTGTGCTCTCTGCTGAGAATGCTGGTGCCCACCCGGAACAACTATGGTAGTATTCTTTTCCCAGTCCATATAACCTTCTCTCCTTGATGGTACAGCTACATGCCACGATGTCACACTCCAAGTTTGAAAAGATGAATCCTCTTAATACCATCTAGTTCTGGTGCACCCTTAGGATTCATTATATTCCGTCTCGTGTTAACCTGTGCGGATTCCCTTAGAAGGTTACCTAGCACCAATGAAATAATTACTTATTGTACTCGTGGTCCTGTGCCAAACCTGTTAGCGCTGAATTAGCACATACATACTTGGGCTTCACACATGCCGATCCTTGCTAGCCGCCAACTCGTTGAATTCACAATATAGACATGAAACAAATATTATTTACACACTACGAAAGTGTTGAATGTGTGACTTTCCAGGCGACGTGGATTTCGATGATTATAGCAACGGTTTACAAATACAGTATTTACAAAACACACAAAATTACTGTTAGTTAATTTAGCAAACTATTTAATGCATGTTTTCCTTTGGTAAACCTTACAAGTTTAATTTAAAAAAAAATCACGTTTGTTCTTCACTAGCATTATCTAATTTATTTGCAGAATCATTCTCTAATATCAACACTGCGCGATTTCCTTATAGCAACAAACTTGCCCTTGGTCGCCAACGATCCTAACCTCCAAATTTGCACATTTCTGGCATTAGTGTTTGTAACCAACTTCGCTGGACATATTTCGCAATGTTAAGGTAACGGAAAACGTCTTTGCAATTCGTACTGCACGTAGACGTCACTTTCGGGGACAGGTACATTCAAGTTTGTACTTCTTGTAAATTTTGACACTGTCTAAACATCTAAACGCGCTAGAACATTTTATTTATTCATAAAATGTCTTGTTCTTTTCTTTACAAAGAATATCGTAAAAATTAAAGTGGAAATTAATATCAAAATCATTGCTAGTATAGCAATGTATGATATAATTATTAAAACTAAGAAGAAATATATATTTTTATCTTTTTAACTTTATTGTTTAAAGTTATAAAAAACACTTTAAAAAAAATGAAAACAAAGTTGGCCGGCGTATTGACACGTCCGCGTCAGCTGAGTGTGGGGCGTTTTGCCTGATGCCTGACGTTGTATTAGGTGACACGTTGGCGAGTGGCGTGATGTGGACTTATGTGTTTACTGGCTTTGTGTAATGCGAGTGTTTGGGACCTGTGACGTGCTAGCTACCAGTGTGATTTTTGTGCAGAGAAGAAACGGCACAGTTGTGTAAATTTATGTGTAACTATGTATACATTTTTTCTGTTTGTGTTTGCTATGCAGATTAATAAATCTTGTGAAGATTTTTTTTAAAGAGCGTAAAGTGTACATAATAATAATGCTATGCGTGAGAATATTATTTGGTATTATTTATTGTTGGTGTGTTCGCTGACCACCCTTAATGTAGTTAGGCCTACCACAAACAACTTATTAAAGGCTTTAGTGTAAGTTGTAAATTGCAAAGTGTAGGTCTCTTTCAACTTGTATTTCATTAAGCTCTGCATCAACACAGGTGTGAGTATGTGCATTGTAAATCTGGTTCGAAACATAAAGCAACAACTTTTGTGTACACACAGTACCTGCAATGGTCATACCAAAACTTGTTCAAAATATGTCAAAACACTATTAGTGTAGGCACTTGGGTGTAGTACATGTACAACAGCACTGCAGTATTTAGCTCACCTGTAGACAACTTCAACAAACATTGGGCCAACTGACTTGCCATCGATTACTTAATTGCATCTTGTAGATATGGTACAAGTCAGTACTACTGTTGTGAGCTGAATCATCCAACATATTCAACATAGGTACTTGCTTAAAATAAAATCAGAACAGTGAAACCAAGAGACATTATAGGTGTGATGACATGCAGGCTATGGCTGTGTTGAGGATAACCAACTGCTATAAGTGAATAAAAAAATTCATTAACTTGTTTCTTTTAATTATTTTCAATATTAGAAGCTGTTTCACACACAACTCATTAATTACTGTGACTTGGAAAATTGCTGGTATCTTAGGTGAAATTCTGTCAGACATCCAACTTTATTCAATTTGCACATTTATTAAAACTGTACTAGCTCTTTGGTAGATATTAGACCCTTGTAAAATATGGTGTGCTCTTTCAGGGCAGTAGTTCATTAAACTGTTTGATGTTGCCTTTACAGAGTACAACTCGGACAATGAGGAAAATCTTCACATTGAATTTCCTCCAAAAGGAAATAAGTTTTAATGATGAATGAAATGCCCTCAAATGACTTTTCTATTAAGCATAAGTTCATCACATAAAACACTGAATATGAGTTCTGGGATTATCACCCCTAGCAACAATACTGCTGTATTGCAACATACAGACATAGGCTGGCACAAGCGTAATATCAATCTCTCCACGTTTAAGAAATCAGCCAAACAAGAGCCTCATCTTCACCTATCCACATTAGTTTAATACTTTTGCTGGCATTCTTTCAACATTTTTACATGCTTTGATGCTCGAAAGCACAAGACACTTGGAGAGAAGTTTTGTTGTGGTGTTGCTTTGCCGAAGCCTAGCCATGAAAATCCCATGATGAATTTTATCAAAGGCCTTTTCAGAGTGTGTGAAGTAGGCATGTTGGTACTTCTGCAACCAGTTCTTTTTATTTATAACCTCTACTACAAGTCTCTCCCATCACCTTTCCTGCACTCGATCTGAGACACACAGGCCTGTAACTACTAGGAATCTTCTTTTCCTCCCCTTGCTTGTATGCTGGAACCACCAATGCCTCCTTTCAGCCCTGCAGCAACTTGTCTTTCAAAAGATCTTCTAAACACTGTTGTGATATGGGCCTAGCCCATATATGAATATGGTTATAAGTGGTCAACTTCACCGTACTCCTTGTGCCTCGGTGCCAAGGGGGGCTGGATGTTCACGGCCCTTCCTAGACAAAGGAAGCAAGCCAAATGAAGCTGACCCTGATTAAGGGGCAGTGCGACATGGAAGCACCAGTGATAGATTGCCGGCTGGCCTCAATTGGTAGGAATTGATTCGGTCGGCACCGTGAGAGCTCTCCCACGATCGGCCTGTATAAGCAAGGCAGCGTGCCAATGTCAGGGTTGTTGGTTCACCAACAGTCAGTCAGCGAGACAGGAGGTGCACCACTATCTGAGGAACTTCTTCTTGGGAACTTGGGCACACACTCGTGGCACACCCGGATTGTTCTTTTACGGTTCATTTCAGGTGGCAGTGTAAGGTTGTCACCAAGCAGGCTTTCCCTGATTCTTGGGGATGAAGGAATGTGTGCCATGGGTGTGGTGGCCAGAGACGTCAAGTTTAATAAACCAGACTAATTCACCGCACTCATTGACCCCCTTATTTACTAGTAGTAGTATCCTCTTCTGTCACCTGAATTCTGGGACGTTGTCTACCACCGTGATAAGTCCGCGAAGTGCGCCGCCTGGAGCAGCAGACCATACAGAGGAGTGGCGATGTAGAGGCTGCCAGCTGTAGGTCACACAGGAGAGACGGCTGCTGCTTTTAAGGTGGGTGCAAACTAGGTTCCACATAAATACCGCTTTTTGCGAAGACTTCGTGAAGGTGGGACTACCTTCGGTATATCCTGGAACATTCTCCTTGAGTACACCCATAGAGATCCCCCTTTTCGAGCTCGAATGGCATAATGTCTTCATTGTAGTCAAGGGTTCCCATCCTGGCTACGATGGGAAACCCCCGACCAACCCCCTTGATACTAAGAGGCGCAGATATTAAAGGATCCCTTTTAGCCTTACACACCCACCACTTCAAGATATCTACACAGCTCTCTCCCAACAAACTTTAGGGCTCCATTCCTTATACCATCTGGACCCACTGCCTTACTACTCAATCAACCTTTAACCTTGGCAATCTCCTTCTCCCTTATTCTTGTAGTGAGACACTGCACAGGCCCCAGGGAAGCAGCTGGGGTATAGTGTTTGGGAGAATCTAAACAAACAGAAGCCGTCATGAAGAAATCAATGCCAACAGGCTCGTTATAAGACAGGGAATCACAAAGTCGCCCCCAATAAGTCACCAGGGCCAGTGGTCTGCGTGTGTACAACAAGGCCGTGGCGGAGCCCTTGTGCTGCCGTCGTACTGCATCTTAGAAATATCAGTTGTAAGTGAAACACCTGATTGAACGTGAGAAGGGGCTTATTGGCTTAGAGGCATTACAGTAATTACTAAGAGTCATTATTTGACAGTAGTTGATAGATTAATGCTGCTGTCTACTTTATAGAGTCATTCATTTGTAATTCATTAACCTGCACTTCTTCTGCCATAACTTACAGTGTTGATGGTAAAGATAATGTAACTTATATCATTTACAAAGTGACAATATTTAAAGAGTCTTTAATATTGAATAGTTATTCAATCACTGAGTTTACGTCCCAGCCAGTCTAGTAAACATTTATAGTGTTCATTTTGTACCCCAGCTAGATGATGATGTGCATTTTTTGTACAGAAGTCTGGAGAGGCTCCGCGATGCATGCCTCCTTGCACGACTCCCTTACCTCGTAGACGTATGGGGTTAGCCCTGACACGCAATAAAATCCTGCCCTACCTTCGGGCTTCCACGCCACTTAACACTTGGATATAAGGTAGAGTAGAAAAAAATTTCCGGTGGGTTGGAATGTTCATTTTCTTCATCTGAAGACCCACTTCACTGCTGCTCACACTTCAGCCGTGATCTCAGCATCCGTCTGCACCGTCGTCAATTGTAACAAACTCATTATAATAAACTGATGAAGTCAAGTCTCCAAAACCATCCACAACTGGCATGACCTTCTTGTTATTATTTTCATGAGTTTTATATTGCATGTCATTTCCATTTCTTGGCTTGAAAATCCTGCTTTCTTGAAACAGCTTGCAGTTGTTTTGATTGTAATTTTTTCGTGCACGGTTACACATCCAAGATGCTTGGAGGTCAATTTTTACGTTTTTGTCTTCATTAGCAGTTTTGATGTTTTCACGAGAGGCCATCTGAAAACCTGTTTAAAGTTACTGATTATGCCTTCATCCATTGACTAAACAACAGAAGTCATGTTTAGTAGGAAAAACAACATTTTGATATTTTTAAGTGAGTTTATTCTTTTGTGGGCTGTGTAGTTGTCAGTAAACAATAAAATTTTCTGAATTTCTTTGCCTAATTTCTTATCTAGTTTTAGGAGCCATTTTTTTTAAACAGATCACTTTTCCTCCAAGCTTTCTTTATTGGCTTCATATTCTACCGGTTTGGATTTGAGATTTTTAAAATGCCTAGAATGGCTGGATACTCCTTTCATCAATAACTAGAAATTTTTCGAAACCATCCATATTTGCCGCTATCAAAAGTGTTAATTGATCTTTACTGAGCTTACAGTCCTTGCAGTGCTCACCCTAATAAGTTAGAGTTTTGTCTGGATTACTCTTGCTTCATCTACATTGAAAATGTTTTGGGTTCCTTGTCACTTATCATTTTTAACTAATCACTTTACCAGTCATTAGTCACTTGCACATCATCATCATCATCACCACTTTCATAGATACCTTTGAATCCATTGAGCCAACCAGTCCTGGCATTAGTAATTTTTCTCCAAGTCACTTGTAAACTGTTCAGCATTAGTTCAGATAAGTAGCCTACTTACAGGAATTTTTTGGTACAGTGCTTGCTTTGAAGGGACTGAAAAAATAATGCTCATTAACCAGGAAAACTTCTTAAAAGGTTCAAATTGCACAAGGTGCAAAATTATTCAACTTATTAAGCATGATAACTTCACAAGTGGGAACTTCTTTAACAGGGTTTCACTGTATTTCCTTTGTGGTACATTTTAAACCAAGCAGTAGGTTTGTCCATTTTATCTGGGTTCCTAGTTTTGTGGATGTTATTAAAATAGTTTATTTAATACACAAGATATTAGGTTAAATTTACAGGCATGATATTCTGAGAACTATAATGCTGGTACTATTTACATTATTATACAATACGTCTGAGTTTTCATGAAAAGTTATGTCTTGGTAACATTTGGGAAGAAAGTACACAACTCCCCCAACATGGAAAAGGAAAATAAGACGTAATTTATTATGTTGTGTATTTTTGTGAGATGCAGTACTAGGAAGCTACAAGTTCAACCTCTGTTTAACTTAAACCGATGAGTCACTACATTATGACCCCCGATGTGGGAGCGTTTTTCGCACTGAGTATTACACATGGCATGCTGACAGCATGGTATATATAGGGTAGGTCCACAGGCTCGTTAGTAGTGTTGCAGCATCAGAATGGGAAAAGCAGCCGATCTAGCCAAGTTTGACGGAGGTCAGATTGTGATTGCACAGCACCTTGGTACCAGCATCTCTGAAATGGCCTGTCTTGTTTGTTGCTCTCATGCTTCTGTTGTGAGCATGTATCAAAAGTGATTCAACAATGGGGTATTAATAGGTATTAAGCCAATTGAACATTTGTGGTTTGACTTGGAGAAGCAGGTTTGTCTTGCATCACTATCATCATGCACTGTATGCCAACTGGAGGACCTGCTGTTGTGCTTGTGGTACCAGATACCCTAGGATAGCTTCTGCCACCTTATTGACTAGATTTTTCACAGAATGTGAGTAGCCATGGTTCTATGGTCTACAGATGGTCCTACACACTATTAAATAAAAGCGGTTCACTATAAAGTGAGCACTTTTGAAAGCAACCTTAAAAAAAAAGTCACTGCCTCTAATTGCATATATTTTAACGGGCGTACTGAGTGACATTCACCCAGTAAAGTTGGTAACGATGGATGGGAAGCAGTTCCATATTTTAACGTCCAATAAAACGTGTTAGGCAACCATTTGTGATAACTTAAATTATTTTTTTTATGCATCAAAGTATAAAAATAAGCATATTTGTAAAATATTGACTTTTCTAATAATTTCAGTTTCACTTGTCCAAGGCATGAATAAAGTGTTGATGTCCATGGGAATGTTAATTTTACATAAGGTGGAAGAATACGCAACGAGCATACAAGTAGATCTTTAGTAGGGCTTTCAAAAGTGCTCATTTTACAATGAACAACCTGTAGGTGGTCATAAGGTAGTGGCTCATTGGTGTATGCTAGGCTAATTTTTTATTATTCTACGCACTTCAATGAAGAAATGAAAGAAGCAATACTTGCATAATATTTTGTAAAAATGCAGTTTATACTTCAGCACTGCTGCCTACTTGGCTGAATGTCCAAACATCTACTTAAGCAACTTCTGAGTCAGCAGTACATAATTGGTCAACTTTGTTGAGTGAAGTTTTGAAAGTGTTGGTAGGAAGAAAACAATAATTGCACGGACTTTACTAATAACTGACGCCGGCTAACAGCCAGCGGTGCTAGAGCTCATGACGGCGCTCACCATGCATGTGCACAAAGAGGCCAATAATTTTGAACTTTCATATAAATGTTATTTTTTAGTGTAAAATGTGTTATATTATCTTTGCAGGGTTTAATATGTCTTAAAATGTTTTAAAGTGTTTGTTTCTAATTTGAAATTGTTTGGTTATAAAATTTAAAGTGCCCGCAGTACCGAGATTAAGAACACTGATATTCCGGCATGAACACCATCATAAAAAGACACTAAAATAATATGACAATCCATAAGAAATTATAAAAATGTAAAATAATATTTATTTTAATTTGTGGCATTTAATTTTCTTAATAAAATATTTTACTTTGCGTGCATATCACTTCCGCTTATGTGAACCCTGTAGGGGGCCATGGTAGGTCAGTGTGACGTTTGTCTCGGGACAGTCTGTCGAGAGCTGGCAAGGTAAGACACTCACATACACACTACAACTTTTGTTCACTGATTTAGGTTTCCATAGTCAATTTGGTTTACCGGTTAACCTTTGCTTGCATACTTTTGCCAGACATTTTCTCCAGCATTATGCTTCCGCCTTATTAATTTATTTCGCCCTTGTGGCATTTTTAACTCAATCGAGGAGAAGGAGTTGAAAGTTGTTGGAGAGGTCACGCAACCCACGCAATTTGAATCAGGCGCCATCCGCCTATGTTTATAGCATTTCATTGTAACTTCTGCATTATTGCTATACTCAATTTTATGGGCTTTGTGTTTATGTATGTATTTGAGGGTATTTTCCATGTTTGAATATTTTATGGCATCACCTATAACCACGTGGCTGACACCAAGTCTTTGTATACGTCATTATTGCATTTTGAGAACTTATTTATGTAAGATTGTATGTGCAATATTTTATTAAGGGTTCTATGTTACATTTTGTCAGGGTTCCGTGTATTTTTCACGTAAATTGATGCTTTTTGTTCTTGGCCACGTGGTCATGTTCAAGTTTGATTTTGCCGCCATCAGGCATGTTACAAGCCTGTAACCACTTCAATCGTAAAGAGAATAATTTTCTCAACAAGAATAATATTTTGTCTGAATTTAATTTGCCATTTCCACGCAGAAGTATTGCAATTTCACGTGCACCATGTGGTCCGCTACGAACTTTATCCAGCAGCAGCAGACCCATCTAAACTTGTTTTCACACATGAGTGTGTTTATTGTGAATGCTCATCTTGTGTCTCATCTTGGTTCATGTATCTTTTGATTGTTTATGTAATTTTGTAATTAGTGTAAGGTGCAATCATTCCCATCCTAGCTGGCTCTGTGTATAGGCTGTCACCACACTACCCACATGCTAGAGGGTGAGCTCCGGCGAATTTGCGTTAGTGATGCAGAGTAATCACACATGTTAATATTTATCATCAAGGGTTTCATTTGTAATTCACCATGCCCTGTCTTCAGGGAAAAACCGTCAGTCCACCCTAGCGGCTGTCGGCCCTCTTCCCGTTGGAAGGCTGTGCTTTCACGCACCTCGGTGAGATCATCCATCTAGGTGTGCGCTAGATTAATTGTTAGTTGGGGGGCACCCAAGTGGAATTGGCTAGTCATGACCGAGATTATCATAATTTCATTGGCACATTGATTTGTATGCATAGTGACAATAAAAACAAGTCTACAGTGAACTTACCTCTTCTATTCGGTAATGACAGTGTCCTAGCCACATATATTTTATTAAGTGTTTATTTCAAGTGATGTTTAGTAAAAGTTTAGTATTGCCTATGTGTTTGTAAGCACGCATGGGTGAGACGAATACAGAACCCACAGCATCCCTGAGAACCCTGAGTCTCAGTAGTGTGGTGATTGGTAAGGACTGCTGGTGCCTAAATTACCAGTAAGTATTTGTGTCATTGTTCGTCTCGTGTCTCACCCAATGGCTTCGTAACTTGTTTAACATAAGTTATGGTTTGATAAGTATACACATGTTTCAGGTATCATGAAACAGTGTGCAAGTACTGAATTGCATATGGTAACCCTTTATTGGTCAAGTGTTTAATTTTTTTTTAAATTTATGTTACAGGAGACCAATTTTTATAAAACTTAAACTCAAGAGCAGTACATGTGTGGCACAATGGCATCATTCAGCAAGAGGACTCTTTTCCTTTTCGATGTTGATGGGACTCTCACACTGTCACAACGGGTAACCTCCGTGCTTTCTCTCATGTGCATTCTGTGTATTGCTACACCGCTTCCTATCCCATGCTTGACATTTGCCGAATAACAAATTGCACAAGGGCAAGGAATGTTGAGGTGAATTTGGTTCAAACAGTCTCCTCACAGAGGATGTCTCCCATGTTATGATATATTCTTGTGAAAGCTTGCAGGACAATTGCGTGGTCTGTTATTGCATTTTTCTTGATAAAACTGGGATTTTGACCAGCTTGCTTATCCAGTGTGCTTCTTATTCAGTAGCTTATGGCACCTTGCATATTCCTCTCTGGATGGTGTGGTATCGATGGAATGAATGAAACACACTGTAATTTGACTGTTGCAATAACTAGGAGAAGGAGCTAGGGAAGAGCACTTTTTTGGTAGGACCATATAGTATGTTTTCAATCGTGACAACTTCCTTGCAAACTGTCTAAAAACCAGGAAAGATTCTGGGAAACACAAATTCATGACAAAATGTTGTGTGATGTCTGAGGCCAAAAATCTTCTTTCCCCTTTACTACTTACTAGAGTTAGCATAGCACATAGTCCTAGTGTGGAGTTTAGGGCATCTTGACATGGGTCTTGATGTTTGTGATGACCACACAAGATAGTCCACCAGTCTCTCACCTTAGTATACTACCTTATACTGAGAAGGAAAGGCATTGTTCACTCTTTAAATGTTACTGCATCGTACCTGTTACAGCTTTATTCACAAAAGAGATTGATGCACCATGTAGCCTAACCGTATACAAGTTTCCAGATGTGGTCATCATAAGTGCCTTCAGGTGTCTTAAAACAGTAACTGTTGTACACTAGTAGAGTTCCCATTTCCACTAAATGTCTTTGAAATTACTGAAAACAGAATGCTACAGTGCTCTTGAGAGCTGCTCACACGTCTTCATCTATACTGAAGAAGAAATGGCATATAATGGTTTCCAGCCACCAGGGAAAGCCCTTTCCTCTCTGTCTTTTTTTTCCTGTGGGTTCTCCTAATAAAACAGCCATTCAGCCTCTTCCTCCTGGGTGAAGGTGCTGGTGTTGTCATGGAATGCAGGGTGTATATAAATTTGATCAACAAATTTATATTGCAGGTGAATCACGAAAAAGGTTAAAACATGTATACGACCTATGTATGGTCCACAGTGAATCCCAAGGGTTGTACACTTCTTTTAAGTTGGACCCGAAGCACTGGTTTATTACAGATATTGGAGAAAATATTTAAAATTGAACATTTCAGTGTTTGGATTTGTGTAATGAAGCAAAGCTATGCAAACACAACACCTGTCGGCATCAAATTATTTCATACTACCATTATTTTAACTTAATCTCCATGATGCCGTAGCATTACTTGAGGTTTAAAAAATGGATATTTAATTTGCCTGTCACAATTAACATTGTATCAACCTTAGAATTTTCTTCAGACTTTTATATAAGTTTTCACCGTTTTCATGATTTTCCTGCAGTCTAAGTTTGTCAGTTAAGTTTAGTTAAATTTTGTATATTTGAATCATTGTCCGTGCATTCGACCTGGATAGTTTAGTTTGATTATATTTTCAGATATATTTTGCATGTTGAACTGTACTTTGGTGTGAAAGCCTCTGAGCTCTGTACTGTGTTTGTAAATGTGTGCTCTTATTGCATACTTTTTTTTCGCAGCTCTTCTTGTTAAAACTCAGCATATGCACCATCTTCATAATTGTGTACAACAAAGATATCTGCTCTTTGTTTCGAGACATCTAGGTTTTAGCTCCATGTCCAGAATGATTGTATCAACTTAGTTGGGAAGTAGTGACAGAGGGTCACTCTTGTGTTTAAGTGGCCCCTGTGGCAAAGGTTGCTAAGGCAACTCCCAGTAATATTATAATTCAGGCAAACATTTAAGTTCATAAGGCCCTGACTATTTTCGTGCACTGTTCAGTTATAAATAATGGACAAATTTTAATTCAGCATATGTATATTGTCGTTGACTATTAAGTAATTTTATTGTTGGTTTATGTAGTGGTGCTCTAACGTAGTTGCCATGCCATTAATTCTTATGCAGAATGGAACCTCACACAGAATCAGTAGTATTTGATTCTAAGGACTTGCTTCCCAGTGTCTGTTTTTATTCTGGTTAAAATATCTTGATTACATTTCAAGTGCAGTGCCTATATTAAACCCAAAAATAGACTCTGATTGCTGGGCTAATCAGAACATTTAATTCAAACATGGTGGTCATTCAAGGGTGATGTGGAGTTATGTTACCCATTCAAAACATTCATGAAAATGGCAAATGATTCAGTTGGTTATTTAATGGTGGTGGTCGTGATGAAATTCTTTAGTAAATGTACAGACATCAGTTACTCATTGACGAAACAAAAATTTTCAAATTAATTATACATTGATTTGATTTAATCTACTGATTTAGCTTGAAAATATAGAGTATATTTTGGTAGAATGTTATTTTATTTAGATTTTGAAAGTACAGAAATGTATAACAGCTGGAAAATGTTTTACATCATGGTATTGGCATGTAGTAGTTCAGTGTGATTTCTTAGTGTTTCATTGAATTTGCTTGATACTAAGAAAAATATGTTTTTACATTAATGAGAACATAAAAACTGTACCTTGAAAACTATTCCTGAACTATCCCATCCAAACGTCCAAATTTAAAGCTCGGCGTAGCATTATCTTGTGAAAGGATTGTCTAATAATCACAAAAGGTTAGTTGGAGAAAATTTAGGGTAGTTACAAAGAGTGAATGGCCACAGCAGAAACAACTAGTATATCTATTGTTGGGTCTACAAGTAATGCTGGAACACCGTGGAAAATGTGTTTTAAAAAGTACAGAATAACCAGAGTAACAATTCTAAAAATAGGAAGCACCTTCACCGTAGGCCACTTAAAATTATATATTTTGTTGTATTTGTGAGCAAGTGTAAGTTTTGTCTTCAATACCATAGTAATATTCAACCAAGGGAATGGATAAATAATTTTTCTAATCAAAGTAATTTATTATTGAAGCTTCCATCCGTGTTATTAAATGCACTTTGCTTAACCAGTACCTACTTGTGAAAAACAGATGAAAACCTTATGTCTTCCGTTTGCAGGCTAAAAGGTCGCTACATGGTTACCAGAGTTATCTTTACCAGCACTTTGCTACCTGACAATTTCGTAATGGGAAAAAAGTGATTTGAGGAACAGTAAAATACTAATTATTGATTTTAAAAAAAACCTTTGTGCTACTAGTCTTTGTGCTACTAGTCCTTGGTCCATACAAAATTTGATTGAATTATTTATGGTTTCCAGAAAATTGAACCAGACATGAAGGAGTTTTTGCTCACCAAAGTGAAACCCAAGGTTACTATTGGTTTGGTTGGAGGTTCAGACTTGAAGAAAATTGCATTTCAAATGGGAGGAGAAAAAGGTGAGTAGGTTTCCTGTTCGAGTGTTGGTGGTTAAAATTTAACTGCAGATTTGTTTTAATGAATATTGTACATCTGTGTTTTGAATAGTGGTCACTGATTTCGACTACGTCTTTGCTGAAAATGGACTGATAGCATACAAAAATGGTGTTGATCTGGGATCGCAGGTATGAACAAGCTGAAATAACTCGGACTCTACTTATGTACACAATTGCACAGATACTTGTGCGTGTAATTTTTATCTTAGTTGTGTGCTGTGCTATAGGCTGTTCACTGTTAATTGGAGCAGTTTTAAAGCCCTGCGTAGGATCAACTTTTCATCCCATTTTGTATCCTTTTGCAATACGTAAAATTATCATTGCAGTGGGCCTGATGGTCACTTTATTCATGCATCATCCAAGGGGTAACTATGGAATTGTTAGGAATGTGTGTTACCAATATGTGAATTCATATTTTAATTTGCATAAAACAAGAAACACTTTACTTCAGTAACCATAAATTTAAACACTAGGCCTACACTAGCAATACATCCATATCTTGGAATTATCTTCGCTGATACACTGCCAACTAACTGGGAGCCACATGCGAGTGTTACTCTCTCAAAGTCCGTCAGTTGCATAAAGTGACTTTTTTTGGTGTCTTCCCAGCATTTTTCTCCACTCTTTATGTTTGCTTGGTATTGTTTGGTGTTTCTTGTATTTATACGGTTTCGACTACACTCCAGTCCAATGTCTACTCTACGACCGCTGGTTGGTGCTTGCTGTGCCACTGTCAGGCTTGCTGTAAAATGCAAACACACCAACATGGGATCATGGAACAGCGTGAGCTTGAGTAGTTTTATATTTTCTGAGTCTCAGCTGAGTAGTGTTTGCGGCAAGCATGTTAACTTGCACTGTGACTTTTTTATTTTGTACCCCCCTGACTTTCAACATTTTCACTCCTGTGCCTTTCTTTAATAAATTCCTTGGGGAGATAATAATCTGGAATTTGAAATAGGTGCCATACTGTTCCCACCCCTGCTATGAGCGTGTGTGACATGAAATTTCATATTTATCCATGTACAAATTGCACATTTTTCTCAGAAGTGAGAAAAGTACCGGTTTTGGTTGCTTTTTAGCGGCAAGAATACAATAATAGGTATGCTATATATATATAGACACACGTAATGAATGGCGGTACTGTCAGCGATGTACCAGGCTATGCCACATACCTACTTAACCACGCTTGTTAACCTCCAATTGTACACGCCGACCTTGATGTTTCCTTTTGTGTTAGTGATTGCCCACCTTGCCACAGTATGTCTTTCTCATGTCGCAGTGGCCAGATGGCTCAAAATGATGCATCACAAAAGGCAGTCATTCTGTCTCTATTATCACTCTCTTTAAAATTCATTTGTAACAATTTAGCCACTTTTAAATAAATTGTGGCAATTTGAGTGCTGTGATGTGGCATGTAACCTTGCCACTGAAACACCTGCTTCTAGTTTTTCTCCTGAGGTGAAATCCATTTTAAACAACAAACATGCACAATCTTTAACTTAAATGCAGGATTGACTACAGTAAGTTGATATTGTCCTAAAAAATTAGACTCATTTTACCCATGAGCAACACCATGCTCAATGACCATACAACTACGCCATTTACGATTCTAAAAACAACTTCTCCACTGTCTTTCAAGCGTGCATGTTTATTTTGCCAGTTTGCAGTATCAATGCATTTCACGTCTTACAAGTGGTAAGTAAATACGTTAATAAAAACTATTTACATTGTTGAATAAAATCGCAGTACGCATACGAAAAGTAACCTGGTAAAGTTAACTGGGTTAGCTCGGTCACGTGACCTGGTTTATCCAATCACTTATGGTTAACCAGGTTGCTTTGAATACTTAAGAGTAACTCTAAATGTTTTGAGATGGCGGGAGCTCAAAGTGAAATTAAGCCTGAATATTTAGTGCAGTTATTAAATACTGTGCTATAATTATTACATACCTCTGTCTACAGCAATACGTTTGTCTTCTGTCATTGCTATTTGAAACATTCCTCCTCTCTGTTCGTCCAACAGAAATACAACATTTGTGTTATTCTTCTTTTCCTTAAACGCCACTAGGTAATTACAATAGCTTGTCGTTTACTTGTTTTGTTGCTGCAATGTTTACATATTTACGCGCCATTTCATGTGTGTCGTCTGTTAGAGCCAAGTTACCCTGCTGTCAAGCAGGTTTAGCCCAGAGTTGATCAAGTCAAGGATCGAGTTAACTTGGGTGACTTTCTGAATGCGAGTTAACTTTATCTCAATCGCTTTTCAAATGCACCTTAACCTGATTGAGTTAACCGGGTGACTTTTTAAGTATCTTTGGTGTTTCCAAGAGCAATGCAAGAATACACTTTAAGAATAAATCACATCCAAAAAATATTAAGATTTAGGTTTAATATACTACTCTGTTGGAAATGAATGTTGTCCTGTGAAAGGCAACGAATGACAAAAACCTGCAATTTTCTTTGAGGGAGAGTTTTTTGCTTTAATATTATACACTAATTTATCATGATGAACTTTCCACTCGCTGTAAAGTAGCAGAGTCATCTAAATATGTGTTAAAACACCATGGACAGATATTCCTGCATGTGTTTCTTACCTTAAGTTCGTAGTAATAAAAAATAATAATGGAATGCATCATAAATGAAAACATCTCTGTTTGAATAATTATATAGAGCAAGGTAAATGATTAGAATGTGCTTTGTAAAACGTATGAAATTGCTGCAGCAAACAGAAACAGACATATTGGGCTGGGTACATTCACAATGAGTTATGCACACATTCGTAGAGAGCAGATCGTACACAGAGAAAAAGGCTGATCATTCATGTTTGAAGGACACTCACAATTTTATCTGTTTATATATTCATAAATAAACATTTAAAACACAAATCTTGTCAATCGCCATCAAGTTGCAGGCTACGTATGTAAAATTATGGTCGCAGTTACAGTAGAACCCGCAACCATTGTATGATTATAAAAATAACAGTGTGGTTTCTATTGTCTAATGAAACCCACAAACTAGGAGGTCTTATTGTTATATTATTGAAGGAGATAAAGGTTGTTTAGTTCTGAAAAATTTATATTATGACTCGTGGCTCTCAGACATGGAAATTTAATAATTAGTGTTCATTTTGTAGGTGTTAATGTAACCTCATTCCGTGGAAATGCAAAAAAAATGTAGATCCCATAGTTTTTGCATAACAACACGTGGGAATCTCAGTTTTATAATTTTTTGGGACATACAAGTAATGAAAAACTCATTTGCAGAAAAGCGTAAAATTTATGTTGAATAATAATGTCATCCGTTTGCTTCAGGTTGTCTGTAATCTAATAGATAAAATTTTTTAAATGTTTTAAATTGTTCAATGTAATTAAATTTTTGTATACGTTTGATTTTTACTGTGTCTGAATCATTATAAAGTAACACCCACTATGCATATAATTAATCAAGATACTTCAAATTTTCTTGGTTCATTTCTTTGTAAATATTTTATGTACATATTGTGTTTGTGTATGATAGAAATGGTAAAATTGCTGTTATACATGTGATTATACATGACAGGATAATTTTTTTATTCTCAAAAAAATTATATTATACTAATGTTTCAAAGACACTAAGATTTACCACAAATGGTACGTGTCAGTAAATTTTTTTGCTCTCCAGCAACCTATTTACGGCTACATGTATTTGAATTCAATACATAGCAAGCAGGTAAGTGCGAATCTGACACCTATGACTTTTATTGTGCAGAGTATTCTGAAGTACATGGGTGAAGAAAAACTGCAGAAGTTCATTAACTTTTGTTTGCGATACATGTCGGAATTGACCCTGCCAAAAAAGCGTGGTAACTTTGTGGAGTTCCGAACAGGGCTGATCAATGTGTGTCCAGTGGGTCGAAGTTGCACCATAGAAGAGCGCGAGGAGTTCCATCGGTTTGATAAGGAACATGGTGTGCGAGAAAAGTTCATCAAAGCACTGCAGCAGGAGTTCCCTGACACTGGTTTGGTGTTTGCCATAGGTAAGTGGAATTGAATCTTTTTAAGGGAAGCCAGTTGTTTTGAAGCTAGTATTAATCAGGCCATGAAGGTTCCACATTTTAAATCCTGGGTAACATATGTATATTTGTACTAATTTTTTGATGGAAAGGGCACCACGCATCCTATGGACAGATAAGGGATGAAGTCCGCCGCATCAGCGATTCTCCATGCAGAAGACAAGACGTCAGCAGACGACTCGAGGCACAGAGCTTATCTGTTTCCTCGCCTCTTGCCTACTCCGGTCCAGGCAGCAATCAGTATAAAAGTTCCTGTGTGACCCAAAATCTTCCATCTGTGTTTCCTCCACCACTCAGTACTGGGAAAGAAGAAGCCAACGGTGGTTTGCGCTCTCTAGTGCGCCTGTCGATTCTACTGCTCTCTTCAGGGCCTGATGGAGCTTATCATTGAAATGTGAACCCCTCCAGAAGATTTCTGCGCCTGCAACAACGCCCCCTAAGGCTTTTGGAAGACTCAAAACTACCAGCTCCTGAAGACTCCGACTGCTCCTTCCTTATCACCCCGTGGTAACAATCGTCAACAGTTCCTTCAGGACTACCCTGCCTTACCTGACGGTAATGGCAAACCTCATCACTACCTTCGTAGTCACCACTCTTGTCCTTGATAACAGGTAGATAGTTAGGTCACTTGTAGTAAATCCTTAGCAGGTATTATTAGGCCTCACAGGTTTAGAGAAAACTTACCTAGCTGATATATTTCTCAGTTAGATCCTTCACTAGTAGTTAAGTACTTCCATGTTTAGGTTAGTTGTAGGAGGTAGTATAGGCCACCATGTCTATTCTCATAGAATATACACGTGATCTAAACTGATTTCTGAGTGTCATTGTGTCATTAACTTCATTTAAACATCAGCCCATTTGAGTTAAGCGGGCAAACCACGCTCACCAAAGCAAAATACACACCTATTAGACAGCCACCGATGCTTTGCCCCAGGGTAAAGTACGGTAGAGCCCCTACCATTAGCAAGACCTCCATTCGGTGGCTAACCAGTAAGGCCGACCTAACTCTGCCACCGCTCTCTATGGGGCCGGAAAGGAGTAAGAGTCGGTGCTGATGAACTGACCCCAGTGGCTACCACAGCCAAGTGTCCTGACGTTCGGCCTGAGTCAACCCATCACTCTCTATGGGGTTGGACGAAAGAAGCATGGAGTACAACTCTTGTTTGTCTGGCTACGGCCCTTGGCAGTAAACTGTAGAGAACTGAGTTGTCAGCTTCACTTTTGTGAGGTGGTAATTTGTACTTTCTTCCTATGTAATACACCCGGAAGGTTGTGCCCAGAGGAAGTGTAAGAGGGCAGCCTACGCCTTCAAAAGTAGCTTGAATTGCAATCCAATTACTCCACCTGCACTTTGTAGTTTACCCCTGTGGGGCAGAGCTCTTACCGCCCGCCCTACTGAGAGGCCTCACCTCTTAGTTCCACCACGGCCACTTTTCCCTTAGCTCATCAAAACCGCTGGTTCACCGCACACTCTGGTAGAGGCTGTCAGAAGAGGAGAAGAACTACTTCTGGAGATAGCCAACCTGTGGTTGGGGGGCGAGCAGATTGTCTGTCATCCTTCCAACCTGGACACCAGCAACATCAGCAGCACTCCATTGACGTGTACCGCTTCTACATCTAATCTAATACGATTACGACTCATCGCCTAGAGTACCTCTTCCACCACTACGGATGTGGGTGACACGTTGCCTACTTTACAGGCGACGGGAACTGTGAACAAATGCTTCTCACCTGGAGGATACGCAGCCTGGCAGGCACGTTGCCCCCTCCTACTCCGCAATGAGAGCCTACATGCTGCCCAGACCTCGGGCAAGGCTGAGCGCCTCCAACGAGGCACGAAGCAGAATCGCTGACCAGAGTATTCCCACGCCAACCAGGGCCGGACGATGTCATGCCTCCTCTGCACCCTGCGCCGGCAGCCTACAAGCTTCCACAATATAAGTCCAGACGTTAGAGTATCTGTCTGTTTGCCTGCTAGATATAGGTTGCTACATACACCTTTGACAAGGACCGGGGAATTTTTAACTACCAAGTTAACTTCAGCCATGGGCGCCCTTCAGGGGTCCGTTACATTTTCACACATCCATTAGACGGCCATCTGTTGCTTTCCAAACTACCACAGCGTTGCTTCCAGTGCCGGTGGAGAGGAACAGAGGAGCCACAACCACTAGTAACATCTTCACCCAGAGGGGCGACAGTCTCGGGTTATTGCCTTATTCCACAGCATTGCTTCCAGTGCCGGGATAAACCGTGGCTTGAGACCTGACGTCCATTCCTGTGTGGATACACATCCAGTGGTGACATTGGTGACCTAAACAGCTCGCCGCTTCATAGGCTGTTGTGCATCAACATACATGCATGAAAATCACTGAGTACCTTCTTGTTATTGTAAGTATATCTTGCCCAGAATTTGTTTCAGAGGTAGGTGGACTGGATGCTAGTAACTACTGCCAGGATTAAAATTAATTAAAGGGAGTCTACTTTGAAATTTAAGTAGTGTACACAGATCTGATAACAGTAAACTAAATGCTGTATTTACTTGTGTATAACACCTATTCTTAAAACATAATTAATGGCAGTGTAGGTGAAATGACTGGCTGGGACATACGCTGTTTTACTTCCAAGCAATGTGCACTGCTGCTGTCATGTGCCATGCACCAGCCAGAGTGTGAGCAGAATTAGTCAAGGTCAGCCAGTGATCTGAGCACACATCGCACACATTTCATGAGATGTTTACAGTGGGGAAAAAAAAAAACAAACTTCATTGTACGTGGCACTCACAGCTTAAACATGCAAAATTTATATGTATATATATATATATTTAGCTTAATTTTTAAACACATAGTGAATGTTTACTAGTTGACATACAATAAAAATACTACACTTATTTCAACAAAAACATCACAATTGCACGTGAACTACAGATCAAGAGTGTACACAAACTGTAAAATGAATTATTTCACTCCTCATTGTTAACACTGTCACTTTCACAAGGTGTCTACTGACCGGGAAAACCAGGAAAAATGGGAATTGTACAGGAATCCCACTGCCTGGGAAAATTACAGGAATTGCATGGGATTTTAATCAGATGTCCGGGAATTTGTTTCCCTTCCTCCTCTCCGAAAGTCTATAATGTCATGAAAGCCAAAATGCTTGGTGGCTGTTGGCCTCGTTCGTTAATCTCTTTTCTATGTATCAACTGATATTTTACTGCTGACATTGACTACGTCTGTCGCTCGCTACTGATAATGCACAGCAAAATACGTGTGTGTCTGTCGGACGAATGGACTCGCCCAATCTCAACAGTGGCAGCTTGCCGCGGGCTGTCATGTCATGCCAGTCGTCCTGCAACAGTGTTTCGTAACATATGGTACAATGACTGTTAAAGTGCGTCCATCTGGTAACTACGTTCGTAATCTGTTAACGCATGGTAAACAGATGATAATATTTGTGTAAAAGGGCTTGCACTACATTATGTTCATCTAAAGTATAAATGCTTATAAACATTTAAGTAAAACCTTGATAATTCAAAATGTCAGGAGCCAAATGTTTTGACTTCGAATCACGTAATTTTAAGTTTTAAAAAGTTTTGTTGTTACTTTCTTTTGGTGGAACAGGTATTTTCCTCAGGAAACAGTGGTGGCATTGCACATTTGAAATATTAGTATATGCAGTATTTACCCACATGTTTCTTGCAATTTTTTAAATCAAAAGTAAGGCCTCCAGAAAGGCACTCTATGCACAAGCCACTAAAACTGGTGTGCAGTCTTTAACTTGCCTCTGTGGCTTCCAGCGGTGACTGTAATTTTATGGCGTAATAATAAAGACGCACAACCTCTACAACTTTAAAAACACCAGTTTTTACCATTCCCAGTTTTGAAAAACTTGATATTGAAAGAACTTAAATCTCCGGACATGAAAAGTTTCATAAATGCCAATCTAAATACATAATACAAAAAGAAATGGAGTAGTTTTAAAATAAAATTTACTTCATGGAAACTCAGCATGAAATGGTGCTACTGGGAAAAAAATAATATGATGTAGACTAAAGATTTGTAGGTAAAACAAGATAATTTTCGCCACGAGTTTTCCCTGTCTTACAAACATACTGAAAATAATCCCCACGCAACGCCACTCCCCCCCCCCCCCTTCCCTTTTTAAAAAATTATTTATTTATTTATACCTAGGCTTGGCTGCTGTCAAAACCTTTTCCTCTTCCCCCATTTCGGCATTTCCCTTCCTTCTCCAGGCTATTGTTTGTCAGCTGACCGGGAGGAGTAAGACCGTATCATTCCAAGCCTGCACAAAAAAGAAGGTAGCTTGGTAACTACCTGTGTGGAACTACTACACACAGTATCCCTATGGGCAGTGGTAGTTGCACCCTTTCTCTGTTGCCGTTTCGAGTGTTAGATACCTGTCCAGACGTTACCAAGTCAGTTTTATTCAACACAAAACCACTCAAACTAAGTGTCTTCCAGGTCAAAATATTTAGCGCTGAGATTTTTCTTTAAACCCATGTCCTGGTCATTATGACAATAACTTCTGTACGGTACCTCTCATTCTTTCATGTCTCCCATAAACAAGGTCGGGTAAAAAAAGATATATAAACTAGGCCGCGGGGGGGATGACAGCTCTTGTTACGTGCGGCCGCCTGCCGACAAACTTGAAAGGTGGCAGTGTGTGTGTGTGTCGCTGGTTACGACCGACTGATGCACCTACACAAAGTGACCGTTTGCTACGCTTGTTTACTGTATGACAAAATTATCAGTTTGAACTCTGCCTTAGTATGCAGTTTCAACACTTTGTTCAGTTCCGAATTTGAAAAACTTTCCAACTCCTGATTATTCACCAGATTTTAGAATTAGTGCCTCATGTATCACCCATATTTGCTATAATATAGCTACCGTTTCTTTTCAGCATTGCACTTTGCAGTGCTAAGAATTTTGCATACTTGTGTCTTGCTTGGCTGTGTAAAATGTAGCTTAGCATGAGAACTTGAAACAACATGCAATTTTACAAGTATATGCTGTACAAAACAATTAACATTTTCTCTCCCCTACTAAAAAATTATATTTTATTAATAAAACATAATTTGTAAGACAGGACAGCTTTGGATTCCATAAATGCGCACTTGATTAAATAAACTTTATTCTACCAGTAGTGACTTGTTAATTACCGGTAGTAAAAATATCCACCCCATCTTATATTAACAGCACTGACTGCATTAGATGTTTGCAGTGGAAAAGGCAGACCATAAGTTTATTTTATGTGCAACATGTTAATATTTGCAAACACAGGTACATAATGATTAAATTGATTTGTTTCTTTTAAGAATTATCCATCCATGTATTTGAGTGAACTGTATTTGAAATAATGAGGAAATACATGTTATTTTTAATAATGTTCGTTTTGTACTTTTCTGTGAGCATCGTTAAGGGTACTTAGAAGCTGTTAAGAATGAGCATGTACCCTTGATACAGAAGTTCTCCAGGATGCTTAACCACATGCTGTTTAGCCAATTGTGACAACTAGATCATTTGTCATCCAGCCTTTCTTCTGAGCCTTGATAATGCTGGAAGAAAATATTTCTTTGAAAACAACAAAGGGAGGAAGTTTTCTCTCATCAACTGTGCGGCGCTGTTTTTCTGCACCTGTCATGCTGATTGAGATGCTTCTTCCTCCAATCATGTTTACTGTAGTATTTTCTGGCATGTCATAAATGGGAGTTTGGTCTGCATTGCCAGTTCAGGAAAGGAGATACAGTAGAACCACCATTTTATGAGTGTTTACGGTTCCCAAAAATAACAAATGTTGACCTCTAAAAAATTATAAAAATGATGTTTACAGTGCATTTTATTCTTAAAGTTGTGTTTGTCACTGGCATAAAACAAAAATATTTTTAAAATGGAGTATTTATTTCAATTAATGGGCAGGGGTCTTCTGGATAAAATGATACCTGATAACGATAAGTATATATTTACCCTTCCCTTGTCAACAAAAATGTTAAAAACGTAGTGTGACGCAAAGCTTTACTGAGCAGCTTATGTCTATATTTAATTACCAGTGGCATAAACAAGAAATTTTATTATATATGAATTTCATTACAAATATAAACCTCTAAAGATTAAAATCTCTCGTTGCTGGGAAAAAAAAAAAAATAAGTGCACAACATAACTCCTGGTGAGCGATGCGTTCATTTTCAGTCGCTTCTTGCATGGAAACCAGGGGATCAATCAAAAATATCAAAATATTATTTTATATGCAGTTTTTTGAAAATAAAATTATATTGCAGAAGTTTAAATACATCTAGTCGACAAAAAATAAGTGTGAGTGCCACGTGCTTTTTAGCAAGCTGTAATCAATATCACGAGCGCAGCATACTCTAATTCAGACCCTGTGTGGTGGCGGGGTTTTAAAATTATTTACCACCACAGTCACCCCGTGCTTGTTGTAAGAGGTGACTAATCGGGATCCGGTCGAGATCTGAAACTTTTTCGGATCATTAGCTTGTGCTTCTTTCTTCATTTTCTTCTCATTTGTCCTCTTTTTCTATCCACCTCATCAGGTCCCATCACATCTTCCTTCTCTCCAGCATTCTCTCATGCCAGGGTGATATTCTTCTTCAAATGAGGGTCTGTCTTCGCCAATGAGTGCTGCCTCCAAATTGTGTGACCATACGTAGTGCCTTTGTTGGCGCCAGTCTAGCAAACTTTTCTCACTGGCCCAGCAGGTAAATCTAAGTGGGGAACCCGTATCCACGTACATATATATCCTTTCTAGCTCTAATTGGTGCCTTCAGGAGGGGTTGTCATGGCAAATTAGCCCATGTGCCTAGACCTGCCAAGATAGCGTGTTACCGCTGTATGGAGGAGGCCAGTGTAATCAATCACAAGTCCCCTGAAATGGCACCAAAGTGTGCCTCTATATTCAGAAGCCTGGAATGTTTTCCCAGATAGGGGAATAAAACTGGCCTTGCTCAGGATGTACAATTTGCCCCTGGTTTGCTCTGGTGTACACTTTAGTGTGCTACTGGGGCAGTAATTTGTAGTGAATAGTACTGCCTTGGTCTGTGGCAGGTTGGTCCCATCCAAATGTCACAGCCAGTGAGTTATTTTAACTGCTAGCTTCTATTCTTTCACCCCCTCCCTCCTGCATCCAAATGGCTGGCTGATGCCAAGAAGTTCCAGTAAGGGGGTCCTCAACCCTGGCTTCTGAAAGCACTCCACAAGAGTGGCACCCTCAACAGCCACTTGAAACGGTACTACAACAGTGGTATTGATTTGAATTGTGATTCTGTAGTGCATCAGTCTATGCTGCTAAGTTACCCACACCATGTTTTTTTGTTTATCCAAGGTTTAGAAGGACTCACTTTTAAAAAGGTGTTGTCTTTCGAGTTGCGAGAAGTAATTTATGGAGCAGTTGGTAGTCCTGTTGTCGACTATAAATAGATCAATGAAAGGTGTGAGCTACTGAGTAAGACATTGAATGCTGCACAGTCAAAACGGCTTTTAGCAATGTAGGTTTTCAGTGGGGCAACTGCAAAATTCCACATTGAGGTCAAATCCCATGTGTCCATCCCTCATCTCCAGTAAGAGCATCATCTGATGTCCCAACCTGATTGACATTCGGGAAAGCAAGGTCTTATGTGAGCTGCAAATGCAGTTTATCATTGATGTTCGCTATGTGCTGAAGACAACTGATGGAGTTAAAAATCACCTACAGCTACTCTCGCTTTGACTTTTGGTGGGTGTAACTTCCCTGTGCACCAGCTGAGAAAAAACTGTTGAAAACTTTTGTTGTTAGCAAATCTTGTTGGCAAGCTGCTGTATAAAAAGTTGACAAGCCAAAGTCTCCGTTGGTTACACTTTCCTGCTAGTGAACCTGATACATAGGGTCGCATCAACTTGCCAGCTTGTCTCTTCTGAGCCAGAAATGAGATGGCAGTTGATGTTGATTTGCAAAACACTGGCAAAGGCTCAGGAGGCTTTAAGCCAATGATCAACTGACATAAGGGAAAATTTAAGTAATTGTTTCCATACACTACCATTCCATAACTTGTGTCCCTCATACTGTGGAACTGCGGAGGTTACTTCCATAATCTTGAAGAACTCAAAGAGCTCCTAGTGCCCCTCACCCCAACTGTAATTTACCTTCAGGAAACTTACTTTCATCCCTCTGATATGACCTTCCTTTGAGGTTATCTATTTCGAACATTAAGCATCCATTTCACGTGAATCATGGGGTGTAGCATATTGACACAGGTCAACATTTTTGTTAAATTAACCATACTACTTACATACCGTAAACTTATAAATGTGTGGTACGTGTTGTTTACAGTAAGTGTTAAAATGTTATCCACTATTGCTTGTGCAGTGGACCCAGCAGCCAACCATAGTGTGGCCTACGTGCTAGGAACTGCAACGCTGGGCTGAAGCTTCATGTGTGTTTTGAACGAAAATGGTTGGTCCTACGCACTTGCAACAAGAGGACAATATTTGTTACTTAAGTGATACTGTACAATAGACCAGTATCAAACGTTCCAATATCCCGATGGTACAAAAGTTGTATACAATAAGAGGATAGCCACCCCTGTTATTTTCTTTACCTTGGAAGGTATAAATCAACTTTTACTGTAGGTTGAGGATCCCGATAACAGAAAACAATGTTCGGAGTGTTGTCATTTGATGTCACTTAGTTTCTGATATTTTAGGAATTTACAGTTTTCAAATTTGCAAGGGCTCATTCCTCCCTTAATATATTTTGGTACTATGTGTCATATATATTTTCTACTTAACTTTTCATAAGGAATCATCTCCCAGAGTTAGTCGGTGATTTTTAGAAACATATATATGAGTTAATTTAAACAAAAAGATCAAGTTAGTTTTTAATTGTAATGGTGTATATTTGGTTCCAATTTAAATTTATTTTTGCTGTCTAGGGCTGGTGGTTAATAGAAATTGACAATTAAACAGGTGACATATAATCAATGTTCTACTGTACTGTATTTGAAGACAGGGATTATCCTTTTGCTTATAAGGTTGCATCACATTTTAATTTATTCACATTATATGTTAGTAAGGGCCCTCAACAAAAGTTTATAACATGGAAAAAAAAAAGGCCTGCTCCCAGACCAGATGCAAAATGTTAATATAATGTTGTCAAATAGTTACTCTCAGCTTTCATAGCTATGCATTGTGTAGGGAAAGCACCCTACTCAGATTTTCCACCCCCTTCGTGCATGCTTCTGTTTGCTGTGTTGAAAACCCTTTTAAAATTGGGTATTTGTTTTGTAGCAATACCTTAAAATCCTTGCACCCTCCAGTATTTTGAAATACTATAAAAACAACAAATTTTTCTCATTGAATTAAAATCTTTGGTATTACATTCAGAAAGTAAAACATGGCTAAAAATATTAGATATATGTAAAGGTAACCAACTCCGTTGGCAGAAGTCTTGTTTTGTTAGTGTTGGGGGCCCAATAAATTTTTATTATTTTAAGTTGAACTTTTGTATGAGTTGGTATTACAACAAATCAAGCCAACAAAACCAGAAATAAATTTAAATTATTATATTTTCTTGCATTATCATAAGTGTATCGGATTGTGCTTGGACATAGGGTCTGATATAGTCGTGAACCAATAGGTAAACATTTTCATAGCATGACTCAGTATTAGTCTTTGAAAGAGTTTGTATGTTGTGTATACTTAAGAAAACTTTTCATCTGGTTTCAGGTGGCCAGATTAGTATTGATGCCTACCCAAAGGGATGGGATAAGACATATTGCATAAGGCATTTGGAGAAGGAGAATTTTGAAGAGATACATTTCTTTGGTGATAGGACAGAAGTAAATGGTAACGACCATGCAATATATGTAGACCCTAGAACGATAGGACACAAGGTGACTGGTTTCGAAGACACGAGGAGACAAGTGGCTGAACTCCTGCAGTTGTGAATGAGAGCGAGGAGTAAAAGACAGTTGAGCCATTCCACATATAAAATTGTAAATAAAACATTTAAATATTTAGGATAGAAGGTCTGCTTGCATGCACATTTTCTGACTCTTAACATGCTGGCTGGGTGAAGGACTCTTCAATAAAACTGATACTGCAGATTGCTTTTCAAATTCCATTTCATCACATTATTTCAGCCATTTTAAGACTGGGGTTTAAGTACCTAATGATATCCTTACAATCAATTTCATTTGCATTACGTTTGTGTAGTTTCTGTTTTGATCATGCCAGCAAACAACTTGTTTCTTAATAAGTAAAAAAAAATGTTTGTGAAGAGGTCAAAAGCCAAGCTATGAGAAGAGTACTGTACTAATTTATTCTGCAGCAACTTAAAAATGTATATGCAGGCACTCGAAGCATAATCATCGTCATATTTTTATTTGTGCGCATATGTTAGTTGTGTAATTATTTAAATGTAATGGGAGCACCATTACCTATGTGTGGTCTGTTGGTTAAACATAACCATTTTTCATCACTTGTGTCATGATTCAGTTCTTTGTTTGGTTTTAAGTAGTTACATGGTACTGTATTTTGTAAGTTGAAACCAAAGTAAGTGTATCTGTTGTTCTCAATTTTATAATTGTTTTAAGTCAATTTCAAGAAATATAAGACTACACACATATGACAGCAGAATATATATCAGTGCTACATAATTTTGGACCCATCAGGAAAAAATCCTTTTCTATTGTTTACAAATTTAGTGGAAGAAAAAAAAAAAAAAAATATTATTATTACTGTTGCTCCCTGGTCTCCATAGTTCAGTTTTTAAAAAGGCTGTGTTTTACCTAATGCTGTTTTTTCTTAAGATGGTTAGTATGTACTTTAGTAAAAAAGAAGGAAATATTTTAGCAAATTCTTTGTTGATTTGTTTACATTTTCATAAGATATTTAATAATAAGCCAATTACAGTTCTGTATGTTTACAGCAGGAATGTCATTATTATAATTATGTTCAGTGGCTGCACAATTTAGTTTACAAAAAAAAAATAGATTTTTATTGTTGTTAAATACATAAATTTTTCTGAACTATACTGAAGAAATTTTTAACATTTTTTAGAGCTGTACCAATTTGAATCTGCTTCTGCTGAATTTACCGATGTTGACGAAATCTGTACTTTTGCAGAAGTAAGAACTGCAAATATTTTTCTGCCAGTTTGACAAACATAACGTGTTACAGGTATTGCAAAGTTATTCTTCAGTATATAATTGATAAGTCTTGCCTTTGTGAACACAGAAAATTTTTGGGTAAGGAAGCCCTTTTACCACACATGCACACCATCTAATAAATTAAAGCTTTAATGAAAAAGATGCTCAGCTTCTACTGTTTTTTCAAACAAAGTTTGTAGGTTTTGTCCCAAGCTCCACCCTGCTGTAAGATAATCTGCCAGCTTGACATTGAGGAGGGTCAGTGCCTCAGGGGTAGAGAAGAAGCTCCACTATGTTCACAGCCTTACCCATCAACAAAAGGTGATGGCAAGGAGGTAGGCCATGATAAGATTACACCAACAAAACAAATTATTATCGTTGCCCTTATTTTCGTAACAGAGTTGACTGTTAAATTAAACTACCGAATATCATTTTATTTTCTGTGAAATATTGCAGCCACCTACACAGCAAACCAGATGTTGATATCTGGATAGAGATAAGTCTGCATGCATCAGTTTTTATTTTTGTCCCTTGCAAAACTATCCATACAAGTTACAAATAATGTATTTCAGTTTTGACTTAGGTTTTATTAAATGAAAATTTTAGCATGTATTTTTGTTATAATAAAATGCTTTCCCACAGGTTATTAAGATTATAAAGTACTCTGCATATGTAAATTTGGTATATCAGTTTTGTATATTATTTCGAGATAAATTATAGGCCTGCATTAAGTTTCCCCTGTGTAGTTAATACAGAAAGTGTTATCATCAGATTCATTATTTAAAGAAACTTATACTACTGCATTTAAGAGTTTGTTACTTACATTTCTACATTAAAAATTAATTCTGTGTGATGGGCATTAAGTTTGAATCTTCCTATTTACAAATAAATATTTCTATACCAACCCAAATGCAAAGGGAAGCACCCAAACAAAACATCAGTTAGCCTACTTTTTTTTTTTTTTGAAAGAATTGATGTATGTTTATTGTGTTCACAAAGTAAGTGTGTCTATGAATATAGACACACATAATTTTGATTTTTGTCTTTACTTAAACTTACATTGTTTGTTGCATTACTGTATTTACTTTTTTGGACAATGTAAACGGAAATAAGCTGAAAAATTGTTTCTAATTGTCCTGCATGTTCACCAATACCATTGTTTAAGCATAATAGTAACGTAAATAAACTTTAGGGTAAAGGTTACAAGTAAGCCACAATGCTACCAACAATACATAAAAGGACAGAAGCTCAAGTACTCACAGTCTAGGACTGGTCAATAGGCATGCACACACACACACATTACACATTTCTCACGTGATTGCACAATCACAATTTGGCATTTCTGCCAGCTTCATCTGGTGACAAGTTGTAGCGCACCATATTGTAGTGTCCTAGAACTTGCCGCCCAATGAAACTGGCCTGCAAAATGCAGTGATCACACATCTGCGTGAAAAATGTGTAGTGCGTGTCTGTTGAGTGACTCTGAGTACTAGAGCTTCTGTGCTTTAAATATTAATTCAACTTAAATATAAGCAAAAAGCCTTTTCACATGTCTGCAGCACATCAGTGAATTGGCATTATAGAATTGGCACAACTGTAATATTTTGATAATTGTGTGTGTGTGTGTATGTGTGTGCGTGCATGCGTGCAAGCGCGCGTGTGTGTGTGCGTGTGTGTATATATATTGTGCATGACAGACTCGTATACAACTCAGGCCCTTGGAAATATAGTAGAACCCCACTGATAAGACCTCTCATTGTTTCCAGGAATAGAGCTGTTAGTGAGGAATGGTCTTAATAGAGGTTTTGGGAAATTTTGACCACTCCACTATAGTCGGATGTGGGATGGTATGTATTTTTAGATATGCATTGTTCTCTAAGAGAAAAACAATGTGTAGTGACCCAAAACAAAGTGTAACAAACTTTTTCTCAAAAATTGGGCTATATAAATAGTGATGGGTCTTAAGAGTGGGATGGACCCCCACATTTTTTGTGAAATAGTTGTTTGCGTGAATACATGTTTCTTGGTAAATAAATATCTGCCAATACAACTTTTTGTCGAAAAGATAAAGGCCTTTTTTTTTCCCCCTCATATTAAGTGTATTCTTGGAGAAAAAAATTTGTGAAAATGATCAAATATCAAGCTTGCCTATTCAGTTTCCTTAGGCGCCAAGAGAAAAGTACAAAGATAGGGGCACGTATTTTTATATGTGGTCTTTAATTGTGTGTAATAAAACCCCACTGTTACAGATCTAATTTGCACAGTACAGTGTTACAATGGAAATACTGCGCATCTTGCGCATAGGAGCAATGAGGCACTAGGCGTGCATGTTAGTGTCGCTTGTATCGCTCCCTTGCTTCTTGATCTGGGATAAGGGGTCCATCCTACTCTTAATAAAAAAGAGCTCACAACATTGAGATGCCACTGTATGTATTGGTTTATAACTTACCTATATTGCGAGTAGTTTTGTGAACACGTGGAATGTACAAACTGAACAATGCAAAAATAATCAGGTGACTCAAAATTATTGTTTTATGCTGATTATTGTGCAGTCATTAAACTTTTATGAACATATTAAATTATTAAGCACGCAAACTGTAAAAAATATTCTGTTTTAAAATGCTGAATTAACGTAAAATAAGTGTTACAGATGTTCAACGGAAATTTAAATAAAAATTATGTCAGATTGTGGTGTATTTTGTACAGTATAAAATGTTCACCAATTTCTTGATTACAAAGAATTCTTGAGCAAAAAAAAAACAACAGGTACTTAATTTTAGTTATACAAAAACATCCCAAGTTTTAGGGTTTTCTTCAGACATACAAAATATTAGGGAGGTCTTGACAGCAGATGAAGGTGAATTGGGTTGAAGATGAAGCAGTGGTGGAATGCAAGGGAGGGGAAAACACACCAGCCAATGACAACATCCGCTATGTTTCTCAGATGTGAAAATCCAAATTACTTGGTCAGGAATCAAACCCGATTCGGCTTGGTGGGAGGTGAGTAGTCTTGACTACTACGTCACTGTGCCCTCCCTGAACCCTATTATGGAATGTGGAAGAAAACCACAGAACCCTAGGAAAACTCACTCACTGGATATCCAATGTTGTCGTACAGCACTGACACTCCCTAGTACGTCATTAAAGGGCTTTTGAATTATTAAAAAAAGTGACACTCGTGGGAAATGAAAACTACTATGAGTTTTCTGTCTCAAAGTGAGGGATCATAAGCTTGACAAGATTTAAACAGCGCGATAAAAAATGTGTCCACAAGCAGTAAATCAAAATTAAACTGGCTGGCCACGGAAATAAGTGTAACAAGAGAAAACTAGCAGTCTTAATTTCCGTGTAACTTTCTGTATGCCAGCCATGTATGGTCTTCATGCAATTGCCTCAAGTAAACTCCAAGATTAGTGCATTTGAGCTCCTACTTCCCTTCACTGGTTAATAAAGCTAAGTATAAAAATTCTCCTGAAATAGACTATCAGTGTCGGATAAATGAAGGAACGATTGTGCTGCAGCATATTCGCTTTTACTGCTCTGAGGACTAAGTGGATCATTCCGCAAAGAGCCTCAACTCTAAGTGAAAACCTGTAGTGTTGCAGGTTATGTATTTTTTAGCGGTTTGTATAATAATTTTTAAATAGAATTTTGGTCAAATTCCCTGATTTTTTTGTTAGTGTGTGTAATATAATATATTTTTCCTTGGTGCAACATGGAGCAGGAATAGTTTATCAGTTTTAATTCGTGGCAGTATTTCATGTAGTTATCTGTAACACATTGCTGTTTGCAGTTTTTGAAGTGGCAGCCAGGTTTCGTCAGTTTGAGATGAGTTTTTTTTTTACTTTTTCCGTAGTTTCTCAATAGTAAGCTCTAGGGTTTGACCAATCATAGGAATTTGTGTAAAGGGTTTCCATATTTGGAAGCAGGAGTGGGAGTATAACATGGCGTTTAGGAGGGATTTGAGCCCTGGGAATTTCTATTTTTATATTTTTAGCTAGGAGCGGGGATAGCTGCACGTGCCTAGCTGAGGACCAAGAGCCCTGGGCTCGGTAGCAAATGACTACAAAACGTAGCATCGAGGAGGAATGAACTTCACCCACACCAGCAAACACCCGTGGCCGAAAATTTTGTTTTATAGTTTAATGTAACTTTAAGTACTTTCGGACAACTATCTTTACTGTGAAATTTCTTCCGCTGGTGTGGCAGGCCGCTAGGACGTCAGAAGAGGAGGTTTCTCCCCTCCTGCCTTCTTAATATTTTCTTGTGATGCGAGTGCGAGTGAATTGACAGTAACTAATTACTACAGCGGCGCTGTTCCAAGTTCGTGTACTTAGTCAACCAGTTCATGTTGTAAACCTGTGATTGGGCTTTGAGAATTCAATAAAACTGAACAACTTTTCAGAAACAGGAATTCCAGTTCTTGTTATTTAAAATTGGCACCCTTGTGTCTCATACTTCACTGACTGAGTGAACCAGAGGACAGTAACTGCAGTGGGGCTATAATTTGTCCTGTGCAATGTTACATTGGCGCCCAACGTGGTGCTGAGCTTCTACATGCCCTGCGATACTACAGATCAGTGTTTACGATAGCAGCGCAGAATAATAATTAATATTTCTGCAGCAATTCTTTCGAACAAGTGGTAAGCAAAGCGACAGAGTTCCGTTCCAGTTTTCAACATTTCCAGCATTCCAGCGAAGCAGAAGTCCATTTCAATGTTTCAGAAAACTATGAAGGATCTTCAGAAACAGTGTAAAAACAGGTATTTAATACGCCGGAGAAGTCGTTAGTCAACATTCAAGCCAGCAGTCAAATAAATTCAATGTTATTTTTTATTTTCTTAATAGGTTATGTTGTTTGTTAGTATTTAACTTTGTGTTTTTGTTTCTCGTGTGTTAAATTATGCAAGGAAGAGTAATTACAGTTAAGATATAGTACAGGTTAAATATTTACAATTCAGAATGGCTGACAAAGGGGAAAATTTTTTGGGGTTTGAGGATACACCTAATTAGGAAATGGAAGTAAATTTGTTTAATGTAGAAAAGAACCCTTCAGGTTCAGGCCTTGGTAATACCGATAATCAGAGTATAGGAACACCAGAGATGAGTGAGCAAATAAGTCTGCTCGTACAGCTCATGACCGAAACAAAACCATCATTGACTGACCAGAAAAACGAGTTTCAGGAATCTAACCTTACATTGAAAAAAGAATTTTAGGAATTTAGTTTGCATCAAAAAGCAGAGTTAAACAGAACATTTCATGAGCAGAAATTTGAGTTTCAGCAGCTAGCAGGAAAATTTGGCGAACAGAAATAAAATTTATAGAAAATTGTGACAAAAATAAATGCAATAGACAAAATTACTAAAGATATGGTAGAATTCAGATTAGAATTAAATGTCAATGGCAAAGTGAATGTGGAACAAAAGTTATGAGGATAAAAAATTAGATTATATTTGTGAGCGTGCAAACAAAGAGGGTGAAGTTAGTAATAATTGTGACAGTGTAAATAAGTAAGGTTATGTTTATGTTGAATGTAGAAAGGGTTTAAGTGACGTAGTTTTGGTTAGCAAAGATCAATTGCTGGGACAAATTGATAATTTTGAAAATAGTGTACCGAAATGTAGTACAGAAAAGGAAACTTCAGGTTAAGGGGGTGAAACCTGTTAGTAAAAAAGTAAAGCAGCAATTAAAATCAGCTATTAAGTTACCCCAATCAGAGTTTAATAAGAGTACTGTACATATAGTAAAAAATTATTGTGAAAGCGGGGGGGGGGGGGGGGGTACTCTATAGTGAAATGGATTTATGTATTATTAAGAAATGTGTAAGGAAAAAGAAAAAAAGAAAAGATTGAAACAAAAGGATTAAACAGTAATGAGGAAAAAAAAAGGGGTAGATTTAAGGGAGGTAAATTTAAGACAGTAGGATATGAAATGATGTGAAGTAGAGGAATATGAGAAAGAAAGGATGTAATTGAAGAGGTAGAGTGAGAATCTTGTTGGGGAATAAAAGGAAGAAAGACTGCAATTTAGGTTAAGTAGATAATTAAGTATTTTTGGGTACATTTCCTTGTATAGTTTTATGATATTTTTACAGTGCTGTTATTTAAATACTTCTGTGCTATAGTGCAATAATAGTTATATATCAATGTGTTTAATTTTAATATGTATTTTGGTACAATATGTAGATGAAATGAACAGAATGTAGGGTTATATTGTATACATGATGAAATGAAGTGTAAATATTTTATTTAGGGGATAAACAACAGGTAGGACATTATTAAGGTGGGTGAAATGTTTTTTGTGCCAACCAATAGATAATTATTTGATAAATAAAACTATTTCAGAGTTTATTTTTGATTTTCAAAGAAATAAATATATATATATATATATATCAGTGGTGGCGTCTGTACTCCAGTGGAGCAGCCACGAAAGGTGTCTGATCCCAGTGGGGTGGCCTGAATGTATCCTCTGGGGCTCACCATCTGTTGTAACCACGCTACCATCAATACGGTAGCCCAAGCTTATACTTTGGCTTCTGAAGCAACCACAGAGCACATGAAAATCACGATTTTACCCCAAGGGGCTGATCCCTCGTCGACCTCAGTCTGCGGAAGCAGGTTTTCGGATTCAGGGGTGCCTGCATCATGTGCGAAGGGAAAGTTGAAGCTCCCCAATACCTCAATATCCACACCACCTAAGAGACAAAAGATTAGGCCAAAATGAACTTTTATGATGGGCACTATCAACATACAGACTATAATCAGGGTAGGTAAATGAGAGAACATGGAATTGATATACTGGCCATGCAGGAAACGAGATTCAGAGACGAAAATGCTATAGAATCGGAAGGATACATGTTACTAAAAGGGAGACCAGGAATCAGCATGAAGCAACAACCGTTTATGTTCAGCTTGGGATTCATAGTGAACCGAATTTACCTCGCTAGTATTACAGAATGGAAGGGTGTGAATGAGAGAAAAAAGGAAACAAAACGTATACATTGATCAATGCACACGCACATACAAATGACAAAAACAAGAAAGACAGTAAAGGCACAGAACACTTCTGGGACACGCTGGACAGGGTATTGACAGAAGCAGACAAGGGAGGTGTAATGATCCTGTTGGCTGACTTCAACGCTCTGGTAGGCAGGGAAAGGAAATTAAAAGGTCCTGTTGGAGATTACCCAGCACACAAAAGAACAAATAAGAATGGATAGAGGCTAGTGGACCCATGTAGGAGGCACAAGATGAGAATCATGACAACACACTACAAGGTCACTGCGAGTAAGAAGACAACGTGGGTAAGCCCAGGTAATAGGATTGGAGAAAGACAACTAGACCATGTAGCAATCCGGGACAGGAATCACAGGGAATCATGAATACCAGAGTAAGGAAGAACAGTCGAATGGAGTCTGACCACTGCCTTGTCAAAATCAAATGTAAATGGATACCGAACAGAATTAAGAAAAACAAGTCCGCAAATGTACACAGGATCGACAAAGATCTGTTGTACAAACACAGAAATGAATATATGAAAAACTTGACAGTGGAGAGTAAATGGGACAACTTGAGAGATGTGATAAAAGAACAATCAAAATGACTAGCCAGTAATAATAAAAGACTGAAACATGGCTGGTGGACTGATGAGAGTGAGGGGGCGGTCGAATCCAGAAGGAAGGCGTGGATGAAGTGGCAGGCTAGCAAGAATGAAGACGACTTATCGAACTTTGAGATAGAGAGAAAGATCATCCCAGAATCTGGTGTCTACAGCACTGCAAGGCTAACTGGGTCGTCTTAACACATCCACACAAATACATCACATAGCCTCATTCTTGTAAAACCAGTCACATACTCCGATCCCATCCATGATTGCCTAATCTCATGGGTGAGCAAAGCTATACACTCCATTTGTTGAGACAACTTGACAGTCAAAGTCGGTGCTTGCGGGGCAGACAACATCCCCTATCCAGAAACCTCAAGAGTAGTCCACCAGCAATCAGAAAGTGATGAATTTGCAAAAAGCTAACTGTTGTCCCCTCCCCCCGAAGGTAAGGAATGAACTGCTGTTTCACAACCACGTAGTTCTTACTGCCATAGTAAACTCACTTCCTGGTACTACCCCAACTCCTGAACTCTGACCACAAGGTCCCAACAGTGGATTCAAAGAGTGAAAATAAACACCAAACCATTGGTGTTAAGAACACTAATATACCTAAATGTGTGTGCATGCATGCACGTTCTGTATACAACTGCACACAGTTTGACAGATCTGGATTAAATTTGGCAGAAACTACGTTCAGTACTAAAATAGTGTCGGCAAAAATGGGCTTCAGTCCCTCATTCTGCCTGAAAGCTGTATATCTATGTGATTACGTGTATCTAATTGCTCTTTTATACGTGGATAATGCTGGGTAGTTGTTAGTAGATACTTAGCATTGGTAAGTACAGTAAAATAGTGTCGGCAAAAATGGGCTTCAGTCCCTCATTCTGCCTGAAAGCTGTATATCTATGTGATTACGTGTATCTAATTGCTCTTTTATACGTGGATAATGCTGGGTAGTTGTTAGTAGATACTTAACATTGGTAAGTACAGTAGAACCCCTCTATTACGATTCCCGACAATAGGGCCATAACAAAAGTTTTCGGGTCAATTTTGACCCACCCCTATACCCCCAAACTTGCCATTTTTTGCATGAAGTTATGTTCAATCTTCTTTAGTGCCTTAAAAAAACACTTTTTTAATATTAAATATAAATGTGTATATTTTAATAGCTGGACTGCTCATGATTAATACCCAAGAAAGGCATATTGGACAGGTCATAAAAAAAAAGCCTAAACACAGTATGACATTGCCATTGGAAGTGCATGAAAAGATTAATAAGACTATTATTAAAATATAACTAAATAATGTTGGAGATGCCTTTTGTTTGAAGCAAAACAGAACTTTATTTATGGATAATATATATGAAGATACAGTGGTTCTCTCTTGTGCAGTGCACACGTAGCTGGGCGAGCACCTAGAACCTCTGCAGCACGGCCGGCGCAGGGTCTTGCATCTGTCGATCGGTCCTAGATCCTAGGGGTTGGGCAGCTGTCCATCGGTCGCTCGCCACAAGCTGGTGGGAGGCGGCTAGTTGGCCTGCCAGTGCCGGTTCGCTTCGTAACAGTGGCCTGGTGTTGGTAAATCACGCTGATAGATGCGATTCACATCAATGTGTTGAATTTATACAAAATGTAGGCAGTAAGTTGGCATCTGCACTGGCAATGTGCATGGGGATATAAAAATTTAGTGCGGTCTACTTGAAATATTATCTATCCCGAATTTTTCATCAAAAACTTCTGCTGTAACCTATACATGCACATGGCCTTGCTCGCCAAAATATGGTAACATAAGAACACATTTAATTTGCACACACATACCTACCGTTATTCACTTTACACATAAAATTTACTTCACAAGAAAAAAAAAACTAATGCCCACCAAAAAAATTAGTATATTATGTAGGCATGGGTGCAATAAACTTAAAAAATAATAATTGAAAAGGGGACATTGAATTAAATTTGAAGTTATACTACGCACACTAAGAAACTAGTCTGTAATGTGCTTTTTACAGCGAAATAGTAGGGATAATGGAAGCGGAAAAAGCCAGGGATGGTAAGGTGACAGCATCATGTGATTAGGACAAAGAATACTCAATGACCTGGCTTACAGCTTCCCCCCCCCCCTTTTTTTTCCACTGCAATGGACAATACACCAATGTCTCCTGGTATAAAGTAATTTATTGCTTCACGCTGCTTGGGACAACAAATGTCAAAGTCTATGATGGCTGCTTGAGAAATGTGCAACAATTAACATCCATAAAGGCTAGTTTCCCATTGACTTAAAACCATGGATAATAGAAACTTGTACCGCGGTTGGAGAAAAGATCAACAAAAACAAATCCGCACATAACTGAAACCGTGGTTGGCGAGGGATTACTATACCTTTTAAGACCTGCCTCAAATTTTCGACTAAACTTCTAAACCTCGGGATTGGATCGTAATAGAGGGGTTTTTACTGTAGCCTACTTTATACTGAATAATTATTTTAATATTACAGCTACTGGGAATTTGAAAAATGGACTTTAATATGAAACGGCTACTGGGAATTTGAAAGATGGACTTTAATATGAAACGTTCTTTAAGGTGACAAGCTTTATACCCAGATTTCACTGCATTACTAAGAATTATCTCACATTTCCATTACTTTAAAGGAGACAGACTTGTGGCAAGAGAACAGCAACTAAGTCTTAATAAGACTTCTGCCATCCCTGCTCCTAAGTTCATGGAACAGTGTTTAATGTATCCATGTGCACATAGCAGTAACTCATTCCACATGATTAACTTTCATTAATAACCATTTTGCATGCATGTTTTCAAAAACACTTTATTGACATTTATTTTTATTTTTTTCAAAACTCTCTCCTGGTTGACAATAAAAAGCACAAAATGAAATAAGACCCATGTACATATTTTTTACCAACATAGGTGTTCCAACACTATAAACATGTATGTACGGCAATTCGTGCCTGTACTTTCTTGCACAACGGCAATGTTATAAAAACTACTCCTGAAATATTTTGATTTTATTACACAAGATGCAAATTTTACCATGTAAACTGTATTTTAAGGTACCTACTAAACTTATATAAATTTTGCCTCGTACATTTATCTGTAAATGGAATAATACTTGGTTATTCTTAGCCCTTTGCTAGCACAATCATTATATTTATAATCTTTAGATCTAATGACCTTCAGTTTTAACAAACACATTTACTTCAGATTCCATTACCAAGTGCTTACATTTACACATATAAAAAAAAAGTATAAAATTACCACAAACTTCATTCACCACATTAAGTTTTGTACTTCCAATACACCAGGTACCTCTTTTAAGGCTTGCCTCTATTTTGGTATGATGATTACTGCATCAGTTATAGTAGAAGAATCTTGATACAAAGTATATAAACTGACCTGAAATTTTGGACTAAATACTGAAAAGTACTTTATACTAAACGTATACTTAATGATATTACATCTGCTAGGAATCTGAAAGATGTACCTTACTTTTAAAGTGAAAATGATTTTAAAATGAAAGTATACTATATATCAATATTTAACTGTGCATATATGTGTAAAGTCAAACTCCATAGCTGCATGTAAAAACTAAGTAAATGAAACTAAACCAAATTTTGGTACAAAATAGTTTAAATGTTTTGGCTTATATTTTTATAGAATACTATGAACAATAACTTATTATACAAGAAACAAAGTGGCTGTCTCAAATGTAAAAGCAGAGCATAAATATAAATTGTAATCCCTATCAAACCAATATAAATAGCCCATAACATAGTTGAACAGGTGATAAAGCAATGCTTGAAAGCAACAAAGACAGATAAAATTTAGTGTAGGAATATGACACAGACTACAAGAGAAATTCTGCAAATCACAGAAAGTATTTCATAGTATTATATATAACACATTACATATCTATGAACTTGAGCAAAATCATGGGAGGAGGGTGCAATGGTGGTGGATGACTTGTGGACTCCATTCAGCAATTAGAGTACGGCAGGGGATAACCAAACAGTTAAGACTCTGTCCAATCATATATAACACCAAAAAACACTGACGATGGAGACTATTGTTTAGTCATACCCCACAAGATTTTAAAGGTTATTTATATCTGCAGACAGCATGGACTAATATTCTCTCTGCTTTCACTGTCAACATTACATACTATTATTTTGCTTATATTGAGTAACAACATTCACGTTCTCATGAAAATGTTTCTCAACTTTATTTACATGCTTTATTTACACTGTAGCTTTCAAAGCTGTGTGTCCATTCTTATTTAGCTACTTTCTTTACCAAATAGTCACTTCACTACAGTTAATTTTGTACACAAGTTGAAAAAATTGTATTTCAGAGTTATGCATGTTACTTTGCAGGTTTTATTTCTGTATTATCTTAAAATTGGAGGTATTCAATGCATTTCTGGGGAATGTGTGATTCGTCAGGTAAAGCAGATGGAATTTAGTTTCTTGTCATTTGAAACTAAGGCAGTGTCTCAATTCAAAGAATACTCTCGAGAGAGAGAGCACTGCTTCACACTCTCTCGTGCTCTCACACTGTGGAATTGAGATAACCACTCTCTTGTTTCTCTCAGACATAAGGAAAACAGCTGATGCCAAAAGGTGGGAAATTTATTTTAAGTTAAAATCATGATCATGGTACGTAATTTGTGTGTGTTCAAAATAATTCACAAATAATTGTAGCACTACCAGAACAATCATCAGTACATAAAATACTATTATTTTTGTTTCATATTTTACCACAATGTTCCAGCAAAGTGACAAAAAAACTAGATTTAGTCAGAAATCAGTATTTATATTTTTATAAATACATGTTGGAATGTTATTTTGCTGTTTAAAACAGTTGAAATCACTCACAGTTAAAGTGCAACATAGTTTTGGCTCAGAAAGCTACTATAACCTTATTCAAACACGGAAATAATGTAAACAAATATGGCACCAGCGAGTATACAACTTTGTGCTCTCTCTAAGCTCTCGCTCTTTGCATGCTCTCCGACGAATTGAGATGACCAAATAGTACTCTTTGTGATGTCATTCGCAAGAGAGAGAGTGCAGTCTAGGCCAATTGAGACATGGCCCAATAATTTTTAAGGTTACATTTTTTAAGAAGAATATTAGGCAGATCCCCTACATTACATCTCTGTTTCAATGCAGTTAAACCTTTTATAAATGACTTACATAGTCGAAAATACAGCATTTTCTATTGTAATGCTTATACAGATAGGCCTACTTATATGATAGTTTACCATAGACAAAATTTATTTACAAGTGTCAAAAATGTTTAAACAATACCAGATTTTACAAATTAACTTTTTAAAAGTACACATTCAACGATGAACTATAACCAAGTAGCTCATAATGCTATCAACAGTAGCAATTTTTCTTATGCTTTCAGCATCAAAATTACAGAGGCATTTGTGTAATAAGCAAGTTTTACAAAATTCCACACAGTAAATACTGTGGTTAACTTAACATAAAACATAAATAACATAAGCCTTACAAAATTGATTTAAAATGAATAATTCATAAACAGACACTAAGCATTTTTGCATTAGGGCCTACTCTGGAATAGCTGCTACAATTGTACTTTTTCATAGCATTAAATGCAATGGCAGCTATATCATTTTATTTCATTTTTTTATCAATAAAATTTGCTTGGAAAGTTTTTTTGCAAAAAATAAATGCTAAGACACAATTACTACTGGTTTTTTTTTCCTTCAGATCCTGTAACTTCTTAATGATGTGATATATGGGTACATGCTTAGAATAAACACCAGACCAGTTGCTTATCATACAGCAAAATAGTTTGGTGCTCACAATTATCTTGCCACGCTGTGCTATTCAAGGTAATTTCTTGCAAAAATTAACAGATTTAGAATGAGTTATGCCTTATATTAATACATTGAACTGAAACACAGTTACAGTGGAACCTCGCAAGTGCAAGTATGGGCCTTAACGAGGCCTTCATAGTTGCGAGTGTTTTGTAATGCACCATCAGTTTGTACATGCTACTTATAGTACAAGTGTTTGGTATTTATGAGTGGTATTTTCATGTGCACATTCGTAGATACGAGTGATTTTCCCTAGAAAAATTATAAATTACAGAAAAAATACATATAGAAGCGTGTAATAATTGCTGTAATTACTGTTCCATGATGACAACCATGGAAATTCTGCGGCGTCTGGCAACCCTGCCATGCGGTTACTTCTCTCTCTCTCCTGTCAACATATGTTCAACCAATCATCTGCTTGTGCTCGTATTGATCCAGCGCCACTATATTATAACTGTCATCTTGTTAAACTTAAACCGCACGCCACAGACCTTCCATGTTGTTCAACCAATCATCTGCTCGCACTCATATTGATCCAGTCCACGCCGCAAGTTGATCCAATACTCTGTTTACTTGACCTGCCAGCGCCACAGCAAATAAGATATATTTTTTCAGGTACAAAATCTGTAGAAAGCTAACAAATACTGTAGTCTTTAACTGGGTGTGGCATCTCATATTACTGTTAATTATTCATGGGACTTTCACAGTTACGCAAGTATGCATTAAAACATTTGAAAAGATTTAGAACAGTGAGGAAAGTGATGTAGGCGGACGTGCCACTGGCTATCATTCACTGGCTCATGCTCTTGTTTATATTGGCAGTTGTTTTAATAAAAAAACTAGAGTTAGGAAGCACATGCATAATTTATTTTTATATACCTATAAACAATTCTTATTGATATTTACATACAAAATTTTGTTACACTGTTGCTGATTTTGTGATTGATCGTCAATTGTACTGTATATGCAAGTTGTTTCTATCCTGCAGGTAAGAAGTTTTTAGCATGCAGTCAGTTGTTTGTAAAACGCCTTAACAGAGTTCTACTGTACGTCATCATTTTCATATACTAAAACAGGTCATGCGACCATTTAGTTAACTAAAACTGTGAATTGGAACACTGCCGTAAACAGCGCACGTACATATAAAAAGTATCACAAGAGGTGGGTGGATTGCTGTGCTGTTTCGTTCACTGTGGAGGGCCATTTTTTTTGCAGTGTTTTGTAATGACGTGTGAAAATTGTGGAATCCAGAGAACACAAATAACTTGCACAGCAATTACATATCACATTCCTCGTACTAAACACAGACCTGTTGTCCAACTTCCGTAGTGTACTTCTTAATAGTAGAGATATCAACCAAGGTACCTACATCGTAATATGTATTAACTGGCATAATTCTCCCACCTATTTTACAGGAGTTTTGGGCAAAAAAAATTAGTGTGCGTGAATTATGCAAGGAATCGCCAAGACATGTGTACGTAAACATTAAAGTGGGGTCTACTGTAAGCAATCCCTCGCCAACCTCGGGGAATACGTTGTTTTAAAAACACAGCACTTTATTTATTGATAATAGATATGGAGATACATATTCAAAATTAAATTACTAGTGTGCTGGAGCTAGTAGTGAAAACATTGCAGTGTGTACTTAGCGAGCGCCTAGATCCTCAACAGCGTGGCCGGGTACTGTAGCTTGCTGCTGTTGTTCGGCCGGTCGTTACAAAATTACTTTGGCGGGCGTCATCACTGTTGTCATTACAGATCTTGTTCACTTCGTAGCAGCGGCCCAGTATTGGGAAAACATGACATGCACATTAAACTCAGAAACAGTGAATTTTCGGCCTGCTTCTCTATTGCCATGTTCCTCTGCACATGCAATTACCTGAAGTTTGAATGCAACAGTTTGACTGGTATAGTTACCCATTATGCATTTGTACTAAACAAAAATTAATATAAATGTAAACTATTCCCTCCGCATTAAAAACACCACCCACAAACAAACTCAGCGACTGATTTTGTTTACATGTTTGCAGTGCAGGCGCTGCAGCCAAAAATCGATAACCGGTACAGTGATCTTGAAGTGTCAGCAACCTGATGCTGTCGAACAAAGCGTGCACTGTGTGGGCCCGTTAACATTAAATGCTTCATTGAGAGAAACATGCTGCGTGAAATATGAAAGGAAAAGTTTTTTCCCTAATTCGGCACCATAAAATTTGGGCATGTGAATTATGCCAGGGCGAGAATTATGCCAGTAAATACGATACAACTCCCGCCCTTCTAGTAACTCATGACTTTAGTTTCTTCGAATTATATTTTAATGCATACATTTGTTTACTATGAGTACTCGTAGATACAAGGATATTTTGTACTGTTATCAAGCCTCGCGATTACGAGGTTCCACTGTAGTTTCACACCCCCACTTCTTTCTCATGCAACCACGCCATACACACAAAAATGTTTTCTTTCTTCTCCCTCCCATATTTTCAAATGTGGAAATATGGTGGGAAATAGAACATTAGATTATTAATAATCATATTTCAATTTACAGTTATATGCAGTGTCAAAATTGAGATTGTTTTATGTGGTAGTATTAGTGGACCTGGCATAATGCATATCAGTCCGTAATTATTTTTTGATCGTCGCATGTACATACATACACTCGCAATTAGGCTACCACTCGGTGGCGAGCTCTCTCACCTCTCCTTCAGCCAACCAACTCCTTTTCCACTCCCTTCTTGAACTTACCAACCTCGCTCACAGATACCAATTCCTCCCTCAACACATTCCACTCCCTCACAAGCATGGACTGCCTACCCCGCTCCATTCTTCTCCACACGCTCTGAAGCTTCTCACTGTTGTTTTCTCTTCCTCTAAATACCCCCTTACTTAGCTTGCAGAGCCCTCCCCATCCTCACTCTTCATTCACCACCCTGTATATCCTGACTAGCCGTTCAACTTTCCTCCTGTCCTTCAATGAGCTCCCCCCATTTCTTTCATCATCACTGATATGACCTATAGTTCACAATTAAGTAGGCTAAGTTATTGTTTCAATAGTAAGGTGGCTGAGGTTATAGACGATAAATTGAAAACAATTAACTGTCCTTTAACTAGGTATAGGCTATACATAAAAAATTTACCTTGAACATGGCTTACAAAAGTGCTTGATTAACTGTGGACAGTACTGTGTTACATTTTCAATTCCTTATTTTGCTCAGACAAGTTCCACATATTTTTATGTAAATTTTTTTAATTATGCATATTTTCTTTGTCACGAGTACATCTCCCTGTAATTACGCTGTGTGTGCACACATCACTTTCTACTGGATTAGTTTTGGCCAATATAGCTGTGCGAATACTAAGGTAGGTATTAACATACTGTCCTAGGTTCACCTGTTATGCTACTGCATTGCAAGACAACGGAGTAAAATTTCCTATTGGCCAACCGAGATGCTTTTTGTGATGTTTTACTTGTCTTTGAAGAATATAAGTGTTACAACAGTACAGTACAGGCACATATATATTTCCAGCAAGCTTCATGGCTCATTGCAACTTTTAAAAAATGTTTCCTCCTGACATTTGCTGTGAACTCCTATGTCCAACCAAATTTTTTTTTAGGATGTTGACTGAATTTAATATAGAACCTTTGGAGCATTATTAATCAAACTCTGTAAACCCTAAAATACTATTTTATCATATATTTTGAGACAACTGCTAATATGCCAATGACAACAACTTGCAAGAAATATAATTTAATGCAGCACCAAGAAACTTTACAATGTTGATTGCAATTTTCAAGCAAAACCACAAGTTGATAGCCAGTCACTTTGAAATAATTTTTTTTAGTAAATCACAGTTTTCATATATTAAATGTACAAGGTTCTACCATATCAGTATTTAGGCCCAAGTCACATGTTACTGTACACAAAAATGTTAGGCCTACAACTGATCAAAGTGACTAATAATAAACAATTTCAAGAGAGAATTGCGGGGACTGTGTTTTTTCTAATGTAAATGCTGGGGAAAGCGAACACCTTCACAAGTGAAAAGAACTAAAGTAATATTGCTATGAAATAAATAATTTTTATACAAAAAATAAGGAATGGTAAACCTACTTTACGGGCGCCGCCTGCCTGGCACTTGAATTGCATTGCAGTGTGTTTGAAATCCACATTGATTGTACTAAACCACTAAATGTGTTCCCATTATAGCAATGTACGAAAATAAAACACACTTCAGACGAAATACCAATAGGTATGCACCATTCACATTATAAATGCTATTATAGGACATTCTCTGTAAAGTGAGCACTTTTGAGAGCCCCCTCATTTGGAATAATAGTCAATAAATATACTTAATTTTAGCCTTAAGACGTTAACTTCCGAACGTGGTGGAATGTATAAACTTTGTTTATTACTTTCATAGCAATATTTATTTAAAAAGGTGGTTAAAGGACAAAAAAATGCTGAAAGGAAAAAGTAACTAGGGCCTCAAAAGTGCTCACTTTACCGTAAACAGTCTATACCAAGCTCCTCGAACATAGCTGAAAACAACTTTTCACATTCTGGTACCTATATAATATTCTATAAGCTGTTCACTGTAAAGTGAGCACTTTTGATGCCCTAGTAACTTTTTCCTTTCAGCCATTTTTTATCCTGTAACCCACATTAAAAATAAATTTAGCAGTGTAAGTAATAAACATATTGTTTATATTCCACGGCATTCGGAAGTTAACGTCCAAGACTAAAATAAAACATATTTATTGACTATTATTCCAAATGAGAGGACTTTCAAAAGTGCTCACTTTACCATGAACAGCCTATAACTGGAAACTATTATAGAGAATTGTAATGGGCTTTCCTACAGACTTTACACATATAAAATGGTGGGACACAGCTTTAAATTCCCTTTGCTCAAGGAGTAAGACAGAACACTGCACGCCCGTTCAGTATCTTGTGTGTTGGAGCGATGGAGCACTAGGTATACATATCAGTCTAATGCTAAGCCTCAAACTCACTACAAAGAACCGGCGGCATCAATAACACAGGCAGACCAAACCCTGTCTTACACAACAACATAGCAGCAAATACACAACAAAATTAATGAAGGTGACTATTTGTTTCTGTAAACATAATATAGACTTGTGGAAACAGTACCTACTTTAGAAGCTCATCGGTTCAAACTAAGTAATTAATGTACAGCCTCTAAGTTTGTAGTAATGAGGCAATATATATAAATAAGCTTTTCAATTTAAAATAGGTCTATAGCCTACATTAATTTAGGCCCAGTTGTACAATACACAGGTTTTTTTGCGTGATGCATCTTTCAAATACCCAACTGCTTTGTTGTAGCAAACTTTTAATGAGTCCGAAATAAGTTTATTCACCTGTATATACAGGTACCCTCTTTTCTTTAAAAGACTTTAATCCTTCAATCCTGTCTTTAGTATGCAACAGTTGGGCATAGCAAGCTTCTTCGATAGCATTGCCAGTGTTGATGTCAACTTCAATACCTTTATTAATAGCAAATTTTGCAAGCTTTACTCCGATGGGTCCATTGGGTATTATCTGGTGAGCCAATTCGAGTGCTTTCTGATAAGCTGCATCACCATTTTCGTTTTGATCCACAACATGATTAACAATGCCCATTTTCCACGCCTCGTGTCCGTCGAAGATCCTGCCGGTAAAGATGAGTTCTTTGGCGACGGCAGCGCCCACAAGTCGCGGTAAGCGCTGGGTGCCACCTGCGCCCGGGAAGATGCCGAGTTTTGTTTCAACGAGACCTAGCTTGGCAGTAGACGAGGAAACCCGCAGGTCACAAGCTAACGCAAATTCCAATCCACCACCCATTGCTGCACCATCGACGGCAGCTATGACTGGCGTTGGCAGGTTTTCTATGCTGCTTGCGACAACTCTTAACTTAGGGACAAATACTCTTATTTCTGCGTCAGTCATCTTCAGTCTCTCTTTCAAATCGGCACCCGCGCAAAAAGTCCCCGGAACCAAACTCCTCAGAATGACTGTTCGCACATGGTCATCATGTTTGACGCTGTCGAGTGCATCCGCCAACTCTGCTAATAGCCTCCTGCTGATTGCATTTCGAGCCTCTGGCCTGGTAAAGCCAATTATTGCTATGCCTTTACTGGAACCATGTAAACTCTGTACTTCGATAGTTTCATAACTCTTCGCATTTTTGCTGTAGAAATACTTTGATATATTACCCCTTTCCTTAAGTATATGCGGTTTAAATTTCGTAAAAAACGCCATTGGTAAACAAAAGGAGGTTAATGTAACATACAGATTGTGATAAATACTAAAAAGCTGGTAACGTCCATCACACTAGTCTCGTAGGTAAATTACGTAACGTACAACGGCAATTTAAAATTGTGCAACCAACATACTCAATTAGGTTCGCATTTCGTAGGTTCACTTTAAAACAAACACATAGAACACTAACGATACACCAGACACATTTATAAGCGGTAATAACCTTCTACCAGAACCTGTTTTAGTTTTAACCGTAGATAATTTGGGGCAGCACCATCGGAGGTTTAACTTTAGTTTACATTTTATGAGATGCATATTACCATCGTAATGGCGGATAGCTAAAAAAAACTTTTAGCAGCAAAACAACACTAACGAGGTAAACAACACTAACGAGGTTAGGGTAATTCTTAAGAATTGGGGCTATTCTGAAGAAAAAACCTTGGGAAGTGGTATAATTCCACTCTACTAATTACACAGTACACAAATTTATCAGGGGTATCAACATGTGACCAATATAAACCCCAAAAAGGATAGTGGGGAGGATTATGAAGATTAGGGAAATTGTGGAGTTAAATTGGTGAAAAATATGTAAATAATGTTTTTGCTTTGTTTTAATGTATCCATAAGATCTTTTTACAATTCGTTGCTGTACAATACATAGCTGTAATTATAAAAACACATTAAAGTGCCAAAAAAAACCTGAAAGAAATATTAATGGCTGGTTGCACCATTTTCCCCGACCTGAGATAGAATGATCCTAGTTCCGAAATAGTATTCTGTTTGACCTTGGTTCTAATCTAAAGGTATTGCACCAACAAAATTTCAAGTTTTGTATCTCCGATTCGACGATCTTGGTTCCAAAGTGAGAGATCAATATTAAGCGCGAGACAAATTTTTACTAATTCCTAATATATGATGTTATGGAAGTAGACATATTTTTTACTATAGATAGAACCAGATGTGCAATGTGTTATTATTGTTGCAAGACTTTTACAAGTGCGTATAATGTTTTTTAAAATCCCAAGAAAACAATCGAACATAGTTCTATCAGTAGGTATATTTTCAAACTACATTTGTTCTCGCTCATCATTGCCAATGCTCAGAGCGGGGGTGAGGGCCCTTATACCACCCAGACGGTTGCAGCATTTGTATCTCTGCGGACTGAGGAAGTTTCCCTCACCAGACCGCAAAGAACACATAGCCCAGAGGTCAGGACGTCCTGCATGTCCCGGCGCAACTCAGACAGCCCGCCAGTTTGACCAGCAAAGCCGCGGTAACTACATTTGTTGACTCTGGCTGCTGACCTCTTATGGAGATTTGGAACCGCCAATTTTGGCATTTCGAAATGAACTTCATTTCGATCTCCAATCCAGCACTAAACTCGAATGCTGCAACAGTTTTTCTGTGTCGATCTTACATGCGATCTCGGATCGAGTTTCGAACCACGATGGTGCAACCAGGCATAACTAAATAGAAAATATTTCCAATACAAGCTGCGAATACAATAGTGGGGAGGTCTATGAAAATCAGGGAAATTGTGGGATAAAAAAAAAAAAACAAAATAAGTACATTTTCATAGTAAACTTTTACCCCCTCAATTTCCCTCCAGTTCATATCACTACCTACTATAGTATTTATAAATTGCATTGATAACACTGTCAATTTTGGTCATGTTCAGTCCAATATTTTGCAATTAAACATGTTTTCATGAGACAATATTACAGTAATATTACAAATAGTACAAAAATATGCTCAATTGCAAAACACACACATTATTTCTCAGTGCAAATATACTACCTATGACAATCATTTATGGAGAACTCCAAACTTCGCTGATGCGTGATGCTTCACATCACCACCTAAAAAAATTGCCGGCACGCCTTGAATAACTGTTTTGGGGATTAACTCCCCTGTTGATGCTGTACTCTGGCTTGGTGCATGTTTGGCCATGCTTGTACAGTATTTTTGCAATTTAACATATATTCATGGATAAATATTACATTATGGGTACGTTTCATTCATTTTACCCAAAAATTTCCCTGATCTTCACAGCCCTCCCCACTATCATCTTTGGGGTTTCTATTGGTCAAATGTTGATGTCCCCAGTAAATTCGTGTATTGCGTAATAGGTACAGTGGAAATATACTATACTCATATATTTTTTTAATTTTCGAAAAAGGCCCCTGTACTTAAGAATTCCCCACGTTACTCACCCAGTTGATGTGTGCCACATGCTCCCACCCCTAATACCGTATGTCCAGCCATAGTCTGCAATGCCACTGCAGCAGGGCTGCATCTCTGCGCAGCTTAGAGTGTATACCTGGTCACCAGAGCGGTCAGGTGCAGAGCAAGTGCAAGGGCATGCCGGGGCAGAACAGCCGGTGGCTATCATGGCGACCAGAGATGCTGCGGAGGAAGATAAAATAGGCTGACAATTTTTGAACTGAGATTCCAAGGCCTAACTCAGACATTATTTGTTATTATGATTAAGAAATTTATTGCTTGTTTTGTTTTATTTGTGTGTTATTTGCTTGCAGTGTAGTATTAACATGTCATTATTTATTTCATCATTCACCTAGTGTTCTGTTTATCATATTCACAAGAGTTTTATATTGCAGGGTTATTTTTGTGGTTGTTAAATGTTTATTTGAGTATTAGCATGTTGCAAGGGCAGGAAATACAAGTTATGAGAGAAAGTAGTGTTGTTTGGGTGCGTGGGTAAGCTGAGGCGTGCCAGTGCATCGAACAGGAAGTCAGTCAGCATGTAGCAACCAACGGAGGTGGAGTGCACGTTGTGAACTCCGGCATTTTCCCACGCACGCCGGGCAGCCTTCAATATTTTGCATTTGGACATTAACACGGCAATAGACTCTTATAATATCGGAACCTTCTTTTCCTCTCCAACCGCCCAGTAAGCCACCTCCTCTCCCCGCAGGAATGGCATTGCCCGGGAGCTTAAGTTTTCCATAACCATTTTTTGTTGCAAGACTTTTATCAGTTTCACCACATGGCTGGTCACAATAGCCACTAGCGTTTTGTGTAAAGTGCTCCTTATCAAGGGATGTGTAATTAAATGTAATAAATATGCCTGTGAAGTTAACTATACATACTTTATTTATGGTGGCATCATGTATGTCAGTGGATGGGTCCTTACAATACCCACTCACTAAGTTTATGTAAGTATTTTCATCTGCGAATGTTCATAAGTATTTTTTCGCACTGTATGGGCATGTGGGAGGCCCTAAAAATCCATATACACGAGTGTTAATGGCTTGGCATTCTTCCTGTCAAGATCAACAATGGTGTATAGTCGACCGACGGGCTACCGTTTAGCAAACACCATTTATCTGGAGCAGTAATAAACGGGGCATAGGTCAAGAACGTCGTCGGCGAGATTGGCTCAGGTGTACGGCCCGCAACCCAGAGGTTAAGAGATGCAGCAGCTACATTGACTTCGCCTTCATGGCATCTGGCGATAACCGTGTATAATCACATCATCGACCTCACATTTACCACCCCAAAACCTCATTTAACCCTTTACCGTCCCAACGCAAGGCATCAGGTGACTGGCCCAAGTGTGGCCGTTTTCCTACCACAGTTATCTCCTACCTCGGCATCCATTGACTGACATCATATGATGCCTCTTCATGTGGCCAAATGTCCTGCCTAAAATTTTCCTGCCACAAAGTTTTCCAAAATTTCCAAAGGTTTTCCTGGATATAATGTTTCTCTTCTTTTCCTACCCACAGTGGCGTGAGGATGGCAGGAAGGTAGCGATGGTAATGACAGCATCGGGATGCCCAAGGGATGCCACATAGATGCTTGGAAAGCTTATCAACAATAAACAGAAAGTGCCATGCCATGTTGCTTGGAGGGAACAGCAGAGCAAAACCGCGAGAAGGAGAAGTGACGGGGTAGAGGCAACTCTCCTCCATCCCCCTGCACTCTTTGCCACCGACAACCAGCTGAACCCATCACGCACGCCGCACATCAGTTGGGTTTTGGGTCGACAACCGTGCATGGGGTAAGCAGGCCAGCCACTCCATGAGAGGGGAGGGCGAACCTTCTTCCCCAACCTGCACGGCCACATCGGTTCGTCCGCATCTCCCACACACTTGGCTTTGTTTACTAACAGAGCATGGCTGGCTGGGTGACTGACAGCTCGTCGGAGCTGTCGTGTCCGAATTTTTTGCACCCTAAGGTAAATCATTGACAATTACCAATGGAAATAAGACATATTGCCAATGCTGTCGCAAGTCAAACCCTACAAACTCCCGCGCTGGTGACATCGGCAAGTAGGAAAAAAGACAGTAGCAGTGAAGTGATTCAGGAAAGTTAAAAATTTCCGATTTTCCCAATGTAAGTGAAACACGAAAGTGAAAATTTCGCAAATTAGGCATTTCCGAAATATTGCGACAGCTTGTTATGCAATGGCTAGGGTACCATTGTTCTTCAGTGCGTACAATGTGACATAAAATATCACCAAGAATGCATCAGTGACACGGAACACAAATCTGTTGCAGGACTTACATTTAGTTGCTTATAGTGTCATGCGACTTCAAGTAAAGATAGGCAGGGCATAAACCGAATGCAGAATGTAAACTCAGACACCCCACAAGACCAGGTGTTGGACTTATTAGGATGGCGGGCTAACAATGTGGCAGTAAATGTCAACATTAACCTTTCACAAGTGATAGTGGCACGGGATAGTAAGAATGTTACAGGTGGAGCGGCATAGTGAAGAGGAGGGGAGTGGCAGCAGAGTCGGGGAGGAGAGCAGAGCGAAACAGGGCCGCTATGCGCTCTCGCCATACATGTGGCAAATGTAAACAAACCACAGCCATGCGAACCCACCCCAACAACCACACCACACACATACCAACCACCCACCCCATTTTTCCTATCACTACTGCAAATGTCTTCAATGCCCATCTACCCATCAATGTACCAACCTACCCGCAAACTTTTCCAAATTTCCCACTTATCAATCCATAAATGAAACAATACCGCAGACAACAGAAAGTACGCCACAACGCTTAACCATGGAGCTCAACCTACCTCAACACCCGCCTGGACTGAGCATGGCAAAAACACAGTCTAAATTCCAAACATTGGCCATGTTAATAGGTATGGCGATGGAAGATCCGGCAGCATTCTTAGAAGACTTTGTTTCCCGCCTCACCAGATATGGGATGAGCCGAGACGAATGGGCCAGCTGTGTTGGAGCACATTTTCATGGAGACGTGCACTCTTGGTGGGCATCTCTCAACCATTATGGATTTTAATGGGAGGAGTTTCGACGTGCATTCCAGTGCCGATTCAGAGGGGATCAACAATTGGGTGAATCATTAACTGCTTTCATTACACATAAATATCAGCTTGTTAAATGTTTCCATCCGAACTTACCAGAGCGGGAAGTACTTGAAATAATCGCCGAGACAGCCCGACCTGAATTCAGAGCAGCCTTAATACCATTGTTGAATGGAACATTAGAACATTTAATGCATGCCACAATAATTTGGGAGGGAATGCATGAATCATTTCGCCATGATGCGAATGCAGTAAAATGGCGACATGAGCAGAGGGAGGATAGTATAACAAAGTATCACTCTGGCATATCACAAAATTTTTACAGAATCCTTGTAGTCATAGTGTACAAGTGCATGAAAAGGTGTATAGGCGGCCACAGCATGAGAAATTGTATAGTGGAAAACCGCATGGAAATATCTATAAACAGAATCAGAAGACAAGTGGAGCTATGGGGTACCGGAACACAACAGGTAATGGTAACAGCCAACAGCAAGGATGATATCTGGGCTACCCCCCCAGGTACTGCCCAACCCCACAATATTACTGGCATAATATATGCCCGAACAACCATCGCATGAGGCAAATTAAAGAAGCGGCAGGACATAAGGAACAGGGAAATGGGTTGCAGGATTGAAGGTACCAGATGCATCTGACACGCCGCCTACTAGAACTCGGACAATAAACACAAAATTAACCCCACAACAAGTATTGGCACAGCAAATGAGCAGTTGTCATACACCATCTATACACATTTTAGTTCCTATCAATGACCAATTGTACCACACCTTAATTAATATTACAGCCTCACATAACTTCATATGACTACACTTTGTACAAATGCAGGACGTAATTCGGTTGGCTAAGAATGAGCATTGTAATATGGCCATAGGACAGGCAGTAGTGACGGTCAAAGTCCTTGACATTGAGACGAAAATCACGGTCATTGTTACACCGGAAATACATGAGGAAGCTATTTTGGGGATACCATGATTAACAGAACATCACACAATCGTGGAGCCAGCCGAAAGGCAAATACATTTTGGCGCGAAGGAAAGATGCACAGTGTACAACCTGGACCGCTGTCCGATGGGTAGCCTACACAAAATAAAACTAGGGGAATTTGACAACCAGGTCCTACACGAGTACCAGGCTGCATTCGGCATGTCCTTGACGAATGCCGAGACGTATTTGGCGGAAACGATTCGTTGAAATGCATCACCATCGCGGAACACGCGATACCATTGGTAGACCAAAAGCCAGTACACACCAGCCCGCGAGGTTATTTGCCGGATAAAATGAGGAAAATAAAAAGCCAAATTCAGGAGGTACTTGACGATGGAGTGATCGAGCCAACAGATAGTCAGTTTAATTCCGCAATCACACTAGCTCTAATAAAAGGATGGAAGTTGACGGTTCTGTGTAGAATATCGACCACTGAATCAGGTAACATGCAGCGTGTTTCCATCATATATAAGCGTGAAAGATGCATTGAGGGCATTGGGGCAGGGGAAAGTTTGGACATCCTTGGATTTGAAGAGCAGATATTGGCAGGTGCTGGCAAAGCTTTTGGGCAGGCCGAAAACAGTATTCATGTCTCCTGATGGCCGACGTTTTCAATTCTGTGCGATGTCATTTGGTTTGAAATTTGCACCTGTGACATTCCAGGCAATGATGGTATGTGTGCTGGATGGCACTGTTAGAGAATATATGCTGGTGTATCTCGATGATGTAATTACCTGGTCAAACAGCTGGGAGGAACACGTGCATCATTTGGCAGTAGTCATGGAGGGAGAGGCATGAATTCAATGGCCTCATGTGCTCGTTGAGAAATGCCATGTGGGCAAAACAAACATAGATTACTTAGTCCACATAGTCGATCAGGAGGGAAACCGGCCTAATCCGGAACTGTTAAGACTCATTGACAACTACCCACAACCTAAAACACACAAGCAGTTATGGAAGTTTTTTGGACTCATTAATTGGTTGCGAGAGCACACCCCAAGGTTCGCAACAATCACTCCACCCTTGTATGAGTTGTTTTAACCACAGAAAGGATTTAAGTGGACGAGAGAAATGGATTGTTCATTCTCAGATATCAAGCATGAATTCATATTATGTCCGATCTTAGCACATTACAATGTGAGCAAGCATTTGTTCCTTCAAACTGTCGAAAACCAAGAGGGAATAGGTGCAGTATTGCACCAGGTTAGCGACAGTAGGGAGAAACACATTATCGACTTTGCAAGCGAGAAAAGAGACTGAGAGACATTACGATATCAACAAGAGGGAATGCCTGGTAGTCATTTGGGTGGTCAAGAAATACCATATGTACCTCGAGTACCAGTGGTTCACACTAAGGACTGAAAACCAGGGCCTTATATGGGTGCATAGTATGCGAGAAGCAAGGAGTAAGCTGACTTGATGGGCATTACACTTGCAGGCCTACAATTTCGTAGTGTAACATGTGCCCAGAAAAGAAAATGAACTGGTGGATGCATTGTCAAGTAATGCTAACAGTAAGGTAATTGTCAATGATTGGCCAGGATGGGAGGACATTTTACCGCCAAATTCGCATCACCCAGTATCAGAGGTATATGTAGAACAGATCACAGCCGCCAACAATTATGGTTTGATTAGCGACTTGTACTGGGAAGTCATAGAGGTACAGAGAATATTCCGATTCACGCAGGAAAAGACGAGACACAATGTGAGAAGCAAGAAGTGAAGGGATGGCGCGCCGTAGATGGCAGGTTGGAGACCTATTCCATTCAACAACTGCAGAAATGGAGGGTGTATATCCCCACATGTGCGAGGGATCAAGTCTTCACCTATTCACACTGTGGCAGCATGGCTGGACACCCAGGCTTCGAGCGGATGGTCAGGAACATACGCGACCATTTTTATGGCCAGGCGTAAGTATGGACACAAGGAGATATATATGACAATTCTGGGAATGCAACTTGTATAAGACACATCATGCAGACGGGAGGCAGCAACAAAGGCCACGTGTGCTCCGAAAACTATTCGAGACAATATGCTTGGACCTGATGGGCCTGTATCCAAGGACAAGAGGGGTAAATGTTTTTTTTGTCATGGTGACCGACAATTTTTCATATTGCACGGAGGCATACCCCATCAGCGGGGCAAGAGCAGGGAATGTGGCGAGTGTTTTGGAGGAGCAATTTTTCCCGTGCTGGGGACTTCCGTGTAACCTATTGACAGATGAAGGTATGCAGTTTAGTGGCCAGAAGTGGAGAGAGCTGTGTACCAGATGGGGCATTAATTTCTTCACAATGGCAGTGTATCAACCAGGGGCCAACACGGCTGAATGTATAAACCAAGAAATAAAAGCTCAAATATGGCTATTTATAGGCGAACACCATGCCACCGGGCGGATCACATTCCCATCATCCTCTACACACTCAGGAGGAGAGTAAATGCAGCAATGGGGAGATCACACACTAAATATTGCTAGGTCGTAATCTATGCCTACCAGAGGAAGCAAAATGCTCGCAGTGAGAGGACAGCAGCGACATTGCCGAGCACCGACACTCAGCGACGACAACGGCAGAGATGCATACGTGAAGTGAGACAACAGCAATATCGTTATGCGGCAAAATAGCTACCGGTCACGAACCAACAACCACCAAAACTGCATGAGGGGCAAACAGTGTATGTACGGATGCACCCCCAGTCCACGGCAAGGAAACATTATTGTGCAGGGTTATCAGCATGTTGGAGTGGGCCACATCACGTGCTACAAATACATGGGCCGACCATGTATACAATCTGCATGGCAGGAGGAAGGTGAGTGTACATTGGGACGACATCAGGCTAACCCCGGGTGCTGTCGACGACGAAATAGGTCCCGATGTGTCTCTATCCCATGATGGTGAAGACTGTATGGTGCTAGGGAGGCTGAGCAAAACCAAGATGTTGACGCAGGTGCAAGTGTGTTTGCAGGGGCTGTTTAGCCGGGTCGCATACGGAAATGGCGAACTCAGCAGGAGGACAGTAAGAGCATAGAAGGATACAGCAAGGGCAGTGAGTCAGGGAGCTCGCTTTGTCTTCAACGGTCATGCCGGTGGGCACACCCGCCACCGCAGTGTCAACAGTGCTGGCAGCCGGAGCTGCCTAGCAGTAAGGTGCAATTTCCGGCAGTGTGTCGTGCAGCAGAGTCACGGGAGTTGCAGTATCACCTGTGGTCACGCAGGCCGGCCCGCATCTGCAGCTGCTAGCATACAAAAGGTTTCGAGAAAGGGGAGGGGGAGGCATTTAATGTGTCACAGGCTCCTGTCCCTAAGGCTGTTTTTCTGGCCGTAGCTTACAACACCACTGCTATGGGGCTGCGCGCTCTGCACAGCATAGAATGGGTGCCCATTTGCTAGAGCAATCAGGTGTAGAGCAAGTGCAAGGGCACGCCAGTGCAGAGCAGTTGGTGGTAGCCATGGCCTCCAGAGATGCAATGGAGGACAAAATAGGCCGACTATTTTGTTACTGAAAGACCAAGGCCTAACTCAGACATTATTTGTTATTATGCTTAAAATATCTATTGTTGGTTTGGTTTTATTTATGTGTTATTTGTTTGCAGTGCAGTGCTAACGTGTCATTATTTATTTCCCCATACAGTTAGAATTTCGGCTATTCTATTCACGAGAGTTCTGTATTGCAGGATTATTTTTATGGTTGTTAAATGTTTACTTGAGAATTAGCATGTTGCAAGGGCAGGAAATGCAAGTCATGAGAGAAAACAGTGCTGTTTCGGCATATGGGTAACCTGAGGCGAGCCCGCACATTGACTCGTTTTCCTTTGCCTGTTTGCCCGCCACACCAGGTTCCGCAACACAGTGTGTCTGCATGCTCTATGAGCGCAAGTGCAGTGCAGTGTGGCAAGGAACGACCCAAGTGCAGAGCAGAGTGAGTGCGATCACGTGCACATGGTGCAGGAATCCGAAAATAGACCCTGTGAAACTTCTGTTATTTAATTTGTGCAAATAAAGGGCAAGTTAAGTTTACGAAAGGGACACAACTAATAAAGATGCCTGTTTTCGCAACCATAAAGCCCTCAGTGTTTGTAAGTGTCTTTTTTAATTATCTGTAATGTTCATTCAAGTGTCTTTCATCTCCACATCATCCACACAGTGCAATATTCTGGTATAATGAATTATATCTACAGGTTTAATTTTAGAAGCAATATGTAACAACCGGCATGCAGCGTATGTGTCCGATTTGCAAATGTTGTGTGCAAGGAAGTAGTGCAGCGTGGGGTACCAGCCCGCCAACTCGGCCAGCATGCAGCATGGAGAAAGTCAGTAGTCGTTCGCTTTTGTGAGGGGTTTGTCCCATCACGTCGGTGCTCGTGTTTCACTTACTCGATCAGCCATCACCATGTTGGACTAATCATTTCACAGCAATAGTTATTTTAGCATACCGGAACCTTTTCGTATTTCAGCTGCCCGATACTTTATTGCCCCTCCCACTTAATCAGTGTTTGCATCGCTTGGGTATGCTGAAATGGTACTTAAGTTATTTCATTTGACCACATGTATTTTGCACAATATTACCAGTGCTGACGAGTTCGTAAGCAGCACCAAATGTAAGCTCTTCCTGATGGGAAGGTAATCATGTAACTGAATAAATCGCAGCTCTGATGTGTTACCACATGTGTTTTATTTCCAGTTCACCGTAAGGCATTTAAGGCACGGGCCTTCTCCCACCAATTTTCTGAAAGTGTAACTTACTGTGCAAGTTTGATTGAAATGGTCACGAGTCGGTATAATAAGTAACAGTGCTTTGTATGGGTGTGTGGGGAACCCAGATAGCCCAGAACGCAACAAGTAAGGGAGTTATTCAGTCAGTATTAATTTTATTCTACAAGGAGGCAACAACGTCCTTTGATGGATTTGCCATGCTCGTCGGCCGAATGCCCCTGAGAAACAAGCCAACAGCTGCTCTCCGACTTCACAATATTGTCAACTCGACAATATCTGGCATCCTGTGTAATTATCTCCCCTGAGATTCCATAACTGTATTCATCACTCCTCACCTAACCAATATCATTATTGACCAACACTTCGGCACTAGTTTTCAGCCTTTAGACACCTTATATAAACGTCAAATGTCTCCCAACTTTGATGCAAATCCTCATCTTAAAATGTGAGCAATTTTTTCCTACAATTTTCCCGCACCAAAACTATTTTTCCCAATTTTTCCCAAACTTTTCCTGCAAGTTTCCTGCATTTTACTTGGATTTATCCACAAGGGAGAAATGTGTCAACTCTCGGCCTGGATGACACGTGGCAGCATCAAGATTTTTTCTCTGATGAGCCCAATGATGCAAGGGAGGAGGCACGTGGCCGGCAAGGAAAGTTCAACAAAACAGCTTAATGCAGCTGAAAGTGACGAGGAGCCGCCATCGTGGGACAGTGATGTGAAGTCACAGCAGCGGGACAAAGGACAGGGCGTTTTGAGTATGGCAACCCACTCCCCCGCCCGCATTGTGCTGCACCACGAGGAGGGAGAAGGAGAAACGAGTACTGGGAGGAATATCTGGCCACTCGTCCCCCCATGCTCTCCGCAGCACCGAGTGGAACAGCTGAGAGGCTGCCGTCCATTGACCCCTGCCCGCGCTGTCAGGACTGCCACTCTTCCACTATACTTCAATGCTGCACAACCATGCTATCGTGCTTCCACATACCATGCTTCCATGCTCGTGTGATAGTGTTGTTAAACCACCATGGCTGGCCAGATGCAGTATGGTGTGCCAACACCACTGTGTCTGCAGTGTCTGCATCAAAACCACTGAACGTGGTAGACAAATATGAAATGGGGACACGATTTTGCAAGTGCGATTGAAATACCAGCCCGATGAGGAACCGCATCACGAGTATCCGCAGAGAAGAACAAATGACAGCACATTCAGACAGTATCAACGAAATTCAAAATTTACCCCAGTTACATTTGTGTGGAAGATTCTTATGCATAAGATCGGGAACCGCACCGAGTATGTGTGCACAGTGCCATATGCACATGCACCATGAATGCATGAGTCCCACAGATTTACACACCACAACCAGATTGCGGTTGATTTGTGATGAGTGCGTTGGATAGTTGAAACCGACCATGACCACTAACATTTCAACTGATTTACTCACGGGCAACCAGCCTATCGATTCTGCATGCCAAACAGAAGACAGCACAGGAAACAATATGCAAGCAATGCAAACAGATGGAGATTGCATAACCATGGTAAACACGGTATGTCACATCGAGAGTGAAGGAACAGAGGAAAAGGGAGCACAAGCCGAGGAAGTACACTGCAAGGTCGAGGATGTCTGCAACCACAGGTCACTCGCGGCGGAGCCCCCGTGACAGCTGTTAATCATCTGGCACCGCATGGCCAGTGCTCACAACCATTGCCAACCCTACCCCTGTTATCTCTACCACTCCCACCTATGATACCTTACCTACTGCAATTTTTTGCCTACCAACCAACACCAAAATTTCCACAACAAATACCAAGAATCGTCCACGTCTTTTCCGGCACCTACACCACTCACATCGACTACCGCACCCAACTACGAAATCGACACAATTTCTAGCTGGTCAGGAGAGCAAGAACAGAATAGGAAACTGAAGAGCAGTTACAGCATTTTTTTTTTAAATTTTAGCTTTGATTTTAACAAGCAAGAGAGTATTTCCTGTGGTTAACAACTACGGGCCTAAGGGTAAACATTGTGCAAACTCACACATATATCACCGAAAGTAAGAAGGGCATTCATTTCAATTTCATCATGCAAGTGTGGAGGGAGCTCATTGTATAAATATCATGCAAGTAAGAATGGAGTTCATCTAACTATAGCACCGCAAGTAAGAAATGAGTTCGCTGTATATATCATGCCAGTAAGAAGGGAGTTCATTTAACTATAGAACCGCAACTAAGAAAGGAGTTCGCTGTATATATCACCACAAGTCTGAAGGGAGTTCATCACTTTTTCATTGCACAAGAGTAAAGGGAGATCATTTCAATCTAATTAATGCAAGTAAGAGGGAATTCATTTCGTTTTTCATCGCGCCACACATATAAAGAGAGATATTTTCAAAGTTCATCACGCAAGTAAGGAGGGAGCTGAATAGTACACAGCTACATCGGGATGTATATAGTCTTTTATGTAAGAAGGGAGTTCATGTCATGTTTTCATCATTCATCACATCGTTTGTTTTGGCAACATTGTGCTCCTTACTCATCTCGTCGTGAGCAGCATATGTCCAACTAATCCCGTACTTCATCGTCATACCAGTAAAGTTAATCGGTGGGTCGTCAATCCTCCCTCTGCAAGTGACATCATCGCCACGACCACACACGAAGAGTTAATTGGTGGGCTCATAACTCCCCTCTGCACATGATGCCACTTTTCACATGAGCAGAGATAATTGGTGTGTGTCAATTTCCTTCTTAGCCCATGATCCACATGGTTGTTAATTACAGCGGAGCAAGACAGCCATACTACAAGTGCTCAAGACACCGAGTCGTTACCCACGTCACTGTCAAAACAAGCAAGCAGTGCAGGTAGTGTAAAATGCAAGCAAGTAGAGGAGGTACTGTACATAAAATGCAAGAAAGCAGAGTAGGTAATGTAAAATTCAAGCAAGTAGAGGAGGTACTGTACATACAAAACAAGAAAGCAGAGGAGGTAGTATGAAATGCAAGCAAGTAGAGAAGGTACTGTATGTAAAATGCAAGCAAGCAGAGGAGGTGCTGCACATGCAAAGCAAGCAAGAGGAGGAGTTCGCAGTGAGAAGAAAACAAGCAAGCACGCAGGAGGGAGTGTAACATACACAGATGAAAGTGAGCAGGAGAATCAGCATGTAAATAGCAAGCAAGGAGAAAGGGCTAGGATCAACCACTACCTTCGTCCGCGTTGGAAGATGGACGAGCAAGTATCACCGAGACACCATACGCCTGTCCCCCGGAGACGTCCATGGCGACATCGAGGCTGGTGACAAAATCACCCACAATGGTGCAACAACTGCTGAGCCTGCAGAGCAAGGGCGTGAAGAGGAGAGTGGGGCGGTACCTCTCACAGGAGGCCCCCACCAAGTGCGAACATGTCGGCGATGCCGGACGAGGTCACGTCCCCCAAAGTGCCAGGATGACATAGGTCCAGATGATGGAAGGGCCGATGCCACCTCAACATCTGCTGGAAACCCTGCACAGCAAGCAAAGCGGAGATGCAGGCACAGCATGGAGGAGGATCACGAGACCTAAAGGCTCACAATGGCGCCGTCGAGTACAAGCTCCAGGTGAGAACAACAACATGGAAGGTGGTTAAGTAACTGTCCCAGGACCACCAGCAGTGGGTGCCCAAGGCACAATGATGCCTAGTGCACTGGCACCAGTAAGGCGTAGCGGCTACCAGCGCAACCCGAAGAGATTCGGAACTGCAACCAATGGGGACACCACTGGGAGGGGTTCCCTCTGGAGACGACATGACGCCCGTCAACGGGATGCCGATCATCGAGGAGGAGAGCACGACAGAATATGCAATTGTGCCAACACCAGCTGGGTATTCACACGAGGGTGACTCCAACCCCCCAGTAGTCACTTGTCGGACTAGCTACCAGCAGCGACGTGGGGTTGCGTACGAGGACAGCAGCAGTTGCAGCAGTGATGGAGAATCGTATGTCTCATAGGAGGTATGTCACTCAGTATGGCGATTCTGGCGACCTGCGGCATGCGCATGTATGTGGGCATGGGAGCACCACGGCGACAGCAAGAACGCGCGGAACGACAGCAGCAGCAAGTGGTTCCAGATCATAGGGGGCTGGCAAGAAGCTCCTATGTGCTATGTCCATGATGAGCAGACACAAGGAGGTGTGTCTATCACCAGTGACGTGTATGGCTTCAAACAGTCTCGTGAGGGGCGGAGCATTTGATGTGTGCCCTCGCTGAACTCTTCTCCTTAGCCCATTTGCACGCCACACCAGGTTCCGCAACACAGTGTGTGTGCGCTCTCTACAAGCGTAAGTGCAATGAAGTGTGGCAAGGAACGACACAGGTGCAGAACAGAGTGAGCGCGATCACGTACACGTGGTGCAGGAATCCGAAAAAATACCCTGTGAGATTTCTGCTATTTAATTTGTGCAATTAAAGGGCAAGGTTAATTTATGCAATGGGATACAACTAATAAAGACACCTGTTTTCGCAGCCCTAAAGCCTTCAGTGATTTCAAAGTGTCAGTTTGCAATTTTTTGTAATGTTCATTCAAGTGTCTTTCATCTCCACATTATCCACACAGTGAAATATTTTGGTATAATGAATCATAATTACAGGGTTAATTTTAGAAGCAATATATAACAACCAGCACACAGGGTACATGTCCGATTTGCAAATGTTGTGTGCAAGGAAGTAGTGCAGTATGGGGTGCCAGCCTGCCAAGCCGGCCAGCACGCAGCACGGAGAAAGTTAGTAGTCGTTCGCCTTTGCGAGGGGTGTGCCCTGTTACATCAGGGTTCGTGTTTCGCGCACTCGGGCAGGCATCACCATGTTGAACTAATCATTTCACAGCAATAGTTAATTTAGCATACCAGAACCTTTTCATATTTCAGCTGCCCGAGACTTCACTGCACCTCGCACTTACCCAGTGTTTGCTAAGCCTGGGCAGGCTTAAATTGTACTTAAGTTATTTCATGTGACCATGTGTCGTTTGCACAGTACTATCCGAGCTGACGGGTTCGTAAGAAACATCAAATGTAGCTTTTCCCTGCAGGAAGGTAATCATGTAACTGAATAAATCGCAGCAGTGATATGTTACCACATGTGGTTCATTTCCAGTTCGCCGCAAGGCATTTCTGAAAGTGTAACTTACTGTGCAAGTATGATTGAAATGGTCTCGAGTCGATTTAATAAGTAACAGTGCTTTGTATGGGTGTGTGGGGAACCCAGATATCCCAGAACGCAACAAGTAAGGGAGTTATTCAGTCAGTATTAATTTTATTCCACAAGGAGACAACAACTTCGGTGATTGTTCCGTATTGCATATCTAAATCGCTCAAAAACGACTGTATTGCGTATATAATGATACAAAAAGTAGAGATAAAAAACCACCAATTACATATTCAACCACAACCGGGAAAAAGCCCAAATAAAATACAAAGTTTCTCCCTGCTTATCCAGCACACCTCGAAAAGGCCAGTTTTTACCAAAAATTTCCCTTTGCATATCTAGGTTACAAAACATACAAAACCGAAAAGGACGACTTAGCCTTACTAAGCAGGAAGGGGGAAATTGGTGCCACACTCCACTTGATTCGAATTGCATATCCAGCCGAGTCGGGGGAGAAGTTTCGACCTATGCCCAACTATTTCCTATAGCATATCCATACCGAAAATGGAACATATTGCAAAAGACCCCCTTTGTTTCGCGTTGCGTACCGAGGTGTCAAAAGTAACTATTGCTAAAAGTATCCTATCGTGTATCAAAGAATTTTTTTTTTTTCGCTTTTATTCTCGTCCCTGTTTAAATACACACAATTCGCAATGCATAATTTTTTTGTTTACTTTAAAGAGAATATTTATTAATTATTAACATTATTTTATTATTTTAACCATTTATTAGAAAAAGGTTCACATGTACGCAATCACGAAAAAAAGTACGGTTAAACATTGTACTGTTAAAAATTCATTTTTTTAAATGTAACAATTTATTATATAACGTTTCATCTATATGGCATCACAAAGAGTGTACCAAAAAAAGGCAAACTTTAAAATTTCAATTTTTTAAATAATTTTAACCATTTACTATATAAAGATTCACATGTATGCAATCACTAAAAGAGTATACCAAAATCGTGAATTTAACCATGACCGCACTATGCCTTTTCGGGATCGCGAATGAATGTAATAAAAAAAAAAATCAATTTTCCTCAATAATTGAAACTGGTAGATCCAAGTTTTGCAGATTCAACAGATGCAAGTACACCCGTCGTCGCCGGGCGGACCCATCGCAACCCACTCGACTATTTTGGGCTTTTTTCCAGATTGCGAATGAATGTTTACACAAACAGCAACTCAATTAAGCTTTTTTTTTTTTTTTTTTTTTTAACCAAAACAAACAGCATGTCAATCAAACTTTTTATTAACTGAAACAAATAGCTACACTATCTCACTCGAATCTGCAAATTAAATCAAACAGCAACTCAACTAAACATTAATTTAAACTTGACTCAAACAGCTACTCAATTAAATATAAATTTTATTTTGAATCAAACAGCAACTCAATAAAACATTAATTTAAACTTGATTCAAACAGCAACTCCTATAAACATTAATTTAAACTTGATTCAAAAAGCAACTCAATTAAACATTAACAAACAGCAACTCAATTAAACATTAATTTAAACTTGAATAAAACAGTTACTCAATAAAAATTTTATTTTCATTTGAATTAAACATCAACTCAATTAAACATTAGTTTAAACTTGAATCAAATAGCTACACTGTCTCATTCACACCTGCAAATTTACTCAAACAGTAACTCAATTAAACATTAATTTAAACTTGATTCAGATACCTACTCAGTTAAACATTTTTTTAACTGATAAAAACAGCTACACTTCTCATTCGTCCCTGTAGATTAACTCAAACAACAACTCAATTAAACATTAGTTTTAATTTGAATCATACAGTAAGTCAATCACACTTTAATTTAAACTTGAAACAAACAGCTACACTGTCTCATTCGCACCTGTAACTTGAATCAAACAGCTACTCAATTAAACATTAATTTAAACTAGAATCAAACAGCAACTCAATTAAACATTAATTTAAACTTGAATCAAACAGCAACCCATTTAAACTTTTTTAACCAAAACAAACAATACGCCAATCACACTTTAAACTGAAACAAACATCAAGTCAATCACACTTTATTTTTTATACGGCAATGGCAACAGCAACTCAATAAACTTTTTTAAAACTCCAACTGCAATAGCAACTCAGTCTCGCTCGTGCCTGAAAATTATAAAACAACCGTAACAAATCGAAATAGAGATAGTCTTCGCCGCCATCTCCTCTGCGCCGATTACGATGGTGCATGTCGGCGGCGTGAATCAGGAAAGTGTGCCTTCATTCTCCGTACCAATGATTCTTTTTCCAGACGTACTAGGCCAGAAAGCCAACCCAAGATTTTTTCCATTGGCCAAAGCAGGAAATGCTGTATCGCACAGGACACCAACTTCGCTCGATGTTTTGAATGTGGACCCTCAACGTCTCGCCCCTTTTCATCTTTAGCGTGTTTCGAGTGTTTACCATTCTGCTCTTTTCGCTGCCCAAAGCGATCCACTCGCTAATGATTTTTGTCAGGGTCGCCGCGTTCCTCTTTTCCACTGGCACCAGGAAGAATTTTGTCGTATCGTCCCGCTATACTCCGCCAAAAACCCACTGGTCCTGAACTTTGAGACCTTTGTGGTTCTTGTGTTTGCCCAGCTTCGACTCGTCGATCTCGACTACTTTACCCAGCCCACCGATGCATTTCCTGTACATCAACACCCAGTCTATGCACACTTGGCGGCAGAAACTCGACCAGGCGACGACCGTCTTTCCCGAGCACAAAAGTTCATTCAGTATAGTCTGCTGTCGAGGGTATTTGATCAGGCACCAGAGCAAACACAATTCGACTATCTTGCCCGGAGACAAGTTTGAATCGCCCACGAAACTGCCCCGTCTCGCTGACACTTTAAAGTTGCATTTGGTACCATCTTCCAGTCGCCATCGGCACCAGTAAAACAAGCCCCTGTTTTCCACAAATTTCACTTCGCCTTCTCCGCATTTTTCGCCCCACATAGTCGATTTGAGAATGTCGTACTCGATAAGAAATGTGTTTATGTCCAGTGAGGAATGAATAACTTGCCTGGCATTCAACATTGTGATTTTACATCCCGTGCACACCATCTTGCGATTCGCGAGAGAAAATTTGCGGGAAAAAATACTTGGATATGCGATACGGAACAATTGTTGCCGAATTTGGATACGCTAAGCAGAACTTTGCTGGATACGCGAAACGGCACTAGAATGCAAAGTAAACAATTGGGATGGATACTTTATAGTACACACTGAATGTTTTTATGGTTTTCCCATTACGATACGCAATACGGAACAATTAGCACAACTTCACTTGGAGGATTTGCCATGGTCGTCGGCCGAACGACCCTGAGGAACGAGTCAACAGCTACTCTCCGACTTCACGATATTGTCAACCCGACAATATCTGTCATCCTGGGTAATTATCTCCTCTGAGATTCCAAAACTGTATTCACCACTCCTCACCTAACCAATATCCTTGTTGACCAACACCTTGGCACTAGTTGCCAGCCTTCCGACACCTTAGACAAACATCAATGTCGAGCAGGAAGTCAGTCAGCGCATAGCAACCAATGGAGGGGGAATGTGTGTCATGAACTCTGTCGTTTTTCCGCCCATGCCGGGTGGCCTTCAATATTTTGCATCTTGACATTAATGACATTAAACACTTATAATCCCGGAACCTTCTTTTCATTTCCAGCCTCCTGGAAAGGCATCTCCTCTCCCCGCGATAATAGCATTGTCCATGGGAGGGGGGGGGGGGGGCTTAAGTTTTCCATAACCATTGTTTGTCGCAAGATGTTTGATCAGTTTCACCACATGGCTGGTCACAATAGCCTCTAGCATTTTGTGTAAAGTGCTCCCCATCTAGAGATGTGTAATTAAACACAATAAATAGTTCTGTGAAGTAAACGGTATGTACTTTATTTATGGTCGCATCATGCATGTCAGGGGACGGGCCCTTTCAAAATACTTGCTCACCTAGTTTACAAAGTCTTCTCATTTGCAAGAGTTTATAAGTACTGTTTCACAATGTATGGGCATGTGGAAGGCCATAACAATCCCCATATGTGAGTGTTAATGGCAAGGTATATTTCTCGCCAATATTAATAATGGTGCTTAGTCGACCGACGTTATACCATTTAGCAAACACCATTCATCTGGAGCAGTAATCAAAGGGGCAGAGGTCAACAACATCGTCGGCGAGGAGATTGGTCCGGGCGTACGGCCCGCAACCCCGAGGTTAAGGGATGCATTAGCTACATTGACGTCGCCTTGACGGCGTCTGGCATCAACCAGATATAGTAACATTATCAACCTCACCTTCACCACCCCGAAAACCTCATTTAACCCTTTACTGTCCCACCACAAGGCGTCACAATACATCGTACTAGGTTGCTCACACAACATAATGCGCACCCTATTCGACAGCACTCCAGACACACTAACATTGTCGAACAAATATCATAATTTAAATAACTCCATGTATATATTAGCACACATACTGCCTGAATGAATTGCATTCAAAACTCGCTTTCATGCACTGTTCAAAGCCCCTTACAGCCATTAACATCTGCCATTACATCCGATAATTCCCACAATGAGACAAAATTGCCAGTGCTCTTCACCCACTGGTCACAGAATACAATGGCAATGCACATTGTTAATAAACACCAGCTCGAAAACTATCGCGTATGTTGAACTATATGTATTTCTTTCGTTCTACTAGTTTTTAATTACATAGTACACTCCTCTCGTAAAAATAGACACGGCAAACCTTGAATAATTCACCAGAATTACATAATCTTCTAACACTGTTTGATGTGTTGTTTACATGTAACCTCAGCACCGCCTCACACACACACACACACTCACAACACACACACACACACATATATATATATATACCGCATAAATTAAGTTTTTCACATTAAATAATTGTATCAAAAGGGAATCTTACATATTATACAATTCAGCGACCCGATATATATATATATATATTAGACGTAAATTATACGTGTTTTATAACATAAACACATCAATCTTGATAACCCTCCTCACTATCATATTTTATATATTTTTACAGAAAATTACTTGAAACTGCTCTGAAGTTCCTAGTAATTATGATTACTAATAATCATATCTAACTTATCCAGGTATTATTTTTCCGAAAAAAAAAAAAAAAAAAAAAAAACCTGTTCTTAAGAATTACTGAGGCTAGTAAAACTCTCTTCGAGTTTGATAGAATTTATGTTTCTCGGGCAATGTTCTTATTTTATGATCTTTAAATTTCCAGGTTCCTTTATAAAAGGGATTACGTGATCGGCCCCCCTCTCCATTGGAACAATGTGGTGCTTTTTCTCCTGTGCTCAGGAACTTATTTTTAATATCACCGGCCTACAACCACTCAACTCATACCAAATACGAACACCACTGTTTACAGAACACCTCAAGTAAGAAGATCACCAGGGAAGAATGGAAGATGATGCAATCGCCGGGACACCAGGAAGATAACAATGGCCAAGTCCAAGGGTGATGGTATCACCTCCCATTACCATCCACAAACTTAAATAACCACAGCACATCAAAAGTAATTACTCTTCAAAATACAAATGAAAGTCAACGCAAAAATAAATTAACTATATTTATATACAGCACCAATTTAGCAAGCCGGAAAGTCCAACCACAAGCACGCTCCCCATTACCCAATATTCACCCTCGCCCAGCAGAAAGTCCTCCCATCTTCGCCCATACCATCCCAAGCCTAAGCACCACAGTACCCACTCCTGGGGTCGAAAGGACTTTCCCGCAAAGAGAGAAAGATTGCTGAAATAAAGACATTGAGCCCAGTGGCGAGCTAACAAAAAAAATTAATATCAGAAAAATTAAGAAGTAATATCAATGACTGCACCATCATCACAGTCCTGCTGACCGAACTGTTGTCGCCCTCAACGATGGTTCCAGTGAAGCATCTCCCCCAACGATGCTTTTGTGAAAATCAAGCAGCATTTCAGGTCGCGACGACCTTGGCAAGGTACGACCTCAGTAAGCAATTATATCTGCAGACCGACACCAGCCAGGAGGGACTCGGGCCACTCCTGTATCAGTACGATGATGGAGAGGACTGCCACATCATCGACTTCGCCAGCACTAAGCTGGGTCAAACAGAACAAAGGTATGATGGGAACGAGTGGGCGTTCTTGGCCATCGTCTGGGCCATAAAGAAACACAGTGCCTATCTCGAATACCAGAGATTCATGCTTCTTACGGACAACTGATGACTGGTATAGCTACATAACATGCGAGAAGCAAGGATCAAGTTGACCTGGTTGGTGTTACTCATACAGTCTTATGACTTTGTAGTTGAGCGTGTTCCCTGTAGCAATAATCAGCTGGCAGATGCACTGTCCAGGTCCCTCAACATCGACATCGTGGTGCACGATGATGCAGAGTGGGAGGAGATACTGTCGCCAGTACAATAGGAATCACTGTACGAGGTAAATGTACGGCAATTAGACGTCAACAATAACATACTGGTGAGCGAACTGTACCACAGGAAGGTTGTGCAATCCCCCATTCACGAAAGGACCAGTGTGTAAAACAAACTGTCGAGTGTTGGCGAGTGCTTAATGGCCGCCTTGAGCCGTGATCCCTATGGACCACTGGATATTTATGATATTTGTTTCCCTTAGTGCACTAGAGAAGGTACTAGAGTACGCCCACAGCAGTAGAGTAGCAGGGCATCCATGAACATATTAGACAATGTAAAATGTAAGGGAAAGTTGTTTTTTGGCCCGGCTTTACCAAGAGTCACAAGTGCAACCATTTTAAAGCAAGGAGAGCAGATGGTGTACAACAGAAACCATGCCTACCAAGCAAGCCTTTTGAGACAGTCTGCTCAGACCTTATGGGACCTTATCCCAGATAAACAAAGGTAAACGTTTCATTATAGTTGTCATGGACAACTTCTGAAAGTAGGTAGAGGCATACCCATCCATGAGTACAAGCACATCCAACATAACACGAGTGCTATAGAGTAATTTTTTTCCCCACGTGGGGATACCTGAAGAATCTATTGATGGACGACAGGATCCAGATCACTGATGAAAAAAGTTACGGAGTTATGGACCATTGGTAGGGTTAACCACTTGAAGATGGCTGTGTACAACCCTTGTGTTAACCCCATGTTGTGCTGCATCCAGGAGTAGAAGGCATAACTGCAGAACTGTGTGTGTGAGCAGCACACATCGTGGATCCAACACTTGCCCCTCTGCCCTCTTAACCACCATTTGCATGTCACCACCACTGGCAAGACACCAGCTGATGTACTGCTGGGTCACAAGTCCAACTGACTGTAGGTGGGGGGAGACTCAGACCCAGTCAGCAGCAGCGCCTAACATGAGCAGCACCGACACCATCATAAAGAACTGTGCCAACACCAATGGGATAGAATCTCGAGGTGGCTGCTAGTCACCAACTGGCCACCACCTTAGCTACACACAGGGCAGTGATATTTATCCATGCACACCCAAAATCTGCCACCTGCAGGGACTTCTATATCGGCTTTGCAGCAAAGTGGAGAGGTCCAAACAAGGTGATAAAAAGCATAGGACCTACCACATACTTGGTACGGCTTGGGTGGGAAAGCATCAGGTTACATCAGGACGAAATCCGACTTTCCCTGGTTGATGTCGCTGGCGAAGTTGTGCAGAGTGCCCTGAGGCAATGCTATTGCCGAGCTTCCTCAAGCAGACACACAGGAGGAAGGCAGAACTGCACCTCCCTTGGAACTGTCGCTACCAAGAACCAATGTCATGTAGATGCCCGACACACCAGTGCCCACCAGGGGGCATCATAACATCGTCCAGGTATCGGGGAGGGTGCGGCGTCATCTGGTGTCATTGTCCTGGTGCCAGTAGTACACCAGTATCAACAGCAAAATGGAGCAGGAGCATTGACCCAGTGACCATGATGGCGATGCTGTTGTCAAGCATCCGTGGGGGAATGCATCGGAGGAAGGTGTGCCAGCATCTCCCTTGGGAGAGTCACCATTTGGGACAGAAAGCCCAACGTCGCCTGGCACATCAGCACTCTGTACCCTGCAGAGCGAGTGTGGGGTATTTCCAGTTGCCATAGATGGAGCGGCGCCCGCCAACGCATCCTATGATCACTAGCACCACCACAGACGCCGGCACTTCTGCTGACAGCACAGCATGAGGACATTACAACGCCCAACATCGTGGTGCCACCAATATCAGAGGTATTCACCCCACCCCAATGTCTCCAGCACTAGGTGATACCTCGTGATTCCTTGCCACTTTCCCAATGGCCCCAGGGTGATTGCCGAGGGTGTCCACTGCTGGCGAGAGTGTGGTCGTCAACGGCAGGATAATAGCACTAGCATCGCTGCTGGCCAAGGGGACACTGATAGGCGATTAATAGCCTTCGGTCACTGCCCTCCCATTTTGCTCCCAATGGCAATGGGGCTGGTGGTGCAGCAGTTCGATCATGAGCAGTGATGGTGGCAGCTAGTGCTGCGAGTTGGCAAACTTGTTCCAACTCCACCGGTCACACTGATGGCCACTGCCTTCACAGGCATGCCTGATGTGTTGTAATGACACAGTTCCCCGCACAGAGGCAGGCCGCCCATAATGACAGCAACAGCAGCCATTACAATGGCATGCAGATCAGATAAGAGGACCATATAGCTTGTGGCCGAGGCATTGATGGGCAAGGGAGTGCTCCTGTTGTGCTTAACAGTGCACAGCCTGTAAATGGTCTCCCAGGAAGTGGTGCTTGATGCGTGCCCACGTCTGTACCTTCCGAACCATTTGCCCGGCGCTCACTTCAGCATTACCACAGCAGGCAATCTGGCTCTACCCTATATAGCATTGGCATGCAGTGCATTAGTGTAGTCAATGCCACTAGTGCAGTTTGTGCAGTGCATCATACAAGCAAGCGAGGGCAGGGTGGGGCACTCCAAAAGCTTATCAGGTAAAGACATGGACCCATCAAACATAGGAACTGTAAAGGGGGCCGCTACAGTTTCACTGCTAGTGTTATGTTTGTTTTGTTGTGTTTTATTGCAAAATGCCAATATACTGTCTCACCTGTTCACCTCTTATTTCACGTCGTTATATTCCAAGGATTGTTTTTTTTTAATATATATTTTTAAAATTGCAAAGAATTTTTGTGTAAAGTATTTTTGTAAGAGTTGTGCATTTTAAAGTTTATTCATACATGTGTTGTGCAGAAATTACAGTCCATTCCTGACTGGAAGAGACGTATGAAAATCAACCATTGAAAAGTCACTCTAGGCATAAAATTACAACCTGTTCTTCGATAACATGTATTCCACAAATATATAACACTGTGGTTTTCTTTAGAGTACTGTATTATTAAATAAATAAAACTTTACCTTAATATTTTCTATAACTTATAATATTTATTTCGTATAAAATTTGAATTAAAAACAGAGAGTAGCGAAGTGTTGGCAACTACTGCTAAGAAATAGATCATAGTTAAAATATTATATTAATATAGTTTTTAAGTATGCAACTTTTGCAAATTAAACAGCGCCTATTGAAATATTTAAATATTTAGGCAGCCCCGATGCAACATATTTCATCTTTACAGTTTAAAATAACAGAGCAAAATATTTTGTATAGGCTGTAGTGGCATGGTGTTTGTTTTATCGAGCCAGGAAGCTACTGTCGGCTGGGTAAGGCTTGTCGCTCTCTCTTTCTTTGCCTCTGTCACACTCAGGTAGTTTCGCTTAAGTAATGAATTATACTTGTTTTCAATTGTAACATATTACATACTTATTACTGCAAAAAAAAACTCATTTGTAATTTACAACTGCAAAGAAATTTTAATATTTGAATACTTATTTTAATATATTAACATATGATGGCCGGATGGATACCATCGGAAGTTGGCAGACGGGGTGAGCCATGACACGGTGTATTGCTTTTTGCCAAACAAAGCGGAAATTATTCTTACTCCAAAAAATACTTCAAATTACTGACGGTTCATGACTAGTGGTCCAGGAGCCAGAAAAAAAATTGGAAAATTAAGGGTTGAGGAGTGGATCTCTCTGGAATGAAGGAAATTGAATGAAGTAATTTACCCGGGCGTGACCTAGTGCTCTGAAGTGGTAGAGCAGACTCTTCTCTCTGGGTCATGTCGCTGACTGCCAGGGCAGCTATCCTTCCATGCTGCTACACTCCTCTGTTTTGATTGATGAATGGTACGCATGTTACGGGGTGGGTTATTAAGGACATCCACACCCCTATGCTACTGTACTTAATGAAATACTTGCAAAGAAAAGAAAGTTCCACAAAAGTGCAGTTTGTCAGGAAATTATAAGGGCCCGTAACCTGAAATGCTTTGTGGCTTACGTCAATAAAAACACACAGTTTCCAGTGTGATATTTATTAAGTATTAATGAAACATTCCATGAAGGCAACACTTTACAAATAACTAGCCTAGCAACTACTGGTCTGCAGTGGTAACACTGTAAAAAAAGGGTGCGAAGCCTGTGCGTTACACTAGGTGCGTAATTATGCTTCCCCAGGCGATGCAAGCACTGGGGAAGAGAGAGACAGTGTCCCGGGAAGCTAACGAAAAGGTTCTGAAGTAAATTAAACTATTGCAGTGAAAAGTGATTCGTACTAATGGTGAATGCTGCCCGCATGCGGAACTGAACGGTACGCGACCGACCTCTCTGAGTTCTCCGAGATTACTGATTTTCCAACATGGTGTGCTCTCAGGGGTTGTTGCCATAGCACACCATGTGGGACTACTTCTTTGCACTTTGCACGATAAAAACTATTCTAGCATAACATACCCTCGCAATAATTTGCATAAAAACAGATGACAAATCAACAAATATATAACCATTTGCAAAATACTTGTGGTGATGTGAGGGTGATGAGACATGAATGAAAACATAAACAAACACTAGAAAACACTTGAAAAAGAACTCTAGGGCTTTTGAGAGTTTGTTACTGATGTCCTACCTTGCAATCATAACAGTTCGTTACTACTCCAGACACTTAAAAATATTACGTGAAAATAATAATGATATGGGGTACTACTGCTTGTATCAGTGCGCCAAGGGCGCATAGTGGCATCGCCACTGTCCAGCTCCTCCGTTGCGGTGTACCTGAACTGATATGGCACTGCACTACACTGCACTGTCTTGCACTGTCTTGCTCTCGTGTCGTGTTGTGCACCAGCACGCTACCACGAGTGGTAGAGTGTGCTTCCTAGTTCCTCTTATTGTTGTTGTTGACGGCGAGCAAACTGTCTAGGGGCCGGGAGCTCGGCTCAGGTCATTACCACATCACGTTGTAGATGCTGAGTTTTTTTAAACCTATTCGTGCAAGTTACGATGTTGTGATTAACTTGTGTTTCAATGGCAGTTATAAATATACTGTTACATGTGTTTAGTTAACAGCTGTGTGTGAAATGGAGTGGCATTTCAGTGTGGTGGTCATTTGGCTGGCCCTGTGTGTGTACGTGATTTAAAATATTTGATGTGCACTATTTATACATTTTAACTGTGAACTGTTTTTATAACGAAAATAATTATTTACATCCACACCTGTTTATTTATCACAACATTGTACCTTTGCCCTAGGTGTTTGAAACACAGTCATTTATCGTTATTTCCCACAGTCCCAACAAAATACTTAGCCCAGCCCGATAAGTTTCAATAAAATTAATAAACAGTAATTAGCAATGCATGGAAATATGAGTGGAATAAAAGTTACAGTTTGCTTATTTGTATGTTCACCGCTATCTTTTAATTTTGTATGACTAAAAATAAGCAACACGAGTGTCGTGCTTGATTTTAATGTTCCATTTTGTTTGAGTGGTTGTTCCTTCATTTTAATATTTATTCCACCTGAGGCTATCCTTTTAAAGAAATAAACTAACATATCATTAACAAAAGAATAAATACCACAGTTCTTCATCTCGTAGTTGTAACAGTGTTAAACACACTCACTGCAAAATATGAACTTGTATTACATGTAATGTGCTATGTCAAGAAAACAAATATGCTAATCTAAAATAACTGTAAGAACTATCATCAATTTAGACATTTCTATAACATCATAAAGCTGACCTAAACAATGTTAGAGGCCTAAACTGTGAATATTCGTACAGAATGGTTTTTGGAATATGACAGAATTCTTTGAAAAGCTGTAAACACTGAACAACACATTTGACAGGTATAAAAGTAGAAGTCACATTTCTATATTTATGTTTAGGTGTAGCGAAAGTATACGTACACATGAACACACACAATGTAATGTAATCATTGATTTTGACACATAGTACATGGCAGTCACATCAATGTTTGTTTACATTTGGCAGAAAGATACGAAACGGTCCTGCAAGTAGATATTTAGCAGGGCTTCGATAAAGTTTCTTCCATTGGGAAATGGGCTATAGTTCCTGGCATGTTGGATCCTACCAACCCGGCAGCATGCGACACACCACGAAAGTAGTAACATCTGAGACTCTGTAGGATATGGTCTCGTCGCCATGCACTATGGTGGCACATCACATCTTTCAAACAATAATTTAGTATGTCAATAGCTTATTATTACCAGTATGTTTTTGTGCTCAACTCGCCACCAGAAACACTGGCCCTCCTTCCCCAGTGCTTGAATGACCTGGGAAAACTTAAGTTACTCATGTAAGTGTTCATAAAGGCTTCACGCCATTTTTCATGCAGTATAATTGACCTAGCAGGCCTTAGCCATTACCAATGCAAATTTGTAACAACGCATGCTGAAATTATATGACGACATGATGATGTGATGATGCTATGATAATATAATGATAATATGTTGATATGATGATGTGTTGATATGATGATGATGTGTTAATATGATGATGTGATGGGAATCGCGAACGGATGGTATTTATTGTGGAGATGAGTTGTGTGTTGCGAGATGGTTTGCAAGTATCGATGGTTATAATTTTTTTTATGCTGGAACATTTGAAATGGTGATTTGGTGATATGGTCTATTGGAATGTGACTTCGTAAAAGTTGGATCATTGACTAATGTTTACTGAATTTATGTTGGTAATATTTGAATGTGTGTTTTGTTAATACATGGTGGAATTGTTTATCAGAGTAATTTTATGGACTACTTTATAGAAATGCTTATTTGATGGCTTTGTTGTCCTGGGTGGTATGAAGGGAAGTGTTTGGTATAACCGATATTATGTAATCGAATTGAATATAGGTATTCTTTATGTAATTGGGATATTAAAAGTTAGAATATATAGAAATTGATGCTTTGTCTGTTTTTTTCCTAGCAGCGAGTATTGTATGACATCAAGTAATTATGAGTAATTTTTAACATTTATAGATTAGTATTTGGCAGTTTGGGGTATGCAATTAATTTATGTCTCATTAAATTATGATTGGGCTATGAGAAAGCTGGTAGACATATAATATTAATTATATGGTGATATGGTGATGTCTCTGTTTCTGTAAATGAAGTGTGGTGTCCGAGCAGTCTAGGGGTGAGCACAAACACTCCGTAAGAAATAATCTTAGTCAACTTAACACTTCTAATAAAATCAAGCACTGTAATGGTTACACTTTTAATTATACATCTACTTACTTGGCGATGTGGTGGAAGACGACATGGGAATTGTTAATATAAAATAAAATAATAACGGCAATGGAAACAATATCATTCTATAGCCAAGGTGGTGAAGGAGAGTGGAGTCTCGGCGCAGCCCAGGCGAGTCGTCCTAGGCGGTAATGTGCAGTCTCTGGTGTCCTCTGCTGAAGTCTCTCCTCCTCAGACTACGGATGGCATAATAAAGCAACATGAGTGTAGTGGGCAGAAGTCTCCCTCCACCAAGAAGTCGCGCATGTACAGTCTCTTACCAATGAGAAGTCATGGCGAGAAGAGTCGCCAACCAAAGAGAACAAGGTTAGGGCGTCAACCAATGAACTGGAACTTTGCACACGGCCCCAAAGTGTGGTATTGAAATAATGTGACAGGAAAATAGCGCGTAATACAGCGCATGATTCCAGGAGTCATGGGACGAAAATATCATGAAAAACAGGATGTATTTCCCATCAAAAGTGGTTAGAAATTGCAGTCACAGGGTGCTGAAATTACCACAAGCAGTATTAGAGCGGATACAGCTTCCTGTCACAGGCACCACAGAACCTGATAAGTTGCGAAATTACTTCACTAAAATGTTCTCTCTCTGAACTGGAAAACTTGCAGAGTGCCCACGGCACTACATCACTCCCTCTTTTAGAAAAGTTTTGTTCGTCCTTATAAAAACTCTAGAAAGATATGTGGCTGAAAAGATATGTGAGTTGGTCATCAAAGTGAAGCTGGTTGAAGTATGGAGTCTGATAGTGTAACTGCTCCATCAGAAACAACAGGATGTGGGCTTGCCAACAACGGAAATTCAGGTTTCCAGTCGACAACTAACAGCCATCGGAGTAGCAATGGTGTTGACACAGGAGTCTTCTTTCCTGAAGCTTTATGAAATTGCTTCCATACTCGCGGTCAACTGAATCATAAGAGTTAATAAAAGGGAATGAGTTAATTACTATTCCATCAAATAACTTTAAAATTAACTGAACTCAAAATGGGGAGTATCTTGTCACCTTCCTCATTATTTAAGTTCGCCTTTGTAATTTTCCAAAGTGCAGCTGAAACAAATCTGGTACACAATATACATATTGGATAACGTTAAACATCAACGCTTATTATAAATATTTGGTACAGCTCTGTCTTGCATACCAAGACTATAAAATAGTTCGATCATCATGTATTTGTAACGCTCATGCAGTAATTGAACAAGGAAATATTATTTTGTGGAATATATATGTTCATAACACAACGTATCTTGTGACCAATGATTAATCTTACAATAGTTAAAATTGTTTTCATATTTGAGATAAATTATCTTCAAAAAAATCAATCAATCATTGCATTACAATCAAACAGTTGAATAAACACATTGGGACACTTTATTTGTTGCTCTCTGGAATATCAGATTCCTAGTGTAATATTACTTGCTGTAGCATTAAATTTTCAAAATTCTGCGCACTATACTCTGCTATTCACTGACTTTATTTTAAGTTTTGCCTCTAGGCATTAACATTTAATCACTTCGATGTATCATGGAATTCTTAAAGCAACTACTGGCTGTCATCCTCGATGTTGGCTGCGGGGCTGGAACTGTGCTCGAAACAGCACACATCTCAATGGCACCTGTTTGATCCTCGGGAAGTTGGGCAGGCTCTGTGGTCTGAGCTACCTTCCGTGGGACGCAGGTACGTGAACACCTGGTCAGTGTCTCACACAGGCGCCGTTTCAGGAACCAGATGACGAGTACCAGACATCCCATCATAACGAACCCCACCAAATAGTGACTGTGGCGTTCGATGCATTGACTCAGAACCTTTCTATGTTTTAAATCATGAATGTTCGACACGAGATGATTCAACTCTACATCTTCTTCTGTGTTTAGCTCTGACAGACTAATATTGAAGTCAGTTTTCATGGATGCAATGAACACTTGTTCAATATTTGTTAATAAGATCTGAACTGGAGAGAACCTGGCACCATTCACGTTGTATTTTATGTGTGTTACCTTGTTACTGTGTGGTAACAATTGAATGTTCTCATTAATTATCAGACAACTGCTTACCTGGGACATGACTCCCTGCGCCGAGATCCACTCCTCCACCACGCGTGCTCCACTCTTTTCATAAGGACACATTTTAGTAACTTTCATCTTTCCCAGTACTGAATAAATCCAACTATCGCCATGCACTGATCATATAAACACTGGTACGAATGAGTTACTTAGAACGTCTCTTTTACACATTTTATAATCGTAACCAGGTTGTGAAAATATTACATTCGGTAGACAATTCGGAACCTTTATGGAAAACATCGGGACGTTAGCTGGACAAACTATATTATTCCTGCCTTTACATTGACTCATGTCTGCTTCAGACATTAACACATAAAACTGCCTGTTCTCTGACAGAGGGAGATAAGGTGCATCTGTCACTATCTGAATGTATCTCTCTAAATTTCTCTCAAACATGGGAAAAGGGTGAGCTCTATAAATTGTGAAATACCTATTCGCGGATTTCAAAGGAAACTCAATTATTAACTGTATACTATCAATTGTAGCAAGTGCATATACCGTCGTTACTTCATAATAATTGTAAACCTGATTTAAATCAGTTCCTGCTAATTTAAGAGCAATATCTCGAATAATTTTTGACAAATTTCCTGGGGTCAATAACGAAGTGGGCAACCTACCAGTCGCTATGATATCCAATGTTACTTTTATTTTTGTTACCTCTTGTTTATAAGACTGAAGAGTTAATTCTAATTCTCTCAGGAAAATACTGTATTTAAGTGCTTCCCCTAAATTGCTAATCGTTAATCTGTGATTTCTTTCAATCATTGAGGCTGTTAAAGTATTCCAAGCAGTCATGTGGTTAAAAGTTTTTATTACTTTCGCTAACTCTTTTGCTAATGCCTACGTCCTTCGAGTTTTTCTCTACTCTGGCATTCATCCCTTTCACGAAAGTTAATTGTTTCTCTACTATGTGAATCAATTTTTCTTGTCTCGTCCCCAACTCACTAGTGACTTGGTGAATACGGACATAATCATCATTCGTAAGTCTACCGAATAAAAATTTCAGAATACTACCATTTGCATCTATCAAACCTCTCTTTTCGCGAGACGATTTTCTGGGTAATATCAAAGTTAATTAATTTACTTCCTCCTCTAATTCTGCAATTATTCTATCAAGAACATTTATCTCTGAATGTGGTTTTTCAATCTCTTGGTTTCCAGAAAACTTCATACCTTTAATGTTCAGTTAGTTCATAAATTCCTGATTAATACTCTCCGATTTTCTTATGGGTATGTCTAGTACTATTGTACATCTGTCTCCTGTTAATACGACGTCCATTTCTTGGACCAGAATCACACCAGTGCCTATGGTGTGATCTGCAATGCAAACCAATATACCTCTTATTTAGTTTTTCACATTGAAATCGTAATTATCATTAATTCTAGGTTACTTACTCTGAGGCTACACATCACTTATTTCTGTTTCCTCCTCTTCCACTGAGGGGTTTCTTACATTTGAACGCAAATTATACCTGACACTAGGTTCACCTTTTTTCTCGCCAATTTTTCCTTTTAGATAACGCGATGGTTCCCAAACGTGGTCAGTTTCTACATTATCATAACACTCACTATTATCGAGGGTGCTGTCGTCCCTAGGGCATTCAACACATATTTCCTCTACTTCACCTATTTCTGCTAACTCTGTTATGTCTGCTAAAATTGGGCGTGACTTTGAGCCTATATTTTCTTCAATATTTTCCTCACTTAATTCTTTATCACTTTCACTATCGCAAAATTTCTCAACAGTTTCTACTTCATCAATAACCTGGGGGGCTTTTTCCTTAAACTTTGTGTCACGTCCTAGGCACGAGCTTCTTGGCTCTATAGAATTTTTAGGTAACTTTAATCTATCACTGTGCACAATAACTTTTCTCTTGTCTAATAATACTTCAAATGTGACTGAGCTCAGTTTTCTCAAAATTTTATGAGGTCCAGGCCAAAACTTATGAAACTCAGATACTCTGCCTTTCTTAACACGTGGCATGTGTAGATACACATAATCACCTACCTCAATATCTGGTGATTTTGACTTCTTGTCACAATACTTTTTTGTCTCTCAAAAGTTACTTTATTTCTTTCGCTAGCTACTTCATGTGCTTCTTTTAACTTATTACTCAAAATATCTATGTGTTCCTTGGCTGTCATACCTCCCTCTAACACATTAGGCTGACTACAATTCACCTAAAGGGGGTAGCCTAACTTCTTTCCCATACAGCAAATAATGTGGGCTATAACCCGTCACTGAATGTGGGACCGTCCTATATGCATGCACTGCATATGGCAAATATTCTTCCCAATTACTTCCGTATTCATCTACGTAATGAGATATCATGTCCTCTAGGGTTCGATGAAGTCTCCCAACACGTCCGTTACATTGTGGTCTGAAAGGGGTCGTTTGTAACTTCTTAATTTCTAACACTTTGCACGTCTCTAACATTAACCTAGACACAAAATTTCTCCCTTGATCTGTCAGCAGGCTTTGAGGACTACCATGCCTTAAAATAATCTGCTGTACAAAATATTTCGCTACTGTTTCTGCGGTTTGATCGAGAATTGGTATCGCTTCACAGTACCTTGTGAAATAATCAATAAATGTCAACACACATTTATTCCCTTTCTCACTAATCTGTAAGGGACCTAAAATATCTAGAGATACCAACTGAAATGGGGAATTTACTTGCGGTAAAAAACCTAATGGTTCGTACTTTTTCTCCTAAGACAATCATCGCACCTCACAATATATTCACCTACATCTATATTCAATGTTGGCCACCAGTACAAAGATTTGAGGAGGTTTCAGTTCGCTTCACGCCTTGGTGAGCAGAAAATGGAGTGACATTGTGATGACTAACTACTCTGGTCACGAGCGACTTTGGAAAAACTACTAAAATTTTATCTTCGTCTCTTTTGTATAGGATTCCTTCCCTATCAATAAAGAAATTTCTCTTATCTGCTTTATTAATTATACTTAGACATGCTTCGTCTTCCCTCCGTTCTTTCTTAATTATTTCTCTGTTTAAATCTTCTGAGTTTATCGCATTTACCATTCGTGACAAACAATCTGCATTCCAGTGTTTTTTGCCTGCTTTATGGACTTCTTGAAAATCATACTCTGCTAAACTAAGTGCCCATCGAGTGAGTCTCGAACTAGGGTCTTTCAAATTCAATAACCATCTCAATGCAGCATGATCAGTAATAACGGTAAATCTACGTCCGTACAAATATGTTCTGAACTGTTTTGTGACAAAAACTAAAGCGCACAATTCTTTTTCTGTTGTACTGTAATTCCTTTCTGCTGAGTTTAATTGTCTACTGGCATAGGCATTCAGTTCCTCGTGTCCGTTCCTCATTTGAGACAGGACAGCGCCTATGGCATAATTACTAGCATCTGTGCTCACAATAAATGGTTGTAAAAAATCTGGATATACAAGAATCGGATATGAAATTAATTTTTCCCTTAACATTTTAAAAGCTTCCTCTTGTTCTGCTCCCCAATTGAATGGTTCATCTTTCTTAGTTAATTTCGTCAATGGTCTTTCAATGTCTGCGAAATTCGGTACAAATTTCCTATAATACTGAAATAAACCTACCACTGAGCGAATTTCTGTCACATTGTTTGGTCTGGGGAATTCTTTAATTACTTGTAGATTTTTCTGATTTGGTTCTACGCCTTTTGAACTTACAATATGCCCTAAGTATTCTACACTATCTTGTACAAATGAACACTTACTAGGCTGGACTCGCAAGTTAGCTTCCTCTAGTCTTTCCAATACTTTACTCATGCGCTCGGCATGTTCTCTCACAGTACTACTAAATATTATAATGTCATCAAGGTATACTAAACACTGATCACCTAACATACCTGTTAGAACATAATTCTCCATTAACCTCTCAAATGTAGCTGGGGCATTACACAGTCCAAACGGGAATCTATTAGATTCATATTTCCCCATGAATGTAGCAAAACTCGTTTTCTCCCTAGCACTTTCTTCTAACTCAATTTGGAAGTAGCCACTCGCTAAGTAAAATGTTGAAAAATATTTCGACCCATGCAAGGAGTCAAACATCTCCGTGACATTCGGAATTGGATAAGGATCCTACTACGTAACTTTATTTAAATGACAAAGATCTATACATAATCTCATCTTAAAAGAACCGTCTTTGTTTTTCTGTTTCACCATCACTATGGGAAACTGCCAAGTTGATTTACTCTCTGAAATAATATTTTTAACTACCTTGAGTCTGTAGATAATTCGGTTTATTTATTCTCATTTTACGTTAACTATCTAGCATCGGTAACGATTTTTTCATTTATGCGCTTATTTTCAAAGTAAACTTCTCTGTTTTTTACTACTTTTTACATTACTCTGACATCTCAAATTATCTCGACACTTCAATTTTTTATCACGACAATTGCTACGACAATTCAAACTTTTACGACAATTCAAACTTTTACGACATGACTCGGGGTTTTCATTTGGAATCGGAACTGCCTCTGCTCGGCATACACTATGTTGGTGGATTTTAGGGACACACTGACAAAATCTGTCCTGTTCCGTGACCTCGCTAACTAATTCACTCACTTTATGACTAACACAACTCGAAGGAATTACTGCTTCGGAGCCTGGAAGCGAACACTATTTATCTTTGTTTCTAGGGAAATCTGCGAGGATTTTATCCCGTGGTTCTATTTTTGGCGACACTAAATCACTTTGTTCCGACCCAAAACTTATACAACTTCTCTCGGATATTCGGGGTATGCTATTTATGCATAGTACTCCAGCAACATCACTGACAAGTGTGGCAAATCCTATTACCATACCCTTTGGCACGACGAGCGTCTCATTAGTAATGTTCACGATTTTTGTCACTGCCCTTACTGATTTTACTAACTCTCTGTGATGTTTCCTTGAACCTTCACTGTGAGGTTTCCTTGAACCCTCAGATTGACCTACCCTGTTAGTAGTCCTCTCGACATGATCACCTTCTTCACATGTCGCTCCTGCATCTTCCGCGCAACTAGGACACCATGTCCTCTTGCCCCCTTTGACATGATCGCGATGAGGAACGAAACACTGGGATGCATCCCTTTGACTCGAAACAAAGGGGATAACACACTGGTCACTCACCCTCATAAGTGCCTTCTTTTCAACTACACAGGTACCCTGACGGTCGTTCACCCCATCCTCCAGATTCGTTCACTGAATCTATTACATGTCCCTATAGAGTTTCTAGCCGTACTGCTCCTACAATACACCTCGTTCTCTGGGAGGCTCTTACTGGTAAGAATTAAGTTGCATATTGCCCTTGTCACACGGATGCCTGGTACATTCGTCAATGTCGGTCCGATAAGAAGCAATTTCGAGTCAGCATCCCAACCCGCCGTGTGCAAAGAAACATCTATCTCTGTCTCCGATTTTGGTGGCAGAATCGTGTGCTGTGTCATTTTCACTTCATTGTATTGATTACCGTTCACATATCCGGATACAAGTTCAGAGATGGCCAGACTCTCAGCTTGTTTCTGCTGCTCTTTCTCAATTATGCAAGTATATAGAAGATATATAGTATATAGAAGAATTATGCAAGAATTATATGTATCTAAATCAAACGTATTTTTGAGATACAATGTCTGTTCTTTCAAGTCGATTCTGGCATCATAATAGTGGAGAAAATCGGTTCCAAGTATTCCCTTGAAAGGAAGCTCTGATACGGACACAAAGAATCAATATGGGTAACATTGATAATTTACCCATAACTCTATATACTGAGTACCTGCGATCTGGAGAGAGTCTCCAGTTATGCCTTTCGCTCCTAACTAAGATTTATCGATAATATTCCTGCTGAGTCTAGGTCGAACGAGAGATATATCGGACCCTGTGTCAATTAAGAACGAGTGAGACTGCCCTCGACAAGAACCGATACTATGGTCTCTTTTCCCCTTACAACTGTAATTACCACCGCGTGGTGCCCGGGGCTGACACTCGGCTTCTCGCATTTGAGCGATTTGTACCTACATTCTCGCTAGTTTCTCTTATCCCATGCCCTATGTTCCTAGGTACTTGGGCTCATTGTGGGATTCCCAAACTTCGGCATCCTCTGATTATGTGCCCAATACGTCCGCAATTAAAACATCTAATATTACAGTTATTACCTTGTTCTTGTCTGTAACTCATGTTCTTGGGAGAAACACCTGCTCCCGGTAAACTCTTTCTACTGTTACTGCTATCAATCGAACCACAGTAACATGAGTTATAACCTCTTCTAAAACCTCTGTTAATGGAAGAATTTTTGCCACTTCTCGTGTTACCCCGCACCACACTTGTTTGCTGGGAGACTATGTTACACACCTTTCTCCTCCTCTGAGGATCATCAAATTTTGTTTTCCATTACTGATGCGCCTCTGTAACATCTAACACTATAGCCATGCATTCAGCTTCGTCCATGGTTTGTGGTATCTTATATCTCAACTGCTGACTTACGTTACCTTGTAACTCGTCAGTGAAAGCTGCTAAGAACCTCTTTTCAACCTCCTGATTCAAAATTTCCTGTTTCTCAGGCTCATCTAAATTCTGAACTGCTTTCTCACATTATTTACGACACCTATCTGCAAATGTCTGCATATCCTCATTATATTTTTGCCTAACATTATGCAGCATGCAATAATGTAATTGCAATGGCTGATTTTCCTTGAATCTGTCGTTCAACTCATATTTTAACATTTTAAATGCCATGTTCCCTCTTAATCTAGGACATGTCGCAACAAAACGCGACGTAAGCCTTACAATTTCATTTTTGCTAATTTTTCTTTGTCCTTATCTGAAAGATTTCCTAGGCTTGCTGCACTTTCTATGCTTTCTAGAAAGACGTGTACTGGTAACGAACCTTTTTCGCCGGTCCATTTTTCTACTAATGAAATACCGTCAAATCTCTAACTTGAGCTGGTACTTGAGCTTGTGCTGGTATCGCGTGGGCTAGTTGACGATGTCTTTCGTCCTCAATGTCAGCTACTACAACTTATTACATTTTATTCATTCAATTTCGAAAGAGGAATCCAAGTCTTACCATCGTGAGTCCGTTTCTTCGGAGTATTGTAATGAGTACTACTACATGTAGGTTTAGTTTCATGAATCGTGTTCAAATTTTCTCTCTTAGAAATGGCAATATGTTCCGAACGTGAAGAACTAGAAGACGCTTGCTCGCTTTTTACGTTCGCGTCTTGCGAAGTCGAAGGCTCTGTGTTCGCAACTAGGTCAAGCTTTTCTATCTCGAATTCTGGTTAAACACGATCACGAGGTATGAATATCTTCACTAAACGAATTTCAATTTCCAACACCACCTGTCCAGAAGAATTTTCGTACTCGTATACTTTATATGCGGGAGTCGGAAAAGATCGCTTTGGTTTTCCCTTGAGAGTTATTTCCAGTCCTGAACCTGTAGTTAATGCGTTCAACTTAGCACTAAATGGCTCTACTTGAGACAAGTCAAAATATGTGCATTTTTTTAAATTTCTGTATCAATTTATATGAATATTCTTCTAAACTCTTCAATGCCTCAGTGCTACTAGTTAAAACTATGTAGATTGTCAAAACTGTAAACTCAACTTCTTTCCCTTCTTGCCTCTGAAAAAATAATACTCGTCTCAGCATAACGCTTTAGTGCCTTTGCAAAATACAGCAAAGAAGTGGAACTGAATCCAGATCATTCCTGCAATATTCAACTCTAACCCAAGTGTGCAGTGTTATATCTTCCAAATCTAAGTCACAATCAACATTACCAGTTACTCTGTTATTCATAGGTCCATGGACATACTGAACATTAAAACGATATGATTTCCTACAGTACACGTGTTCGTTACAATCCAGCAAATCTCCTCTATCACGAACTATCGTATTAGATTCGTCAACTGAAATACGCACGATCCTAAACGCTTCAGGACACATTAAAAAGTCCCACTCAGCCACACTGCTCAGCTCAATTACTATTTCACGATTCGCATTCATAACACAACATGCGAATAAAATAAAACAACAAAATTTCAATTCGTCGGAGGAAAACGTAACTTTGTTTTCAACGACCTAACACCTATCACCTACAACCTATAAACCTATAACCCTTCGACGTGGGTTCAATTATAGCCATCTGAACTAACTATCCAAAACACTGCCAGCAGTTTGTGGTGTCCAAGTGGTCTAGGGCTGAGCACAAACATTCAATAAGAAATATTCTAAGTCAATTTAATACTTCTATTCAAATCAAACACTGAAATGGTTACACTTTTAATTATACATCTACTTACTTGGCGATGTGGTGGAAGACGACATGGGAATTGTTAATATAAAATAAAATAATAACGGCAATGGAAACAATATCATTCTATAGCCAAGGTGGTGAAGGAGAGTGGAGTCTCGGCGCAGCTCAGGCGAGTCGCCCTAGGCGGTGATGTGCAGTCTCTGGTGAAGTCTCTCCTCCTCAGGCCGTGGATGGCATAATAAAGCAACATGAGTGTAGTGGGCAGAAGTCTCCCTCCACCAAGAAGTCGCGCATGAGCAGTCTCTTACCAATGAGAAGTCATGGCGAGAAGAGTCGCCCACCAATGAGAGAGCAAGGTTAGGGCGTCAACCAATGAATTGGAACTTTGCACACGGCCTCAAAGTGTGGTATTGAAATAATGTGACAGGAAAATAGCGCTTAATACAGCGCATGATTCCAGAAGTCATGGGACGAAAATATCATGAAAAAACAGGACGTATATCCCGTAAAAAGTGGTTGGCAATTGCAGTCACACAGTGCTGAAATCACCACAGACAGTATTAGAGCGGATACAGCTTCCTGTCACAGGCACAGCAGAACCTGATAAGTTGCGAAAATACTTCACTAAAATGTTCTCTCACTGAACTGGAAAACTTGCAGAGTGCCCGCGGCACTACAGAAACAATGATATATTGTGATGTCTGAAAAAAAGAGACCTTTTATACATAAGTCTAAAAAATAAATGAATTCATCAAACAATTACAATATAACGTGTGATTTTAAAATTAAGTTTATAAGTGAATGTTGAGTAGGAGATGAGATAGTTCCAACATAGCAGTTTACTATCGCAAATGTTCTCTACTAAGTAGATTATCTTGGGTGTGTGTAGGTAAGGGCTGACAGAATGTTCGAAGCTACGTCCTTCCGAATACAGATATGTTTGCCTTTGCATGGTAACTGGCTAAGTTATAAGAATTATTTATTTCTTGTAGGTATGTGAACTATATTGATATAATTTTTTGAAGAGCTTTGCATCAATTTTTATAACTCTTATGATATGTTTAATTACCCTGAGATGGTTTTTAAAATATTATATTTTCTTTCTCGTATGTTACTATGTTTACGAAAACAGTGTGTGGTTTGTGTGTTTAGGTACACTAGAGTGGTATCGACCAATGATTGTTTAGGTATTTACTTCAGTCTGTGTGTGTGTGCATGTGTATGTGTGTTGGAATAGATCTTTGTATGTTTTGTTGTATTGCGACAGCTTGTTAGGAACGTTCTGTATCACGACCGGTTAAGTTGTTATTTGCATGGGTTGTATGTTTACCCTCATGGGCTAATGCTTTTGGTGTTTGTAACCTTTTCGGGCAGCGGGGAACAAATGTCTTGTCGTCGACATGCATCCTTAGCGACAAGTTGGAAGTAGTGTTGCCTTTGCCTTCATCTCCTTTGCAAGATGGTTTGCTGTACTCGAATCTACCGTTCGAGAGATCTAACCTCTCGGGACGTTTGCTAGAGATGTGTGCATGGTCTCGCTCTTATTTTTTTAAAACTAATCTATATATTGACGGGTGTTGTATATACACAATACTATATTAATATTAACATACATTAAGTAAAATGGTTTATGCATAATCAACTTCATTAGGATTTGAAGCATAGAATGTAATACTAAAAATGTAGTTGCCATTGTTAAGGTTGACGTAGACATATCTCTGTATATATATATATATATATATATATATATATATATATATATATATATATATATATATATATATATATATATATATATATATATATATATATATATATATATATTGCGATCGAAAAGTCGTGCACATAAAATCTAAAGCATGTGTTTAATAAAGCTCTATATGACTCAGATACATACATGAACAACACATTGCATAACATAACAATGAAAACATGGAAGAGACATGTCTTTACAACATATTCTCGAAATGGCTGCCCCCTTCAGTTATGCATACACAAGCACATTTCACTATAGTTGTGGCCACTTTCTAGAGTACACGTACACTGATGTTAATCTCTGTCGTAATGTTTCACTTTAAGTACTCTATTGTATGCGGATGGTTTTTTTTATAGACATTGGTTTTCAGGTACCCCCAAAGAAAAAATCTGGAGACGACAATCTGGTGAACGCGGGGGCCATAACCCTGCCGAAATGATACGGTAACCGAAGAATTAGCGCAAGACCTGTATGGTTGCATTCGAAGTGTGGCATGTGGCACCATCTTGTTGGAACAAACAGTCAGGTTCATCAACGTCAAGGAGTGCAATAGATTGAGTAACAATGTCTTCGTACACTTCACTGTTCATTGTTGTTTCGAAAAAAAGGTACCCACTATTCGACGACGTGACACTACACATCACACTCCAATTTTTTGACAATGCAAGGGATTTTCGGGTAACACATGTGGGTTAGCAGATTACCAAATCCTACTGTTTTGACTGTCCACATAGCCACTTAGGTGAAAACAGGTTTCGTCAGTGAAGAATACCTTATCCAGCTGCGCGATTCCATGGTCGTCAACAAATGACCGAAACCTTGTACAGTAAACTAAGTGTTTGTCTTTATCCGGGCCCTTAAGTTCCTGAACACAGCAAACATGATATGCACGAATGCGCAACTCCTTCATTGCTTGTTGAGTACTACCATACGAAATGCCTGCTAGAGCTGACAGTCTCCACAGGCTTTTTGAAGGTGACCGTAACATCGTTCTCTCCACATCAGCCAGTTTAGCCTTCTTCAAAATCGCCGGTTTCCCTGATATATTGTCTGCAACTAATCCGCTTTCTCGGAAACACTTCATTAATCTCGTTATCGTCTCATTGTTAGGAACTGCTGTATCCAGATACCGCAGAGGAAACTCGTCTGTAACACATGCATACGAACGAGTGGCGATATAATGTTCAACAACGAACACTCGCTGATTTTGGGAAAACACCATGTCTGCCAGACAACTAATAAAGCTACACTTGGAATGTAGTTTGACCTATGTGTGATTGATATCTCGTCTGCTCATTGTTTATACGCTTACAGTATCATCTAGCGGTGGATGCTACAACTAACATAACTTCTGATACCACATATTACACCCTGCACTTTCATGTGCGCGACTTTTTGATCACTATATATATATAAACTTTGTCAGGTTTCGAAGCAATAAGAAAAAAAACTTGGTGTCGATGGGATTTGAAGCAAAGTTTTATATCTTAGATAGCTTCGACATGAATTTTTGGAATTTTTGTCTGTATGGTAAATATCTGGGTAAATAGGTTAACATTAACGATTATCTTCTTTAAACAGAAGCCAATAATGCAGATTTTTTGGTATTTTGAAGCATAAGGCATGTTTTTAAGGTATAAGGGTATGTTTTTGAGGTATATATGTTTTTGGGGAACGAGGATTGAGGAATGAGGAATGAGGCATAAGGAATAAGGAATAAGGAATGTTTTATAAGTGCGTGTAGCGTAGTAATTCCATACATGCTTGTGTTGAATGTGTCATTTCTAATGTGTATGAATTTTTGAAGAAAAAAATATATATCAGTATACTTTAATTACATATATATTTTATGTAGTTTGTGAACGTGTAGCCTTCCTAGTTAAGGCACTCAGCTGTAACTTTTCCGCGAGTCCGTTGTTATCCCTTCCAGAGATGACGATAGACTGATAGAGTGATGGGCTGTAGGTAACTCTGTGTGGTTCGATGACCTGTGATAGCTTGGTAGAGATGGACAATGCAGCAGAGTGAGATAGGTAATGGAACGGTATATTGTTAACGTGTTTGTTGTAAAGTGGATTACAACATAATATTTATATAAGTTACGCATACTATCAAACATAAGTTTGGTTATGGCAAGATTTGTACTTAGAGTGAAATTAATCATGTTAGACAATCAATACGTAAATAGTACTTATAAATGTTCTTGGCATGATATGAAGCAGGGCATAAGTTCTCGATCCTATAGTTGTATTCCACTTTTGTTCATTGTGTTTTATCGTTTGATGGGTAGTAGGTTTCAGCTCATTATGTACATACTACTTGCATTTTGATATTCATTACGCCAATACTTTGGAGAATTTAATTGATACGCGATTAAAAGAACTGGTTCTTGAATCACCATGTGGGAATGTTCATGGACGAGTGTTCAAGTCTATAGCGTAACCCATAGTCTGACATCCTAGATAAAAAGAATGTTTTTAAAAGTCCCTGTATATGTAGTACAGTAGACAGGGGCAAAATGGACCCCTTAAGGAGTTTTTATGTTTGGAATTAACATAATTGGAAATATTATACTTACTGACATTTATTATAATTACTACACATGTAAATAACGCCATAAGGTTCTTATTGTACTTATAATATAGATCGCATAGAGTTTATAAAAGTTTTCAACCAATGATGTGATGTGGCCATTTTACCCCATAGGTGGGGCAAAACAGCCACTTTTCATTTAAAGCTAAAAACACCTGTTATATATTTTAAGCTGCACACTCATCACAAATAAAATCATATTTGGCCTTCCCCTAAACTCCCGCACATATTTCGTGGAACCATATGTCAACAGCCTCGGCACCGAATCCATGGCTCTCCTTCATTGTCGAAAAAGTCTCCCTCATATTTGTCACAGTTGCTCTGTTCTTGCAGACTCTTCTGTGGTTGGGTTCTTATGTTAACTCCGCTTGTAGAGGGTCCATGGGGCGTTGTCACTGGTTGTGACTTGCACACTGCTGGTACTTGTTTACCTTTCACTTGCTTAGACACGACTGCTTCATTGTAATTTTTTATTTGATAGCCTCTTTTCTTTCTTCCGTGCAAGGCGATTAATTTTGTCATTTTCAATTGTTATTTCTTCTTTGATAACCACTCGGGCTTCTTAACAAATTTTGTTATTTTCTAGGCTTGTTAATCGACGCGCAAACTGCTGTTTTTGGTTTCCATTTTTCAGTTGAATTCACCTTTCTTGGTAAAGGCATTAAGTCTTTGAACATTGTCATTTATTTGTTGCGAGCTATTTTTCCTTCACAGTTTCTTTAGCAAATGTCTTGTTTGGTTTTGCAACTAGTTCATGGGAATATTCAATGGAAATGAGTGAACCGAGTTCTGGGATCCTTCCAGTTTCTTTATGGCTATCGTCAGTGACTCCAGTGTACCCTACCTCATTATCAATGCCAATTGTATCAGTTTCTTAATTCTCACTATAACTTTGAGAAGTCTTTGGGTCGTCTGGATCGTCTTGGTCATCCATGTCTTCGTGTGCAGCAGTGTTGCCTGACTTATCAACGTGTTCATTCGTTCGAGGCTCACTGGTTACTTCACATGGAGCAAAGCTTTCTTCGGTAAACACATTTTGATCAAAGGGACAGATCCCTGTGATTCTGAATTCCTTTATGGCATTGTGTATTGTTGCTGCTCGCAGATATGCTGGGGTAAATATTGATGAAAAATCATTTATAGTAAGAGCTCTCCCAGGATGAGATCTCAAAAACTTTCTGCAGTTTTGTCTATAAAAATTCTTGAGTGGCTTGAAAAATGTTTTATTCAATGGCTGTGTCCAATGGATAGTGTGCGGAGGAAGGCATGCCATTTCAATTTTGTGTTTAACAGCAGACTCAAGCATTTTGCTAGATTTGCAATGGGATCCATGACCATCTAACACCAGAAGTGCAGACTCTTCATTGTTTGGATGATGATTCTGAAAGTGCTTCATCCACATTAGGGAAGTTTCCTTGTCCATGTACCCTCTCTTAGTAACAGTTACAAAAGTTCCATGGGGAAACCCAGTCTTCAGCTTATCAAGAAGTCTTTTTCTCTCTTGTCAAAGAGAGGCCTGTTGGCTTTATTAATGTGATATCGGGGTGCCTTCTATGGAATCCAGAAAACCAATCTTCACAAGCTAATTTGGTTTTGTTATCAAAATTGTTTGGTACTCCATTTTCTTTACAAAAGTCAAATGCGATCTATCTCACTTCTCTCGGAGTCATATCAAACCCCTTTTTCTCCAAATTGTGGTGGTGTTCCACTAAAGCCCATTCATGATTTTCTAGGACTGTATTCCTTCCTAAACACTCCAGTCCTAGTCTGGACACACTTTCAGTCAAATGACGGTGTAGAGTTGTTCTTGGAACATCAAAACGAACTGCCGCTGTCTTAATAGGAAGTTTGTCTTCCTTAGCTGCTTTTATTACCTTTTGCAAGGACTATTCACTCTAGTGGCACCTGTCGGTTGTACGTATGCATGTTCGAACCATGATTCTGTAAACATATAATTTATTTAATCAGAAATATGGTCATTACAAAAGATAACTATTTTTAAGAACATGTTTGCACTGTATTATACAATACAGTACTACTTAAGTCTGAATCTCACATGCCATACTACATGGGATTTTTAGATTTACTGCTTATTAGGATTTTAAGAACATTTTCAAAAGTACAGTACCATTTCAATAGGTCTTAAGTTATTTACTTTACCTTGATGCGCAGACATCAAATTCGAATTAGTGATGTACAATTATGTTTCCAATAAAATTATTTAATTAATGTCTTCATTAGATGTAGTTAAATTAGCATAATAAATATTAGTTAGCATTTTTTAAATTTAAATTGGATAAAACAAATAGCTAAAGGACTATTGACTTCTCGATTTACTTTATCATATGTTTATACATGCGTATCGAATACCGATATGATGTAAAACCAAAATAAAATAAGCAATACCATACTAATGGAAAGAATAAATTTGAATTTAACTTCGGAAGAAAATCGTCCAGTTCGGGGTAAAATGGCCAATCCGGGGTAAAATGGCCACTTATATGTCGTGATTCCTAATCCCCCTGTTCTAAAATACATGGATACATTATATAAACTATCTGTATTTTTTTTCTTAATCTATACATGACAAACAATATGTAACAATGATTCGTCAGACGAGAACTACAGCAATCTAAATATTATAGGCTTGTAAATATTAACCTTTCTCTTAGCTATTCATTGCAGAAATGATGTGGAAAATCAGTGATCTGCGAAACACGTTTGCTCCAATAAACAGAATATCAGATACTGGCTGCTGGCTAGTGTAACAGCTTCGCCTGACCTTGCGCTGCGCACTGAAGGCCAGACAGCTGCTAGACACAGCTGTGTCAACTGTAGAAAAAAAAATTCATGTTAGTGGCCGTTTTTCCCCAGTGACTGTTTAACCCCATTATACTGTATGTGTTTTTTCCCATCAAAAGGTTAACATATGCAGATAGCAATTAAACATGTCATTCTTCGGAAGTTTGCGAGAACTTGTCAGCCATTCACAACATAGTCTTCCTAGAATAATTATAAATATTAAAATCTCTTTGGACATGATATGGTACGTTAGGAGATGCATCGACTGGCATGACTTAATTTTGTTGTGTGTCTGACTGGAATCCATTATATTGCTTTGTGAAAAAAAAGCAATGATGTAAGTTGTCAGGAAAAATGCGAGCTGCTTGTCTTGGTGAGAGGACATGTATTGAGATGGTGAATGCATAATGTATAATTATGTAAGTACATATGATGTTGGTTGCATAATGAGTATTTAGTGTGGGTGTTATTACACTATATTAATTAGCGTGTCTTTAACTTAATGATAGAGCGAAATAACATTAATTTTAACAAATATTTAATATTAATGTCTGAGATGAATGAGTTTAAACAAACACCGCAAATAATAATTCATACATGTGTAATTACCTCATTGGGATTTGAATCAAAGAATATGTTAGTATAACTGTAATTAGCTTCGTTTAGTTTTGAGTAGTGACAAAATCAGTATATGTATGCTTCAATTTTGACGATTTTCGAAGTAGTTAAATGCAGTTGCATTTAAACAACACTTAAGCTTCTTGTGAGATTAAACAAGGTATACTTGTGTATATAGTTGTTACGAGGTTAAGTTCTAAGTATTCTAGAGGGGTCGCAGCAATAGTTAAAAACAGCAGATCTTAACGAACATTATTTGATTATAGAATTTTATGAAATAAACAAGTCTTTATTGCATTGTGTAGTGTGCGAAATACATTACATGAGTGAATTGAGTGTTTCATTTGGATTTTAATTTTGTTTTAAATTATGTTATGTAGTAAATTATAAAAGTGAGTTTTGGAAAGGTTTTTCATTTTTTGTGTATCATTATAATTTATATTAACTATGTGTGATAATTTTTATGCGAAGACAGTTGATGGAAATTTGTTCATTTGAGTTGTATGATATGTTGGTATAGTTGTCAAGTATTTAATTTTGCTTGTAAGGTTTGATGATAGGGGTTTCGCAAGTGGGTGGAATGGTATGTGCAAATGAGTTGTGTGTGCGGGTGTATGAGTGTGTGTAGGTGTGTATGTGTGGTATGCTGTGAGTTAGACTGTGCATGAGTGTGTATGTTATACTGTGTGTGTGAGTGTATGTTATATTGTGCATATGTGTTATAACTGTGTGTGTGAGTGTGTGTGTTTGTATGTGAGTGTATGTGTTATACGGGGTGTGCTTGCAAGTGTGAATGCGAGTGTGCATGTGGTATATTGTGTGTGAGTGTATGTTATACTATGTGTGTGAGAGTGTGTGTTATACTATGTGTGTGGGAGTGTTATACTGTGTATGTTTGTATTGGAAAGAAAAAGTCTGTATCAGAATGAAAAGTATGAGTGTCGAACCAATATGTAAATACTACTCTGTGTAGTTATCCATTGCTTACTACACCAATATAGTTACCTTGATGGTTCTTGCTAGTCATTCACTGTTTAAAATTCAAACTAATAAAAACTGAATAAATTGTAATTATTCTGACCGGGAATAGAGTTCAGTACCAATCTACTGCCCATTCGTCAGAGTCTGAGAGTTGGGAATCAAATAATAAAAATTTTTAGTTTGTTGTCAAGGAATCGAACTCGTAGCATTCTGCTCATCGGCCGTCAGAGCCTGAGTTTGATGATTATAGCTTCGGTAGATGGGAAATTATGACTAACTATGCTTATAAAAGTGCTGAAGGCATTCTTGAACCTGCTGTCTTGTTTGTTGTCGGGGTGGAATGAATGCTATGAATATGATGACTATAGCTTTGGTAGATAGAAAATTTTGAGTGACTATACTTATAATAGGGCTCAACTTGTGTTTGACCCTGCGGTTTTGTTTGTTGTCTGAGTTGAATTGTATTTTATTCATTTGATGACTATAGCTTTGGTAGATGGGATATTATAAGTAACTATGCTTATAAAAAGGCTGAAATTGTATTTAACCTGGGGTCCTCCTTGTTGTTGGGGTTTATGTGTATGTTTTTAATTTGATGACTATTGCTTTGGCATATGGGAAATCGTGAGTAACTATGCTTATAAAATGGCTTAACTTGTATTTGACATTGCAGTCTTGTTTGTTGTTGGGATTGAAGTGTATGTTATGAATTTGATGACTATAGCTTCAGTAGATGGGAAATTATGAGTAACATGCATATAAAGGGACATAACATGTGTTTAATATTGCAGTGTTGTTTGTTGTTGGGTGTGATATGTATGTTATGAATTGGATGACAATAGCTTTAATGGTTTGAAAATTCTGAGTAAGTATGCTTATAAAATGGTTTAAAGCATATTTGAACCTACCTCTCTTATCTACATCGGGGATGATGTGTATGTCATGAATTTGATGACTATAGCTTCAATGGTTCGGAAATTATGAGTAACCATGCTTATGAAAGGGATTAATGAATATTTGGCCATGTGGTCCTGTTTAGTGTTGGGGTTAATGCATATATTATGAATTTGATGACTATAGCTTTGGTAAATGGTAAATTATGAGTAACTATGCTTATAAAATTGTTTAAGGCATAATTGACATTGCCAGAAAGAGCTTAAGGCATAGTTGATCTTACCACTGTGATGGATATCGGGGATGATGTGTATGTTATGAATTTGATGTCTATAGCTTCAATGGTTCGGAAATTATGACTAACTATGTTTATAAAAAGACTTAACACATAATTGATGCCCTTCCTCAACCAATTACCAATCACAGCTCACGATTAGGGGGTAAAGGGGTGGGTGGAAGCCTGAAATATTATTGGAAGGGATAGCACCAGTTAGTGTGCTCCTCTTCTAAAAGGGATAACACCAGTTTGTGTGCTCCTGTCCGAGGCCCCTTCTGAGGTTAATCTTATGGCACTACGCCTGCCAGTGACATAGTTTGTACATAGTAGCCGTGTATGTCCCCTACTTTCAGTACCCAAACTTGTTAGACTTGAATCCTGGAAAAGTCAAGGATGTAAGACAACACCACATTAAACTTCTGGAATGCCAGCTGGGGCATTCGTAAGTCAAATAAAATACATGACAATATGTGTGTAAGTTCTGGCTGAAATGTGTTTCATGTTTTAACGTTTTGATATGAATTCAAGTAAAATGGAACAAACTCAAGGCAAATAAATTACGGCATATGATAAAATATATATTGTCAAATATTTTGTGGTGATAGAAGTTATTGTACAGTATATACTGCATAATAATTTCTTCATGAGCAAAAATTGCCATTTGGGAAGGTCTGCTCCAATAAAATGATTTTCAAGGGCCATTATTTGCTTTTAACACTGCCATGTCAAATAACTATATTCGTTAACTTTTGAGATAAACCAGGTGGTGCAATCATTTTTAATTTCTTTATTTGTCAGTAATAGGTGTTTCTAAAATGAGAAACAAATAAGAGATTTTAAATTCCAACAGTATGGCAGGAGAGAAATGGAACATGTAAGCAGAACGAGATGATGTGAAGCAGGGATACACCGACAAAATCCAGCACTTCAGCAACGTGCCATTTAAGTAAAATAAGATATTAAGTGATAACGATAGAAGGATTTCGTCAGAATTGTCAGGATGTATTTCTTGTTTTCAAGTCGAAGCTATACTGTGACGATACTGTGAAGATTTATACTGTAATAAACGACAATTGTAATTTTCAGCAACTACTGCGACACGGCTTCGTTTGTAGATTAGGCCTAATATAATTCAACTTTTTCTAAAGGTTTTACTAAATATAGTATTAGAGTGTACGTGACACTAGACGTATCCGGGAACAGAAGGTCATTAAAAATGAGTAAGAGTAGAATGAAAGGAACTTTTTAATTTTCCAGAACCAGCATAAATACAGTTAGCTTGTTTGTGGTAGACACGATAATTTTTTAAGCACTCTGATCACAGTTTACCTCATAATATGAGATAAATTCTCGTAATTCGTGTTTTACAGGTATCTTAAATGACTATTTACACTGTATTTTACAGTGTAAGACAAGAGTAGTTGCTGCACTTGATTTTATAATCAGCTCACGGATATTTCAGTGAACTTTTGAAAACCACACGTGGTTTCTTCTTACTGCCCACTGTGCAATTCTTAGCTACATGTAGAAATTAACATTGACGTAGACGTAACGACTAGTGTCAATGATTCGAGAAAAATTGACACTGTAGAATTTTTACAGACATAACCACGTAAGCTGTTATTTTTGAACGAATAAAACAAAAATATACCAACTACAGCTGCGACAAAATTGAGCATTAAACTTTTAATACAATTATATGACACAGAAATATTCATCGTGAAAATTAACGTTGACGTTATACGTAACGACTAGTGTACATGTCTCGACCAAAATGAAAACTAATATTTTTAGACATGACCATGCAAACTTTTTTGTGTATGTAATATAAAAATACACCAAATACAATTGCAACAAATTTAAACATTACACTTTCAATAATTCGTAATTACATAGAAATAGGCATAGTAAAAATTAACGTCGAAAATTACGTAACGATAGTTACCATGCTTGGAGCAAAAATGACAATGTAGAACTAAAAAAAAAAAAAAATCACGTAAACTGTTATTTTTGTATGTATAAAACAAAAATATACCAAATACAGTGACGACTAATTTAAACATTACAATTTTAATTACATGTTATGGCATTGAAATATACACTGTGCTGAAATTAACATTAGCATACACGTAAAGACTAGTTGATGACGTAAACGATTATTTTTATATGTATAAAACAAAAAATATACCAATTACTGTGGTGAATCATTTATACATTACACTATTGAAAACACATTCTGACATAGAAATAGACATAATAAAAATTAACTTTGACATATACGTAATGACTAGATTCCATGTCTCGAGTAAATATGCCACTGTGTAGAATATTTACAGACATGACAACGTAACCCTATTATTTTGGTATGCATAAAACAAAAAAATATTGCAAAATACAGCGACGACTAATTTAATAAAACTCATAATACATACAAGTAATAATATATAAAACTCATAATAATACTCATTTAATAAAACGTTACGCTCTAGAAAGATTTTCTATAATTTGTCATAGATACACAGAAATAAACAGTTAATTCAACTAACTTTCGTTCCTTGCTGGTCTTATACAAGTAAATCTGTAAATACGTAACTTTAATCTCAATATTTAAGATACTGTGCCAGCTGAATATAATGTTGAAGTTTATCGAATGTATTTATATATCTGTTTACAGATTTTGTCTCAAATAATAAATTAAGGTCAGAGGAACACACGTGAGTTCATAATGAAATAAGGTTACTTGCTGCCACGCTCTAACTTAGGAAGTGAAATACTCTCCTGGAGAAAATGAGGGGCTTTGGGATGGGGAAGGAACTTCCAGATCCTCATTTATAGGTTATCGTTAGCAAATCTGTAATTGCATTTTAGATCACCCCCCCCCCCCCTGAAAAATGGGTCTACTTACACAGCTGCCCTGAGCAGTAGGAACAAACGATCTTACGATTTAACGAAACCTCACGGAAATCCAAATGCAACTTTGATTTTTTATCGGTACCGAAAATAAAACAGTTTAACATTTCTCATAATGCAAAATAAAATTATACGCAAGACAAAAAATTGGGATTATCGCATGTCAGTGTTTGTAAACATATAAATCTCTTGAAATGGCATGGCAATATCATACTGTAATGATGCACAAATCCCATTCCCTTCTATATTTTATTAATTTTTCGTTGCACTTTGGCATCTTGATGCCGAAGACGTCAGACGTCAACATGGAACGAAGAAGGTCACAAAAATTATAGTATAATAGATTCCCAGAATCAATTTTCGTGCCTGAAACAGCTACGAAACCACTATTTATGCTGCTAAATAAATCACGTATCCAAGTTAAGGCCCTAAATATTTTGCGACTTGGGGTTGAAATTTACTGAACTGTAGAAGCACACTAAATCCCGTATTACTTCCGCACAAGCGTCTGCTGTTGTTTACGTCTTATTTCGTTGCTCACTGTCGTTCAAATTCCAGGAACCTGACTTCCCTAATAGGTACCCTAAGTTACCAAATAATGAATTTGAACATGGCTAGCATGCTGCACTGTGGACATCATATTTACGGAAATATTTATACACCGACATATGCTGATCACAGCAGAGATGCACAGTGATACCATATGTGGATTTTCGGTTAAACTGGTACCAAGCTGATAATTGGTTATCCACGGTAAAATGAGTACTTTTGAAGGCACTCTCATTTGGAATAATAGTCAATGAATATAATATATTATTTTAGCCTTATGCGTTAGCTTCCGTGTGCGGTGGATTATACACAATGTGTTTATTACTTACATGGTAATATTTATTTAAAAACGTGGTTAAATGATAAAAATGGCTGATAGGAAAAAGTTATTAGTGTCACAAAAGTGTTCACTTTACCGTGAACAGCTAGCGAAAGTTTTCATTCACGAACCAGCGCGAGAACGCATAATACTAACAAAAGTTGGCCGACTTCGGGCGGCAACTCCGAAACTGCATAATGGCTGCAGCTCTGCGAAAAACGAAACTGATTTTATAGACATAGTGAACTACTTGTATGCAGATACGAACACATTTCTTTGTGTGTTAGTGCCGTCATACCAATGCGCCAAAGAAATATTGAATTTCTACCTCAAGTACACGGTCATTTTGCGAAATAAATATATAGGCCTGTACTTAAATTGATTAAAAAATATATATCTGCTCAACAGAAAAGTTATACAAAGCCCCAAAACATTTAACTGTACGAAAATAAACTCAAACCAAGCAACAAGTAAAAAACCACTTCCAGTTACCAAATAAAATGTTTAGGCAGTAAGTAGCAAGTTAACAAAATTTGACTAACACAATGATGAAGTTACTGCTTAAGTTCGACCAACAGATACGCGTAAGTGTGTTCTGTATTCGATGGAAATGGAAAAAGCTGTTGGTATATATTTGGATGTTTGTTTTTGGTGGTTGTTTTTTTTTTCGAAGCAGTTCTTTACATATTAATATTGTATTGCTACTTTATGCTTTTTTGACGATTAGCTGATCTTAGACTTCCAAAATATTTCCACTGCAGTAAACAGTCAGCAAGTCCATTGTGGTAGGCTAGACTAGGTTTGAGCCACTGCGTTGGAAACATTTCTAGCTTCTTAAATCTTACTGCTACTAAGTTTTTTTTTTTTTTAACCTGATAACCCTCTTATCGAACCTCCTGAGTACAGTGGCAAAATGAGGCATAAACTAGTAAACTGTTTACAGAGCGTTTACAAACGGCGCAGTAATTACGAGCGCCAAACCACAGAGTTTGCAGAATTTGTTACCGATTCATCTGCGAAAACACTCCGATCACCTCGGATATGTGATTTCAAAGCCACGAACTACAGAAGGAAAAAATTTATCATCTTATGTTATTCATTGTTTTACATGAAAGGAAATTACTCAAATACTATATGACAAGCGTGTTACAAAAATATCACCAGAAAGTAGCCAGGTTGCCGAGTAACAATTTTGGTTGCCCTTGGTCGCCTACGCTACAAAAACACACCGGGTGAGAGATCAGCAGTTGGGGCAGGGAAAATTTCTTTCAGAAACGTCGCCACAGAGTTAATGAGTACAGAGAGGCAAAATTGTCTGGCGGTTCCTCTGATGTGGGCGAACCCATTCTCCGATTGGCTACGCGAGGCTCTGGGAATGAGCTTAGTGTATAATTGCCTACTGCATGCCGCTAAATGTTCCCCATTGGTTGGACCGGTGGCTTGGGAGTAGGTTAGCAGGCGCTGATTGGCGAACGGCTTTCCAACGTGTCACTAACTAGTGACGCCATTTTGCTGGCGTGTGCGTGCGTGGTTGTTTAACGACTGTATTCCCTACTGGCTGGCGGACGCGGCATTTAGATATGAAATCCCATGTTAAGGAAATTTCGCCTCAGTGCATTAATTTTAAGGATACGCGTTTCAAACAAAATATATTCTTCAGGCATTTCTTAGAGGTTCCCTACAGCGGAGATGTTCCCATAACATGCATAGCCTGTTTGCAAGGACTTTTTAAGATTTATGTTTTACAAGTATATACTGCCTATGAATATTGATAATATCAGTGGCTTGGAACAACAACAACCAATCTCCACTTTTTGGGTTTTTCAGGTTTGTACATATTCAGGATTTGTGAACGATAGACTTTCGATTGCAACAACAACCAATGTTGTAACCATAGACTAAAGATGGGGTAGACCGATATCGCTGGCTGCGCACAACCAGTCTCCGTGTCCCAACAGTGAACTGCTTTTCTGCCTACACGTATAGCAAAAATGGCGTGGTTTGGATTGTAGGTTAGAAAACTGATTTGTAAACAAATGCATTTAGATGAATGCATAGTTCCTCTAACCAATTTGTAATGCAGTTTGATTACATCAAATCTGGGAAAACTATTATAGTAATAGAATAGTGCTTGCCATTTAAAAATTAAGATATAAACAAACACGCACATCACTGTTGACCACGTGATTTTGACGGTTGTGTAGGAGTTTTGTAGGATTGGGGTAGGTCAATGTTGGGTACATGCTCAGAAGACGAATAAGTGGTCTACCTCATATTTAGTCTATGGTTGTAACACTTCTATAAATCCTTTTTTCTCACTTCGATACAACAATCTCCCTTTACATAGAGAAAGAAGTCAGGAGCAAAAAGAACCAATGTTGACACTGGTTATTGTTGCGTGCGAGATCGCTTTAAACAATCGATAACAACAATAACTGAAGTTGACATTGATTGTTGTTGCGCACGAGAACGATTAAACAATCGATAATGACAATAGCTAATGTTTACATTGGAGGAATACCTCTTTTGTTTCCTGTCATGTATAATATGGCATTAATAGAGTTAATAATGAAAGTATATATTTAACGAACTTGGTGTGGATTCTTCATGATGAATGTCAACACTAGATCGTGGAAAATAATTCACAATAGCAAGAAAATTGGGCTACAAACCGGTAAGTTATCATGACAGTTGTACTTTTGTTGTTCAAACTATAACTAGATAATAATATTCATGGAAGTGATCTTTTTCTTCATTCAGGCGTTGATGAAGAATGCAACGTTGATGAAGAATGCAACGTTGATGTGCTTGTTACAAAAGACACTGGACTTTCTCAAGAAATATTTTGTGAAAAAAACAGTTAACAATAAATGTGGGGGCATGGGGAGAACATTTATGATTGTGTACATTTAGTTAGGCTTTGTGTGTAGAAATCTTACATGTTAAATGTTTAATGCACATCTCTGTAAGTAAAAAATTACATTTTCATTATCTCTTTACTTCTATTGATGATGCCATGATGGAATTCATAAATCATCCTACTATTATAAGAGATAAGAGCGCTATTTCCACCCAAAGTGAAAATATAACAGGAAATTGTGACATTGAAAATACTTTCTTCAGCAATGATGGAAATATTGAAATTTCCAATAATATTGGATTTAGGACAAAAACCTTTGAAGAAATTATAAATCAATCATACAAGGATTTTGAACTCATGGAAATTACGGAAGGTAGGTAGAAAGATAAAATAACAATGAAAATGTGGAACTATTTTAAATGTATGCCTAATTTAGGACAAATATTGTGTACATAATCTCTAAATAACTCGTGTTTTATTTTTATAGATTCACTTCTAATTGATCTGTGGCATCCACCAATAATATTGGAAGAAGAATGACCGTGTAGGCCTAAATAATGATAACAAGTATAATAATGGAAAGTTCTTTGATATGACACGCGGAGGAAGTAAAACCAAATGCAACGAAGATAACACCTCACGTATATCTGAAGGCGAATATCGCAAATTACAGTCTGTTTTGTGGTATTAATAGTATTTCCCAACACATAAATAATAAATCTTCAATTTTATTTTTTCTAATTCTTTCAGATAAAATTGGAAGTGCGACAGACGAGTAGCACCCAGAGTCATCGGAGGATGCGCACAATCTTACAGGTGATAAGGGTGCAGGTAATGCAAAATGCTCTCTAGTTCGTAGTGAAAGTTCCCCACTAACACACACTGACAATGAAGCTATACCGGCGGGGAATAAAAAAAAATGCAAGTCGAACTACATCTGGTCGGAAAGGAAGGAATAAAGAAAGTAATCCAACAAGAAAACGGAAACGCAATTCCGGTATTTGGCACAGAAACGTGAGAAAGAAACATCATGTTGCTGGTGAGCCATATCTGACTGTCAGAGGTAAACCAGTTCCAGGCAAGATTTCAAAACCCCCGTGTCATTGTCACCGGAAATGTTCTATACCAGAAGAAAGAAGAAAAAACTATTTCGTAAATTTTACCAAATGTTTGCTGATGCACAAAATCAATATCTTAGCCAATGTGCGGAAGGATTTCAGAAAAAGAGAGTTCGGACAGATAAATATTAAAGTCGACGCAAACTAACAAGAAAACACATGTTAGATGGCATAGCAGTCTGCCAAACAATGTTTTTGAATACCCTGGGTGTAACTCTAATGAAAGTTCGTGTAATTTTGGATAAACGGCGTGCTTCTGGTACTAACATTTGCCCAGTAGATAAGAGAGGGAAACACAACAACCATACGAAAATGACAGAAGGAAGAAAAAGTGAAATCATAAACCATATAAAAAAGTTTCCAACATATGAAAGTCGCTATTCTCAGCGGTACACTTCAAAGAAATATTTATCTGGTGATTTGTCTATTTCAAAAATGTGTAGATCGTACGTGAAATATTCTGAATAATATGGGAGATTAACAGAAATTGAATCTGCTTACCGAAAAGTGTTTGTCGAAAAGTTAAAATTGGGTTTTAAAAAACCAGAGAGTGGCACATGCCACAGATGCGACAGGTTTAATATTCTGTTAGGAACTGCTGACCCCGAAAATAAAGTAAATATTCAGGCAGAGTATGAGAAACATCTGAAGTTAGCTGATTTCCTGTATGACGAAAAGAAGAAGAAAAAAAAAAAAAAGAAAATGAAAAGTCTCGATAATGCCAAAGCAGCATTTGTGTTTCGATTTGCAGCAGTGTCTCCCAACACCCTTTTTACGTAGTGGGTTATTTTACAAAAGGTCGCTTTGGACTTTCAATTTAACATGTTTTGCTACTGTGAAGCAGAGAAAACATGCAGAATGCTTCATGCGGTGTGAAACCACAGCTCGCAGATCAGGCCAAGAAATAGCATCATGTATGCTTAAATGTTCCTAGTCTTTGCCCGATGATGTAGAAGTGATAAATGTCTACAGTGATTGCTGTGGTGGACAGACCAGGAACATTTGAACATTTATTTCCCCCATTATGTGTATTTTGTTCATGGCTGGCACCTCAAAAACTGAAAAACCACTGAATGTAATCAACCACAAATGCATTCAACCGGACATGCACATATGGAAGCTAATGGCATTCATGTATCCATTAAAAAAACTAAAAACTCTGTGACGAGTGCAGAAATTGATCTGCCGAAAGAATGGATAAATTTAGTAACTATTTGCTGAAAAACACCCATAAATATGACGGAAATGACACAGAAAGATTTTCTCAATTTCTCCTCGGAACTGTCTCGTAGTTTCGTACACAGAAAAGATAACACTGATGGCAACCCTGTTAACTGGCTTAACATAAGATGGATTCAATATCGCAGGGATTTGATATCAGTTATGGATTACAAGACACATTTGGATGGTTCTGAATTCTTGAAATGTGACCTAAGGAGGAGACGAGGATCATGCCGAGATTCAAAAACTCAACATCCGGAGAAATGTGAATGTCTCTATGCAGGGCTATTAAATTTACCTTCCCAAAAATGGAAAGATTTGATGCCAGTTTTAGAATACGTCGATCCGCCAAGCCGAGCATTCTATCTGAATTTGAAGCAAGATAGACAAGTAGGAGACTTGTGACCATGTGTTACCTACGATGAAGAATATATGGAGTAAATTAACTTCTTTGGTATATTTATCTGCTCTTGTATCACAAAAGTGCCAAATTTGTTGCCTTTACTAACGTAAAATTTTTCCAATTGCATTCAGACAGTATTTTGGATATAGGTGCTAAACTTTGTTTGGAATTTGTCCCATTCAACATTGAAAAAAATGGTTGTATTTTAAAATATTTACAATACTTTTAATTGCAATTCATGTTTTCATTAATGCTTCGTATATTTAATTTTTGTAATTATATAATTATTTTTTACACTAGTAGAGAAATAACAGTTTGTTTTTAAAACCCACCAGTGTCCTAGAGTAGTAATATAAATTATCAGAAAGAACAGCCAATTTCCATTTTATTTTCAATTATTCAATTATTCTTGGAAAGACATAATTTTATATTACAAAAAAGGTTGATAGAAATATAAAAAAAGTCCTGAGTATAGTCATAGAGCTAACATTTTTTCGCATAATTGGGCAACACATGTTTGCCCCAAACCTTGGGGGCTCATATCTCAAAACAAACAATTTAGACATTGGTCGTTGTTGTTCCAAGCCACTGATATACGCTAGTAGAGATCTTCTCCTAAAAAATTCGGGAAGAATATTTTTGTTTGAAACGCTCATCTTTAAAATTAACACACTGAAGCGAAATTTCGTTAACACGTGATTTCCAATTTATATTTCGCAGCTGCCAGCCGGTAGGCAGTGTCTACCTGGCATGCGAACCAGGTTACACCGTGTTTGTGATACATTTTTTAAAACATACTATTCCACGTGTTCGCAATATGCTTGCACACTACAATAAATAACTCTTCACACACGGGTGGAACAAAACTTCCAGCAGATCGTGCTTATTGGAAAAACATAATTCAACATGGCCAGAAAACTCAATTTTGAGACTGTTAAAGATTACAATATTCTGGGCGCATACCTGCGAAACTACAAAGTTTTACGCTGAACCATGCCAGAGACTTCCAACCATTAGAATTATAGGGTCAACGCTTAGAGTCACACAGGTAAAGGCTGTTCACGATAAAGTGAGCTCTTTCGAAATCAACCTTAGAAAATGTCGCTGCCCTTGCCTCCACATATTTAAACGGGCGCATTGAGTGACATGCGCCCAGTAAAGTTGGTAACGATGGATGGAAAGTAGTTTCATATGTTAACGTTTAGTAAAAAGTGTTAGGTAACCATTTGTGATAGTTTAAATCATTTCTTATGCTTTCTGTTTTTTGATGACTCATTGTATAAAAATCAGCAGATCTATAAAATGTTTACTTTTCTAATAATTTCACAGTTCCACTTGACCGACGCGTGAATAAAGTGATGACGCCCAAAGCAATGTTAATTTTACATAAGGTGGAATAATACACAACGTGCATAGAAGTAGATCTTAAACAGGACTTTCAAAAGTGCTCATTTTATCGTGAACAGCCTATAGAGGCAGCACGACGAAAACACCGCACGCCAGTTAAGAGCCTTGCGCATAGCGGCGATGGCGCACTTGATGCGCGTGGCAGTATCGCCGTTATTGCTCCCGCGCTTCTCGGAGTCTCAAACAGCTGCAGTGAGGCGGTACTCTGAAACGTTGCTGCAGCGACGATGGGTTCAAGCCCGGCCCCACAGCCGGCGGTTGTCCGTGGCAGGGATGGCGGCGATCAGCAGGCCCGACATCACGATCCACACCCCGGCCATGTAGAACGACAGCACCCACGACTGCGTCACGTCGAATATCAGACCTGCCCACACACACACAAACACACATCCATATCTTACTGTTCATTGAACTGGGGTGGAGAGCTTTGGGCGGTTCTTGACAGCGAGGTTTTGAGAGCCGACAAGGGTGAAGTGAGATGAGGATAGGACAGTGCAGGAATGCAATTACGGGAGATCCCCTGGAAAATTCGCCTACCAGTGGCATCGTCTTGGCACGATTCTCACTTGCGAAAGTCCGGAAGCGAGCCTGCCGGGAATCGAACTCGGTTCGCCTAGGTGGGAGACGAGCTCTTTAGCCACTGAGCCACCACGGCCCCTGTTCATTGAAGTTGTAGCAGAGTTGACAGCGCAGGTGGCTGGGGAGATATGATTGTCTGTTCCTCTCTCCATGACTTACATCATCTCCTGCTAGCAGTTGTGATACCTAGTTAAAATTGGTTGGAATTTATCTTTCGATATGTACCGGACACAGCTACCGTCACACGATCACCGCCATCAACCAGTAAAAATGTGTTTTGATGACGGTAAGGAAAACGCAGATGCGAAGTGACACAATAGATCTACAGGATTTTCGATAAATGCAGTTATATCAAACACAAGAAAAATCTCCAAACGTTCTAACTAATTATCACAAACAATGATTGATATGTTTGTAAAATGTAAACATCTGTAATAAGGAATTCAAACAATAGCTCTCGCATTTAGGCTACTACCACAAGCGGCAATTTTACGTACTGTGCCACCTGTAAACACACCTGCTGTTGTGACTTGTGTTTTCGGAGGCAGCCATCTGTACTTCGTCGTTGGCGAATCAATTTACCGTCGCCAGAGTACACAAGCCACCCGCCACTAACAACAACTACCTAATCTCTGTTCTATGAAGACTAGTAATACGTGTAGTGTACTCAGGGCCTCTTCACATGTTAAAAAAAAACCTTTGTAAATTCGCCTTTTATGTAGCTTTTGTTGTTTCCAAAATATGGCAGGTTTCACAAGCATTTTATAGTTCTATGATCATAAAAGTATAATATTTTTGGATAAATTGAACTTTTACTTGTATTTTATTTATAATCTACCATGCACTGAATTGCAAAATAATTTATTGACATGAACGAATCGCCCGAGTATAACAAAGGTTGCCACACAATTTTGTCATAGCCCGACATGTAACCGATTTGCGTTTAATACGGTTTGCTTGCGCGGATTTGCCACTAGCGCGTATTACTACAATGTCCCAATCACACATTTCAGACATTGCTTTACCATACTGATAGACCATACAAGCAAGAAACGCCACGAAACCATTCAACCAATGAATATACCTAGGTCATAATACAGAATTGTTTAAAAAACAAGAGAGACTGCACTCACATTTATAGTAAAAAATTTTTAGTCTGAAGTATGTAAATATGTATATGATATAAATAAAAAAATTCTTTGATTTCTCGCTGGTGTTGTACCCCGTCTACTTCTCTGATATATAGAGAATATAATGGTGCTTGGTTTATTCACATATGCATACATTGAGTAAAATCCGAGTACGATGGTTATGTATAAAAAAAATAGTAGAGTCAGTGAATAATTAACATTACAAAATATTCAGACTTGAAGAGAGAAGACCTGAATGAATTTGAGAGAACTTTTTTGCTGTACTACTCTACAAACAATTTCAGTACAACTGAAAAAGAATAAATAAATTTTAAAATTGAATACTTAATACAGTTGTTTTATTCTCATATTAAACCTATACTGTAGGGTAACCAGTCTGTTATAAACATATATCGTTAAAATGAAATTATAATTTTAAGCTAATAACTATAATTATTAAGGGTTCAAACAAATAAAAATTCCCAGGGTTAGAAATGTTATTTGAAAACTAAACATCTTGTGAGCCTGCCTCCTAACAAATAACAAATTATATTTGCCTACCTAAATTTCTGTAAATATTCACATGATTACGAACGCAACTTGCATTCCTACATAATTATTTAAGAGAAAAAAAAATTTTTCACTGTGGGTATATGCACATAATGTAATTTAATATTCAGACCCTGAATGAATGAAATCGAGATGTTATAATACAGTACATCGCTTGCCTTGAAATAAATTAAACATAAACCACTTCAAAATGTTAGTATTCATAAGCTATATATACACTGATTTAAAAGAAGTATTAAAAATGTTTAATATATTAATTAAATTTTACCAGTGAAAATGCATCTTCTAAATTTGGATGATTATATGCAACTTTTAAGGACTTATTTCGGCGTTAGTTCTGTGGGCCAGTGGCTAGCATGCCTATCTTCTAATCTAAAGTTCCCTGCTTCAAATCCCCCGCACCTACATGAGAACTTTTTTTCAATGTTGCCAGCTGTCACGACAAAGCGTAAAATTTACATAATCTAAATTTAAATTCGTTTAAAATACAATTAGATGTATTTTTAAAATATTTATTCGGCATTTTTTAAATGACAAACAAAATAAATTTAAATAATTCTAGTTGTTTATAAATGTATCGCTTCATAGATGGCTGATTGGAAAGTCCACACAGCAGCACGAGTGATCACTTAAGCTCGCATGCACTTGACTCGGAGGTCTTTGGCCTCCCTTCTTTTCCCCGCGCTGAGCTTGCCTATGTCACTGCATGCACATATCACAGCTGGTGCATCTGCTCTGGCGTACCTGTGGGCACATGCATGCATGCATGCGTGCATGGCTACAAGGCCATGGTCATTGGCTTCCAATATGGCGGATCGATGATGTCTATAAAGATGTATTATGAGCTTTATGATATGCTTAATTACCCATGGCTGGATTTTAGATATTATATTTTTTTCCCCCTCGTATGATACTAAGTTCAAAACAGGTATAAATGGTTGGCGTGTTTAGGCAAATCAGACTGGTAGCAAGCCATGAAGGTTTAGGTATTTCCTTCATTCTGTTTTGTGAGTGTGTGTCTGTGTGTGTGTGAGTGTGTGGAAGGTATAGTAAGAACGGATATTTAATTTTTACCTTAGAAATATTGGTTAGCCTGAGTCGTTGACAAGATATCAATAACAGTCATTTGTCTGTTGAGATGTTTGCATAGGATTGTGTGTGATGGATCAAATCTATGTATGTTTAATGTAATGCGATAGCTTAGTATATGTGTTCTGTAACGAATGGTATGGTATACCAACTTGCAAAAAGGCCTACCAAGATGGCGGTCGACTACCAAGATAGTCGTCCCCTACCAAGATGGTGGTCGCCTACTAAGATGGTGGCCTCCAGAAATATATAAAGAAATGAACGAAAAATCAAGATGACGGAATGAGTATAGGTCAAGGGAGTGGGGGTGAAGGAGTCAGTCGTCTGCTGGGGATGGAACGAATACGACTAATGGCGGTGCTGGATGACCTTCAGAAGTGTAAGTGTTTGAAATTTTTTTTTGTTTTTTAATAATTTTTTCATACTTTTAATAATTAATTTTTAATAATAATTTTTGGGGAGTTTTTGGATTTATTCGCAATTTTTTGTAGGATTTTTGCATTTTCGAGGTCAAAGGTCAAGGACAAAGGTCAATGGTTATGATCCCGGTCACCTGGCTTCAGGGTCACTGGAGTAGCTGATCCCTGTCAGCTGTTCCGGGAAAATTTGCGATTTTCTGAGGATCCTGTTAGTAATTTTTTAATAATTTAAAATAGTTTTTAATAATACCTATTTTTTGGATTTTTTTTTAGAATTTGAAATTTTTTTGAGCATATTTGGAATTTTTAAAAGGTTTTTTTAAAGTGTTTTTTTGGAGTAAAAGTCTTTGAGGTCGAGATCAAGTTCACAGGTCATATGGGTCAGAGGTAAAAGGTCAATGACATCCAAGGTGACGGCCGGGTGATGTAACAACATGGCGGCTCCTCCCGTTCCGATGCCAGATGCCGATGCGTCAAGGTCCCCTAAATCTTACTACTTAGGGTGTAAATAAAAGCTTTAAAATACACTATCTACCAAAAAGTAATTGGGCACCCATGAAAATAGGTAATTCAGTACGTCAGTTGACTTGTGTTTCACGGCCTTCAGCGTAGGACCACTGGTGCTTGTCCGTGGTAGCATGAACACAAAGGCCTATTGTAACATTCTGGATAATGAAATGCTCCCAACATTGTGGTGTTTTTATGGAATGGACCCATGTTACGTCTTGAATGACAATGCCAGGTGCCATGTTTCAAGGGCTACTATGCAGTGGTACGCCGACAACAATGTTCGCCGACTGGACTGGCCCTCCAGAGCCCCGACCTCAACCCTATAGAACATCTTTGGGATGAATTGGGTCGCCGGGTGAGGGCTCGTCAGGCGCGGCCAAAATCCATTGCTGAACTAATGGAATGGTTGCAAGTGGAATGGTGACGAATCCCAGTGGATGTCCTGCAAACACTCATAGAGAGCATTCCAGCCAGGGTGGATGTTGTTATAGCCACAAGAGGTGGCCCTATGAGATTCTAGCGGGGTGACAACTACCGAGCAAACATTGTGGACACGTGGCCAATTACTTTTTGGTAGATTGTATTTATTACACTTTTACGTTTAAGCTATTATTAATATTTTCTGTGAGGGTTCTTTTCACAGAGACAAGCAAAGTCCGGGATAAACACCACCTACTGTTTTATTTTGCCCATTATGTGTACACACATGTTACAATATCTGTGTGTTAGTAGGCACCGAGCATCACCACGGTATGAAACCACTGTTCATGCGTCAGCGGCGGGCACCGACATATCACATACGACTAGCCTGCCCGGCTCCAACTCTACAGAACAACTGACTAGCATGGCCGGCGGTACTACCTGCCTGCGTGCCCACCGCTGCGCTGCAAAGATGCTGACACGACACATCGTGTTGCACTGCTTCCTCCACTGCGTGCACTCTATACTCGGTGCCTTGTATGCTGCAAAACAGGATAACTCACATTCAGATACATTACATCAGTTACTGTGCCAAGAGCTTTAAAACGATTCGAAATCAGATCACAATGAAAAGCATGTTCAATCATTCCACCACCAGAGATTGTTTCGGTTACAGGAGGCAAGGTAAGTTTTGTACTTTGACACACAAAAGTAACATCTATGGGATTCATTACTGAAAACATCCAGATATGGTGAGCTCTCTTAAAAAAGGGCATTGTCAGTTTGAAAATATTTGAGGAACACAAATTGCTCCACATTTTATCCAAGAAACAACGAAGTTTCACATGACGGTTCACTCCTATCATACAACATAAACTCTGTTTTGCATACTGTTACACCGTGTGATTGGCAATTTTCCAAGTCATATACTGTCTAGCAAACTATAATAACTTCTATCAGAACTTAACCAATAAAAAGTCATGTGTTATAAGTTCTCCATGTTGCATTAAATTTGGAACAAATTCTGGGTAAGTGTGTAACTCGTACAATTCAACATGAGTAATTTCATTTCCAAGTGGTACCTCAATTACAAGCCTTAATAAATTATCATGAACTACTGCTTAAGCTGTTGACAAACCATAATACACGTACAGATTTTCAGCTTCAACTGGAACTATCACGTGAGTTGGTAAACTGATACTATCGCTTATCATAACATTTAAAAACATAATGGGTTTGATGAGCACACTACTGAGCTTATGAATAACACTGCTTTCAATTTTAAAATTATTGTATGCCCTACTCAATTGTGCTAATGCAAGACCAAAATTACCACCATAAGTACTATTATCTTCATGAAGATAAGATTCATTTTCATGTGCATTGTGCACTAAATCTAACATATTTCCTAGCAAGTGACATTCTTCAGACAAAGCAGAAATATTAAAATTAACTACAAATATGTACTCACTGTCGGACACAATAACATCACTTTGACGCTCAAACACAATACCTACATTCAATGGCCTCACTATTATTTCTGTGGCTAGAACACAAAACAATATATTACACATCACACAAACACAAAAACATTGCATTTTCAATGATGACGATGGTGAAGGTTGTAGGAATCGGTGGTCTCACCAATGTCGATGGGAAATTGGGAGGGAAACTTTTGCTGCTTTTCTATGGGTGCGTGCTGTGGAAGGATCTGAAGTCATTGTAGTTGCAGGTCCTAGCTTCTTCTTGCCTGGAGGCGAGGCTGGAGACAGCTTACATGGTCTCCCATGAGTACGATCTTGAACATCAGTTACAGAGGCAGGTAGTGTATCTGGACCTGTGCATGGCTTCACTCTATTCGCATGGATGACAACTGAGCGAAAGGGCAGCTGAAGCTTAAGTGTGACTGGAGAACACACTTCGATGGCTGGATAAAGTCATTTCCAGGCTTTCTGGAACTTCTTAACTTGATTCTTCTTCAACACTGGAGTGCTCAAGTACACAAGATCACCAACCTTATACTGCCTGTTGACTGCCTTCTTATTGTACTGTGTCGCTTGCTGCAAGAATGCGGCGTGGTTGCGTTGCTTCACCAATTTCCGCACATCGTGCAGTTTTCTTGCTAACACGACAACATGGCTGTTGCCAACTGCAGGAGGTATGGTCTGGTGTTCATAAGGAGTGGACATCTTCATGCCATGCCCAACTTCATAGCGACTCCCTTGGGTATTGGTATGAACTTGGCTATTGCATGCTGCACAAACGTAGGGTAAATACACCTCCCAATCATCATGTCGGCTGCTTACATAATGGCTTATAATCTTGGCAATTGTCCAATGCATGCGCTTGGTTCTCCCATTTCCCTGTGGATGTCCTGGGGTTGTTCTCAACTATTTTACACGCAAATGCTGACAACTGTGTCATGAACTCTGACACAAAATGTGTTCCCTGATCTGTGATAATTGAATCTGGTACACCAGATTTCAATATCCAGTCAAACACAAAAGTTTGAGCTATGTTTTCAGCTGTTTCGTCAGGGAGAGGCTTCATAACCAGATATCTGGAAAAGTGATCAATAATTGTCAAGATGTATTTGTTACCACTTGCAGTTTCCAGCACAGGCCGTACAATGTATAGACATAATCTCTGAAAAGGTCGTTCAGTTTCTGGCAGCTCAACAAGAGTAGCTCGTGATTTCCCTTGGGTAGTTCGGCGGTTACAAGACACACAATTGTGCACATAGTGGTTTACTGAATGTTTACGATTTTTCGACCAATATCTCTCAGCAACCTTATGATTTGAAACTTTTTTACCTCGGTGACCAGCATACACAGAATCATGGCATTCCTTTAAAATGTCATCCAGTTGAGACCTAGGGACGACCAGTCTTAAGCCCAAACGAGTTTCCCTAAACAGAAGATCATCTTGTTCAACGAATTTCGACTGCTGTCGGAAAAGCTGACACTCCTCGTCATTTTGTTGTTTGGCACTCATATTTTCCTCTGGGCTACCTTCTATAAGACGTGCTCGCTTACTCATGCAGTCTGCATTCCCATGCTTTCTACCTGGGCGATGCTGAATCTTGAAAACATACTCACCCAGGTGTAAGGACCAACGCATTAGTCTACCACTAGGATCCTTCAGACCCAATATCCACTTCAGTGCAGAATGAACTGTCACTATTGTAAATCTATTCCCAGCCAAATAACAGCGAAAATGTTTTATGCTCCACACAACTGCTAAGAGTTCTTTTTCAGTTACTGAATAGTTTGTTTCAGCTTTGTTCAACTATCTTGAGGCATAAGCAACTGGATGCTCTTCACCATTCACAACTTGATACAAGACACTACCAATAGCAAACTGACTTGTATCAGTAGTTAATACGAAAAGCTTACTGAAATCTGTGTAAGCAAGAACTGGAGAGGTCATTAGTACTTTTTTCAAGGCAAGAAAAGACTTCACACTTATCTATCGACACAAATTTTATACACTTTCTAAGTAAACTGGTTAGTGGTCGTGCGATTGTTGCATAACTATTTATGAAACGGCGGTAATAATTGCATGAGCTAAGAAAACTTTGTAATTCCTTCACATTTGTGGGACTCGGGTAAATTTGTACTGTTTCAATCAATTTTGGGCCTGGACTTACTCCTGAAGAACAATTGACGAGCCCAAGATAACGAACTTCACTGACGGAAAAATGGCATTTCTTTAGGGATAAGGACAACTTAGCCTTCTCCAACCTGTCAAAAACTGAACAAAAACGTTCAACATGCTGTTTCATGTCTTTACTGAATATTATAACATCATAAATGTAAACCATGCATTGAGTAGGAGTCAAGCTTCTTAAAACATACTGTACATGAGCTTCTGAAAAGTTGCAGGACCATTAATCAGACCATAAGGAAGACGAACATACTTGTACACACCTGCAGTAGTGATGAATGAAGGTTTTAGCTTGATCATCATGATGAACCCCTATCTGATGATACCCACTGGTAAGATCAACAACCGAGAAAATGTTGCACTGACCCAAATTATCTATAGACTCTACTATATTAGGCAATGGATAGATGTCAGGAGTAGTAACTGCACTCAAAAACAATATTGGATATCTCCAGTTTCAGATTTATTTTTGACAATAACAACAGGAAAAGCCCAAGGACGGTCACTTGGCTCTCGTGACACGATGAATCCTGACTGAAGCTGTTCTTCTACCATGTCTTGTTCTAGCATTTGCTGATGAAAGGGAACATGATACTGTTTCATAGAGATAGGCTTGTTGGTGTTGGTGTTGGCTCCGGTGTTGGACCAAAGGCGTGACAGGCAAACTTTTCCTCTCTCTAAAAATATGCTGAGACTCCTGCAACAGTGACTCTAGTAACTGCCTATCTTCCCCTGACAAATTACTTAATTTACCTGTTAGATATAGCCCAGAATCATCTGTAACAACTCGACCACACAACTTCATGTCTTGCAAGCTTCCTGACTGATTCATGTTTTCACTAATGTCAGACTCGTCTACATCACAAGGAAAATATAGGACAGATCCTTTCTCCAGCAGCTCCAACACTGCAATCTGGGTACCCCGAGGAATTTCTACCTCAGCTCGACTCATGTTCACAATGTTCACAGGCACTTATACTTTTCCTTCATGGGGCATAACTGTAGTGACACTTCTAGCAACATAACAGTGCTGATTATTCAACACATCACATTCACGAGCAGGTTCTACTAGTATAGTGCAGTTTTTTCCACATGAACACTTGGGAGAGAAACCATAATGAGGACTATTTTTCCTGTACCTGGTGGCATTTCTCAGCAGCTACTAAATGTACTGGGGACTGAGCAATCTTAACTGGAAAGGCTGGGTCACGCGATCACTCGTGATGTCGGCCCATTAGTGCACTGGCCTAGGGAATACAATTTATTTCCCAGTTGCAGGCTCTGTTTTGCTACATTCACACATGCTTGATATTGGTTCAGAAAATCTAGCCCTATTATTCCATCGTAATGAGTGCAGTCATTCTGTACGACCTGTACACACATTTCATAGACAGTGTTACCTAACTGTATGCTTACAACAATTTCTCCCAAATTCTCTAACTTGTGGCCCGAAAGACCAGACAGAACAAATTTTGGCTCTTGGAGACACTGTAAATCTAAATCTCCAACACCGTCTACCTCTGTAAGTTACACTTGCTGTCAAATTATTTAAATTATCGCCAGACACTGTCGCAGGTATGCACTTTACATGGGACTGTGACTCGTGGCTAGTCCAGTCCTGGATCTGTTTAATTTACCATTCTCGTCAACAGGAGCATATAATACCTTGCTCTGTTTACCCTTTTCTGGACATGCTCGTACTAAATACCCGATCTGGCCACAACCAAAACATGCTTTTGCCCTCTTGCAGCAATCTTGTGACCTACCTTGTATCAAAAGAAACATGTATCCGTTATGCTCAACTGCGATCACTGACATGCCAGAAGACTTGACCGAGGTGTCTGACTCTTTACCAGGATGCTTGTCAGCTTCGACTATATTTATTGCAGATTCTGGGGCCCCTTTAAAAGTTTGTGGGCGTGAAATGCGTGCAAACTTGCCTACTTCACCCTTCAAACCATTCAAGAAAGCATCAAGATCCCGTTGGTCAGCCTCATGCTTGATCGCCTTATTTCGCTCATTTTTGAAACCTAATTCATATGTGTTAGCATTAATTTTGCGTATCCTGTCTGCTAATTCCTCCGCAGACTCATTGTCCAAAATTTTAAGGTGACTCAGCTGTTCCCGATAAAAAGAGTGGTGTGTTTCCTGCCAAAAAGTTCTAACATATGCTTTTTAAGCTCCTCATAACTTTCGGCCTCTTGACAAGCACTGTCAGCAATCACAAAAGCTAATGCTTCACTTGCGTGTCTGAACTTTACATAGGCTAGTTGCTCATTTTCAGACCAGCTACAAACATTAGCAGCCTGCTCGATCTTAATAAAAAATACTCTAACATTGTCTTCTAGCTTGCCACTAAATACTGGGATGGTGGGTAGCAACGCGAAATTTCTAACATGTATTGGTGCAGTACCCTACAAATCTGACATGTCCCCATTTAAATTTACTGGTGTACTCGCTACTTGTCTCTTGAGGTCTGAATTTTCACGTTCTAACCCTTCCAGTCTAGATGCTAAGTGATTTAACGCTTCTTGTAGGTCGCGCTCTTTACCTTCCACAGTCACTTTAGAAGCCATCGTGATAAGTGCCGTACAAAGAAATAAAATGCGGTTGAACGTCTCACCTTAACTTCAGCAATGCGGCGCCACAGACTGCAGAGCAACTCCGGGTGGACATGAGGATAGCGGGCGTACTACTCCCAGTGGCGTGTCGACGCGATAACTCCGTTACCTGCGCTCCGCGAAACGCGACACGGCAGCGGCGCTCAGGCCGACGACAGCTGCGCGGTACAGAACAATGCACGGAGGCATAGCTACTCTTTTAGCTGCGCGAATGCTTGAATCATACCGTTCGCGCGGATGCACGGCAGAAGTCAAGAAGCGCGAACACGGACACGCGAAATGTTCATGAGCACTGCTCCGCATCTTTGGCAGTCCCGGCACGTCGATGCACGTGGTTCACACAAATCCCGTGCCACAGTAATTCTGCGTAACACACTCCAACGTTAACATCGAAATACCGGCCTTGGAACAGCTGATTACATCGCGATAGATCGCGGCGCGAAGCACACGCGCAATAACGTACCGTAATTGCCGACAGTTAGGCCGCATCCCACTTCTGACACCAGAAAAGCTTGTAAGGGCTCTCTTCACAGACAAGCATGGCACCGAGCATCACCGCGGTATGGAACCACTGTTCGTGAGCGAGCGGCCGGCATCGACATATCACACACGACTAGCCTGCACGGCTCCGACTACAGAACAACTGACTAGCACAGTCGGCGGTGCCGTCTGCCCGCGTGCTCACCGCTGCGCTGCAAAGACACTGACACGACGCATCGTGTTGCAGTGCTTCCTCCACGGCATGCACTCTATACTCGGTGCCTCGTATGTTGCGTACCGTCGGTGCAACGTACGTTACCTTACAGTTCTTATTTTAAAAGAAATATTTATTTACTTTATGCGCGAAGATTCAAAGGTAATATTATTTAGACCAACGGATCTGACTTCGGAAAATGTACATAGATGAAGTTCTACATGTACCTAGACTTCTGGCTTGAACGATAATTTTTTATTGGGCTTATCACTTTATATTTTACGCCGGATGGTTGGCTTGGGACAGGAGAGTTTGAAACTAATCTAATATAAATACACATTTAAAAAGCTACAAAACCCCGACGGTATTCGAACCAGGCCCCTTTTGTTTCATAGGCGCCTTTGAAGCCTAGGTTAAGAGGATCGCTTCCAGAAAAGCACGAGTCTAGGACTTAGATTAATGGTAGACGCATAGCTATGGAAGGAATCTTGAGCCCTCACGAGTCTAGTACTTAGATGATTGGCGAACGCAAAGCTGGGGAAGGTATCTCGAGCCTTCAATTGTCTAAGTCTTAATATGAATGTTGAACGTATAGCTGAAAGAAATCTTGACCCTTCACGAGCCAAGGATTTAAATTAATAGTGAACACGTATCTTGAGCCCTCATGAGTCTAGGATTTAGAAGAATGGCGAACGCATAGCTGGAGTGTATCTCGAGCCATTTGGGCCGAAGTGAGGCTTGAGCCCCCGAGGCTACAGGACCTGCCGTGGTGAAACCAGTGAGCAGCCGAGATGTGCGTACCTGCGAGGGGAGGTCCCACCAGGTTGCCGATGCCCTGGCACAGCAACATGAGGCCGTAGGCGTTGGTGAAGCGTTCGAGCGGGCTGAGCTGCACCAGGATGACCGGCGTGAAGGAGAAGCTGGAAGCGAAGAAGAGGCCGAAGAGGGCGGCCCACACGCACAGCAGCCAGAAGTTGTAGGTGCTCAATGTCATGGCCACCACGGCCACGCCGCACATCACCAGGCATGCCGCGTACGTCTTGGTCACGTTCATCCACGCCTGGTCCCCGGCCCAGCCCAGGATCACCTGCGCGACACCGTCATTAAACACCGGTAGCAGGAACACTTGCGTATTTGCATGAATAACAAGACAAACACCAGACATACGCGTAAATTTGACACATTTATGCTTTTGGATCACAGTTTATAGCCCATGGTTAAAGTAATTTTAAAGAGGTTCGAAATAATTGTCGAGATGGTTGACGTTTATTGAGATATCCTTCAGCGTATCATTAAAAGAACGAACATCATTCTTCATACATTCGCCATGTATCAAGAACATGTGGGCTTTTTCCGCATTAGTTAATAGCTACCATCTTCCAGCACGTCGTACGTCTAGGTAGTAATAACTATCACAAAGTACTGATCAAGAGGTCCCAATTCGATCAACGGAAACAGGATCTAAACACACATAATAACATCGCAGCTTAGTAACTAAGCAGTTGAAGAAGCAGACATCTGTCGGTTATTTTAAAGTGCCATATTACGATAGCTTGTAAAATAATTGCACTAGAAGCCTGCAAAAACACACCATTAACATTATAATTTCCTCTCGTTTTATTTTCTAGATGTGAATAGGCGTTGTTCCATTTGGAAAATTGTAACTTTGTTCGATAAAATACACATTGTAATACGTTTTAAAACATGTGTCTGTGCTGTAATTCCTAGCCTCTGTCTAAACCTCAGTTCTGTGAAACCAGCACATCCATAGCGCCTTCCATTTCAGAAATATTTACGGTTCAAGTTTTAGCTGATTCATCCCGCATACGCCCTGGGGAACTGTGACTCTATAACAATCCAGCAAGAAAACATGGTGCGAATCCCGCTACATGGTATGTATTTATGGCATGGGGCAAAACTGGCTGCTCACTGGAGCAGCAGGAGATGACAAAAATCTGAGGCTCGTGTGTGCAGAAAGTTGCAGCAGGTCGCGGTACTCAGCCTAAAGGTCGTACTGTTTCATGCGTTGTGAACTTCGGTCAACGCCCACACACTGAACGGTCCAAAGCCCAGGCAACATGACGCCCCTTCTCCCGCCAGTCAGCACCTAGAAACTGTTCTGCCTGACGCTAACCACTCCTACAGGAAGCCGTGCACATGGTAAACCTAGCCAGATGTACCACATGTCAAACAGCAATACACATCCTGTCCAATGACTACACTTTTTATCAAAAGATACCGACAGACGTCGTCGCTTCTATGTTCTTCTTGCATATATTCTGTACTTGCGAAACACCCGCACACCTTCTATGTGGCCTTCCGTACACGCGATAAGACTGGGGCGAGGAAAACTTCGAGAGTTCAGGCTGGATTCTACAATCTTCTGTACACTTCAGCTAATTGTCCAATGGCCGCTACCCCAGACAGCACAACAAATTTATGCACACACACTCTTTTACACAACTCACACCCGTTCGTTATTTCAAGTCAACCAACTCTACCTCTCCCAACCTCTCCTGCCCTACACGAGAATAAAATAAGGGGGAAAAAAAGTTTATTAAAAAAAATGTAAACTCGAATGGGAGCGTCAACTCAAACCCTTCTTGTTGAGGACAGCGGAAATAGTATATTTGCAGACGCTAAGTCACTGAGAATGCGACTTACAAGATAATTCTCAAAAGCATTTACTCCGAACCATTGCTGCTAGTAGCCACTTTGCCACAGATTCCCAAACATATTACAAAACCTGTTTGAGCTCGCGACGTGTTTGGCAGCCATGCCCCACTGAGACGACTAAAAACACTTTATTCAGTTTTTATCAGTGGGTAGCATATTTGCTTCTCTCTTAGAAGAACTGGGTTCGATTCCAGGCGCTAACTCTGTATTGTTTCCTGAAGGCCTGGGGCTAGGTTGACAGCATAGGTCAATTGGGCGGCCACCTGATTTCAAGTGACATCGCGCCTGGGTCGAGAACAACGACTGCGTAAAGGCAGTCTCTTTCACAACGCCACGAACATACTTTATTGACTGCTCACGATTCCTTGGGACTGGACGCGGGCTGCTATATTACTGCTGTAGGCTGTTCACGATAAAGTGAGCACTTTTTAAGGTCCTTCCAACAGGCATTAACCACTAATAAATATATCTTATTGCAGTCTCAGGCATTAAATTTTGAGGGCGATAAAATGTATACACTGTGTTTATTGGCCACATTACAATGTTTATATTAAGAAGCAGCAGGAAGTTGGAAATTAGACGAAAGGAAAAGTTGAGAAGGGCCTTAAAAAGTGCTCACTTTATCGTGAACAGCCTATATTATTTAACATCCACGTGCGTGCCTTTAATAGCAGGAAAAATTATACTTATGGGGGAAGTGGTACAATAATAAATATGTTTTATTTTTCATGACCTGTAACATTTAGAAGAAACATTCCCAACTCGATAACTTGTGTTATTCACAAACGCTAAGGGGGAAAATATGCAGAAAGTTCCACAAAGTTTACTGCAATGAGACAACTGAGGTGTGTACTGTTTGCCTCATGACATCACAGTTCACAGTCAATTGAGAACTTCTGAAATAAGCCATTAGCAAAATCCCCATTGTACTGTAATATTTTGACCCAAAAAATGATTGTCATAACTACAGTAGTAGATGTATAATGTGGATTCTGGCTCACCTCTATTTTTCATCGAAAATCATACAATCTCAGGTTAAAATCAAGGTTTTTTGCTCCAAAATCATGGTTTGAAATTTAAGAACTTACGCATTCTAAAAAAAAAACAAGCAAATTTACCCCAAAATCAAGCAAATATACCAACTTTTTTCCCCCAAAAATGGCGTGCAGGCTTTTTACTAACTTAGAAAACATTAAATTTTAAGCTAAAATCAAGCAAATTTTTTTTTTTTTATTTATTTATTTATTTATTTTTTTTTTATTTTTTTTTTTTAAATGTCAATTTTGCAAACGAGCGATCTAAATCAAGTAAATTAAGCTAAAAATCAAATAAATTACTATCTTATTATTCTTTACATTTTATATTCGACGTTATATTTTCACCAATATCTCGAAGCTCATATTTATCGTCAATTTTATCTAAGATTGATAATTGTAAGCTTTGTGAATTTGAATGAAATTTGCGAACCATATTTTTAAGATCTTCGGATGTATTATCTAATCTATAGGAAGGGATTTTTTACCCACTACCCCTTTTTAAAATGTTTGTCAAACTGCAAGGTAACACAGGCATTTTTAGTATTATTTATAAGGAAAAGAAATTTATTTAGAACTATGAAAATTATCTTTCATTTGATAAAAAAATTGTAAAAGTTATAAACATACCCACTCAACTATAAGCTCAAAAATTTGTTTTGAACTATTGAACCAATTTGATGGTTCTTCCATTTAATAAAATAAAGAAAATTATGAATCTTCAATAATCCTCTCTTTCAAATAATCATAAGTTAAATTCCGTTGGCTAACTAGAACAACATTACAAATTGTATGTGCTTCAGCAGCTTTGTTAAAATCAACAAAAATTCTTATGTTTGTTTTATCTTTAACTATAGTTGTTTTCTATATGAACAATCAATAACATGTAATGTCCTTCGCCCCCAAAATTAATAAAAATTGCTTTTACCATCCTAGTTCACAGTAGGTTTATAAAAAATTTCATAATTTCTATAGTCAGAATCTAGGTTGGTTTTTGAATTGTTAAAATTATTATAAGCAAGAAACTGTTTTCTGCAAAGACCGTTTTCATTATCTAGATTCCAATTTTCCTTTGGAAAAATTTCATTTCGTCCATTTTAACATAAATATTTCGTACATTACAGTGATCAAACATAGAAGCGTGCTTTTCCTGATCAGCACGATTTTTTCTACTATCTTGAAATCCTACAATTACAAAATCAGGCATGTCAAATTGTAAATTATTAAACTGATCTTTTATATCAAAGTTAAAAACAGTTGTTTCCAGTATGAACTTCTTTTTCTCAAAATTGCCAATAATTAAGACTAATAGGAAGTTTATGCTCTTTGTAAATTTTTTCTTTAATTGCAATGACTGTGTTAGATTCGTATTCAACACTACACCACATAATTTATCATTTTTAAATTTCACTTCTACCTGGATTGGCATAAGTTGTTGGAGGTGTAACAGCTGTGTCCTCATATACATATAAACGATTGTTATCAGATGAATTTCGGAAAAAAAAGTTATTTTATAACCGCCTTTCCAGTAAATGCCAGCATTATCTCTGATAAAGCCAAACAAATATCTCAGTGGATACATTATTTAATTGGTTTATGACTATGGACAGATTTTACTCGATATTTATTATCAACACTAGTGCTTTATAAATAATTTTGTTCACCTGGCGACCTTAATAAAGCATTCATCAATGTTAAAGTTATTCCGGGATTATCAACAGCTTCAATAATAATACCGTATCTGAGATTTCCACTATAGAAAACTGAAATGGAAAAAATTTAGAACAAACATTAATATTGTCTTATTTTTTATATTTTGCCTCATCACCAACTTTACCCCTTTTTAGTAATTTAAATTGTTCAAAAACATAAGCGTCGTTTAGAAAAGAAAAGCCATCTTCTATACGAATACCAAACTCAATTCTATTATTGTAAACATTTAATTCCTCCTAATTTGATCAGTTGGGGGAAAAGTTTGCCTCTCGAAACTCTCAATACTTTTATAACTCATTTATAAGTAAAAAAAAAAAAAGGCAGAATTGAAGGGAGTTTCTTGAGTTAAATTACTCGTTGAAGTATATAAAATATACAAAAAGTGCCATGAAAAAGAAAATGAAAGAAAAAGAAGTAAGAACTGCAATTAACTGACGAATTATGAAATAGTGGTAAAAAAGTAGAAAAAGTAAGTGAAGAAAACAAAAATTTAATAACAGCACTAGTTCCTGTTGTGGCAAAAAATTGAGATTATCTGCCCACGCCAGAAGAAACACTGTTTAAAAGAGAATTATTTCCAGAACAACAATCTCCTTATTTTGAAGACCAAATGGGTATTGCCACCTATAGCAGGTGTTTATACTATAAATCTCGGAATTGAAATTGCAAAAAGACTACATTTTATTAATGAAAAATATGGTTTATGTGGAGTTGGAGAAAATTTTTACATTGGTGATACAAAAGTAACGTTAAATAAAGACACTATTTGTTAAGGATAAAGAATGTAATTTAACACAAGGACTTTGCAGTTAGTTAACAAAAAAACACAATCAGATCTTGAGGGTAAATACACTACTAATGAACTTGAAAATTATACAGAAATTGTTTTATTAACCAATGCTGTATTTCAAAATTATATTACTAAGGAGAAAAGGAATAATCCAAGTTCAAGTATTGGTTGGAAGTAGAATAATATAATTATTCCAATTTATAATAACTATATAAAACCCCAATCAGCACCAAGCACAGACGATTTTGAGGATTTTACATCTGATTTTAAATATGGAGATAGCATAAAAATACAATAGCTTGCCAAAATAATCTATTTGGATGGACGATGTTAGAAAATTGGTTGATAGATTATTAGTTATTCATGATGAAGAAAATGCTGGAAATAAAAATTATCACAATGAAAAAGTAAACATGATGTATATGTTGAACAATAAATTTTCTGATTTTGTCCTTAATAAACCAAAAGGAATTCCTTATATAATAAGATTTTAAAATGTAATTCCACACTCATTTTGGAATTCCGAACATCATGGCAAAGGCATTATAAATTTTGCACTAAACTGTTTAAATTTGCCCAAAATGCATTTGCCCGGTTATAATTACTACGGTCAATTTACAAAATTAAACGAAAGATTATAAAGAGACTCAGGTATAAATAAATAAGATTAAGCTAGCAAATATCACGATATTGCTTACAGAGACCATAAAGATTTAGAATCTAGATATGATGCCGATAAAATTTACAAAAAGAAGCCAATGAAATTATGTTAGATAAAAATACTCCAATTGGAGAAAAAATTGCATCTGCTGCTGTTGCTTCAATAATGTTTACAAAAAGAAAATTAGGTTGGGGTATTAAAATGTTTTATTGAATACATATATTTTTTACTTATATAAATCAAGATAGCAAACATAACTTTTGATATTCCCTTTGAGGAATAAAAAGATTTGGGTATAGACCAATTTTTAACAAATGATCAAATTGAGAGAAAAAATAAATAATTGAAAGGAAGTGAAAGTTTCAAATTAACTTTAGCATTTCCAACAATCAAAAAGATGGGCAAAGAAAAAACTGCCAAAGGTTTACAACATGGAGGATTTCTATCAATTATATTGGCTGCTTTAGGTGCACTTAGTGATTTAGCTCGTGGAGTTAGTTCAACATATAATTCTGTTAAACAAACTGGAAAAAATAAAAAGAATTAGAAGAACAACAAAGGCACAATTTAGCAATGGAAAATAAATCTGGAAGTTGATTAAAAAGAGGAGGATCAAAAAAATTTGAATATATACCCACTATCTAATATTGATATCGAAAAATATGTAAAAAAATTAAATATTAATAAATTTAGAAATGTTTATATGATTGATGAATTACCAAAAATATGCTCAAAAATGAATCTGCTGTGGTAAATTTCGATATTTCAACAAATCCTGGTACTCATTGGGTTTGCTATTTTAAAGAAAACTACGATGTTTACTATTTTGATTCATTTGGAGGCAATATTCCCACTAATTTAACCAATTTCTTTAAAAACAGAAAAGTATATTACAATGATGATTGAATTCAGAATTTTAATTCAATTATATGTGGACTTCTGTGTTTAATTGTTTTACACCTTTTATCGAGAGAATTAAAATGACTGATATATTCGGAAAACCATTAATCAAATCTTTAAATGAAGACATTGACAATATTACTGAAGATTTAAAAACATATGTAGATTCGAGATGAAATTCGAGTGTTTCTACTTTACAAAGTAAACTATCCCACTGTTTTGATAACACAAAATCTTATATATCTTTTCTAGGACATTGGCTTGTTAATCTAGGTGAACCTGTTGATAATAAAGACTCAATCAATTTTTTATATATAGCAGATTATGCATTAAAAATATGTATTTTCGAAAATATAAAACTATTGTTCCTGATGATGCTCTAAAAGAAGAGACAAATTTACAATCCAGTAATACTATTGCTGATTGTATTTAAAAAATAATGCGAAACGGACATTAAAAAAGGATGTGATTGGAGATATAAAACAATTTTTTCTGATTATGCATTAAAAACTGATGTCGAATCAAAATACAATAATAGTATTTCTGATTTAAAAACATATGTAGATTCAAAATATAATACCATTGTTTCTGCTTTACGAGATGAAATAAGTAAAGTTTTTGTTTATACAACAGATTGTTTCTATTCAAAATCGTAGAATTAATAATATGTCTGATCATGTGGATAGCAAAGATGCTGTCAATAAAAGATATTTCGATATAGAAATAGCTGATAAATTGCAAAATTTTAACAAATCAGTTTTGAATTACTGCGATACACTTGTTAACTTGAAAGTTGAAGAAAAAGCTCATATATTTTATTTACCTGTAAAGTGGAATAAAAAAAACTGATAATTTTCACTTAGGTAATCTAATTTCCCTTTCTTTTTTTTTCTGGATTGTACTGTTTATAAAATAATTTCTAATAATTTAACTGATGATACTCTAACTGTTATTAAGGATTCCAAAAAATTGATCATAGTAATCCATTTGATGTTAAAAAATGTGATAAATTGGTTTTTAGAATAAAACAAATTAAATATCTGAATATGCTGATGGGTTTATGACTACAATAGGAATATTTGTAAAATATAAAGATCAAATATGTGTGTATATATATATAATTAAATGAGAATACTTGGTGTTTGAAGTGCAATAAAGTCACTGAAATGATATAATATAAAAAATGAAAATACAAAAAATGGATGATTAGTTCAGAAAAGTATATGCTATATGCGTAACTCTAATAAACCAATATTTAAATAAAATTGCCCGAAGTAAGAGAAGGAATCATCAATGAATTATATAAACCAGCAAGAAGAAATTTTCTAAGAAGTTAGGTAATTTTGCATGGAATTTATGATTTATGGCAAATTGATCTTGTTGAGATGGATACTGGAAATATAAAAGGCATATCGCATGTGAACAATGGTTACAAATATATTTTGACAATTATCAATGTTTATTTTCAAAGTTTGAATTTGCATTACCCATAAAATACAAAACAGCCAAAAGTGTAGTTAATGCTTTAGAAATTATTTTGATGAAAAGAAAGCCACATCATTTACAAATCGATAATTGTTCAGAATTTTATAATAAAACATTTAAAGAGATTGTGCAAAATTATAGCATCAATCATTATTCTACATTCAGTGAATCAAAAGCCAGTGTTGTAGAAAGATAAAAATTTAATCCAATTTGAGAAATAAAATGTGGAAGAAATTTGCTTTAAGTGGCAATTATAAATGGATAACTATATTATACGATTTAGTCAAAGAACACTACAACACAAACACAGAACTATTGGCATGAAACCAATTGAAGTTAATACACAAATGAAAAAAATGTAATACAAACAAATTTTGTAGACATGACTACTAAACCGAAATACAAAGTCGGATATGTTGTCTGTGTTAGTAAAATTAAAAGAATTTTCGAAAAAGGTTATATAGTTAATTGGTTAATGGAATTTTTTTTACCAGTGTCAAAGCTTTAAATTATGATATACTAACTTACAAGCTGAAAGACACTGAAGGAGAAGAAATAATGGGTGGTTTTATGAATATGAAATCATGAAAACTGACTATCCTGAAACATATTTGGTTGAAAAAGTTTTAAAAACAAAAGGTAATGCAATGTATGTTAAATGGTTGGGTTTTGATAACTCTCACAACTATTGGAGTAATAAAACAGATGTTTTGTAAATTAAAAATTAGCTTCTTACTCAATTCGATAAATATTATTAATATAATTAATCAATTGATGTTCAGTATAGTTTCCGACAATACTAAAATAGTTGTGATAACAATCGATGCGATCATTCAATGTTTCCTTCATTCTTTGGTATAAGTTGATAGACTTTGGAACATAATCAAACCTCAATAATATTTCACAATTTGTATGTCTTTGAACATACTTTCTTTGAGTTCTAATAACATAATAATCATCAGATTCGATATAATTTTAAATTATTTTAAAAGAATGAAAATTGGGTACAAATGTTGATTTTGTGATTGTGGTACATGTAGGTTCATTTCTCTAATTAACTCATTTCTGTGAGCTATTCTATCTAATGCTGTATGAACTGACTCTTAAATTTTCAACATGTTCATCTTTAATTTCGTTTGAATCTTTTAAATGATTAACTTCAATTTCGTCCATTTGTTTTAAATGTGCTCTATATGGCTTTTATATATTTGCCTTAGATTTTTTTAAATTTTATATTCACCATGTTTTCTAATTGAAGGAATAACTTCGCGTGTAATCCTCTTTTTAGATTTTTTGCTTCTTTTTTATACAAAATTAATCACTAGAGATCAGGTTCGTTGATAAATATAGTAGATTTTTCATTACTTTAGCAGGTGAACTCCCAGTTCACCTTTAATAAATTTTATATTGTTCGATCATCTTGATCAACATTATCTCTTATGGCTTTTTGTGGACTTTAATATTCTAAAATTTCTACATCTTTGGCTCTAAACCAAGGATTATTAATCTCATCAATAATCATAAAAATTCGTTTACCTTTGTAAATAAGTTTTTTGTTAATTATGTCTAGAATCGAGTACATTTTTATATGCAAAACTATGTGCAAGTGAAATTGGCGAGTTGTAATAAGTTTTTTTAATTATACTTTTTATAAAGAAAATGAAAAATCGAAGAATGTAATTTTATAAAATATAGACCAAATTCATATATAAATATAGCATTGCTTCTTACTCAATTCGACTAAAATAATTTATATCATTAATCAATTGTTGCTGAGTATAATTATTTCCAAAAATATAAAAATAGTTATGATAATACTCAATGTGAGCATTAAATGTTTCTTTCATTCTTTGGTATAAATTTATAGAATTTGGAATACAATCAGATCTTAATAATTCTTTGCAATTTGCTGTCTATAATTTATTCTATACAATTGTCTTTGAACATATTTTCTTTGGATTCTTATGACATAGTAATCATATTCAAAATCATTATCAAATAATTTTAAAAGAACAAAAGTTAGACTTAAACTTTGATTTTGTGTTTGTGGTACAACATGTGGGGTCATTACTCTGATTTACTCATATCTGTGATTTATTACATCGAAGGCCATGTGAACTGATTCTCTTAAATTTTCAATACATCCATCCTTAATTTTATTTATATCTGTTAAATGTTCAAGTTGGTCATCTTTAATTTTGTTAATTTTTTTAATGTGATCTATTTGGCCTTTGTATAATTGTATTATGTCTTCTTAAATCTTATATTCACCATATTTTCTAATTGATGGCAATACTTCTTTAGTTACTCATTTAGTAAATTTTTCAACTAGAGGCATATTTTATCTAAATACTAACTTATACAGAGCTGATTCGTTGATAAATATGGCATTTGGTTTCATGTTTAAAACCGTCCCTAAGTTCGGTAAATTTATTTTTATCATCATTATCAACATTACAATATAATGCATTTCTTGGTTTTCTGTATTCCAAAAGCCTAGGTACATCTGTTCCTCTAAACCAACGATTATTTTCTTCATCAATAACCTTGTTACATTTGTAAATAAGTTTGTTATCATTTATGTCTATAACTGATTCCATTTTTATATGCGAAATTGTACGCAAGTGAAATTGGTGAGTTGTAATGAGTATTTTTACTATTATTCTTTTTATAAAGGAAATCAAAAATGTAGGAATATAATTTTATAAAATATATACCAAATTCATTGATAAATATTATATTTAATTAAAATGCAATACAATACAATTAACCACATCGGCTACATCAAAATCTATTTCATATGGATTAAATCTTATAAATTTGCAATTTAATTGGGTCTCTATATACTTCTGTCTTTCTATTTCACAACTAACATTTCTATCTTTATGGTTAAACTCTTCACATTCATTAGTTAATTTTAGATCAGGAAAATATAAGTCTATTCTATAATTGTCTATAGTATATACTTGTTTATTATTTAAATTTTTAAAACATTAAATAATATGGATATATATTTTGTTTCTTTTTCTTGTCATCACATCAATATTTTGGGAACACGTTTCATCTTAAAGAAATCCCATAAAATAATATACTTCATTTATATACACAAAGTTTTAAAATATAATAAAATCTTTAATTTTATTTCTATACTTTTCTCTATTTTTCTACTCAAAACTATTGTATAAAGCCATAATCTTTGTCCCAACATTTTGATCAAATTTCTTTAAATTTTTCATGAGCCATATCTCCACCAATAAAATCATTATAAATGTGCTTTAAAATAGTATAATCTTGTCTAAATATACACAAAAAATTCTGTATAATCTCTTATCAATTGTTTTGATACTTTTGGATATGTTAGGGCTAGTAAAATACATCTGAATTTTTATGTCTTCATCTAGTAAAATAGCTGCGAAAAAATAATAAAATAAAATCATCAAATACAATTAGAGAATCATTTTCACATTGATCTAAAGGGACCATTTCTTCAGTATTATAAAAAATGTATGCCATTTTTTCTTTAACTGTAAGCTTTTTGGGTAATATATTAAAATCATTTTGTAACTCAATATATTTTGGTTGATTTAAACTTCTTGAACAAATATACAATTTATTAAAATTTATTCATCCTACATTATAAATAAAATTTATTTTCAAATTAATTTTTCCACAATTGCTTGGACCTACTATTATAGCACTCATATTGTCAGGCAATAATTCACCATTCCTTTTAATTTCGGAATTACCTTCATGAATTAAAACACCGACACGCCATTCAAATTTCTTCATTTAATATCATAATTTTTGTAGTAAATGGATAATAAAGTATTTAAGTTAACAAATAATACTTATATACTAAAGAAGAAATTTCACTATGACATCATCCATAGTGAAAATCTATTGCATTAGTAAGTTTTCATACAACATTTTAAACGCCAAATATAGACAATAATACTATAACTACAATTGAAAAAATGAGTCCTGTTGTTGACAAAAATGAAATTATTACTATTCCTAGAGGTCAATACAATGTAGACTCTTTGAAAGAAACAATAAATTCGATTGAAACATTTTCAACAAACACCATTGAATTATCAACATATAGTGTGAAAAATAGAGTATCTATTAAATCTAAGTTTGATATTACATTTTATGATCGATCATATTATATTCTTGGTTTTGAAAGAAATATAACTATTGAAAAAGACAAAGTTGTTGTAGGTACTAAATTACCTAATTTTGCCCCATTAAAAACAATAAATGTTCACTGTAATTTGGCAAATGGAATGTTTATAAAGTACAACGAATCTAATCATTTATAAACAGATGTAATAGCCAGTTTACACCAAAAACTATGTTTGGTTTTCGAGATTATATAATTTATGAGCCGCAATATCGAATTTTTTATCAAATTAATAATGAACGATTTAACCATATTGTTATAGAAATTAGATATGAAAATGGTAAACTAATTGATTTCGATGGTGCTGATATTGACATTGTTTTGGATATTAAAGAAGTTAAAAATATTATACTATTTTATTAGAAAATATATGGGGGACTGCTGTTCCCCCCATATAAAGGTACATAAAATATAAAACTTTTCTTTCAGAAATAGTTGGTATGCAAAACACATACCAACTCTCATTAATAAATGATAAAACTCTTCTTTGAAAATCTAATAGGTGTCTGCAAGACGACATTAAGAGGTACATAAAATATAAAACTTTTCTTTCTGATATAGTTGGGATGAAAAATTCTTCCCACCTCTCATTAATAAAATTACAAATTTTGATACCCATATGGCAGTGTATCGATTATATTTTCTAGTACAATTTATTTGTCATCACGAGGGCTTAATGCTATTTTATTAACTTCGATTGTATATATTTCAAACTTTTTGCTTCTTATCAAATTCATTGTTCTATATTCTATCTTATCATTAAACAAACCATTCTTATAGTCACCAAATGTAATTCTGTTGTTAAAAACACACTTCTTTACATCTTTTCATATTTTATTTTCTTTATTATCAACTCTATATGCATATCTTTTTGCTCTTAAACTAACAAATTTTTTCATTATTTTCCCTTTACATTCGTATTTCATTTTGCCTATAACTTTCTTATTTATTTGTGGCATGTTATATATATATATATATATATATATATATATATATATATATATATATATATACCTTATTTTGGATAATCACTTGTGTCAAATTTATCTATTATTGTTTTCATATCTTTGTAAAAATCTTCTGCTTTTATGTTATAAATGTATGAATAGGAATCTTGATAACACAACTCAATTTTTATCACAATATTTCGGTTTCATTTCTCTATAATGGGAATCATACATCAATTCTTTCGATATGTCCAAAATTGACAAACCCACATAAATAGGCTTATTAAATTTTACATTTGTTTTATTCATATGTATAGCAGCAAGATTCTCATTCAATATAGTACTTCTTTTGAAATTTGGTTTTGCTACTAATTTTTCACAAATTTTCTGCATCTGATATTAGTTTTATATCATCTCTGTTTCTTATATTTTCCATTGTTCTACCAAACACAGAATTATTCATCAGTTTGTAAAAAAAATTTTCAAAGTTATTTGTAGCATTAGTTCTCATCTCTATATTCAAATCTATATATTTCTTCAGCCAATCGGACTGATCAAATAACCATATTCTATGTATTTTAGTATGTTTTAATCTATTATTTAGGCACTGTTTTAAATTACGATAGTGTGTTATACATTTTTCTTTATTGTGTAAAGTTGTCAATAATTTAGAGTGATTTGTTTTTGAAATTACCTTATTTTCTGGGCAAAAGGGTAGGTATTTATGGAAATTATGTTGTTCTTGGGGATATTCTAAATCAACTTCTAATATATAACGATACTCAGAATCATCCTCCAAATATAATATTTTTTCACTCTAGTAATGTAAATCAGATAATGTATAATAAACCCATTCGAAACCACCATATGGCAAATATTGAGATATCGCCCATCCATAAAGATTATTTTCATCGATATATGTTAAATAATTTGATTCTTGATTAGAGTTAAAATATTCTAAATATTTGTTATTGGCTTTAACATATCGTTCCAACATTGTGATATTCATCCTCTAATACATTTTTCTATAATCAAAACCATATCATGATTGTGTAATAAATCTAATGTTTGTTTAGTAATTTTTAACATTGCTTCCTACGGTAATCCCTGTGCAGTAAAGTACCATGCGGGGTCTAATTCATATGCATTTATACACGTATTTCTGAAATTTTCAAATATATATGCTAATGGTAATACACCATTTTAAAAATATGAATCATAATATTTACCAAGATATTTAATATTAAATTGGTTCCATACAAGTTTTGCGTGCTCATATTCATCTTCATTTATATCAGATTCATTTCATTTATTGTAAAATCTACTCTTTGGTGGAAGTTCAGTTTCTTCCAATTTCTTCCAACTACCCATATAATCATAAGGATACACACCTTTCCTAATAACTAAATCTACTTGTTCTTTTGGAAAATGTTTTTGCGTGTGCTTCATTTGATCTGTACTTAAATTAGATGTTAATTGATCTAAACTACTAGCCTTAAATTTAAATGTGTTTATAAACCACATTTTTAAATTTTCTGTTACTTTCTCAAAAGTAATCAACTTTTCTTCATTATTTGCATTTAAATAAATCTTTTTATCATCATATCCTAACTCTTTAATTAATAAATGAGCATCGTACCCAGCTAAATTATGGAAATAAATTGGAACAAAATTGGGTAATTTTAATTGTAGATTACAATTATTACATGCAGGATTACTGAATTTTCCAGTTATGTGATCATCATGATGTACTTTTGTATCATCCTCTGTATATTCAAATTCACGTTCAGTACATTTTTTTTATTTACTATATAATATATTTTCTTTCTTTTGTTAGTGGATGCATTGGTTCAATTTGTGAATACATTTCTCCAATTTCTTCTACTTCCCTTTTTATACAACATATAAACATCTTATGGGCATTTGGGCCTTGATATACAACTGGTGGTTTATGATCACCATAGCTAGATACAATATAATAGCAAAAACCAGAAGCTTCATGTAACTGATATTTTGTTGTATATGATTCAACATTTAACTTCAAATCGATGGTATTTATTTGATCATTAGTAAGTTTATATCTTTCTTTAAGTAGATCATATAAAGCATCCTCTGTTAAAATTGGATACTTTTTTGATTCGTTTAACTTTATATATTTCGTTTGGATTTGGTTTAGTTGTTGATATTTTCTTTAATATTGATTCAATATCTGCATATATTGTGAATGGAACCTTCATTGCATGTTTGTAATTTTTGAAATAGTAAAGTGATTTTTACAGTTTCATTTTTATAGCAGTCTTCTGTATTTTTATTTAATTTCTCTTGAGAATAAAAGAATAGAAGACATATCACATATATAAGTTGTACTTTTATGATTTTTTTTGTGCTGAAACTAATTTATATATATCTTTTATCCAACAAAATGTGAATTTGTAACATTTTTGAAATAAAGTAAATTTATGTGCTTATCCTTTTTATCCTTTGTGAATTTTAGTAGATATATTGTGGATTTATCTTCAATAGAGTATACATTTATATATGTATAAATTTTATTTTCTATTTTTGGTATATCATCAATTTTATTAGGATATTCATAACTATTTAATATGTTGTCAATATTAAGCCCAACATTCTTATATTTAGATAAACTATCCAAATTTTTGTCTGCTGGAAATAATGCAGATTTTTTTGCCCAAAGAAAACATTTTTTTATATTCATTTTTCACATTAACACATGCTTTCTCATTCTTGGTAAATTCTGGTAGTTCTATATATGTTGCCTCATTTAATGGATTATACTTATTTATGGCTAATTGTATTCCAATTATTCTAACTGAAGTCCACTCTGAACCTCTTATTTGAAATTCAGAAAACTGTGTAATTATTTCTTATATTACGAATTTATAAATCTTTTTAATATCTCCTTCAGTAAATATTGTATAATTGAATAATTGAAATGTAAATAATTCTACTTGATTTTTTCCTTGCTTACGACAGTTGATATATAATTTAATGCTGGTTTTCAATACTCTAAATGTTCCAATATGATAGCGTATTTTCTGAAATACTAAATTTTTTACTGTAGTCAAAAATGAATAGGCTGTATTAAATTAAAGTTATTTTCAAAGTTATGTGTTGATTAGAAGCCAAAATATGTGTTTATTTAAAGGGGAAACATTTTTAACTGCAAAATAAAAAATATAAGAATAATAAATATAGTGGAATAGCATCGAAAAGGCGTTTAAATTATTGGGAAATCATATTTAACTTCTTGTTAATATGACAATTCTTAAGACATTTACTAAATTTTTTTTTACATATAGTTGTATGTTTATCCTTACAACTTTTATTTATAGAAGATAATTTTATAGATTTATTCTCATTACATACTTCACATGTTTTTGTTGGATAATTATCATGTTGGATTTAATTTAAAATACTTAATACTGTATTGCGTGATTTACTATTTTTATAGTTTTTGAGCTGTAGATTATAAATATATTTTCCACATTCGCATAGGAATTTATCTTTTTTTTTACCTCATATTGATTTTTGTCATATTCAGCACAACTTGTTTTGCAAGTGTGCATATGTCTATCTTTTGTGTATTTGTGTGTGTGAGAACTCTCTATGTTTAATACTTTGGTGCATTTTTTACATTGCTTTGATATGATATGGTATTAGTTTCCATTGTATTTGTTAAGAAAATTTATTTATTGAGAGAATAAAAAAATATTTTTCTTAAATATTTTCTTCTTTGTAAAAAACACAAAAATGGAATCACTTCTCAAGAAGTTGAACAATTCGTATGAATTGACTAAACTACAGGACCAAGAAAAAAAATGGTTTACTGCTACATATTTTTTAATCCATGAATCGAAGTTTGGTAAAAAAATTAATTGTATTCTCTGTGGTTAGTATAAAATTACATTACCTGATCGATATGTACAGCTTTTTAATAAAAATGCTTTAAAATTAATAAATGCTAAACAAGTTTTTATAATGTATAAAGGCTTAAAAGAAATGAAAAATGGAAATCTGTACATGATATTGAATTCTGTTAAAATATTTAAATTATATTGATTTGTATATTTTTATTTGATTTTTAGCTTAATTTCCTTGATTTAGATTGCTCGCTTGAAAAATTGACATTTCTAAATGGCGTGAAAATTCGCTTGAAAATCCAGAAATTTGCTTGATTTTAGCTTAAAATTTAATGTTTTTTAAGGTAGCAAAAAGCTGCATGCCATTTTTGAAAAAAAAAAGTGGTTAATTTGCTCGATTCTTGCTTAATTTTGAAGTAAATTTGCTTGTTTTTTAGAATGAGTAAGTTCTTAAATTTCAAACCATGATTTTGGGGCAAAGAACCTTGATTTTGACCTCAAATTGTGTGAGTTTTGATGAAAAAATACAGTAACATACAATACATAACATACAATAAGGTATTGGCGTAATCACAGTTTGTGTGTGTGTGTAACAATTTTATAGTGCCAACTGATCTATCAATGTTCATTATTGTTCTAAACTTGTAGAAAGGGCTGAAAGGAAAACCTAGGCAGGTTTTTTTTAAAAAGTGTTCAATTAACAGAGAGACAAGCTATATATATAACTAAAGAAGAGTTATGTAAGTACATTGATTTTTGACACCTCCTAGAGTCTCTCCAACGATAGCTCACAAATCATCAGCACAAATACAATCACGTGAGGAAAACCAGAATCGGACGTATATTTGTTTGAAATGACTCATAATTTTTGAAGAAAAATTACTTTAACTAATTTGTGTATGTTTTACTTACGCGAATTCTCTCAAAGAAATTGTAGCAGGAGTTCAAATGTTCGGTTTATATAATTAATGTGCTATACCAGTTAGTCTAAGGTATGCTTTTTTTTCAATGGTCCCACAGTTCGCGAATTCCCGAAAGTAGCATTAAGAGCAAAATTTTGAACTACGTTACATATTTTGTTTATTTTAGATTTATCGACACGATTTTTGAATGCTCGTAGCTATTATATACAACAATATTCTTAACAGATTATAATTTTCGATTTAGAAAGTTTAGATTTCTGTAAAAGATTAGGTATGTTAGCCACAATATTAGTAAATATGCAAACACGCTAATTAGCCAATGAGAATCATTGGCGGGGGTAATTGGAAGGTATGGTAGAGCTCAAGCGAACGCCCCTGATTTGTCAGGTGGAACAGACGTGACTAATTAGCCAATGAGAAACATTGGTGAAACATAGGTTTCCTGTGACACCCGAGAAATTCACCAATGGAGATATTGGTGGGGGTAATTGACAAATGGAAGCAATGGCGGGGATAGGGGGACGGCAATTAGCCAATGAGAATCTTTGGCGGGGATGGAGCGATTGTGACTAATTGAACACTTAAATATATTGCAAGGGAGGGAACAAATGAGAGTAATTGATGGAATGAACGTGAGGGAAGCGGGGTAGAGCGGACATGACTAATTGGTCGAATGTAATTGCAAGCATACCAATATGAGGAGCCTTCGAAACAAATCATGAATGATGGAATCACGAAGTCGGATTGAGTATAGGTGAGGGGGTGGGGGCCCCCCGACTAAACAGCCAATAGCCATGGGTGACAGTCGTCTGCTGGTGATGAAGCGAAGGCGACTAATTATCCCCAGAAATATAAGTAATTTTTGTACTAAATAAAAAAATTTGACTGTATTATAAACGATTTTAAGTAAAAAATATTTAATAAGAAATTTTTATACGATTTTTAAATAATTTTTAACAATATTTTTAATAAAGTGAGAGCATACCAAGATATCAGGGATTGTTAATACTTGTTCGAGTCGCTTACCAAGATGGCGGTATCCAAAAGGTATATATGTTCTTTTAAATATATTTTTAATAAATTTTTAATGACTATTATTACTAAATTTTTTAAATCATTAAACTATTTTTATAATGCATTTTTTAAACCATTTGATTATTAAATTTTTTATAATACATTTTAAAACAATTTGTTAATTAAAATTATTCATACATTTTTTTATACATTTTAAATATATTTTATAAGATTTTTATAATAATTCTTTATAAAGTTTTTAATACTACATTTTTAAAACAATTTTTATATCATTTTTCATTTTGAATCTTTATAAATTTTTGGTAAGAATTTTTTTACAAAGTTTTTAAACGATTTTTGAAATAATATTCTTATAATAATACTTTTTTATAATTTTTAAAGAATTTTCCCCCTGTCTTTGGGGTCAGAGGTCACTAGGGTCAAGGTCAAGGTCATATGGGTCAAAGATGGCTGATGAGTGACATAACAACACGGCCGTCGGCCGAATCATAATCCGAATCCCCAATCACTTGCACATCAAGGAACTTTTACCTACTACTGACGACTGCTCACAAATGCATGTGCAGTTATGACGACCTCTCACAAAAGCATGTGCAGTTATGACGACTGTTCACAAACGCATGTACAGTTATGAAGACCACTCACAAATGCATGCACAGTAACCACAGCCTCGGCAGTCCGCAAACTCTCGCTTTTAGTGACTCAGTCAGTGCGGAGCCAGCATGCGGAAGCAGGCAGCTGCAATAAATTAAAGGTTTTGTTAAATAGAACAAACTTAGTTCTGTACAAATAAATTAATTGTTTATAAAGGTACAATTAAATATTTTGTTGCTGAAACCAAATTACTTTTGTTCCTATTTAATTACCTCATACGTATAATGTTTGGTTGGTGCGACCAAATATTTGTATGGCCGTGAACGTATATTATATTTCCTGTTGTTATAAAAAAATGTGAAAGCAATTTTGAAATTGAAACATGTCCTCTCGTCCGAACGGTACGCATTAGAAACCTCGACTACTGTAATAATTAAAAGAGAGAGTATGATTTTTATTATATAGTTTAAATATATTATATTTATGTAAAATAGTGTTGTTTGTTTTCTATTGAAATTGTTTCCTTGGGACTGTTTCTACCATTATTAACCATTAATAAATCCAGCAACTAACCCTGTTATTATTTTTATTGCAATAGAAAGTGTAAAAAAATCCCAAGCTGTAAATTTGAACGAAGGCAATTATATGACCCAATTACCCTGCAGACAATTCAATGAATGCCGTTACTGGACCAAATTAGCTTTGTTTCTGTCACAAATTTTGTAATACTAAGTGTATAGGATTGTCCAAGCTAACCAAAAGAAATATTAAATTTCATTTTATCACGACATTTACAAGTGTGACGTACTATGGCGGTATGTACTAAATACACGTAGATGATGTCGGAACAACCAAATAACTGTTTGGATTTACAAAATATATTTAAATTGTTTGTTTGGTTTCAAGGAACGAATGCAGATGTTTGGAGCAAGAGCATATCAGTTGAACAGAACAAAATATTGTACAGTGAAAAACGAATGCTCTTCAAATTAATATGTTTGGTATCTGAAACAAAGTGTAGGTGTGAGCGAGCGCTCGGATGGATGGCAGGCTGTGGCCACTCACCATGCCCAGGAAGTTGGTGACGCCGATGACGCTGAGCAGCACGGAGGCGTCGTGCTCCGTGTAGCCGTGCTGCGTCATGTACTCCACCAGGTAGAAGTACGGCACGATGAACCACACGAACAGCAGGATGGTGGACAGCGACATCAGCAGGAAGTGCAGCTCAAGGAATAGCGAAAAGTCCGCCATGTCCTTCAGCAGCTCCACTATGTCGTCGTACCACTTCTGCACACATCGAACAATACATGTCACTTCAGTCCACTCGATAATGCTATCCAGTATCGACAGGATGTGCCGCGTGGCAAATGGGTTCGTTGTTTTAAGCTATTTTTAACAAAAAGGACGGAGGGGGTTATCCAATATAAGAGAAAGTCAATGTTTAAATTTTACATCTCGTGTTTGGATACAAGAACTGGGAATAAGAATCTGCAGTCCTGTGAATAGTCCATCCCATGCATTACACACTGTCAGTTGATCAGCTTCTGCCCTAGCTTCCAATCCAGTCCTTGTTTTACTGCCGGTTTGTTCTTGGGTCAGAGTATACTAGGGCATATCTAATAAATTGCAGTAGAATTAAAAACGTAACCGAAACATAAAAGTCTTTGAAGTCTAGCCTGGTCTGCAATAAAACCTGAATTTCTCAGTCCGCACTCACTGATAAGCACAACCCTCGGCTTCAAATCACTTTATTGCTTAATACACGTAGGTGCTAAGAAATGTTCGTGTCGTTCTGGAAGACAGTGCTGGTGCCGTCAACAGTCCAGCCTCATCTTCACACGAGCAAGATACCTTAGTGGACACGGTCAACACGGTCAACATTTAGAACATTACTTGTATACGCAACTAGTCGTTGCCATTACCTCGAGAACAACATGCATTGTTCATTAGTCCCGACTTGCGAGTCTTTTTCTAGCTGTAGTTCCACATATCATATAAGTTTGTTGCAGCACCACAAACAATCAATTTAACCTAAGTGGTGAAAGGATCAAGGACCCCTGTATATAGTTCGCATGCTCGAGACCCAAAAGTGTGAGAGCATCTTATCGTCTCTATGTGAAGAGTGCACATTTTATTTTTCCCGTAAGCAACATACCTCTAGTGAGTCTTTCAATGCTGGTCTTGCCATTTTATGTTTACCAATTAAGATAAATATGTGCTGCACGTTCCTAATTACATTGAAACTTCTGTACAAGTATTTTCCTACCTAAAAATAATCAGGAGAAAACCTCTTACCAGTTTTTTTTCTGCTGGAGATCTGTATTTTGTATAGCGGTTTAGGGAATTTGCAGCTACTCGTCAGGACAGTGATTTGGACCATAATGTTTCACATGCAAATCAAGTGGGCTGTTAAAATAGTCTTGGTTGGGAAGGAAATTATTTTTTAAGCGACGTTTTTGAAGAACTCTATCTATTATGTAGTGTTATTATAGAAATCATCTGATGAGAATTAAAACAAATTTGCCAACAGAGTGGCAATCGAGTAAAAATCATGTCGTGAAGGTTGGGGGTTCTTATACCAAGAACATGATGTAATTTTAAAAATGTATAAGTTTGGTCATTTCTTACCTTATTTTCTGTGTCAAAAATTTGCAAAGTTGCTTGAAACTGGCGTGTAATTAATGTATACTTTGTTGTGTGTTGAAATTGAGCATGGAAGCCACACCGGTGAACGTCCTCAAAGGTCATCCCTGCTGTGTGTCACAGACTCGATACGCAATAACGTAGCATGCAAATACAGCTGGAAGCCAATTACCTCTTCCGCTTCCTTGGCTATTGTTGTCATGGAATTCCTGTATATGTCAGGGCAAGACGAAGCGCGTAACCTGTATCGGTTCAGGTTTAGTATAGCGCCTCTGTACATCATTGAGTTCCTGAAACCAGAAAAGAGGAACACTCAGACTTAAATAGAAAGTTCCATTATTTCGTTTCTACTCTAACGTATCAAATTTAGGAATAAACATGTTACTTGGTTATACTTATACACATAACGACATGAAGAGTATTCCATGTTTTATTTGTATTTCCAAATTTAAATATTATTGACATATTTCAACTCCACACAACATCGTTAAAAATTATTTAAATTATAAGAATTTGCCTTGCGAGAACTGAAAAGCTGCTTGAACCGAAAATTGAGAGTAAAGTGCCTGGAGAATGTGGTACATACTGGTGGAAAATGCAAAATTAACACCCGGATGCAATGGTCCCAATGAATGGAGGTTTTATTGCATAATTATGCAGATTTTACACTGTATATGATGATGATTATATGGTCGTACACCTATGGCCGCAGGTTACAGTGAAAAACAATGTAGGTATTTTGTGTAGCCTCCTTCAGCGACGATGCAATCCTGCACTCGTGCATAGCGACGATCATAAAGGTGTCGTATGTCATCTTGATGAATAGTGTTTCACGCTATTTCCACCTGTTGTTGCAATTGGTGGAGGTTCGTTGCTGGTTTTGCAGACCACGCCAAATACCATCCTATCATTTCCCACACATTTTAAATGAGGGACAGGTTGAGTGATCGTGCTGGCTAGGGTATTTGATGGACACCTTCTAGAGCGTGTTGGGTAACACGAGACGTGTGAGCATGGGAATTGTCCTGCTGGAAGAGGACATTTCCTCAGCATTGTAGGAATGGCAACAAATGGGCTTGGTGATGTTCCGGATATAGCGTTCAATGTTCACTGTTTCTTCAACAAATATCAGAGGAGTACGGTCACTGTAGGCTATTGCTCCACAGACCATGATGCCAGGAGTTGGTCCTGTATGTCGCTGCCTCATACACTTAGGTTGTTGCCGCTCTCCTGGTCGACGCCGTACTCGCAAACGACCGTCACTGGTGCCAAGGCAGAATCTGCTCTTATCACCAAACACAACTCCACATAATTCGCCCTCCAGTTGTGTCGTTCGCGACACCATCCGAGGCAGGCTGCATGGTGATGAGGTTGAGGTCTGAGAGGAAGTCTGGCGAACTGCACCCTTGATCATAGTCTAGCATCCAGCAAACGATTGGTGATGGTCTTAGTTGGCACTGTGGGTCAACGGTGGCCTTAATTTGTGCGGCGGTCGCCGTGCGATCAGCAATGTCTGCTCGTCTGATGTGGAAGTATATCCGGTGATAAGGTCGCAGCATATAGCAGCAGCATATAGAGATAAGGAGAGCTGCCGTGGAGTTTCCCATTCGCATGCTAAATACCGAGATAGTAGGTTAAAGTAGTAGGTGCGGGCTGGTCCTGGACTTCTCTGTTTTCAGTTTTTTTGTGTTCTTATTTTGTTTTGAGGTATGTATCTATGTTGTATTATTAGTTTAATTCCTTTTTGCGTATTATACTAATTTTTACTATTATTAATTTTTTTTGCAGATTTCATCCTGACATGAATCGGAGGCGAATTCGTTCTTCTGGTTACTACCCGAGGAAGGTTTATCGTATTATTGTGTCGTTTACTAAGGATGTCAATAAAGATGATAGGTCTTGGACAGTTAAGAGCCTTTATATAGAAGAGAGTTATATTTTGTTCTCTTTTTTGTACCATTTTGGAATTCAAGGAATAACTGCTAAAGCTGGCAGTGGTTTGTTGGAAATGTGTTTCTTCAGGTCTCATGTCGAGAAGGAGCCTGCACCAAAGGAGATTATTGAGACTGATCCAAACAGGATAATCTGTTGGAAGACTTTTCCAGTTAATGGGGGAAAGGCAGACAATACTGCTGGAATTAGTGTTTTTGGTAATTCGGCTATGTATTCACGTAAGAAGATGAAGTTGAAGGTATGTATCAGGTTGGCGATAATGTGTACCATTGTTGGAGCACTGGCACCAGCAGTGATGCACAGCAGATGCTTCATGTATTAAGCATTGGGCAATTCTTCAGAAGGACCATCCAGACTCCTTCAGGCCCACAATATGACCTTGTGCAAAGTCCATTAACTGCACAATGTGTGGTCGTCTATGCCATTGTGGCTTGTCTACAATGTTTACTACATACAGGCAGATGCTTAAAACAACAGACTACTCTTCCACCAAGGCATCTACAGTTGTATTGGGGTCAGCAGTGTTATGCCTAGTACATAGTTCCTACTCTGTCCACAGAACAGCACTGTTAATCATTGCACGTACTGCCCTCTATCAGTGCCCCATGCTCATATGATGTTTCTATGTCACCGCTTTAGTGGTGTTTATTTTTCATTTTCCACCAGTGATGAGTAAATTTTATCCGAAGCTGCAAAACGGGTAGCAATGGGCAATGATTGTCTTCCCTGTAGAGTTCTTCCTATACGAAGGTGATGAATTGCTTGTAAAAAAAGGGATGTGCAACAAATCAGTTCCTCAGTAATATTGTCTAAGTGTAGCACTGTGTAAATTCTCATCTGGTATTAGATTCCTGCTTCAAATGCTTTGTTTACTTATACAAACTCAGCTATCTAATTCAAGTGGTTAACATTTTAATCAAAAATGATACTTTAACACAAAATATAACTAAATCATCTCCTTTAATAGGCTCTAGCGACATCTAAGATGTCGAAACTTATAATTTCCCAATAAATTATATTTGTAAATTTTTTTAATACACACGTTTTAATTTTATAACAATTTCCGCTTCGAATTTTAAGGTTAGAGATTATTACATGATTACCCCAAGGTAACAGTCACACACATTCTACATGGTCACTTGCAAAAGGTCAGGGTCATTAGACGCCAAGATCAATGACACATCTAGGCCAGAATTGGCCAAAATATACTACTAATGTCCTGCTTGCTCTTGCTGAAAAATGTATCAGCATAATGAATTGTCAAAAATAAAATTAACGAAAACTATGTAATTAGCTGTGAAACAAATGTTTTCATGCTGTCTCGTGAATATCTACTTTACAATCTAAGATGTAAACAGTGAGACCATGCTTACTTTAAATGTATACCATTGTACTACAAACCAGAAAAATTAGCTTCACTGCTTTGCAAAAAATATTAAATTTATATATGGAAATTATCGAAACAAGACACGCGAAATATGTAATACTACATTTGATAAATTTTATGGTCACCATGGTGGAGATCAACTGATCTTACTGGCTGAAATGCAAACAGTTAGGCAAACACTGGGCTTATAGTGCTGGAGTAAAAGTATTATGGCAAATGACCGTAATACGTACTTGTGAATGCGAATATCGTTGAGGTAGTGGGCTGGATGCACGAAGCTGCACGTCTGTGTCTTCCTGTGCGAGGTCTCTGGTCTGTGAGTGGACTTTTTGAGACACGATCTGGGCGCTGTGTCTTTCCTGAGCAGCAGCACCGTCGCCTGGTCAGCGGTCCTCACGACACCATGCATATCCGCCGAGGGCACCTTCAGGGGAATATTCTCTTTGAAGCCGGTCTTCAGTAGGCTCGGGTACTTGTCCAGGATCACGCTGAACACCAGCTTGTTGCGGCTGAGTGACTCCAGTACTTCCAGCGGGACCTGAACAGTAGCAACACTGTCTCTACTCTGGACAAGGTTGCAGTAATATTTAGTACTACTCGACGATGTGGAAAACTGGGAGGAAGTTCTGATTAACTATGAAACGATACTGCGAAGTCACATTATCACTAAGTGCTTCAAAAATGTCAAATTACTTTATCTAAAAAAACACGAAGTTTTATAAGCTTATTTGTTGTTATGGTATGAACGAGAATATAGTGTGAAGAGAACAAGCAGAAAATGGCGTATTAGGAAATTAGTCAATAAGGCTAGATTACTGAAATTAGAAAACATCGACCTAAGGGTAACAGGGAATGACAGTAACTTCCAGATGTACTGCAGATAGTGTACTGCAAAATTTATAGATTTAAGAGTGATTTTAAATAAAATACCACAACAACCTTGAGATTATATGCTTTAATTTACTGTCTCATATAGTTCCATCAAAATATTTAAAATATTTTGTATGGTGTTTTATAAAATTCTTATCAGAATCATGCCCTGGATCAAATTTTTCCTAACATTTATATTTTTCATCACGGCAGGTATAAATTATATGTGTTTCCTCAGTGTATTTATATTCGAGAATTAAAACTATTTTGAGGTGACATCTTTTTCGCTAAACTGTTAACTGGAATGGTGTGTGTAATTAACATATAAGCTAGTTAACATATAAGCAATAATGCATAGTTAACATGTAAGCATTACATACTATAGGAAATGTTATGCACTTACTGTTTCGCTTTGTCTGACAAATGTGGGAAGGTTGACGACCGACCTGTAGACTCCAGTTGATTCTGAAATTAATTCCTTGTCCTCCTCATTGTTGTTCGCAACTTTGATCGCGTGGGCTGCGAGTGCATTGCGCGGCTCCTCTCCATTCCCCAGCATCAGCCGCACCTCCTCCATCCCGGACTCGGAGACAGACACACAAGATGACTCGGAGGCTCTCTTGCATCTGTCGAGATTCGATTCCACAGACAACTCGGGCTTGCGCATCACCGCGCCGCACACGCACATGTTGAGAAAGGTCCCAGCCAACAAGAGAAGACACCCCCTCCAACCATACTCCTCGATGAAATGCTGAGTCATGGGAGCATACACGAAGGTTCCGATGCCTGTTCCACATGCTCCGAGGCTTGTGGCCAAAGTCCTCTTCTTGTCGAACCAGAAGGCGATACTGACTACTGCTGTTACATAGCAGAACCCCAGTCCTATGCCCGCTATGATACCAAATGTGAAGTACAAGACAATGACAGAATCTGCAAAGGCAGACAGTATGTACCCTAAAGCCGAAATTATGCCGCCAATGATGGTCATCGAGCGGCAGCCATACCTATCTACAAGGGCGCTCCCGATTGGGCCAGATAACAGTGGAACTGACATGAACAGACTGCCGATCCAAGCTGTGGTGCTCTTCGATTCCTCGAAGTGTATTAGAAATTCACTGTATAGCAGCCCGAAGGAGAAGCTGATGCCGTCAGCAATCATACTAATGGCGAAAGAAGCTGCAACTATGACCCAGCCCCACCCCCCATCCGGTACTTTGGGTTTCCTCTTCTCCCTCTTCTCGAACTCGGAGTCATCACTGCTGTAAAGGGAGTCGTTTTTCTCATTTTTGAAAGTTACACAGCCACTTTCATACACAGGGTTTTCTACTATCACAGATTTTGGTGCTGATACAAGAGCACCATTCACACATCTGTGGCTTGTTCTTTCCTCAGCAGTCCCATTTCGGGAGTGATCCAAAATTGAATTGACGGAAGGGAATGTTGCTGGTTCGCACCCCGTGCTGGATAGGTCTGGCGAGTGAATCTCAGAGCTGTGGGTGACACTACTCCTGGAAGAAGACTCTAACCCCTGATAACTGCTCTCCAAGGACTTGTTCGGAGACGAGGGTACAACTGCATGTCTGCTGGGCGCCGCAGGGCTCATGCTTGGAGAACCATCCGTCCAGCCGAGGATCGGTGCTCGGCCTCGTCTCTGCCTGTCTACTTGGGGCTCCATGATGGCTTGTGAGGACCACCTAGGTCAGCCCTAAGAGACTCATTCAGGTGGCGAAGTGAAACAGGCCTTGTTTCCTGCACTTGACTCTCTGCAGAAGGACCAGAGAGGTGATGCAGTTCGCGAGAAACACAAGTGGTCTAAGCGTTTCCCAGGTCAAGCCTAGAGTCGGAGGGATGGCTCAAACTGCAAGCCCATCTCCTAGGCCATCCATGCTGGGGGGCGGGGGGCGGCTGTTGGCGGTGTCTCGACGTGGGGTTGCGGCTGTGCACGTGGCGGTGGGCTGTCCCCCAGCCTACCATCAAGAACCTGCGGTGGCTGCACCGCTGCAGTGGTGTCACGGAGAAGAAGCTGCGAGCGTCTACCATGCGTCGTTGTCCTTTACTGCAACAAGGTACACCACACATCTGTACACAGTTGTTGTCTTATCTATTTATTGTTTTTGACATCACCGCTTTATTACAGGATACTAATGAGAAACTACTTACATACTAAATCAACTTAAAATTTCACTTAAAGGAAGTATATATAAATCCATTGTTTGGCTAGGAACTTCATGTTGTGAATGCTGACTTTAAAAGTTATAATTTTATTTATGTTCTTATTTGATGTATCAACTTTATCTCATACGACTTAAGACAAGTGTGAATGTACCGACTGATATCATTACAGGCTCCTAACTTAAAACCAAGTCCCAATTGGTCGACAGTTTAAATGTCCTGTTTGGCTCTCGGCCAATGTAAACTTGAGTAAGAAAGCACTGAGTCACGTGCGACATATACTTATAGTCACTAAGACAATAGCCAACGAACAAACGATACCTGCTCAAGTGTACCGAGAACTACATACGAAATCTTTTAAGCAAACATGTAATATCAAGAATGTACGTTAATTTTCATGTACATACATTACAATGTTTACTACAAGCAGCGGTGGATGGGATATACGAAGGTTATTCCAGTCTGCGTTTACTTGCCAAATAGCAACGTATCCAGGGCTCTACTGTTTCAAAATTTATGCTTCTTTAAAACTGGTGTTCTATATCATACAAAAATGACTGTTGAAAACTGTGCGACTTTTAACTCTTTATATTCGCATATAAATTATGATACATTAAACTCTAAAGATGTATTATGAAATACAAAAAATATTACTCCTTATTAAATCGTTATATATAAAGTAAATTCCTTTAAGAAGTTTTCTGAAAATAATATTTTTCCTGTTTATGAAACGAAGGAGGTCTCTTACCAATACTAGTATATTTGATGGACGCATGAATAAAATCATCGGCTCCATGACAGAGGTAATTCTAACATGGTGGAAAAATAACAAATGGTTAGGAATGCATATCCTAACCAGGATCTACAATGTGTTTATTAATCGATTAAAGTAACAGTAGTGGCACCTGTTTTTCGCGAAAAGATTCACACGCTGACTAAACTTCATTATACGTACACACCTGCATCTTACCTTTGTTTATTGGCAGTGTTACTTTGTAAGAAAACTTGCCTGTCTGGGCCACCAATCAGAATCGAGTTACTCCGATATTGAACGTCCGTGATTCGCGGACAGACACCGCAGGTACGTGACAATTAAAATCAACCAATCTTGACAGTGGAACTAAACTAAATGGTTTTAGAGTACTCGCCGTGGAATCTTTTCGTGAAAGGCAGGTTCCTCTAATTATCAGTCATTCAAATGACTATGTGAAATTGCTGTAAATATTTTCCGTTGCTATTACACGAATTATTACTTAAGTATTCATAAATGATAAAACTAATTAGTATCTAAAGTAAGCATTATAAAAATTGCATATTTGTTCTTTACTTTGGAAAGATTTTCTACACAATAAATCGTCAAAATTTAATTATTCAGGACATAAGAGTTTTTAAAATATTTTCAATCCTTATTTTCCGAGTTTGAATGTAGGGTTTAACTCCTTTGTAATAAAACTAAAATACGCTTTCCTGAATAAAAAAAACGTTTTTAGAAAACTGAACATAGTGTTGGTGCGCCTTCCATACAACTTCAACTTTTATAAATCCTTTCGGCAAAGCTTGCTTTACGAAGGCTGGGACATTTTTCTCTAAAATTTGTATTCCGAAGTGCTCAGACGATTCTTTCACTACCAGCAACAATAGTGTCAAGCATTTTGTAAACTGATAAAGCTTTAACGGAGTTACGCTGCCTCACGCCGATCAGCCTATTGTGGGTACTTATATTTTCGAAAACATTGCCCGTTGACGGCAGCCGAGAAGACGGAGACTCCGTGACGCGGGTGCTTGGTAGTTCGATGAAGGTCGGAACTATACTGAGCGCGCGACGTTTCTTCCCACCTTGCGGCAGCTGAGGCGACTGAGAGGGGTTCGCCTTGTGATGTCAGCACCGCCTTTGAATTGGATTGGACGAGTATCTGCTTCTGTCTCGAGGATGTTCTCCACAGCTTTGGGGTGGACGGCGGTTGTGACAACTTTACAATAAATACCCTGGCTAACTTAGTGAAGGTAGACACTCGGGGGGAGGTCACACCTAGGGATTTTGGTCTCGCTCGAGACATATCCATTTGGGAATACAGTAAATTGAAAATTGGGGAAAACTGGTTCCAGTTAAACAGTTGCATATATTTCTTTAACTGTATATTTTTGTAACTGCACATTTTTATTGTAACCCCTAAATTTTATAATGTTGATCAAGTTTTTAAATAATTTCAATCTTGAAGTATTTTAAAATAATTTTTGCATACATTTTGTAAAACTATTTTATTTTGAGAATTGTTTGCATTTTTCTTTGGGCGGAGAGAAACAAAAAAGAGGAGAAATACTCGGTAATTAAAAGTAAAGAAACAAAATTATTTTTTTTTTCTACAGTCACCCTCGCAAAACTGAATATCATAAGGCTACTACAGATTCACTTTTTGTTATCATTCTTATTCGCCTCCTACGTACATTCATCATGGGTGACATGGTTTTGAAGTTGGGGGCGAGTTTTATACATGTGCCAGAATGGTATGGTGGTCACTAATAACCCTCTGTTGCAAAGTGTATACTGGAATTTGTACTTGGAGCTGTGCATTCCTACATTATCTTTCAGAAACCACAAAACCCTTTCATTTTGTTTGGTGATGAATGCAGTAACCGACAAAATCAACAAACAACGAATAATATTGGTAAAGGCGTGTAAAATTTCGCAAATTCATTCAGTGACAGGTAAGACTTCAAGTATTATTCTTTTAGTTTACTACTGTGATTGGACGGTAGTTGTTCAGACTCACACTGCATGTCTTAGAAACGCCATAAATAATAGAGAATTAAAAAAAATCATAGTTTCTCATATAGACAAGCTAAAATAAGTTCGTTTATGTCCCTTCAGCAATTGTTTGAAGTATTTTTTAAATCAACCAGAATTCTGAACCAATAACCAACGTGTGGCTAAATACGAGCCTAATCATCACACCCTACTATTGCTGCAAGTAACAAATGAAAAGTTGATTCGTGTTTAATTGCACAAAAGACTGCAAATGCAAGCGAACACGTCATTGATAGCATAATTTTACGGTTTATAATCAGAAACAAAGGGAAAAATTATGACCACGTGATGAGCAACCCATTAAAAAAATACCCTATCTGTGGGGACAGTGGAGAGTGGCTCGAGTTTAAGAAGGCTATAGAATTTAGCTTGATGCCGATCGAATTCGCGAAATTATCGGGTCTCTAGCTAATGGCCGCATGATAAGATTCTGCAGAATATAGCGGTTGTTTCTTGTCATGCATCCTAAAGCAAATACAATAAATTTGCGGACTTTGCAAAACGCAAACCTTATTGAGCACGAGTAGCGAAATATTGAATACCTACTTCGACTTTCGGTGAGATTGGGTAGCGAAATGATGGCGTTCGAAATCCTAAATGAAAAACATGTATATGTTCCTATGGAGAGCTGAACATTTCATTGGCTGTTGCATTTTGCTTTCGTCGTATCAGTGTTGCACTTGTTTACAAAAAACTTATCAAATCTACCGATGAACGTTTGTTAATTTTTCACTGTCGTCATCATGCGTAGAGAATGTTCATCATGCTCGATCACGTATTTTATGGTTTAGCGGATATTTTGCCGTGAATACGTCTTTAAGGCATTAAGAAAATCCGATGATAGCAAAATCGGGGGATACAGTTTTCAATCGACAGCGCTCTTCAAGATCAATCGCTTGCGTGTATAAAAACATTTACGTGGCGTTCAATGTAAAAAATTAAGAAAACATAACACAATTTCGGCCTTTACTCGTCAAAAAGCCAGGTCAAAATACATTAATAGTATTCTGTTGGAAAGAGCATCTCAAAAGCAATCCAGTGATACTCATAAAAACCCCATATGATCGAGTGAAGCGGTGCCGGGAATGTAAAATAAACATCAAGGCGTCCGAGCGCGTCAACGTAGACGTATTCACGCAAAACAAACGGCCGTGTCCCCAACACATCCCAACCCAATTTTTTTCTTCAGTTTCACGATACTTTAGAGATGACATTTTTTTTAACTAATATATCTTTAAATTCGGACCGACGCGACGTATGGGTTGGAAACGGCTCTGTGACGTTTGTAGGGTGATCGATTCTCTCATTATAGCTTCGCGACCAATAATACGATTGAAATAAGTGTGCTCTCGTTCGATCGGGTATACGACCACGCTGCGAGGATAACCTTGAACTGGCGCCACGCATGCGAGAGGCGCGGGGTGGGGGCTCGCGGCGACTCGCGGCGACTGACAGTTTTAGGCATGGGCGAAAACTTCCGGGCAGTATATCTCTCGACTTCGATGTACCAGCGCGCTGATTCTGGTGCCGAACGAACGATCTCGTCTACATGTATCTGTCGACTCAACGGCGGGCTCCAAGGTCGCAGTTGTGACTCGGTACCGCGTGAGGGCTCTGCTAGTCTGCCCCCCCCCCCCTTTTGTGTGCCATTGTTTCGCCTGCCTTTCACTCGGTTACTCAAGGTTGAGGCTTACTGGAAAACCTTGGCCTGTAGGAGGGGTAGGAGAAGTTGACCGGCCTTTCGCATCTTAATACCCTTGTCTTCCAACTCTGACCATCGCCCCCAACAGAGCGCAGGGGTCAGAGTGTTACGAGGGTTTAGACCATACAATATCATGCGTACCTCCGCAGAGTTCTGTGGTGTATCTACATAAACTTTTGTGTTACAAGGCGCATGTTACACTGCGTCAACTATTCTGTTAAATATAGGTACGCTTTTATTCACCACTGACTGTTGCTTATAGCGACATGAAATGTCAAGTAATTATGTTGTGTAGCTCTGCTTTTACGATAATATTATCAAACACTCATAACAATGCCAAGCACAAATTCGGCAATGAAAGTTATTTTGCATGCGTTGAGCTAAGGAAAGAATACTTTATGTAAATTTAACTTTCGCACGTCAAAAATACATACGCATCCTGCACTGATTTAGAAACTACATTGGTCTTATTCGAATGCTCAGCACATGCCAACAAGTATCGGCTCTCACTTATCGTCTCTTAAAACCATTTTTGACTAAACGGATGCAATTAATGGTTACAGCGTCACTTCTTTTCATCTTCGAAAAGTCAGATTGACAAGCATTTATTTCGCCCGGTAGCTACCTTAGTCAGTAATTTTAACAATGTGAATTGTACATACGAATTTGGAAATGTAACGGAAATTATCTCTATTTGTAGTACGGCGTAAATAAATGTCCAAAATCATCGACGAATGTGCATAAACCAGCATGATGCAAACGTACGCACGTACAATGGTATCAACGAACGTAAACAGGTTATTTTTATCATTCATAAATAGCACACAGCAATAACACGAAGGTGCTTAATTTACACCCACGATTTAAATTTTGAGGTTACCACTGTGGTATTCCCTACAACATACAAGTATACTCCTGATAATCTAATAATTGGGATTTTGCCCACATAAAGCATATTCTGCACGAACTCTGAAATTAAATCAAGTTTAAAAAAACTCCCACTGCCACAATCAATACTCTCGTATAAAATTCTTTGCTGATTTTCCAAACACGAAAAGTTCTCTGAGGCGCAAAGTACACACCGATCAGTTGATTAAAACCGCTTTACTGATATGCTAAATTGTAGTTCACATTGAGAACTTGACGAAAATTAGGTATAGCGCTTCTTGGAATTCGGCAGCAGCATAATTGTTTTACATGTCCTTTTCCACACAACTGTCAAACTATTCCATAGTATAAAACTATCGGAAGTAATTATTTATACACATTCTTTAATTTAAATTACAACAAAATTGATTCAATATAATGGTGGCATATTGAAAAAAAAACTAATTTGGTTAGTCATTAAATGCTAAAAAGAAAAAAATGGCGGTGGGGCAAATTAACCACACTAAGGAAGGGTGTGTCCCAATTCGCCTAAAGAGCTCTCTCTCTCTCGCCAACTCATAGACATTCCCTCTGATTGCCAACTCAAGAGAGAATGTGCGAAGACGAGAGTGCGCGACGATGTACGTATACATTTTCTCGCTTACCTGCAACACATATAATGACGTTTGGAATTATTATCTCAAATTCATTATTTAAGTTACGTTGGTATCCATCACTATTTAAAAATGCCCCACACTTAAAATTAATTGTATCGTAATAAACCGTATAGATTTTTAATATAAATATGTAATATTGAAGTTTTTTTTGCTAATTACGATAAGTTAAAAAATTAAGAAATTGAATAATATAAAACTAATCGGTCCTGTAAACTCATGCATATATGTATATCGCTGAGCTGCCAAACTAGCAAATGTACATAATCTTCCATGGAAATCATCACTATATTTCATATAAAATATTTTAATAACTGTGATCGTCAATTTATAATTACACCCATGATTTTAAAAAGTCAGAAAAACTTTTCTACGCATTTTCTCGTTAGAGAGAAAGAGTGCAAAAAGTTCAGGAAGAGTGGACGTCTCAGTCCGCTCATAGTGGGCCAGAATATGCGACATGCGGGGTGTACAGTGAGAGTGAGCAGCTCACTTTTAGTTGGGGCTCTGCACAATTTACTTCAGACTGCCGGGAATTACCGCTCTTGGGTTCTGCAAAGTAAGTTAGCCCTATCAGTCTTACGAAGAGGGACATGACTTAACATTTCATCAATTCTGTTTAAAAGGTCGATAGTAAAAAAATTTAGAGTACTAAACTTAAAACCATTGTTTTAATATGTTGTATGAAAATGCAAACATTGACCAATAGAACTGGTTTATTTCTTTCGTGTGTCGTGACGGCTTTCTTCACAACCGATGAGGATGGGTGAATGAGGTCGGTATGGAGAAGTACCGGGAATGTAAGGACAGGGGAAATTGGAGATCCCCGAGAAAACCCAACTTCATGCGGCATCATCCCGGCACGATTGCCACATGCGAAAACTGAGGAGACCCCGCCGACAATCGAACCCGGATCGCCTTGGTGGGAGGTAAGCGGTCTAGTCACTCGACTGAAGAGGCCTCCTAAAGTAGATTGAATTCGCTACAAATTCGCTACATTTTCCCCATAGATCTTGTATGTGTTGCTACAGCCATATAAGCAACTTACGAAAAGCAATACATATTTTAAAATTTAATATTTTATTCTTACTCCTAGGTTTGGTATGATGTTAAAAAATGATTTTATATTTCGATAAGCATACAGAAAAGTAAGAACAATGGAATAATGTTAACTGATGTATTATATGGGCATTCCTGTCATCTTAACGATATGGTGTAAACATTTTGTTGCACATATGCATAATTGTTTCTGTCCGAGAACTGACTCCAAAATTACAGGCAGTATTATTTTTGACTGTATTGCACAAACGACACATTGTGCTGGTAAAAAGTATACTCCGCAGCAAACGACACATTGTGCTGGTAAAAAGTATACTCCGCAGCAAACGACACATTGTGCTGGTAAAAAGTATACTCCGCAGCAAACGACACATTGTGCTGGTAAAAAGTATACTCCGCAGCAAACGACACATTGTGCTGGTAAAAAGTATACTCCGCAGCAAACGACACATTGTTCTGGTAAAAAGTATACTCCGCAGCAAACGTTTTGCATAATACGTGGAGCCTTTTTTCGACTTACCAGAAGGGCCAGTTTTTTTTTGCGCAATCTTTTTTTGTTTCTTAGTTTTTGTTCTCAAGGTGTTATGTTTTCATTGTCTAATTCGAAGGATGTATAATCGGTTTTAAATCGAATAGACTTGAATCTAGCGTAAGGTGTTTAATTACATATGTAAAAAAACGAGAGAAAATGGACACGATTATAATGTTAATTTATATCATTTTAGGCTATCATTATCGGTGAACTAACAGGCAAGCTCCTTTTTTTGGAATTAAGGAACAAGTACTGTTCTTTATGTGGACGGGCAGGGAGACAAAATGTGCCGGCAAAGACACACATGTGCTACAAAAACTGGGACAATAATAGGCCATCAACTGCTATGGAGCAAGACATTATTGTAGAAGGTTTTAGAAGCAGTGAACAGATGCATGGAATGCGGTACAAGCATTTTGTAGGGGACGGCGCTTCCAGTGTAAATGCGAGGCTGTTACAAAATGTGTCCTATGGTCGTTCCACACATAAAATTGAATGCGCAAACTACTACATAAAACACTACACTAGTCATCTTCATACTTTAGCTTCTGGCAAGACTTTTGCTGTGGTCGCAAGAACACTTCTGAAGTCGTCTATCCCTCGTCTGACTGCCGCGGCTATAGGAGTGCTGTTCGGCACTGTGGCTGTGCAGGCGAACAAGTGTCAGACGTGGTTCGTGACTTAGATAATGGTCCGTATCATGTGTCCGGACAACACGAGCTATGTAGAAGTTATTTCTGCTACAAGGGAGAAGAATAAAAGGGTACATTAGAATGAATCAAGAAATCAGGACTACTGGAAGAAGTTTCAAGTCCTGTTCAGCGTCTAGTTGCCAAAGCTCGAAGGCTCATACAACACAAAACTAACAACGCAGCTGAATTTTATATGAGCCTTGTAGCCAAATACAATGCTGGTACAAGAATAAAATTCACCCAGAAAGGCTCTTTCCAGCGACGATGCTATGTTGCAGGACTACAATTTCAGAAGCGGCATTCATAAGAACTCACACCATTTAAAAAGTTAACTGGTCGAAGTCCAGGATAGACACAAAAGAAAATATCGAACAAGAAAATTGAACGTCAAAATGCACGAAAGAGACGCAGATTAAGTTACGACGATGCCGACAGACCAGCAAAGCGTTATAAAAAATCTGCCCCACCAGACATTGACTATGGTCCAGAAGCTGAACAGCCAGAAGATCAGTTGGAGCTGACAAGAAAGTGTAAAGAATTTGTTACTTCACTACAAGTTTCTGTAGATGAACGAGACAAAATCGCTAAAGAAACTTGTGGGCAAACAGATATCGAGTTATGGCACGACATGCGAAGTTCTCGCTTGACTGCAAGCAATTTCGGTGCAGTGTGTAGACGGAAGGGCATGACGTCCTGTGCGAATCTTGTCAAACAGTTGCTATACATCACTAACTTTTCTACAGGAGCAATGGAATATGGTCGCTGGTGTGAATATATTTCTGTGAAACAGTTCGAAAGTCAAACCGGGTTAACAGTTACAAGGTGCGGTTTGTTCATTAGTTTACACCATGATTGTTACAAGGTGCGGTTTGTTCATTAGTTTACACCATAGTTTCTTGGGTGCTAGCCACGATGGTTTCATTATTCAAGAAGATGCAATAATAGAGGTAAAGTGCGTTCCATCAGCAAGAACAGTTGTCCTCAAGGGGGGGGGGGGGGGGGGAGTTTTTCCCCTGGAACTTACATCTAATGGGTTGAAACTGAAAAAAAAAAACCGCATTACCACTACTATAAAATTCAGGGCAACCTTAACATCACAGAGCGAAATGTTTGTTATTTAATTGCTATGTCTGACTAAAACGAACCTCTCCAGATTGAGAAGTTGCACATAGACGAGGAACTGTGGGAAAAGGAAATGCTCCCTAAACTTGGACGTTTCTACATCAATAGTTTGTTACCTGAGATAGTGGCGCCTGTTTTTTTGACAAGGAAAATTGCCCGTGAACCACTACATATTCTGGAAGCACGCAAACAATTGAAGAAGAAAAAATAAATTCTTATTTGGCTTCCCATCTACTTACCTTACATAATAAGAACATTTAAAATCATTTCGCAGTTCTGATGTATTACTTCTTGAGGTTTCATTAATGCGTTCAGAATATTTAGTATTATACATATGCAAACTCATTGGTGTATTTTTATATATAATTTGAACAAAATTGTTTTATATTTTTTATTATTTTATGATGTAAAGTGTAACTGTGTTGTAGACAGTTCTGGCTGTATTTTATTTCGGGCATCTTCAATTCTTCAATTTAAAAACGGTTTACAAAGAAATTCTTCATATTAAATATGCACGGATTACTTATACTGTGAGATACATGTTGATTTTCACTGCAATTTCCAGCTACATGTAGCATCTCGCTTCTTAGTTAAGATGATTTTGTCCAAAACTTCTCAGGAATGATAATTTTATCTAAAACTAATATATAAAGAATAATGTGACGTGTCACGCACGATTGTTTATTTTATGTTATCAATGTAACTACTTACATTATGATTATGATCAGAGGCCTGAAAAATTTGCGGATTAATTTTGGGACAAGCTAGAATTGGAAAAATTCCTTTTTCCATTGGTCCACACCTTGTTTGACACCTCCTGGAGAACCCTGGGCCAATGAGAAACAAACAACAAAATGCACGCCCAATCGTCGTTCTCCATTGTGGAAGCAAGTAACCAATGGGCAATCGATATCTGCGCGATTTCACATAAGACCTTGGAGTCTAGCCTGGAGGACGTTGAACTCGCGAATTTTTCAGGTCTCTAATTATGATGTATAATTATGGGGTTTGAATAATTGCTTTATTTTTAGAACGTGCTACAATTTCGATTATTATTACTGTAATTTTATGGACTAAAAGTGACCACGAGCTATGATTGAATCTTGAAGATGTGAACAAGTCCCACTGCTGCTCACATTTTGAGAAGCGCATATCTTGGTGACCATGACACTCGTCAATTGCAAACAACCTCACATTTGTGAACCATTATAAGAAAGTTATAAAGCGCATTAGCAGTGCTGAATGCATTTTAAATTCGAACACATGACCCCTGTACCGGAAGCTAGTACCACAGTCAGCTAAGCCGCGGAAGGTACAGTTTTGCCTACCTACTTTCCTCCTGCGTTAGTAAATGTTATGGCATCCCTGCATGGCCGTAGGCTCTATTAAAAATAGGGGGGTGTGGCGAGGGGGGTATTTAATCACTCCATCTCCAAATATAGAAAATTTATCAAGATAAACAGCAGAACTTAATATCTGTTGTTAGGTACATTTTATTCATTTTATTTATACTGCTTGAGCAGTATAATGTTCAGGTAATATTACAGTAATTTGAACGCAGTACTAGTTTAAAGCCGCCATGTTTGCTCAAAGAATTTTTTGTATATTACCATAGTAACGCTGCCACTCCCGATATGAACTGTCTGTAACACAGTTACAGACATAGAGACCTGATTTATATTTTTTCATCTGATTATTTGAATATTCTAATTTATCATATATAACATATTTAATGCGATTTTGTCCGGCCATTCAAGTTTTTCTGTTGTATTTATACGTGTTTCATATTGGGTTGTATGTATAAATTATACGTGTTTTTGTTTTGGACTGTAATACGGTGTTTTACGCAATCTCTTTGCAGAGGGGCTACATTTCAGTGGGATATTGTGCGGCGACAATGCGACCATGAGACATTGCAAGGGCCATAGTTTTATCTAGGATCTCATTTTTCATTGTTACATTTTAAAACTGCACCAAATCATAATTTTTCTTGTGACATTCATCAGTTTCCTTGAGTTGAAACGTAAATTTGAGACGGAATTTGCAGAAATATTAGTAAAACAGTATTTTAATTTGTTACCTAGTGCAGTTGCACCAGGTGTCGTGGGAGATTTCATGCTACAGCTAAATTTGGAACACTGACTAACCGGAGCATTTATATTTTGACGACACTAAAGTATTTATTTAATGAAAATTATAAAATTTTAATTCTGAAATCAGTTCTGAAAGAGTACCATATCAAATTATTTAATACATCTCGTGAATGACCTTTGAACCTATTGGAATTAAAGAAAGTATATTTTAAAGTTGATAAATATTATAATCAGTATTTTTATCATAATCAGTTGTTTCTTGGTGATAATAATGATAGTTAATGAAATAATTTGTGCGCTACATAGTAGTTTTGATGTTCCAAATGTAACACATTTATTTGAATATTAAATCATATTATTTCTTAGAGTAATTTTTGTTTTTGCCATTCGTAGCATTTGTGATAATCGTATTCTTGAGTGTACATGTATTTTCATACCAGCATTCTCCTGGTATTAGTATTTTCTTCCTGGACACATTGGTTTTAATCTTAGTTTGCCCTGAGCCATACCACACTACACTGAACCAACACTGCAGCATTAACCCTGACAACACACAGGGCCTATATTTTTATTTGCACAGTATATTGTTTTACTGTTCCACACTACACTAGAATGCATTTCAATTAATTTCATTGTATAGAACATGTGTTAAAAAAAAGTCAAGTCTAAACTACCACCCCGTACGCCCCCCCCCCCACCCCCCCATTTTCACAGAATTAATTTTCTTGATAAGGGAATGTGTCCCAGACATTTCCTTACCGCGCGGAGGATTCTCACGACAGCCAACCGGAATACGAAACGTTACAGAAAGTCAGACACTACTGTCTAAATAACGCCTGTGAGCATAAAGAAAATTGACTCGAAATGTAGACGCGAAATTTTGTTTCCCCCGATATATATATGTGCCTAATTATAATCTTTCCTAAATTGTACTCGGTGTGCCCTCAGTGTATGTACATTTGAGTAAAAATATTTTATGTACAATATCATTCTTGAAAAGATAACATTATGTATTGGGAATAACGATGTGTAACTTATAGATATGCTACAAAATTATCATGATAATATACATTTTTTCTTTGGAACTTACGTTAAGCTACTAGTAAATTATTTTGGTTTTATCATGTATGACGACTGTATATATCTAATGTTATTGTGGCATACTTCACCGGTGCAGTAAGGCCGGGAAGCGCAGGTACCTGAGCTGGCGGATAAGAGTAAGAAAAGGGAGGGGGGGAGGGGGCCGCAGGCTTTCCCCTTCGGCCGGGGCCAGCCTGCGTGAGCCCATGCTACACGTGCCGCGAATCGCCCTGGTCCACGTTCATTAACAAATTAAAGCGTAGCTCATTTGTTTTAAGAGCTAGAAATCGGCGCCAGTGACTTTATTAATCAGATAATTTGTACCAATTGTGCGGCTGCGTTATTTAAGTGATACAAAAACAGTCTGAAATCTATAACTATTCAAATGTTTTGCTTCAGAATTTAAGATAGTTATAATTACAAATCCCTTAATTTCGCTCTGCAGCGCAGTTGTTCTCTGTAAAATCTCTATAATGGTGTTTGTTTGAAATCTCTAGGACAAAAAGTCACCAAGACACGCCGGCTTTCTTTTACATGGAACGTCTTATACTATCCTCTTATACTAACCTCTTGCCGGCAAAGGCACGGAGTGAGCCCTTAAGCCACATACACCAAGTATCGCTTTCGTTTATTTCATTTAATTCCCACGTCTCGAAGAAAATGTTACCCGTTAACGTAGAAGTATTCACGCAAAACGCCGACAGAACCACACCACGATTGTTTCATTGTATTCCCGTTGCTTACGCGGATGAACAATAAGCCTGAATTGAAGACTGCATGAGTTTTCTAAAGCGAGGCAACATTAATATTGTAGGCCAATCACTGCTACTTTACACTTTTCTGTAGCCCTGCTTTAGTTCTACTCCCAGGATATTCCTCCGCCTCATGCAAACCGAGTCTAGAAAATTACGTCAAAGGAATAACGCGTCGAATTCGTGGGCACTCAAGAGTAAAAAAATTTTGCGTAAGAAATATTTCTTACTAGGCTTTACCAACACGCCTATTTTATCCCAGTTTTTATTCAGGTTAATTATAAATTAAATATTGTAATTTAAAGATAAAACATTAGTAAAAGTTCAATTTAACCAAAAATAAGGTACTTTTATGTTAACACAAGTGTAAAAAGCTTGTGATAAACGACATACGCAGGAAACAACAAAACACGTCATACATGGGATGATTTTTCAAAAGTTTGATTAAAAAAAGTGTGGAGGAACCACTAAGAGACTTTAATAATACACGATTGGCCGTAATGCATGTGTGCGTCGTGTACAGGCAGGTAGAGCCGTAGCCACCCGCCCGAGGCAGATTGCAGCTCCCGGGACTCGTGACGCAACTGAGACTCGGCCAATCGATAGCCAGCTGGGGAAGCAGCGCGCGTGACGTCACGGCAGTTTCCTGGGCAACCCGCGCGGCGCGCTCAAAGAGATGTCGCGAGCCCGCCGCGCTCGCAGATACCCTCGTCGCGGCCAACTCTTGATTCACGATTATGGCCTCGCGCGAGGATCGCAGTACTGAGTTTGATTAGAGCACATGAGGAATTGGAGAGTTCGATACCTTGTACACTAGATTTCACAGTACTACGTACAGCCATTTATAGGTTGTTCACTGTAAACTGAGCACTTTTGAAAGCCATGCTTAAGATCTACTTACATGCACGTTGTGTACTCTTCCGCCTTATGTAAAATTAACATATGCTCTGGGCCCCATCACTTTATTCATGTGTCGGCCAAGTGAAACTATGTAATTATTCGAAAATTTAAAATTTTACAAATTTGCTCATTCTTACTCTTAGATGCATTTAAAAAAAAAAAGCGAAATAAAACCTACACTTTTAAATCGACGTTAAAGCGTGGAATTACTTTACCTCCATTGTTACCAACTTTACTGGGCACATACCACTCAGTGTGCCTGTTACAATATTTGCAGGTAGGAGCAGTGACATTTTTTCAAGGTTGATTTCAAAAGTGTTCACTTTATAATGAACAGTTTTTAGATGTAAATTACTGATTGGTTGCTTCCTGTCGCAGTGGAAGACGATGGTTGGGCCTGCATTTTGCTGAATGTTTGTTATAGGCTCAATAATTTCCATCGGGAATCAAATAACGAGTGCACCAATCGTAAACGTTACACAAAAGTACTGCTTGTACAAGATTTTCAATTCTAACTCAAGCCATGGCAAAAGAAAAAAGTAGTAATATTAGCACTTGTTCTCTGCAAGGTTGTTTTTAGTTCACTCTATAGTTAATTGTTTCGTTGCACAATTAGTACTTTCAATACTTTAAAAAAATTACTTTCGTAAATAATTGCTGTTAAATAGTTATACGTGATGGTTTGGGTACATATGCAGGAAATAAACACATTCAGTCCACTAGGAAAGACAACACCAAAACAAACACTCGTCGATACTACAAAACGCTTATTCTGTTAGCAAACTCGCACACGTAGGTAAAGGCTGTTCACGATAAAGCGAGCACTTTTGAAATCAACCTTAGAAAAAGTCACTGCCTCTACCTGCATTTATTTTAACGGGCGCTCTGAGTGACATACGTCCAGTAAAGTTGGTAACGATGGCTAGAAAGTAGTTCCGTTTCTTAGCGTCGAATAAAGAGTGTTAGGTAACCATTTGTGACAACTTGAAATATTTCTTTATGCATCGAAGAGTAAAAACGAGCATATTTGTAAAATATGCATTTTTCTAATAATTTCACAGTTTCACTTGTCTGACGCATGAATGAAGTGATGACGCCAACTGCAAAGCTAGTTTTAAGTAAGGCGAAAGAATACACAACGTGCATAAAATTAGATCTTAAGCAGGGCTTTCAAAAGTGCTCATTTTACCGTGAACAGTCTTTACAAATGTACACTGCAGGCCAGTGTAAGCAACGAGCGGAACGGTCCATTGTAATTTGAGTGGAGGTGTAGTCATCTAGCGCTACCCGTTCCGTTCAAATTACATGCTTACAAGAAAACATTTAGGAGTAATGCTGAATATAAATTTCAGTATATAGTAAAAACAAAGTCAACTACAACCATTTAAAAATTTCCTGTTACTACACCAAGTGTACATATATTGATATTGCATTAACAATATGCTACGCTTTAAGAATATTATACATTTTTTTCCAGTCTAAATTCCTGCTAGAATGAGGGTTGGGGGACCCCCTTAGTCCCGTCCATGGCAATCTGTACCCATTTATTAGCGGTCAGGGAAAGTTATAAGAAAGTCGTCTACATGAACCACTCCTCTGGGCAGGTACAGCAGCACTCTTGGTTTGTGTATTCCTACTCACGAATAGTTTGATTGGTCCACACCACGTCGCACACACGTGCTCTACCGCACGACATTCATAACCGTCTAGCTGTTAGCCATTGGAGAGTCGAGTTGACTATTACAATATAATGTCCTGTCATGTGCATCATAGCATCCTATTATTAAAAAAAAAACTTTACAAATGTATTTTCCTTTATTCACGAAGTTGGTTAGTTATTTGTATCAGTAAAGTCCTGATAAAAATAATAATAAATGAAACAACAGTCATGACAGTTTTGTTTTCAAGGACGGAGAATTTTTCATATTAGCATAGCCTGACCTACATTCGGGCTTTAATGCTCAGAGTGTTATTACATAAAGCCAAATGATAGCTCGGCATGTTTTAGGTTAGAAATTTTCTTCTTCTTCTTCTTAAAGACGCAACACCCACGTATTCATATACTTTATTCCTTTCCTTTTAGTTGTACATATAAATGTTACATAAAAACTGTTATAAATTCGCCACTCTCCTGGCTGAAAGCCAGCCAGTAATGGGCGTTGCATTGCGCAGTAGGCGTGGCTAGTTTATTAGGATCAATAGGACGTTGCGTTAGAGACTGTTCACGACAAAGTGAGCACTTCTGAAATCAACGTCATAAAAAGTTACTGCTCCCGCCTGCATATATTTTAACGGGTACGCTGAGTGACATGCATCTAGTAAAGGTGTTAACGATGGAGGAAAAGTAGTTCCATATTTTAACGTTGAATTAAAAGTGTTAGGTAACCGGATGTGGTTACTTAAATGATTTCTTTCGCTTTCTGTTTTTTTTTTTAATGCACCGAATTGTAGAAACTAGCAGATTTGTAAAATATTTACTTTTCTAATAAATGCACAGTTTCATTTGACCGACGCATGAATAAAGTGATGAGCCTCTTGGCAATGTTAATTCTACACATCGCGGAAGAATACACAACGTGTATACAAGTAGATTGGATTTCAAAAGTGCTCATTTTAGCCGGAACAACCTATAGCTGCAGACACCAACAGAAACTGTTGACCTTGTAGTGATGTATATAGGCGCTTCACTAAATACAAAGGGATCTGCTGATTACAGCTGGCTCCGGATCATTAAACTTCTAGTCGATCATAAATTAAGACATGTTGAACGCTGTGCGTAAATAATCATCGATCCGGCCACCTCGCCCATACGCGTGATGAACTAGCGAGTATCGCCATCGATTACATCAACTGAACACTTTTACGTGATGGTAGTGATGTTGCTGATGTTTGGTCAGCTCTAATGCCTGCCTGGACGTTCAAGGTATAAACAGACAGGAACAGACAGCGGTGATTTACCAGTACCTTCTGTAGCACGAAGATTAAGTGTTAACAGAATACCTAATTTTGAACCTGGGAAGGAACTATTCTACATTCGAAAACTCCTCGACCCTGCTGGGATCCAACACGGAACCTTCGGCTCTAAAGCACAGAAATATTAATAAACATTGATATCACAGAAAACACCGATACCGAAAGTAACCGAATGAGGCTAAATGAAAACAGAAATAATTTTTATGGTGACAAAATTTAAACTATTATGGCATTCATAACAACGTAAAATCACTAAATATGGAAATCGTTTGTTTTGTAAAATTGCCCCAGAGCGGAATCACTAAACGTACAAACAAAATCACCTGTTTTGGAAAATCGTTCCTGAGATGAGGAATTTCTGCATCATCACAATGTCATACTGTAATGCAGATATTTAGCGACCTATATGGCCGAGGTTGTTAAGACCTCGCAACAAGACAGCGAGTTCCTGGACTCGAACCCCGGCAAACTCCCGAGACACTTGCACCAATTTCTAATGTAAGTGTACACCTGCCTATAGCGTAAGAAAATTTAAATAATTTGTCATACCTTCCTGTACAAAAATATTGCAAGTTGAGCAAAATAAGTATGTACATATTTTTTGGAACAGAAGTTCGTCGCGTGGAAACGAGGCGAGGAAGAGAGCGGAAAGCAGTTCCGACGTGTCAAGATATCGCCCTGGCTGTCGACAGGGGAAGGGTGTGAGGATGCCTAGAGGGGCTTGTATTGAAGGGGGGGGGGGGGGCGTTGTCGTCGGAGGGGAGCTTGTCGAGGTCGGGGAAAAGACGGCGAAGACGAAGAGCAATTACGCGCCATGAGCGATCTCGGAGCGAAACGGAAGACCGGCAAGTTCTCCTGGGAGGCCCGTGGGCTGACGTAACACCCCCTAACGAGATAGTTACGAGTCCGCCCTCTCCCCTGCCCCTCGTATTCTAACACTCCTTCTTGCTGGTCCTAGCGGCTCCGGTTCGCACTGGCTGTTTCCAGCGACGTGGACGGCGACAATCCTCAGGTGACACCTGACCACGTCAGAAGAAAGGCTGAAGTTATGAGTCCACCGGCCAAGTGACACCGTCCAACGACTGTCGAATACCTGGCCGTAACTGAATATATAGGATGGGTTTAAGGGAACTGCCCACCGGCGGGCAGCTGCGAAATTTCAATAAAAAATCCTAAGTTGAGGAAATTTCACCCCAGTGCGTTAGTACTCAAGGTGTTTCAAACAAAATGTATTATTCACGGTTTTGGTTTTTAGGAGAAGATACCTATACGAGTGCATATTTTCAATATAGTTAGGCAGTATTTACTTTTTTGTATAACATAATTTTTAAAAATTCCTTGCAAAAGTAATGTTATGGAAACATCTCCGCTGTAGGAAACTTCTCCTAAAAAGATTCGTGAAGAATATGAAGATAAACTGAGGGAGGTTATTAGTTAAAACAATATAAGAAGAAAACGACATACCATTCTTCCGTTAAGAGTTTTTGAAAGCCTTTAATTAATAAAATTAATGCAAAAAACTTTTAAAACAACCTTTTATTTATAAAGAACTGAAAATAGAAAAAATAATTATAATAGTTACACATTTTGTAGAACTGGTAAGACGTGGTCGAACAGCCGTAATAAACTTTACTACATATTAATATGTTTCTATCAATTTATATTTAGTATATAAAAGCTTGGCGCGAATATTCAAAAGCCTTACGCACGATATGTGCTTCCAGTGCTTTCACAAATGTGTTATACATTCTATATTGTGAATAGTTAAGAGCCTTACGCAAGATATATGGTTACTACACTTACGCAAATTAGGTATACGTTCTATATTGCCCCAAGCTTTTATATACAAAATATAAATTGATACAAACACATTAATTTGTAGTAAAGTTTATTACGGCTATTCGACCACATCTTAAAAGTTCTACAAATTATGTAACTATTATAATTATTTTTCTCTTTTTAGTGCATTTATAAATAAAAGGTTGGTTTTAAAAGTTGTTTAAAATTGATTATATTTAATTATTTTTTAGTAGAAGACCCGATGAAAATACTGAACCAGCCCAGCTTAGGCACCTCCGTGTCGCCGCCGCCGACGACGCAGCTCTCGACGATGCGGTTGCGACGTCCAAATGGGCCGCCCCGGTGCTAGACGCTCTCGGCGCGCTGCCCCGCGGCGCCGAAGAGTTTCAGTGCTGCACGCATTTCACACGTGTAGCTTCGTATCGCACACGTTTCCAATACGTAATTCTCACAAGCACAATCCACGGCGAAGGGGCGCACCTTAATTTAACATTTCGTATGACGCCCGAAATACGAGCCACACCGAATGCAAAATTCAACCCCACTTTTGTACTGGCTACGCCTACTTCTGAGCGCGATGTTTTCCGTCAGCTCAAAATACGTTCCACAGAAACGTTTACAAGTACGTCCCGACCAAACCGCGCAACCAACTTTGTCGGGGGCCTCAACTCGCGCGGAGTCATAGCTAGCAGACGCACATTTAATATTTTACTGTCCATGACTCCTGATAATGCGGCACTTGCAAATTGATTAGAGGAAGTATAAATAAAAACATCTCAAAATAACTTTTTTTTTACTAAACAGTGTTCTAACCTCAAACCCAATCCACGCCATTTTTGCTAGACGTGCAGGCAGAAACGCAGTTTAATGTTTGGACAAGGAGAATGGTTGTGCGCAGCCAGTGAGATTGGTCTACCTCCCCTTTAGTCTATGGTTTGACCTGTCCCTTTAAACAAATTGAATCGTGCCTCACTCCACGACGATTCCATTTTGTCATACTCCGACAAAAACTTCTTTAGCAAACATCTGAGTCGTTTCAACAACCCCTTGCAGCGCGAGTGTTCTCACAATTTAGTCTCAGTCCTGGCATACTGAATCGATAGCAAAACGTTAGCTTAATTGGATAACGGGAAGTGGTTTAAAATACACACACGTGAAGTTACATTAAAAGCTTGTAACTTCCGGCTCCATCATCAGATCAGCTCAGTGATACCTTCACATTGTTTTTGTCATCGGAACTACACATGTATGCGAAATTTTAGCTCAGTTGGATAACGGAAAGTGGTTTAAAATCGACTTGCAAGATTTCACCCGAACTTACAAACAAACTAACTAACAAGGCAAGTTAAATAAAAGTTTATAAAAATATCATAAAGTACTTGCGATTAGGAAATAAATAGGTGAATAGTGATTTGTATAACGGATATCTTGCACTTTTGAAAACGCAAATGGTAATATCACCCCTCCCCCTTCTTTAAGTAAACGGGGCTTACTAACTTATGTTTGAATAAAACTTTGTGACACTAAACTGTAAGTAATTTGTTGAGACAAATTATGAAACAGCATGTCAAAATTAACAGGAAAGGTTGTCTAGTCGGAAAACTGTCAAGTGAACCGTTTTCGAGAAATCCATGCGAACATTTCAGAACAGACGTTGAGTGGGCTGACAAGTAGGCAACACATATGGTTTGTTTTGGAGGCTACTGTAGAACAGAACTGTTCCTGCAAACAGTGAGCACTTACTTTTATAATTGTAGGAGTTCGAATTGTTTCTACATAGTCGTTTGCTACAATATCATATACCTTGTGTTCATTTTGCTGTTACAGCACATTGCCGGTTATTTAAATTCTGTTCACCATAGAATGTGCACTTTTGAAATGAATCTTAGAAAAAAGTCACTGCCCCTGCCTGTATATACTTCATTGGGCGCACTGAGTGACATTCACCCAGTAAAGTTGGTAACGATGCATGGAAAGTAGTTACATATCTTAACGTCGTATAAAATGTGTTAGCTAACCGTTTGCGATAACTTAAATTATTTCTTTCGCTTCTTGTTGTTTTTTAATGCACCGAAGTGCAAAAAATAAGCAGATTTGTAAAATATTTACTTCCTATAATTTCCCAGTTTCACTTGACCAACGCGTGAATAATGTGATGAAGCCCATGGCAGTGTTAATTTTACACAAGGCGGAAGAATAAACACCGTGCATACAAGTAAATCTTAAGTAGGGCTTTCAAAAGTGCTAGTTTTACCCTGAACAGCCTATACCAGTGTGCTTCCTCGATGCAGTACATTACAACAATATGTCTCAACATTCGTTAATGCAGCTCACCCGAACTAACACGAAGCACTACGATTCTTTGCGAGTTTGAAGTACGGCGAGCGCTCTTCTGTTTCTCACCCGCGTATCGTTCAGCCACAAGTCCTGTATAATGTGTTGTGTATGTCAGACCACTCACGGTCTGTTTCTAACTGTCCGCATGAATTTTTCGAAAACGCGGTTCACCCGAGTGTATCCTAACAGGACGACATTTTTTTGCTAATTTTGACATGCTTATTCATAATTCGTCTCAACAAATCGATTACCTCTTAGTGTTACAAAGTTTATTGCAAACTTTTGGTGGCAACCCCCATTAACTACGAAGGGGTGTGATATTACCAACTACGTTTTCAGATATATAAGATCTCCGTTTTACAAATCACTATTCACCAACTTGTGACTTACTTGAAAGTATTTTATGGTACTTTTAACGAAAAGCATTTCGAATGTGATATTTAGAGGCGCATAGCTCCAGTTATAATCACTTTAAGAAAAAGCTGTACATCCGTTTTCGTCTTATATATTCGTATGGAATGCACTTTCGGAGTTTGTCGGTAAAAGTATTCTGCACATTGGTATAAGAACTGACTGAATAACTTAAAGTCATGTTATTTGAGAGATGAAAAAAATAGTGCTACCTCACAAATGTTATTTATTGATTTATTAACCGACGTCCTCTGAAATGAGTATATTATTACTTAATACACACTAGAGTAAAATTAGATAAATACTATAATATGTATATGTTAATATATCTATAGGCATATACTAAAACTAATACATAACACAACTATCACAAGGATATATATAATAATATGAAATGTTAATACATAATATATGTATATATTATATGATGGATGCGTTGATGCCAGTCATTAAGCCCACGTGGTGGAAATCTTTCATGTGGAGAAAGGAGGATAGTGGGCAAAAATCTAAGCAGAGCATTAGGAAGTTCTTCACAGACTGAGAAGCAAACTGCAATGACTGTAGGTGATAATTCGCTCTGAAAAAACTTGACAATTAATGGCTAATTGCTTGTGTTCTCCGCGTAAAAGTAGCCCTCATCCATGCGCTAGACACGGCGAAAAGCGCATGCCAAATTCTGATTGCTGAAGAAGCTGAAAATGATTGCCTCGACAGGCTTCACACCAAAGTACATGGTTTATCGTGTTTGGTTAGATGCGCTGTAATTCGGACACTCTGATACAGCTAATGACACTGTGTTTTTTCCGACGTGTGTGGGTTTTAGGCATGTTTCCTTAACTGGACCGGTAGTCACGCCTGCCTCCACTTTGGCAATGCGCGCTCCCAATACACCATCTTCCCATTCAGTCACCCCTATTCAACTGGAGTGGAGTTGGCTTGTGCAAGGAAGTAAATAAACGTGCATAAACATCTGGGTGGGTGCGACTGGCTGCAAACAGACACACAAACACCCATTTATTTAGAATGTTTCTCTTTACAATCAAATTTTACAATATACAGGGCGGGACTGAATTCGACCGATAAATCTTGTGAGGTGATTCCTTATGTAAAACCAAGTGGTAAATATATAGGACACTTTGTACTCCGATAATGGAGATTGTTGAATGTATTCTTGCGAAATATCGGAAACCAGGTGAGATGAAAGTACAATTCGCGGAACACCGTTTATGTTATCGAGATCCTCGACCTAAGAGCAAATTCACAATAATAATACTCTCCTTTACGAAAATAACAAAGGTGGCCACCCTCTTATTGATGGCAACGTCGTTACCGTCAGGAATTATGAACGTTTGATGCTGGTTTATTAAGCAGTATGGCCTACGAAACAAAAATGTCCCCCTTATGGAAACTGTCTAAGACCCACCGTTTTTGCTTAAAACGCACACAAAGATTCCGCTCCAGCGATACAGCGCCTCATACATAGGCAATACGCCCTATATTCGTGTATGGCAAGCTGCTATTCCCACAGTACAAACAACGGCGGAGGACATTTATTACGTACTGTAAACCACCATTACCGTGCATTATGAAGCCTACGATACGGCATCCGACAATGAATTCCAGGCAACAGTCGGTGTGAGAATCCCTACATGAAGTATTGGTATTACCTACGTGCCTGGGACCGTATTGCTGTCACTGCTGTGTACTGTAAAGACTATTGTTTATGCGCCTGGACATGTATCGCTGCAGCCGAAGCTATATGTATGTGGATTTTGTACGAAACCGATGGCCCTAGGCAGTTGCGACTAGAGGTCTTGTGTGTTACCTAGGTTGTATTGTTAAATAAACAAGCATCAAATGTGAATAGGTCTTGACTTTACGTATACACATCCCCCGCCATTAATAAATCAGGGACCGAGTGAAGTGAAGCAACAGTAACACGCTAGACTCACATTCGGTAGGACGTGGTTTCGAAACCTGGCCAGGCCATCCAGAATTCTGCTTATTATGGGGCAAACGCTGGGATGGTTCCTTAATAAAGGCCATGGCCGAATTCTTCCTCGGTTCCCTTCAAGTGCCTAGTTGTATGTTCCTGTGTCTAATGACCTCGCTTGCGACGAGACATTAAACATACAAACTAAACACGTGCATGTAGTCGTACTGTATTATTAGCGCGTAAATAAGTGTTACTATTGGCAAACGACATGTCGACAGTTGAAATTAATGTTCCCATAATGCAACACTGTTAGGCCATTCGTTTGCTAGCAAACATCTAACTAGGTGTCATATAAAGCATGCACTAAAAAACATGTGTGTACAGGCTATGCGAGCGGTCTACATGTCTGACACTAATACCACGTTATCGCGGCACCAAAGGTGCTATAGCAATGCGGTCCATTGAACCCCGAGACGAATTGTATAAAATATCTGAGTACTCCAAAACTTATCATTACATTTTTGTTAGCCAAGGTGCATGTTTTGCGTACAAAATGGAACGCTTTACGTGGCCGGAACTGACAGATAAGCTAATTGTCTACGGTGAGGCAGAAGGAAATGGATGAAAAGTGCAATGAATGTATAGAGATAGATTTCCGCACAGCGAGCAGCCACACCTCACCACATTTGCATTTGTGGAGCGACGTTTGAGAGAAAGTGGACGTTTGGAGGTGACACCACCAAATGCAAGGTGCAGACGAACAACGAGGACAGCCAGGTTTGAATAGGATATGTTGAGGCATGTTGAGAATAATCCACATGTGAGTACGCGTACTATTGCAAGAGTACTCAACAGAAGCCGCCGCACCATTGGTCGAGTGCTTCATGAGAAATTACTGCATCTGTTCCATGTACAACGTGTGCATACCGTGGGTGCTGCGGATTATCCTCGACACGTGGAGTTTGCAGCATGGAGGTGGTCTTCTTGGAGAGGAAGGCCTTTACACGCTTGAGATTTTGTGACTGTACTAAATTACAGTTTTCCAAAAATAGTAACCCGCCACAGTTCACAGAAAGAACAAGTGAAGTATCATACATAGTCTACCCTGTCGATGGTGATATGTTGTCTCCCGGCGTCACACTTAGACATTAGACAAAATGATGTAGTCGTACTAAAAGGAACAAATAAAACTAGCCCAGCGTATTTTTATTGGTTGTGTCCATACTAACATATCTACTAGTCTATATTCTGATAAAACTTAAATTAAAAACCCACACAAATTTAACTGCAGTCATGGTTATTTTCATCAAACCTGTTCCTATCTTGTAAATTTTTATTTTGCTAAGTCAAAAGCAAAAGTAATTCTATACTCCCATTAAAAGACTAATATTATATTACAAAACACATTCTTGTATGCACTAGTACTGAACACGTATTCCTGCAAACGAGAAAAGAATGGATCACATTAGGCGTGACTGCAATATATCCCTTATACTCCAAACAAAACATCTGGCAGGTGAAGTAGTGTTTCTAACTGCTCGTTCAGTAGTCACCGTTGCGAGAGAGGGAAGTTAAGAAAGGCGCAGAAAAAAAATTCATTGCCTCAACAATTTTGTGCATACAATCACCTCCACTGGAAAGCACATATCTTTATTTCTAGGGGGTAAGCCTGCTCATAGACTAAATATGAGGTATACCGCTTATTCGTCTTCTGCGCATGTACCCGTAATTGACCTACCCCAACCCTACACAACTGTCAAAGTCACATGGTCAACACTGATGAACGTGTTCGTTTACATCTTAATCTTTAAATGACAAGCACTATTATAGTAATAAAATACCTTCACCATTTTGAATTAAATTTAAAAGCATTACAAATTGGTTAGAGGAAGTATAAAAACATCTCTAAGCACTTGTTTACAAATCGGTTTTCTAACATAAAATCCAAACCACGCCGTTTTCGCTAGACGTTTAGGCAGAAAACCAGTTCAATGTTGGGACAGAGGCCGTTTGTGCGCAGCCAGCGAGATCGGTCTACCTCATCGTTGGTCTATGAGCCTGCTGGCCATGTATCCGGTGAAATGAAGTTCGTGCTATCAGATACGCAACTTGTTTAAACGGCTTAGTTCTGCGATTCACTCGAAGTAAACCAGTCCATTAAAAATGTGCGTGTTTAAGGTTAACCTCAGATAATGAACGAGCAATTACGCATTATCTCGTGTTAGCCTTTCAGAGATTCGCGTCTCCGTCGTACAGCCCTACCAGTAATGTATACGGGTAATGCCATTAACTATTACGTTATGATAGAGAACAAGAGTTCTGCGTTTGTAACGTTAACACATTTCGAAGTTCAGCAGACAGAGCAAGTTTAATCCGCCCCAACATAGCCCTGTAAGAGATGGTGCACGATAAATACTCTTTAAACATGCAAAACAATAGGCGTGATTCCATGATAAATAAAGCAACGCACAGTCAACAGCAAATTTTAATTTGTCTAGATGTCTGGGTGATTAACTTGTAAGTTCAGAGGTGATAAAATTTGGTTTGACTGCAAATACTTGCTTTTATTTGGGTATTTACATTAGTACTGAATTCGGCTGTTTGAATCATTTTACGGTAAACGACCTACGTACAAATCTGAAGCCAGCTTTTCGTTAGTGTTACAGTGGAAAGTATACAGCACACACGTTGCAGGTAACAAATAGCTATTGTTTGCTGCATATGTTGGTCGTTGCAAGTCTAGTCTGGACTTCACTACAATAGCCGTAGCTAATAAGTTCTGTTATTTGCCGTGTTGTGGCTCCCGACACAATCATGATTATAGCGTTGTGTAGGTCATTTATTTATATATTTAGAAATATGGAGCTACCAGAGGCCAGTCCTCTCTCATTTAAAGAACAGGTGCTTTACAAAATAGAAAAAGTGTACTAACATCCTAAATAATTTATTTATGTAATTATTTTGCTGACCTTATTTGAAGCCTCGTGATATAGACAGATATAACAAAAAATCTGCCATTTAATGTTTACGAGAAAGAAATGGAAACTATGCAGGTGGCATGAGCACTTTACAACAAATTTCCGTGATCTACAGAGCCGTCGGGTAGGTATATTTTTTCAAAGAAATACATTAATATGAAAACTACACTTAGGTTCGAAGTTATGGGCACAGTATTTGTTTTTAATTCCAAGACGAAACTGATCACTTCTGGCCGCAACTACCTTACCTCGCCCTAAATTCCTGAAAAGCAAATCGCAGCTCCGATTACAGTCCATACCGTTGTTAACTAAAGATCACACCTGATCCCCGTGATGATGCTCAAATCACGATTACCGCGCTCAAAATCAGTCATCATTCCGTAAAATACAATTTAGGTACCGAATATCGATCGTGATCACTTGATTACGGGTGACATTTAAACGACGGGTAAGCTGAACGATGTTGCCACTCACCCAACCCAAAAAGTTAGCACCCCAGTTATGTCCAACATCATTCAGTATCACAAATGAGACTACAAGCGCTCGCCACAGAACCTAGCCACCAAATCAACCACCGATATTAGCAGTCGCCTCGCTCAAAGAAGAACAATAATAAATCAGAGACTTCGCCCACAACAAATTTAAAGACATCGACAACACTGATATCACTCCTCTGTCATTGTCCACGAAAAATCATGTTGCCGCCAATATGTTTAAGCATTTGCACGTTTTACATGATAGCCTCTCCAACCACCACCAAATCCCGCATCCGCGATCATAACCAACACTCAATCATTATCTACCTCAGGTTTCAATTAATTGTCATTTTAACAACCTAACCATGTCATACAACAACCATTCTTGTTTCACTGGAAAGAAGATATGATTCAATCATAACACGAGCTGATACTAGCGACCTTCTCTCCGTCAAACCTCCGAGTATATCTTCATCACCGTAAGTCGGGGCCTAGAGTGTGAACCAATCTGCATCAACTACCAATGGTAACATCATTGCACCAATCTTCATACCAGAAAACCTCGCCACCTATATCACACAAAAAACTCATACCGCCACTTCTGTAAGCATTCCTTTGAACAACAATGTCCTGTAGCAAACCACAATAGGCTTAAACAAATAGGGCACTATTCCGAATAATACAGTTATCTATGAATGCTTATGAGCTGCAGCGAGATATTATACAATATTTTGTAATAATAATTACGGTCGCTTAAACAATTAATGCATATTAGGTATCAATATTTTACTAAAGAATTGGTGATGTGTAGTTATATATATATATAATCTATGTATGTGTGTGCGTGCGCTTATAATTGCGAAAGGATATAGCTTTGAATCTAGATGGAATCTATTTCCTCTTTAATCTTGGATTATATAGTTAGACTTAACACTAGAACGACGAAAGACTGCATGGAGGATAAGACTGTACCATAAGATTTCTAGTGAGTTACAGCCACAGTTGGTACAACAGCCCATGCTGCTGTATGTTCAAGATGGAAACTATTCGGGAGAAGTAATGAAAGTGTTGTGAGGGACGTAAGTTGACAAGAACTCAAAAGGGTCTGTTATTTATTTCGTTTGTGTATTTATTAAGTGCCTCATTGGTATAAATGTATTTAATGAAGTGGAATTTTTTTTATATTGAATACTGGATTTGAGCTGCGTCCATTGAGGTGTTGCATTACAAAGTACTGCATAATGGCCAGCATTATTTTTATTTCGTCATTCAATATTGAGAAAGATAGTGCATGTTGGAAGGGAAATTTTAGCACAACTTTATAATAGGCTTGTTTTCTTACACTGCATCCACATTTCATGTAGAATTGTGTACATAACAAAGAATGTAATGATGTATTACACAGAACCTTAACATTTCGCAATTCTGTTCACAAATGTGGAAAATACCTGTGCTTATGTATAGATTGGTTTATACATATTCCTATGTAGAAAAAAAATTGTTACGCCACATATTCGAACCGTAAAGCAAGGTCTTTATTGGAAAATATGATACCACCAATTCAATTTTCATTAAATAAAATAATCATATTCATTAGCAGCTAAGGTATATGTTCAGGGAGTTCAGCTATGTTCCTTCGTTTCTAGGCCAAAATGTTTAAAGAATGAAAAAAAAAAAAAAATACAGTGGAAAAATAGTTTGAATCTATACATAAAGAAGGAAAATCTCTACTAATAAATTGAAATAATTTATTTTGTTTGAATAAAAGTGTGCTCTGGAGGGCAGAGTTCACTTATTGGTTAGTTTCATCTTTTACTAACATGTAGCCTTTCATGCAGTGGCTTCAGCATTTCCAACACAGTGTCAATATCTGTGATTCATAGTTGTTGCTTGATAATCATGTCAGACGTTTGTCTCCCGGAAATTTAATTATAAAGTTTGCAGAAAATTCACATTTACATGTTCTCTTCCCCTCATAGTAGTCATAAGTCTCAGCTTCTTGACAGATCTATCTTTGGGCCACCCAAAATATTTTGTTCTTCAAAGTGCGGTACCTGGACCACTAATTAATCAGAAAGTCCAGTTGAAGTTCATCATGTGACTTCAGTCTTCACAAAAACGTACGGAAGGGGAGCTTTAGTCGAAAATGCCTTCAAAGGTTTCTAGATGAAAGGAGTGTGTCCGTTCAATAGAAATGTTTTTAATGGCGATGATGATTTCCTTCCCCCAAATATGACAAATATTTTGATGCTAAGATGAGTGAGTATCACCCTCATAGTGTGCATAGCAAAGACCTCGAATCATCCGAGTGTAATCCTACTCAAAGGTAGACGCATAAATCAAGTGTCATCAGTTATTCAGCTACAAAGTATAGTTTACCTTCAGTATAAAACTCTGCAAACTTCACGATACATATCCGTTTAAGTGATATCACGTGTTACAAGAGCATAACATTCAGTGCTGCCGCATGAAGAGAAAGAAGTATATTTGAGATTCAGAAATTCTTTTATTTTTGTACATAATTGCAGTGTCATAAAAATTTCTAAGCGAAAATTACGTAGTCACATCACACGCTGTGTTATAGGTTTACACATCAAATAACTAATTCTCAATTAAAAAAATTAATTGATAACCAACGCCATTATCAATGAAACCAAAAACTTATTTCCTTTCAAAATTAAAACCGTCTATCAAGAATCAGTCATGCATGATATTTCGATATAACATAACTTTGTGTAGACCTACTCATAACTTCTCAAGTAAGCCTCACAACTTCCGTACTACTCGTTCATATTGATCTACTGGAATTTAAAATACATACTGCTTTGAGAACAATAACATCTTGTTAACAATTTCTTTCTGAAGACCACATGAGCCATTCTAGATATAAAAGATAATAGTAAAGAATGAATGACATTCAAATTAAATTATACCATATTTTAATACTCTTATCACAGTCTAACTTGCAAGTCGTTATGCATAATAGAAACAAGTAAATATTGTCTCAGCATCTAAGCTGCTAACGACAAGGAAAAATCTTCAAGTAGTTACAGCTGAGTAAATATGAAACTTTTGTATTGTTTCAGAGCAATATAAAGACTTTACGGAATACGTGTACACGCGTTATGGATGGAAGTAAAACACAAGTTCTTTCAGAACTCCTCTCTCTTGTTTAATTGATGAAACGCAGTGATGCACAGTAAAATAATTAAACGTCAGCCTTGGCATGACCACGACCAATTCACAGCGGTGAACTGACAAACCATAGCAGTCCCTTTCAGAAGTGGAGCCGCGGTGGTGTGGTAGACAGACTGCTCGCCTCTCACCAAGGCAAACCAGGTTCAATTCCTGGCTCGACCATCCGGAGCTTTACATGCAGGAAACGTGGCGGACATTGCGGGTTTACCCGTTATGCTCCATTTTCGCCGTCCTTACATTCCGCAGCTGCTCCATTTCCACCTCATTTCACCCACACCGGCTGTCAAGACCTCTGAGTTGAACGCCGAAGAAAAAGAACCCTCTTAAATCAACTCAATCCTTTCACAAGTCCACTGCGGACTGGAATGTCGCCTAAAAATCAGTTTCTGGGGGGTGTTGATACTGTGACGTGGACCTGACCTTCAGCCCGGTCGGAAGACCTTTGCGTGTGGCGCAGAAAGATCACGGGCGGCGGGCGAGGATGTGTCGATACATGGACGCCCTTGACCTCAAGTGTGTCACGGCGGGCGTCGTGCTAGAGTCCCCCGAGGTCTCCCGGCGCCACGTCGTGGAGGAGGGTGCCTCTCCCCCCTGGCGTCGGGACGACTGGCGCCGCTCCCAGTTGCCCGCCGTCGTTCTCTCCTGTGTCGTCGCTCCCTGCCAGCTGCCCACTGCCACGCCAAAGAGTAGAGTTTCATTACAAGGCTAGCCAAAGGTCGGATGCTTTATCACCCCCAGATCAATGCTCTTTCTGGGTAATGCGGGTGGTACAAGAGAATTCCTTTACTTTTCCTGTTAATTTCCTCTTTCTCTCTTCTGGCCTTCGATTTGCTAGCGGGACCACGTAATTTTCCACACATTTGATATTTATAATTCACTAGCGACCTGCACCAGCCTCGCTCGGGTGCGATTTACAAATATGGCGTTGTTTAGGTTTACAGCAAGTAATTGCATGTTTAAGGTAACTAACATACGTTAAGTACTGCTGTTTTCTAAAAGCCTTCGTAAATGAACTTTAAAAATCAGTAATTTTTACTATGGTTCATCCTTAAAAGATAGACATATGCTGTCGCGGACTTTTTTGTAAATTTTTTGAAGTCTACAATTCTGTAGGACATTAATTTGGTCTGTGTCTTATGGTTTAGTCAGTGTAAGCCATGTAAGTGCCCGAAAAGAGGCTTTTCCCGACTGAATTATAAAACGTCGACATTTCTCTACTATCCTTACATTAAATACTAATTTATTATACACTTGAATATTCATCAAGAAATTCTCTAAATGACGGTGAAAACCGCATCAAAATCCATCAAGTTGTTTAGAAACCTTAGCCGAATACACAGACACACGTGGCGGGCGAATTTGTTTTATGCTATCTATAGATTGACATCCAAGTATAGGCTGTTCAATATAAATTGAGCACTTTTGAAAGCCCTGCTTGGGATATACTTATTTAATTACAATGTATACATCCACCATGCCTTGGTACCGATCACTTTATTTGTGCGTCGGTCACGCGAAACTGTGAAATCATTAGAAAAGTAAATATTTTACAGCTTTGCTGAATATTAAACTTAACATTATAAAAAAAAAAAACAGAAAGAAAATGGAATCGTTGTATCATCCACAAACGTATGCCTAACCAATTTTATTCAACGTTAACAAATGCAACTCGTTCCCCTCCGTCGTTACCAACTTTACTGGGCTCATGCCAGATATCGTGGCGGTTAAAATATATGTACGAAGGACCAGTGACATTTTCCAGTGGTTGACTTCCAAAGTGATCACTTTACCACGAACAGCCTTTAGCCTGTAGCAGTATTGTGGCGCGGATAGCCTGCCATCCACCAAGCTTTCCGCTCTTCCCGGAACCTATTATACTTTATATCTACGTCATTATGTAGCCACACAAACAACTTGACTAATTAACTAACGTTATACTTTCGATTCGATCCCTTTGTCTCGGAATCCAGCGAAGAGGAGGGCATCCGGACATCTTTTCAATCCAACCCCCTCCCCCCTTCCCTCGGTCATTCCTCATAAGATAGTCCTTTAGCATGAATATTGTCTAGACCGTGTTCCTTTTCCATTGCTGTTGTATGCATAACACCTGGTTAATCGCCTCGGTTTTTCTTTCTGAGTAGCATCAGTTCTTTGTTCATTACTGGGTTTTTCATATGTTTTATCTTAAGTACATCAAAGTGGAGAGCCAGGGATCCCCCTCTCCCCCCTTTTTTCCAATTAACTAGCTGCCTGGGGATAAATCCTTTTAAAGTTTTGCCGATAAGCAGACGAGGACATCCAGGAACGTTTCTGTAACATTACCACATCATGAAACTGAGTAGGTGTCTTTAATCAAGTTCTGTCTAAACCATACGTCGAGGGACCACCGGCAGCTTCTGGGATCCAGACGCTGGTGTCTGGCCACTGTCGCCAGAGAAGGAGGATTTTGTTATAGAATGGGCAAGCCCTTGCTGTGGCACCTGTATGAACGCATCAGCATACCTCCAAGGCGAGCGAGGTCGCGGAAGCGAAGCGCCCCCGAAGCAATCAGGACACGAGCCGCAGGAGAAGTTTGCAAACAAACGAAATAATTTATAAACCACCAAGTATATAAGGAAGCCAAGGAGTTAAGATCGGGGCTAACAACATCCAGCTGACGACGGGGCAACATGGACCAGCAGATGGGGTTTCGTCTGCCGTAGCCGTAATAGCAATCAGCCTTCAGCATCACAAAGGCAAAGCCGTTCCGGCAGTTAGGAAGATGACTCTTAGTTCGATGCGTGGCTGCTTTAGTAGATAGTTTATAAATACTTACAGGTAAAGAGTAACTTAACGTAACACTCTCCCCCGGTGCAGTTTAAGGTAATTACGTAAAATGTAAATGGTTTTATAGTTTATAATGTAACAGGATATAAGCTTTTAATGGTTTTAATTACATGACGTAATTAAATAATATTGTGGTTCTCCATCAGAGTTACATTTCCCCACATAGCTTGTGTGATCCCCATATGGGAAAGCAACAGCTGTAAAACTATTTTTTTTATGAGTTGGTAGAACTCAACTATACTTTCTAAAAACATATCAAAAACATATCTAAATTTACTTAAAAGGTTAGATCTACTTCTTAATAAGCCATGTCATTCACTTACACGAAAAGATCCCATTGGTTATAATATGACCTACTTGATGACTTACTAAGAAATGGGGGGTGATCCAACAATACTTTCTACGAGCAGAAATGTCTAGCCATCTCTATACGGTATACTGCCAGCCAAGAGCGACGCATTAGATAGCTACAGTAGTCTCAAGGCTCTGATTAATGTGCAGTATTTTTAGTCTACATGAGATTTAAGAGCGGTGATTGCATCACTTTGTTGGGTAATGATAAATATATATTGCATGCCTGCATACTATTAAAATATTCTGCACCAGACTTTTTATATCAAATAGTTATGCGAAAATAAACCATTTTCATTCTTAAAAATACATTTTATAGGTAAACAGGGAGAGATGAAATTTATAATTACACTGGTCACGTATCATGAAAGCAATTTAAACGAAGATGATTTAAAAAAAAATGAGTAAATTTGTGTCTCATGTACAACCAAAAGATAATAAACAAATACAATATCAACTTCTACAAACTAAGAAATGCATTGTCCTTAGCACAAACAACATTAGAGAATTCCACAAAAATAGCAAATAAGTGTCACAAAAAATAACGAATTTACCAAATGACCAGGCACAAACAAATAGAGACGAAGCGATATAAGTACGGAAATACTTAATCACGCTGGGTGATCGCATATCGCTCAAAAGAGAGAATAATATAAATAAAATATGTACAAGACTTTCTTACATAAACAACAAAACAAAGGCCCAGAGGAAGAATGAATAGGAAATAAACATAAACAGGAGACTTTTGATTGTTACTAAATAATTTCTTTGATTTTATTCATACTCAAGACAAATTAAAATATAATTTTAACAAATAAGTCTTGATGAAATTAAGTGCGCAAAACATAAAATCTGAGCACATAATAGAGACCACGCAATACAACATTAAAAATTAATCCTTGAAAAATCTTTGGGGAAGAAAACGCGATAGTAAATTAGTTTAAATCACATCATGATTATTAATTAACTTCAGTTAAAACATCAAAAGTACATCTTTGATGCTCGCAACTTAAAAAATATTACAAGGGGTTCTCTTTACAAAAGATAAACTAAATAAATTACTCACAAATACGAAATTAAATTAAATATGTCCACAACAAATGTAAGCTGCCACCCCAGTAGAAAACAACAAGCAGATAACAGTTGGCCAGCTGTTGGCACAGGTGATACACGTTCGCCCACATGATTGCAAGTGTTTTCTTATGTGGTACACAATAAGACTACGTGAACTGTATTTGCTTGGGAAATATTTTTGATGTGGGTCATTAAACACAAAATGATTGACAGAATTTAATGTATGGCCCTCAAGCAAACATCAGTGAATCACCCACTGGCATCCTAGAACACGTGGGAAACATGTGGCTGATGCATGCCGAAGAGTATGAAGATAATATAATTTTTCCATATAAAACCCTTATGTGGTAGACAGGTTCGATTCTGATAGTTTGGCATCATCATGTGGCCAATCACGGGCCACTTATCACAAAATGACTGACAGAATTTCATATGTGACCCTCAAGCAAACATCAGTGCAACACCCACAGGCATCTTAGAGTATGTAAAAACGTGTGGCTGATATATGCCAAAGGGTATGATTATTTTGCGCATAAAGCCCTCGCGTGGTAGAATGGTTCATTTCTGATAGTTGGGTATCATCATGTGGGAAATTGTGGGCCATTTAACACAAAATGACTGACGGAATTTCATATATGGCGCACAAGCAAACGTCTGTGAAACATCCACAGGCATCTTAGAGTATGTAGAGAATGTGTGGGTGATGTTTGCCAAAGAGTAGATAATATAATATGTTTGTTCATAAAGCCCTCACGTAGTAGAACAATTCATTTTTGATAGTTAGACATCATAATGTGGGCCCCAAGTAGCAAACAACAAGCATTTAACAGTTGGCCAACTGTTGTCAGTGGTGACAACGCTCGCATTTATGACTCTTAGCATTTCTTATATGGCTGACAATCAGATAATATAAACAAAAGTGACAATACCTATTTTACAAATACTCGTAATGTGGGTCAATGCTCTCACGACGATTGTTAGATTTCAACAGACGCCCCACAAGCAGATGATAAAGGAAGTGCTAACTGTTACTCACTGTTGGGAAAATATTAGCAGCATATTTATGGGTCATTTACGGCATGCTAACTGTTGTTCACTGCTGGGGAAATAATAGCAGCATACTTACCGCCTTTTTGGGATATGCCAACTGTTCCTTATTACTGAAGAAACATGATCAGCAAGCTTATGTCCCATTTATGGCATACCGACTATATGTTGTTGTGCAGTAGCAAATAGCATATGGGTATTAAATTGATTTTTTTATTTCATGTGTATATGAAGTAAAATTATCACGTGGCATTGCTAGTAACAGGAAAAAATAATTTTTAGACCAAAAACCTGCAAATCATAACACGCAAAAAAAGAAGCATTATTTTGCATTTCAAATTATACCTGAAAGTAGTCCGAAACTAAAATACTAGTCTTTTAAACAAAACACTTAAGTACCAGTATTGACTCGCGATACTAATATTGTCTATATAGCAAAGCTAGTAATGCACTATGTAAGTGAAGTAAGTATTCAGATTTACCTAAAAGGTCGTAGTAGAGTAGTTGATAGCATACTTCACTGTAAACGAAAGTTTTGTGAGTTCGATTATAGGGTTATCCAAAGTAATTTACTAATTGTGAAATAAAGCTGAAGATAACAAATATGGATATGGTAAATACTTCAATTTTATTCAGGTTAGACACAATTATTTTTTGGTTTTGAAAATGCATGGCAAGCTGCATCTATGTGGGCCATAAGTGGCCAATAGCTGGGCCACATGTGGCTTACCAACAGTTGGCTAGCGACATGTGGTTTACTTACGGTAGGCCAGAAGCAGAAAGCCATAAGTGGCCTGCTTGTGGTTAACTTACAGGTAACTCTTGTTTTCCCAAACATCAGCCAACAGTTCATCAAGAAGTGGTCCGCTTGTGGTTGACTTGTGGTCAACTCTTGGTTTACCAGATATCAGCCGACACTACATCCAGAAGTGGCCCGTTTGTGGTTAACTTACAGGGAACTCTGGTTTTGCCAGACATCTGCTGACAGTTAAATATCCGTATGTGACCCACGCGTAAACACATCATACCACAGTCATCATTCATCATGTGTGCCACATTCATCTGTGGGTGCATTCCGCTTCTTGAATGCCTATGGACGCCACATGTGAACTGTTTGTTCACAATCAGGTCTGCACTTGTGGGCCAACAATATATGTTGCTACTGGGACAAGTGCTTAATGAAGCCAAAGTTCCGGTGACCAACTTAGATGAATTCAGAAACAGGCAAAAGTAACAAACTAAAACAAAGATAGGCATTGCCACCAGTAGAGAAAGGACAGACAACGTCCATTAAAGGTCAAACATAAAGAAACACTCCATTCTAAGACGTGCGTGCAGAAAAGGTTAGGCTAACACCTGCAAAAAGAATCTAGACGACACGTGCAGTAAAGGTCAGCCCAAGACGTTCACCCTCATAGAGAGGGGAAACAGAAAAATATCGAAGTGACGAATTACGTGTTGAAACAACAAACTAAATAAATTTAAAAAAATATTAACACAGTTAACTATTAAAATCTAGTGTTAACCACATGATGGCCAAAATACAATAACGCAATACATGTAATGTAGTAGGCACTAAGTGCCGAAAAACGCTATCACAGCCACAGCGCAGTACGAACACAAGATGCTTGCAACACGCCGAGGTGAGAAATGCTTGGAAAATGTTACGTGAAGTATGCACAAGTGCCAAACAAGAAACAAACGAAAGTATTATCTTCTCAACGACAAATGTCGCAGGCTATCCAGAAGAGGGAAAATATCACATGGACATAAGTTCATTTTTTATTTGGTAAAATATGGCAAGAAAACTGCAATAACTTCAGGCTGCAGGAAAGTAAGTGAGACGTAAGCCTGAGAATGCAACAATCGACGGAATTCGCAATGCACATCCGTCTGGTAGAGAAACAATAGCAAGACACGCTGGTCGTCAAGTGACTATCGGGATTACAAACGTAGCTTTCCATTACAGAAATAAATATAAATTAAATCAAAGTACCGAGAAATATATGTAAACCGTAAAATAGTTGCAAACATCGATAAACTGAAATGCTCAAATAACACATTATACATGCTTTAATAATCCATTAAATCAAAATATAGAAAATATTAACCATACTGAGTTGTCATAAATAAATACCGGTCAAATAGAACTCAATAAATAATTAATCAAATTTTGTATTGGTCAAATGGAGATTGAAATCATTACTGCATTAAATAAACACAGGAACATAAAAATATAATTACTGATATTACTTGTAATCATTTTTCAATAAATTAAATATTGAAAATGAGTTCAGTAGAGGTATAGTGCCGATCCTGGCGCACCGCTTATTTACATCGAAATATCAAGGTTTTTGCTCCAAAATCAAGGTTTTTGAGGCTAAATTTAGGGTCTAAAATTTTTTTAAAGGTAGCTCTCAAAAACAAACAATTTGCCTCGTCGAAAATAATGTAAATTTAAGGAAAAATCATGCAAATTTTGAATTTTTTTAAAAATCGTCGTGAAGGATTTGTGACGATTAAAGAAAAAAAAACAGCAAATTTAAAGAAAAAACATGCAAATTTATCGCTTTTCAAGCACTTATTCCCGTTTTTTTAGAAATGTCAATTTTGCGAGAGAGAAATTTAAATTAAGCAAATTTATGTAAAATCAAGCATATTAAAGCTTAAATCAAATAAAAAGATACAAATTAACAGAATTCAATTTATTCAATGATTATAATATCATGCATAGTTTTTCCATTTTTCCTTTCTTTTAAACCTTTATATGAAACAAAATTTTTTTCTCATTTATCAATTTATATAATTTTCATCCATTATCTTCGCATAGTGATCTCGTAAAGTAATTTTATACCTATTATCTAGAAGACAATACATTTTTTTACCGAAGTTAGATTCATTAATTCGAAAATCTGTGGCTTCATACCACTTATCAGTTTCTATATCCAATAGTTTAGTGAATTCATATGAATTGTTCAACTTGTTGAGCAGAACCTCCCTTCTTGTGTTTATTCAAAAGGAAAAAATTATTAAAGAAAAATATATTTTCATTCTCATTTTAATTTTTTTTTCTGTATAAATAAAATGGAAATAATGAAACATGTAAGCAATGTAAAACGCGTGGTAAAGTATTAAACATAGAAAGTTTTGCACCACATGAACACACAAAAGATAAGCATTTTAATATCTGTAAAAAATGTAATAATGAATATGCTAGTAGTCGTTATGAGTTAAAAAAAGAGAAAGTAATGTGTGAATGGGGAAAATAGGTTTATAATGCATCTCTCAAAAAGCACAAAAATAGCCAATCACACAATACAACATTAGATAATTTAAATGAAATTCACCACGATAACTATCCAACAAAAACATGTAAAGTGTATAATGAGAACAAATCTACAAAATTATTTTCTCCTAATAAAAATACTAAGGACAAGCATGAAAATATATGTAAAATTTATTTTAGTGAATATCTTAAAAATAATTATTATCTTAACAAGAAGTTAAAATAAAGCTTTCCAATAATATAAGCACTTATCGAGTTTTCGAATTATCCTTATTTTACCATTTCTTTAGAAATTTTTATTTCTTATAAACAAAGAATTATGGCGACGAACAATCTAACAGCTGAGTTGAGCCATAGAACAGTGAGCGATTTGAGAATTATGGCTAGATATTTTGAAATTAAATATCGACACAGGTTAAGAAAAAAACGAATTGATTAGAGCTATTATAAATGAGGAAAGAAAAAGAAACTTTGAAAATTTACCCTTTTCAAAAAAGGGGGACATAAAAAATAGAAAACCTAAAAAACATTAAAGAAAATATTCCCATTCTCTAATAATGTATTTATTAAGCCTAAAAATATAAGCAAGCCGGTAACAGAATGGATAACAAAGAATAATTCTACAAATTTACCTTTGGCTGATGCTAAGATCGATGAATTATATCCCAAAGATAAAAAAGAATTAAAAGAAATATTTCCATTCTCTAATAATGTATTGTTAAGCCTAGAAATAAAAGTAAGTGGGTAACAGAATGGATAACAAATTCACCTTTGGCTGATGCTAATATCAATTAATTATATCCAAAAGATAAAAAAGAATTGAAATAAATATTTCCATTCTCTAATACAGTATTTGTTAAGCCTAGAAATAAAAGAAAGGGGGAACATGAATGAATGGATAACAAAGAATAATTTTACAAATTTACCTTTGGTTGATTCTAATATCAATTAATTATATTCCAAAGATAAGAGAGAATTAAAAGAAATATTTCCATTCTATAATAATTTATCTTTTAACAGAAGAAATACAGGACTCAATAAAAATCACTTAATAAAGCTTTTAAAGGTGGAATATCAACTTATAATATTGAAAATTATTTTAATTTATTACAACCTAATCTTTTTTAATTTCAGCAAAAAGAAAAGGTATTTGAGATAATACACAATAATCTCAGGACATTTAGGAGGCTAAGAACTAATACTAAATTATATATCAATTGTCATAAGCAAGAGAATAAGCAAGTAGAATCATTTACATTTCAATTACCCAATTATACAATATTGAATGAAGGAGAAATCAAAAGGATTTATAAATTCATAAAACAAGAAATAATTACACAGTTATCTGAATTTCTAAAAAGAGGCTCAGAATGGACTTTAGAAAGAATAATAGGAATACAATTAGCTTTAGATAAGTATAATTAATTAAATGGAGCAACATATATAGAACTACCAAAATTTATTAAGAATAAAAAAGCCTGCATAAATGTAAAGAATAATGATCAAAAATGCTTTCTTTGGGCAATAAAATCTGCATTGTTTCCAGCAGAAAGAGATCCTCAAAGAGTTACTAAATATAAAAATGTGGGGCTTGGAATCGATAAAGTAATAAATATGAATAGCTAATAAAAATTGATGACATACCAAAAATATACAATCAAATTTATACATCTATAAATGTTTACTCTATTGAAGATGAAGGTAAGAAATCCATGGTATATCCACTTAAACTTTCAAAAAATAAAACTATTTTAAATACGATAAAAATTCGCAGTACTGTTGGATAAAACGATTTATCGAAACTGCTTTCAGCACAAAAAAAAACCAAAAGCATAAAACTTATTTAAGTGATATGTGTCTTCGATTCTTTACATCGCAAGAAAAATTAAATAAAAATAAAGAAGACTGCTCTAAAAATGAATAAGTAAGAGTCCATATACCTTCGAAAGAAGAGCAAATATTTTTCAAGAATTACAAACATACAATAAAAGTTCCTTTCGCAATATATGCCGATTTTGAATCAATTTTAAAGAAAATATCAAAACCACCAAACCTAATCCAAAGGAAATAACTAAGTTTAAATAAATTAAAGAATATGCACTTTTAACAGAAGATGATATTGATAATGGTATTTATAAGGAGATACTTAAACAATGATGTAATCTTACTAATAAACAAATAAATAACATTGATTTAAAGTTAAACGACGAATCATATACAATGAAATATCAATTACACGAAGCATCTGGTTTTGCTATTATATTGTATCTAGTTATGGTGATTATAAGCCACCAGTTGTATATCGAGACCCAAATGCATATAAAATGTTTATATAATTAATAAAAAGGGAAGTAGAAGAAATTGGGGAAATATATTCACAAATTGAACCAATGCATCCACTATCAAAAGAAGAAAGAGTGGCATATAATACATCTAAAAAATGTACTGCATGTGAATATAGAGAAGAGAAAAAAGAATTATGTCGTCATGATCACATATATGGAAAAGTCATTAATCATGTATGTAATAATGGTAATCTACAATTAATATTGCCCAACTTTGTACTAATTTATTTCCATAATTTAGCTGGGTATGATGCTCATTCATTTATTAAAGAGTTAGGCTATAAAGAAAAAATATAGATTTACTTGCAAGTAATGAAGAGAAGTTTATTAGTTTTGAAAAAGAAACAGAAAATTTAAAAATGAAATTTATAGACACATTTAAATTTATGGCCACTAGTTTAGCTAAATTATCATAGAATTTAAGTAGAGATCAACTGAAACACACTCAAAAACATTTTCCAAAAGATCAAGTAGATTTAGTCATTAGAAATTAAACGAAACCGATATTCCACGAAAGAGTGAATTTTATAATAAATTAAATGAATCTGGCATAGCTGACAATGAATATGAGCATGCAAACTTATATGGGATCAATTTAATATTAAAAATCTTGGCAAATATCATTATTTATATTTAAAAAATGATGTATTATTGCTAGAAGATATATTCAAAAATTTTATAAATTTGTGTATAAATACATATTACTTAGATCCTGTCTTGTATTTTACTGCACTAGGATTATTAAGGGAAGCAATGCTTAAAATAACCAAACAACCACTAGATTTATCACACAATTATGATATATTTTAATGGTGGAAAAAGGTATTAGAGGAGGAATATTGCAATGGTGTAAGCGATATATTAAAGCCAACAATAAATATTTAGATGATTTTAATCCAAATCAAGAGTCCAACTAATTAGCATTTCTCGATGCTAATAATTTATATGGTTGGGCAATGTCTCGATATTTACCATATGGTGGTTTCGAGAATTATACAGCACTTCATTTTTAGAATGAACATATATTAAATTTGGATGATGATTCAAAATATGGATACATTTTAGAAGTTGATTTATATTATCCACAAGAACTGCACAATTGGTATAAAGATCTTCCACTTTGCCCCGAAAATAACGTATTTCAAGGTACAAATTAATCCAAAGTATTGACATTATATAAAGAGAAAAGTATGTAATTCAATATTGTAATTTAAAACAGTGTCTAAAGAATGGCTTAAAACTTACTAACATACATAGAATATTAAAGTTTAATCAGCCTGATCGGCTGACAAAGTATGTAGATTTGAATGCAGAGATAAAGGATTAATGCCGAAAATGATTTGAAAAAGACTTTTATAAGCTCATGAATTATTGTTTGGTAAGACAATGGAAAAAATAAGAAACTGAGTAGATATAAGATTAATATCAGATGCAGAAAAATGCGAAAAATTAATGTTAAGACCAAATTTTAAGAAAACATTTTATATTTAATGAGAATCTTGTGGCCCTACATGTGAATAAAACAAATGTAAAATTTAATAAGCCAATTAATGTTGGTATGACTATTTTGGAAATATCGAAAGAGTTAATGTATGAATATCATTATAAAATTATGAAACCTGAATATGGCCATAAAATAGAATTATTTTACCAAGATACCGATTCGTACATTTATAACATAAAACAGAAGATACTATATAGAACATACCTCAAATAAACAAGAAAATTTAAGGTATGATAAAAGATGAATGTAATGGCAAAATAATGAAAGAATTTGTTTGTTTAAGAGCAAAAATGTATGCACATATAGTTGATGATAAAGAAAACAAAAAATCTAAAGGAGTGAAGAAATGCACTGTTAACAAGTGAATTACTTTTGATTATTATAAGAAATTTTTTTTTAAAGAGAAAATACAATATAGAACAATGAATTTAATACGAAGCAAAAAGCATAAAATATATTTAGTAGATGTTAATAAATTAGCATTAAGATCTTACGATGACTAAAGGATTATACTAGAAAATAAAATCAATCCAGTGCTACATGGTTACCAGAACATGGAATCTTAAACATCTTTAATTTCCATAAGAATGTCGATATTAGCACCATCAATATTAATCAGTTTACCATTTTCGTCCTAATTTCTAAAACAATGTGATTAAATCACTCATTATTTATGCCATAAAAATTGGATGTGGGGGCTTATAATTAACATAATCTCGATAACCAAACATAGTTTTTGGTGGAAAACTAGCAATTATATCAGTTTCTAAATGATTAGATTGTCATACTTTATGGACATTCTATATGCCAAGTTACAGTGAATATTTATTGTTTAAAATTGATTATAATTAGGCAATTAATACCTACAACATTCTTTTCTTTTTCAATGGTCATATTTCTTTCAAACCCAAGAATATCAGATTGTTGATCATCGAATTTAATATCAAACTTAGAATTAATCGATATTCTATTTTTCACATAATCTGCTGTTCAATGTTGTTTGTTGAAAATGGTTCAATCGAATATATAGTTTCTTTTAATGATTCAATATTGTATTGACCTCTGGGGATGGTTACAACTTCATTTTTATCAACAACAGGACTCAATTTTTCAATTGCCATTATAGTATTGTTGTCTGTGTTTGGAGATAAACATTTTTTATCACCTTAAATACTTTATTATCTACTAATATAAAAAATGATCTAATTTAATTAAAAGTAGCAGCTAAAGCAGCCTATACAGCGCAAAGTCGATTGGGGCATCTGTGTTTGGGCCTGATAAAATAAGGGCCTTAATTTTTTGTCCTAGTAACTGTGAAAAACTAATTTGATGATTAATTTCATTTATAATTCAGGTTGGCTAAATTTCAATAAATTGTATGTTTGCTCGAAAAGTTTGAATCAGCCCAAATATATTCAGTTATAAAATTATTTGGATGAGGCATTAAAAAAATTAAAAGTTAGAGAAAAATGGCATACTTTTTCAATAATACTGAGGAAATAGTCACTTTATATCAATGTGAAGATGAATCACTGGTTATCTTCGATGATGTCATTCTATAAAATCAAGACATCAGGGATTATTTTACAAGAGGACGACACAAAAATATTGATGTTTTCTATTTAGCTCAGACAATTACAAAAATTCCAAAACAGTTGGTATGTGTGTGTATTTAGACAAGATGATACTAATTTAAAATACATTTATAATCATTTTGTTGCGGTGACATATCTTACGAGAAAGTTAAAGATATTTTTGCCAAGTGTTGGGATGAAGATTATGACTTTATTATGTTAGATTTAAGTAAAGAAATGAAAGAAAGTATATAAATAAAATCAAAAACATTATTATTTTCAATACATTTTACAAAAAATGATCCAACTATTTAAAAAATGTTTTATGAACATATAAAACCTATTGTTGAATGAAAAATGTAACATTGAACATGTTTTTTATGTTATGTTTTAAAATATTTAATTATATAATAGTATTTAAAAAACACAAAACAGCTATTTTATTAATCCAAGAATTATGAGAATTATCAAAATCCAATCATTTTACATAAATATTATCACCTTTTTTTTTATAACTTTTTCGACCAAATATTCATAAGGATAGTTGGTTTTCATAATTTTGTATTCATAAAAACTGAATTTTATTTATTTTCCATGGGCATCTTTCAGTTTGTAAGTTGGTAAATCATTGTTTAAAACCTCAAAAATAGTAAACATTTCTGTGCTCCAATTAGCTGTATAACCCTTTTCAAAGATTCATTTACTCTTACTCATACCGACGATACTGCTAACTTTATATTTCAGTTTAGTAATCACATTTGCAAACTCTTGTTGTCTTAAATATTTTTCATTTGTTTTATTAACTTCAATCAGCTTCATACCAATGGTTCTGTGTTTGGTATTATTGTATTCTTTCACTAAACCATCTAATATATTTACTCATTTGTAATTGCCATTTAAATCAAATTTCTTCCACATTTTGTTCTTTATTGTACAATTATATATTTCTACACAACTGGCTTTAAGTTCACTGTATGTAGAATAATGGCTGTTGTTATATTTTTGCATAAGTTCATTAAATATTTTATTATAAAATTCTAAGACATTATCGCTTTGAATATTATGTGGTTTTCTTTTCAACAATATACATTCTAAGGCATTAGCAACATTCTTGGCTGTTTTGTCTTTAATTGGTATAGCAAATGCAAATTTGAGAAAACATAAATAATTGTCATAATATATTTGTATCCATTATTTACATGTGCTATGCCTTTTAAATTTCCGGTATCCATCTCAAGATGATCAATTTGCCATAAATCACCAATTCTATATGAAATTACTTTTCTTCTTGGAAAAATTTTCGTGCAGGTTTATATAGTTCATTGATTATGCCTTCTCTTACTTTGGGTAAACTTTTATTTTAAGAATGTTGATTTTTTTTTTAGAATTACATATCTAGCATATACTTTTATGAACAAATTGTCCAAATTTTGTATATTCATTTTATATATTATTATTCTTGGTGATGTTCTTGCACTTCAAACACCTAGTTTTCTCCATTAATAGTATATATATATAGTTAATCTATATATTTCACGAATATCCCTATTGTTGTCAACATCCCATCAACAAAATAATTAGATAACTTTTTTATTTTAAAATAAAAACTCTCCTTTGTTAACATCAAAAGGGTTACTGTAATCTATTTTCTAATTCCCTTAATAACAGTTAGAGTATCATCAGGTAAATTATCAGTAATTATTTTATAATCAGTACAATCCATCAAAAAAGAAAAGAAATTTACATCGTCCATGCAAAAAAAAAAAAAAAAATTTTTTCCCCCACTTTCCCCGTAAATAAAATGTATGAGATTTTTCTTCCTTAAATTTTTCTACTGATTGGTTTAAATTTTGTAATTTAAGATCTAACTCTCTATCAGAGTCTTCTTTGCTTTTTACAACTTTTGTGTTAACAAGTGTATCACAATAACTGAAAACTGATTTGTTAAAATTTTGAAATTGATCAGATATTTCTTTATCGAAATATCTTCTATTGACCGCATCTTTTCCATCTACAGGATCAGTCATATTATTAATTCTGCGATTATAAATACAAACATAATCTGTTGTATAAATAAAAACATTACTAAGTTGATCTCGTAAAGCAGAAACAATAGTATTGTATTTTGAATCTACACATGTTTCTAATCAGAAACACTAGTATTGTATTGTGAATCTACATATTTTTTAAATGCATATTCGACTATATTTTTATCAAAAAATATTTTATTGGGTGCATCATCTCCATCTATAGGATCAACCAGCTAGTAATTCTACGATATTGAAAAGAAACATAATTTTTTTTACAAGTAGAACTTTACTTATTTGATCTTGTAAAGCATAAGAAATTGTTTTGTATTTTGAATCTAAATCTGTTTTTAAGGCGTAATGAGAAACAATAGTTTTATATTTCAAAGCTACATCCTTTTTTAATGCATGATATGCTATATGTTTACCAAACACATTTTTATTGACCACATCTTTATTATTTATAGGTTCACCCATGTTAACAATTCTGCATTCTAGAAAAGAAACATAAGATTTTGTATAATCAAAACAGTTAGATAGTTCACTCTGTACAGAAGAAACACTGGTATTGCATTGTGAATCTACATATGATTTTGAAGCATAGCCACTAGTGTCAAAAATGTTATTTAAAGTTTTATTAATGGTTTCCCAAATACATCTGTCGGTTAATAACATAGAAATGCTATCATTAAAACTTAAAATCTTTCGAAAAAAAGATATAACACGATTAAACACAGATGCCCACAAATAACCGAATCAAAATTCTGAATTCGATCATCACTGTAATAAACATTTCTCTTTTTGAAATAATTAGCTAAATTAGTAGGAACATTGCCTCCAAAAGAATCAAAATAGTAAAGTCGTTATTTTTTAAAAAATAGCAAACCGAACGAGTACCCCGATTTGTTGAAATGTGAGAATTAACCACAGCACATTCATTTTTTAGCATTCTTTTTCGTAATTCATCAATCATTAAAAATTTCTGAGATTTTCTATATTTATCACTTTTACATATTTTGCATTATGGATATTAGATAATGGGGATATATTCAATCTTTTTGGTCTCCCTCTTTTTTTTTGCAACTAAACCACTTCCTTATTTATTTTCCATGGCTAAATTGTGTCTCTAATGTTCTTCTAATTCTTTTTTATTTTTCTAGTTTGTTCGAAAGAATTATAAATTGCACTAGCTCCTCCAGCTAAGGCAAGAAGTGCGCCTACAGCGACAAGTATAATAGGAATAATTCCTCTATGGTGTAAACCACTTTCAGATTTTTCTTTGGCCATCTTTTTGACTGTTGGTAGTGATAAAGTTAGTTTGAAACTTTTACCTTCTTTAATTATTTTATTTTTCGCTCAATTTGATCTTTTGTTAACAATGTATGTATACCCAATTCTTTTAATTCCTCAAAGGGATTATCTAAAGTTATATGTGTTATCTTCATTTATAAGTAAAAATATTTACATAATTAATAAAACATTTTAATTACCCAACCAAGACTTATTTTTGTTAACATAGTTGGGGCAACAGCAGCAGAAGCAATTTTTTTAACCAATTGGTTTTTTTTATCTAACATAATTTCTTTAGCTTCTTTTTGTAAAATTTTATAGGCTTCATGTCTAGATCATCAATCTCTATGGTCTCTACAAGCAATATCGTGACATTTGCAGGCTTCATCAAATTTATTTATCCCACTGTCGCCTCTTTCCAACTTTTCATTAAATCTTGTAAATGTACCACAATAATTATAACCAGGCAAATGCATTTCGGACAAATTTAAATTGTTTAATGCCCAATTTACAATGCCTTCGCCGTGGTGTTCTGAATTCCAAAATGAGTGTGGAATTTCATTTAAAACTCTTATTAGATATGGAGTTCCTATTGGATTATTAGCAACAAAATCAGAAAATGTATTGTTCAATGTATTCATTATGTTTACTTTTTCAGTGTAATAACTTTTAATTCCAGCATTTTCTTCGCCATGAGTAACAAATAATCTATCAACCAATTTTCTAACATCATCCATTCAGACATATTCTTTTGGTAAATTATTGTATTTTTTATACCTTCTCCAGATCTAGGAGTTCTTGGATAAATCTTCTTTTCTGGTGTGTTTGGCTCTGATCTTGAATATGGTTTTATATACGTTTGATAAATCGGGCTTAATATATTATTATACTTCCAACCTCCACTCTAAACTAACTTTTTGTTAGGATTATATTGTTGGAATGCAGCACTGGTTGTTTTAACAATTTTTGCATAATTTTCATAGTCCCTATCATCAAATTCATTCGCAAGGGCTTCTTGTGAATTTTCTGTTAACAAATTACAAAGTCCTGGTGTTAATTTATGCTCTTTATTCTTAACAGATAGTGTATCATTATTTATCGTTAATTTTGTATCACCAATGTAAAAAGTTTGACTAACTCCACGTAAACCAAATTTTGTGTCAGTAACATTAATTCTTTTAGAAATTTCTGTTCCTAGAATTATAGTAGACGCTGCATGTGGTAAATTTTTCAGTGGTACGATTCCCATTTGCTCTTCCAAATTAGGAGATTATTGTTCTGAAAATAGTTCTCTTTCGAATGTTGTTTATTCAGGAGTAGGTGGATAATCTAATTTTTTTGCTGCTACAGGAACAAGTGTTGTTATTAATTTTTTATTTTCTTCACTTACCTGTCGTCCTTTTTTTTTTTTTTTTTTTGCCTATATTGCGTAGTTCGTCAATTAAAGGTAGAGCTTTCTTCTTATTTTTTCATATTCCACTTCATGGTGTTATCAGAATTTTTGTATCTTTCAATGAGTAATTTAACTCGAGAAACATTTTTCTGATCTTTCATTCATATATAATTTCTTCCCTTCTAAATGAGTTATAAAATTACCGAGAGTTTCGAGAGACAAACTTTTCCCCCAACTGACCAAACTAGGTGGAATTGAAATGTTTACAATAATAGAATTGAATTTGTTATTCCTATAGGTGATGGGTTTTATTTTCCAAATGACACTTATGTTTATGAACAATATAAATTAAAAAAGAGAGATAAGGTTGGAGATTTTTCTTTTTCAGTTTTCTAGAGTAGAAATTTCAAAACATGGAAATATTTTTGAAGCTGTTGATAATCCTGGTATAATATCAACAATAATGCTTTATTAAGATTGCCAAGTGAACAAAATTATTTAGAATTTACTGGTGTTGATAATAAATATCGAGTAAAATCTGCTGATAGTCATAAAACAAAATGAAATAACGTATCCCGTTAGATATTTGTTTGGTTTTATTCATGACAGCAATGAGATTTATTGGAAAGGCAGTTATAAAATTACTTTTCTTTTAATTTTTTTATTATTATTAGAAATTCATCTAATAACAACTGTTTATTTGTTTATGAAACAAAAAATGCAGATGGTACGATTCAGAAAAGCTATGCTGATCAGAGTAAAATTGTAATTGAAAATTTAGAAATTATGTGACCAATTGTTGAATATGAATCTAAAACGGCCATTGCAACTAAAGAAAAAAATACAAACATCCTAAAATACCTATTAGTTTTGATTATTGGCAATTTTTAGAAAAAGAAGTCCCTGCTGAAACAACTGTTTTTAACTTTGATATAAAAGATCAGTTTAATAATTTACAGTTTGACATGCCCGATTTTGTAATTGTAGGCTTTCAAATTATTAGCAAAATTCTTGCTGAACAGTATGTCCACACATCAATGTTTGACCATTTTAATGTGAAAAATATTTATGTTAAAAAAGGGAAAAATGAAATTTTCCAAAAGAAGATTGGAATCTAGATATTGAAAACGGTCTTTGTGATAAAATATTCCGTGCTTATAATGCTTTTAGAAATTCAAATACAAACTAGATATTATATGTAGAAATAATTAACTTTATTATAAACCAACTGTAAACGTCGAAGGCAATATCTATTATTATTCACTTTTTGGGCGAAGACCGTTATATGTTATAGATTGTATGTATATAAAAACAACTGTTGTTAAAGAAAAAATATATAAAATTGGTGTAGATTTTAATAAAGAAGTCAGAGCACTTATAATTTGCAATGCTGTTCTAATTAGTCAACGGAATTTAACTTATGATTCTTTGAAAGAGAGAATTACTGAAGAAATATAAATTTTTTAGTTTAATAAATGGGAGATTTAACTAAGTGTTTCGATATTTTAATACACTATTTTAGACTTATAGTTGAGTGTATGAATTTAAAAGTTTTACAAATTTTTAACAATATAGATGAATTATTTGATCAAATAAAAAATCATTTTTATAATTCTAAATAAATTTCTTCTTTTATAAATAAGCATGACGTCGCCTGTCTTCCCTTGCAGCCTGACTAACATTTTAAAAGGTAATGGTAGTGGTTCAAGACCACCTTCCTATACATTAGATAATGCGTTTCAAGATCTTAAAAATATGGTTCGCAAATTACATTTAAATTGACAAAGCTTACAATTATCAATCTTAGATAACATTGACGTTAAATATGAACTTCGAGAAATTGGTGAAAATCTAGAGCAAATAGAATGAAGTTCTTAAAAAAATAGTAGAGCTTCGAATATAATCTATAACAAATATTAAGATAATATTTGATTTGATTTTTAACTTAAATTTGCTTGATTTTAGCATAAATTTGCTTGATTTAGATTGCTCGCTCGCAAAATGGACATTTGTAGAAAACGTGAAAAAATAGCTTGAAAAGCGAGAAATTTGCATGGTTTTTGCTTAAATTTTGCTGTTTTTTTAATTGGCCCAAATCCTGCATGACGATTTTGAAAAAATTGAAAATTTGCTTGATTTTGGCTTAAATTTACTTGATTTTCGAGGAAAATTACTTGTTTTTGAGAGCTCCTTTTTAAAATATTCTAGAGCCTAAATTTAGCCTCAAAAACCTTGATTTTGGAGCAAAAAACTCGATATTTTGATGAAAATAAGGGGTGCGCCAGGATCGGCACTATATATCTACTGAGGTCTCAATATATAGTAAAACAGTACAATAACAGTCACGTAGTTTAAAATGACACGAATTGCTTGACTCGTAGTATGGAGAGATCCCATCACTCGCCTTTAGTTAATTATTTTGGAAAACTACAGGAATGTTAAATCAGGTTCGAACTGGGGACCTCTCGTATGCGAGTCCTGCTTGTTACCACTGCCAAAAACTCGTTCGATTTTCGTGCTGAAGCCCTGCATTCTTGAGGTAAGTCGAGTGGCCATGCTCTTACCTTGTGTATACTCTCGCTGGTAGCAATCTCTGGCAACCCGCAGTGTCTTCTTATAAACGTAGTCATAGCAAGATGTGAACGCAAGGTGACCTAGAACGAGATTCATCCTCGGTAAGCTTTTCACACATTCCTAAGACCGAACAGCACTGTCTGTTACTTGATCTGCGAGATCTCCTTATCAGGCGTTCGAGGAGATATACCGCTGAACAAAGAAGAATGTCAACAAATAAACAATAAAAAAAATTATGCTGCTTTTGGAAGTACAATAAGCAACTTAACGCTGTCGCCTGTGATTAAAAACCTTGTACCTGATAAAATATTCACAAAAGACACACACTTTCTTTACGAAAGTCGTATTTTCATAATTGTATTCCTGCCATCTTTATGCCATTTTTAAAACCCTAATATTTCTTCTTACTAATTTCCATGACCAGATGCTATATACCTACTTCGCGATTTCATGTTTAGTTTATGATTGCTTGTCAATACCGATGCTTTTATACATTTCAGCTTATCAAGGGACGAATAACTTAATAAATTAATCCCGAGCTTACAGTTATCAAAGTCACACACACACACACACACACATATATGTATATATATATATATATATATATATATATATATATATATATAGTTTATCTGGTGTTTAAATTCGGCACAACACCGTTCTAGCGTACAATTTACGTAAGAAAGCTTCCAAGCACGACGAATTTACTACTTTGAATTATTTCCAAAAATTCCGCGAACTACGCTTTTCACTGACTTTATTGCAAAGAATTTTTAGGACTCGTTTTTGTTTATCAAACATCACATGACACCGATTATCTTTTCCGTGTGTAGGTATGTTCCGCTGTGGACGCTTTCAAACAATAATTATTAATGATCTCAATGTTTCGTTTCTGAGAAATTAAAAAAGTCCATACTGACAATATTTTATCTGATGAGGCAATCGATTTCCCTCATCAATAGGGAAGACATACAAAATAAAGAATGTAAGATTATTTGAATTAAGTTGGTGAAACCTATATGGCATACTAATTTATTAATTTCAGGGGGAGGTTACAAACGTTATCATGAATAGGCCTACAATGTTCAAGCTAGCCTAGTGCCTAGTTAAGATAAATACAAGATAGGCCTACATAGCCAGTTACAAGTTATTCGTTCATTCGGAGTACGATACAAATTAAGAACAACCCAACATTTCTCCCAAAAAGATTTTTTTCCGTGCCAATGTTTACCACAATATTATCTCTATTATATATTTTTCGTAAAACAATGCGGATTATTAATCGCAAAACTCGTTTCTGCCTACTGTATTAATATATCGCGACGCCCGGTGTTCTAAACGTAAATGTTAACAGTGACGAGATAATAATTACACTATTCAAAAAAAAATTTGCACTGCCGAATTTCTTGGTAACTAGGTGGATCATAGCCCAAGCGAAAGTAAGGGATGAAATTCACACTGTCTGTACACAATACAAGTCCGAATTCACAAATGTCTAATGCACGGACTATCCAAGCGAACATTTCTTCATGCGTAACCAATTACAGATGGTGAAAAACTTTTTTGGGTAGTATATTATAGTGGATTTCGAGCCATATGATACAAAACTTTGGGCAAAAGACTTTTTGAGAATATTTTCATTAAACACTAGCGAACCATCCTTAAAAGATACAGATATGCTGTAGCGGACTTTTTGTAGGTCTTTTAGAGATCTACAGTTCTGTAGTACATTAATTTGGCGTATATGTTATGGTTTTATTCAGCGTAATTCATGTAAGCGCCCGAAAAGAGGCTTTTTCCGAATTGATTTGAAAACGTCGACATTTCTCTACTACCCTTACATTAAATATTAATCTATTATATACCAAAATCTTCCTCGAGAGATTTTATAAATGGTGGTGAAACCCACAACCAAATCGATCAATTAGTTTAGAAGCCTTATCCGAGTACACAGATACACGCGGCCGGACGACTTTGTTTAATAGTATGTATAGAAGATGCTTATTCTGCAACCTAATTTATTTTTATCATAAATTTCATTAGTGAGTTTGCGCTGTTGTTTAGATTTACCCTTTGAGAAGAATGGTAAGTTTGAGTGTTGAGAAATCTCAAGCTTGACTCACTCACACACATGATAAGTTTACTCGGCTAGGCAAATCCAAGTCAAATGGCAATCTTGCAGCAAGATTACATGCTATCTGGGGGCCCCTCTTCCCCCTTCTTTATTCCGCTGAGGCTTCGTCCCTGATCAATGAAGGCTCTCACCTACCTTGCGATTGCAATGCGTAAAGGCTGTTCACGATAAAGTAAGCACTTTTCAAATGACCCTTAGAAAAATGTCACTGCCTCTGCCGGCATATATTTTAACGGGCGCACTGAGTGACTTATCCCCGTAGACTTGGCAACGATGGCTGGATAATAGTTCCATATTTTAACGTTGAATAAAAAGTGTTAGCTAACTATTTGTGATAACTTAACATTTTTCCTTTCGCTTTCTGTTTATTAATGCGTCGAAGTGTAACAATTAAGCAAATTTGTTAAATATTTATTTTTTTAAAATAATTTTACAGTTTCACTTGACCGACGCACAAATAAAGTGATGAGGCCCATGGCAATGTCAATTTTACATAAGGGGGAGGACTACACAACATGCATACAAGTAGATTATAAGCAGGGCTTTCAAAAGTTCTCAATTTACCGTGAACAGCCTATAGCAGTGCGTTTGTAATACTCGTTTTATATGCAAAACTATTACACGCGTATCCAATGTGCTGATATATGAAGAGAACACACACATCCGACGAAGGATGATGAGTGCTTTCAAGACGTCCATGTAAATTAGAATCACCATCTCAGAGTACGCCATAAAGGCTACAGACTGTTTTTTTTTTTTTTTTTTTTTTTTTTTTTTTTTTTTTTTTTTTTTTCAAAATATACGCTTCAGATACATACAGAACTACTAGAGGGCCCTGCATTGAACTGAACCTTCCTATAGACTTTCCACCACTAAAAAATTAGGGTCACCGCTGGAAGTCCCATAAGTACACGCAGGTCGATGATAACACTGCGCGCCAGTTGAGAGCCTTGCTCTTAGCGGCTATGGCACGCTTGATTTGCGTGGCAGTGTCGCCCTTATCTCTCCCGCACTTCTCAGCCTCAAACGCGGGGGAAAAAAATGGGGTGTGGCTGTGTTGGGGACGCGGCCGTTTGTTTTACGTTGACGAGCTCGGACGCCTTGATGTTTATTTTACGTTCCGGCACCGCTTCACTCGATCACGTAGGATTTGATGGGTTTCACTGGATTGTTTTTGAGATGCTCCTTCCAACTGACACTAACCGCATACAATTTCACCATAATCACGCCACACAAATGTTTTTATTCACGCAATCGATTGATCTTGATGAGAGCTGTCAATTGAAAATTCAATGGGCATCGTAGCTTCTCCTAGTCAAATGTCATACTACGCGGAAGATATGAGACGCGGCGAAACGAACTCAAAAATTGCGCCTCCCCCACCCTCCCACCCATGCTCGATGCTTCGCAGTCCTCACTCGACGTGATATATTATTTGACCCTTTGGCAATCGAGTGGCATAAATATCGGATTGTAACACAGGGGTTGCGTAGAGAAGTGAAAACTGTGAATAAAATAAATGGGTAGTTTTGTATTGTAGCCAACCGTTTAGTCGCAGTGGCCTCGTAAATGTAGCGTACACTGTAAAATGTTTCTGGTAAATTTCTTCAAATGCAATGGAAGTTTTTAACCTATACATTGTATGGTAGTAATACCACATGCAAAACTGCACATACAGGAACGTTTAGCATTGCTATTATACAAAGTAGGGAACTTCCCTATGCATTTGACTGTTTCCTGACTGTTATTTATTTAAACATTATATGTGCAGTTTGAATTCTTGGAACAAAATGTCCTATATGTCATTGCGAAGATTTCCTGGCAGTATATCTCGCAGTTCCGGTGTGCTAGCAAGCTAATTTTGCTGACTAACTAAATATATCGTCTCGATCTGTCAATTTAAGCCATAAAAGTCACGTATACATTGCGGATGTAAAGGTTGAGACAAAGAGAGACAATTATGATTTAATGTATATTTTTAGAATCTGTAATTCACTGAAGTCGAGGCTTTCATAGGTAACTTTTGATGTTATAATAATTTTGTGAGTTAAGCAATTTATTTGTTATGTACGTATTCTACCGTGAATTTGTAACATGATTGTGTTTGAGTTTTGTAAATCGATCTATTTATTCAATAGTTATGAATGTTAGAAGTTTCGAGGTGGGTGACATAACCTCAAATAAAATATTACCCTCTAACGCAGAGGTATTCACTTAAAAACCACAGCCGTGTCCCGGAGACAGCCACGTCCTAATGCTTGATAATTAGGTCGTAATATTCAGTAAATTGGCATTAAATGTCCATAAATCACGACGGCGAAAAAATTACATGCGATGGAACACATACGATTAAGCTAATAAACCAGAAAATTTATATGACTTTAACATTTCTTCACTTCGCCTCATAAAAAGATAGCTCTTTGTACATTCAAAGCGCTATCGTACTTCATAGAGGTGGCGTTGAGCCTGCGCGAGGCGCATGCATCCACATGGGTAAGTATTATCTCGTTATTGCCTGACTACCCAGGGGCAAGCACTCGCTGCGCATGCCAGCAATTCAGATACAGCATCTCTCAGATTGAAATCCTCGGGTGATTATAACTGACAACACATTTATATTCAATATTTATCCTCGACCCTAATTTGAACGTGGCTGCTTCTTGTCCTAAGCAGTTTAATAGCTGCTGAACCTATATATTTGTATGCCCTCCTTTATCGCATAGTCCGTTTGTACTGCAGACCTACTTATTCCTAGTTGGCGCAAACTAATTTGCTACCACATACTCGTTACAAGTACTTTGAAGCACAATATAACATGAATTATTGACATATTCTAGCATAAGTGTACATCACAACGCGGTGTAAAGCCCACGGAAATCAAGGCCATGACTAAGGTTTATTATACTATTCTACTCCAGTTGGAAAACTCAACGCTAATAGTTCGGCACATAAACATTTTTCGCCACCTATTAGCAATGATGTTACATGTGTACCAGGTTTTATCCGTTTTGTATGTAAACAAATGGGACGGTTGAAATTATCTTTTAAAAAAACATAATTGTGTAAATTCTTACGATTCGTAAGTTGTTAAAACCTGAGTAAAGAATAAACGTTGCTCTTTGCATTACAGTAAAAATTTAATAAAATAGATCTCCAGGTTTTTTAATATTCGGTCGTAAAACTGAATTTAGAAAAATGAAGACTTACAACATTACTTTATTAAAATGTGACAACAGACTCGAAAAACTTCCTTTTGATGACATTTTTATTTATCTCGCTCTCAAAACAATAACTTTTTTTTCTCACTAAAATGGGCTTGTTTATGATCGCCTAGTGACGAACACATTTTCTATTTTTAATTTTGCAAAATAAACGTAATACCAAATTAATATTTTGGCTGTAGGCAAATTTATATATCACAATTCAGGCCAAACGCAAACTTATACACAGAAATAAATGTAATTTCTCAATTTACTGCCGTCATAAAGGCGACCTTTTTGGAACACTAACGCACATTGAGACTGAAATTTTCGCCATGCCAAACTCTCCCACAGAGAATCTCGTTTTGTTCTCAACCTGAGTAGATTATAAACCTGAGCCACGACTTACTACAACCTAAGTTACCGCCTTGCCTAGTTTGAGACTCTAGCCCAAAGCCACTGTCCCGAAATGAGGCGGGCCACCGCGACAGCCAGTGAAGCAGTAAGTTCTACTCTGTGGCATCTCTGCGGGGGTTCCCCACGGCTAAAATGTTTTCACGGGCGAGCAGCGACTCGCACCGAGCAGGGCTAATGAGATTTCCTGACGAGTTCCCCGAGGGCCCGGCCAAGTTGTCTTCTTGAAGACAAGCTAGCAGCGAAGTATACTTCTGCAGCCGCTGCAGGAACAGTGGTTAGGTTGGTCGCTTTGTTCCAGTCGCAGCACTTGTGTTTCTCCACGTTGCACACGTTTCTTTTTTATGTCCAGGAAAGTTAATTTTTATTATATTTATTTGTATATTTAGCTCCATAAAACCCTAATTCTAACCTTTACTGGGCCAAGGGTGTAGATGACGTCAACAAAGGTGAACAAATAATAGCATTCAGTAAGAATTTAAATGATGGTGTACAAACATACACATGTACGAAACATTCGTAAATGTAAAAACATAAATTCATAATAATATAAAATAGTTAAACTAGTATACAAAATGAAAGGCTACAATAATACAAGAAAACAATACACGTGTGTTACAAACATGTAATTCTATATGAAAAAACTGTATTGCAGCAACCAAGCTAATCAGATTCCCTAAATAAGCGGTGATAGTTAGGTAAAAGAGTTATAATTATATTGTTCTCATAAACTTCGATATTATAATTACATTTGGGCGTATAAACACGTCCAACAATACATAGCAAGGTTTATTGAACGGTGTTTTAAAAAACTAAAAGCCGCATAAAAATGCATGACTTTTCCGGTATTCGAAATAGTAACCTCTTTGTCTGATGGTAATGACTAAATAGAAGTCACCAATGTGTGTTCTTTAGAAAATTTATTTAATTTCTGTACACGTTTCATTATAATCTTTAAAAGTTTCACACAGTCTCTGGGATAATACATAATTCGGAAACAACATGCTATCCGCATGATGAAAGTCTATAACAATATATTCGGATTAGTAATTCAATTAAATGAATTTTTTTTTTTGGAATACGCCACTGAAAGCTTTATTTAATGCCATAAAAACAATTAAGTGCAATTTCAGTAAATTAAACAGATTCTTATCTTTCTCCACGACTTATTTTATTACGTGATCCTCTCCAAAGCACACATTTTGGTGTTTTAAGCATAAATACCCTGATTCTGTGTCAAGAGCACACCTCTTATGCCATAAAAGCAGCATTACACAGCGAAAACCGAGGAATGTCGCACTGTGTCAAAACAAGAAATTTCCGTTCGGGAGTACCCGAATTCGATTTTCGGTCCAGCATCCATGATTGTGGTTTTCAGGTATTTACTTCCGGAATCACTCCTCGCGAATGATGGATCAGTACGGAAGCACAAATAATGGCCAATTTTCTCCCGTATCCTGATGATATGAGTAACTTGTTCCTCCTATAATGATCACGCTGTCGACGAGTCAATGCGTAAACTAGAGGGGATGTAAACAGAATTTCCTCTTCTCCAGTTTTCAATAGACCCGCCCCTTATAGTCCATTCACGGTTTCTTCGGACGTTTTAACACAAACCTTTGAAAAAATCACCCCATGTAATACGTATTTAGTTATTTCCTAAATATGCCATGCAATAAGCGTTTTGTACATCTGTAAACACATGTGTATCCTATTTTTCGTTAAATTGAAGTTTTATCTATATTTTATTTATACATTATAATAAACACGAATAACAAGAGTGAGGAAAAATCTGTGTCGGTAGCGCCTAGTGAGAAATAGTTCTCATGCAAAATAATATTACAACTGAGTGATCACGCATTTGGTACGCTATACTTTCGTGTAATTTTCTAGGCTTAGTTAAGCTAAGTTTTGAATATCCTGGAAGTATCCGGGCTTCAGACTAGGCTAGGGAAATTGTGCAAACATTTCAAAGCTTCTACCTACACAAATAACGTTCTAATCTCAAAACCTATCCACGTTGTGTTGGGCAGTACCAGTAGATCAATGCTGAAGAACGAAGAGAGACTTCTGCGAATATAGGAGGATAACTCTATCCCATTTTTAAAATAAGTGATTTTTTTGCGAAAAAAAATCTGAGCACATGGTAGATTTCAATACTCTCACAAACAAAATCTGAGCACATGGTAGAGTTCAATACTCTCTCAAACAAAATCTGAGCACATGGTAGATTTCAATACTCTCACAAACAACATTTTTATTTTGCCATTGGTCACCCTCTGCGTGAAAAGCCATTTCTCCGTTTAACTGGCCTAATTTGAATTCGACAACTTTGGCAGTGAACCAAAGTGATTCGCGTACTAAGAGCAACTTGTTAATGTAGCCAGTAGGGAGAGTTAACAACGATGCAGTGTTTTGAAATATAACTCGCCTCGAAATCTTTACGCGAAATTTATCTGCTCCTGTCCATTTACCTTCTACGAGACAATTATAAACACAGGAACACCGTCCTCACAACGCATGTACTGCCCGTGAAGCGATCACAGATAATTTAGCGTGACGGACAACTTACTGTGGTGTTTGGAATAGCACTCGCATGGTTGTTTGTGGTTGGAAAAAAATAATAGCTTTCTTTCGCTTTAAAATTTTAAAGTTAAAATTCCTACTCCACAAATCAAACTCGATTTGAAAGAAATTTAAGTCAATAACTACTTGACTAAAACGGATGTGGCCATTTTTTTGGTGCAACAATTCTAATGGCCATAACAAAAAGATTCCTAATTTGGCGAATCTATTGCTTCAGGACTGCTGATTAAGTAGTCCAGTCTCGTACTAATGCATTGCTGCTACTATTTTTCCTGCTACTAATAATCTCCCTCAGACATCTCTTACACATGGATGTACTGCACCGTGTACTTAAAAAAAAACCCTTCAGTTGTATGAAAAATTATATCGACAACTACCGTAAGCAGTTCGTTAAGAGGTGTTAACTGCGACTTCTTCACAAGCAATGCCGGTGTTGTAGAGAGGGTGTTTACACGTGAATTATTCTGCAATGTGTCATAGCGTTTATGGCATAGAGGATAGTTCTTAGTACCTTCAGAGGTAGGATGAATGTCTTAGAAACCTAACTATGTGTCTCGGACAATAGCCTCTATCAAAATGAGTTGCGCTGGAGGAGTGTTTATATATTTTTCTCTGTAATTGAAAACCTAATACATAAAAAGTTGTGCAACTTGAGAAAATGCATTTAAATTATGCCTATGTATTACTTTGCAAAAAGTGTTGTTAGAAATGAAATGAAACCCAAATATCTCACACTTAATATTTACATAAGATTCATCTAAAACTTGACTGTTAATGAGCAGGTTTTATGATAAGCTGAGTAATTTTATTTGCGTGACCAGTTTAATTTTCTGAAGTCGCACGTAAACTGTATTTCTGTGAAGCGATGGAATGGCGGGAGGTTGCTAAGGAAACGAGAGCCGCCCAGGCAACAGTCCTCGTTCATTATTCCAGCATCCGGTCAGGAGGTGTGTGTGTGTGTGTGTGTGTGTGTGGAAGCCTTCCTACAGTTGTGATATACCGTGCGGTGATACGACTGGGATACTCTGGACCCGTCGGGATACATCACGTGGATTATCATTACATCGTTATAGTTAAAGACTGTTCATAGTTAACTCAGTACTTCAGGAAGCAACCTTTGGAAAATTCCTTGCCCATAACAACATACATATATTTTAGCGCAAGCACTGACAGGAATTCTCATAGTAAAGTTGGCAATAAATTAAGAAAAGTAGTTCCTTTACTATCTACTTTAAGTTCTACTTAATTTGAAGTGTTAATATTAATGGGACACGAGATGATGATTCTTTTTGTTTTATGTACATTTGAATATACATTTATGTAATTGTAACTGACCTACATTTTTAACAATGCCATATCGTCACTTGACTAATCAAAGGTTTTAATTCTTTTCCCGACGTGTTTTTGAAACACACTTTATTTTCCGAACGTGATTTTTAGTGACTGTTTTGAACGCTGTAAATTAGATATAAAGTTTCGTAATAAATAAAATGTTATGCAATATTCTGGTTGAACTGGTACATCACGTAATTGCTTTTTATTGTATCCAGATTTAGTTTATGTTCACAGAAAGGACATTATTCCATGTAATATGCCAACTTGGGAAGCGTGCCTGTGCATTTGAAGTCTCGTTTATAATAAAGAATAAAAAAATGAAACTTAAAAAAAATTTAGTAAATTTTGGTGCAGTGTTTTATGTTCATCGAAGATACGAACATTATTGAAGTTTTAGTGCGTGTTTGTATTAGTTATTACATGACGCCACGCAAGTGGCGAGTCTACTACACTACACTAATTTTGAACAAAACGTCACCAAAGTGCTTGATGCAGCTCGTGGAACATTCCTGGAGTATTATTAGTGCTTTACTCAGTAACATGACATTTGGCTTACAATTTTTAATTGTACGAACCAAGATGAGGAACAGTGCTTTTGCTACGCCTTACTAAACTTATTTGATTTTTGGGTATTTTACAACCATTTTCTGATGCTATTAAATCATTTACTAAGGTAAAACCTGGGAACATAAAAGTGGGAACATCTTCTCATGAAATACTTCGTTGTCAGTTAGGGACCGTATTGGTATTATTTTAGTGAAATTACACACACAGATATATATATATATATATATATATATATATATATATATATATATATATATATATCTGGGTTGACATTCACAATAGTTTCATTTCATGAAAAAATTACTATAGTTACGGTGTAACATTTAGATCACTTCGGACCACGCATTGCGTTATGTAAGAAACATTTTTGCCATTCGTAATGAAACAGCAGAGCGAGGAAATTTCTTGTTCGCAGTACATGTCTATTAGTAATAATTTGTAAGGCATTTTTACAATATAGCTTCCGCCAATTCAGAGGACAATTTGATACGTCTACAAGTAATGCTGCGGTCGTAATGAACGCTGTTGATAAATATGCTTTTTTTTATATTATACTGAAACAAATAAGAACGAACCAAACTTAAAAACGTGAAATTTTTGTGGCAAGTCTACTCGTCAAGATGATTAAAAACGAGTTTTATATAATTTAAGAATGGTTTGAGACACGTTGTTAGATGGGAGATTTTCTGAATACTCCATATTACCTAATAGCACGCCGTACGCATGGTAACTAAGAAAGGCGAAACATCGAAATAAACATGGTTTAAAGGAAAATCTTGTAATATACCACATTTTCTGTTTATGACGGGATGGAATAAGAATTATGCTTTATCTACGACTACACGAGTTAAGAAAACTAACGAAAAGAAGAATATTTTCCTGTGACCTAGGAAAGGTTTAGCACAGAGAAACAGGGGCGTATCCAGGGGAAGATTTAGGGTTGTACCTCCTCCCCCCCCCCAAAAAATTGTATTCATTAGTTTGTCAACTATTATTATTAAAGTAATTAATAATCATTTGATTGTAATAAAAATATGCAGTCACTGTTCGCCGTGTTACAGTTTACGATACTGTAAGGTAATTTTCTCCTGGAATTTATCCTAATTAACAATTTTTTTAGCACCGCGTATGACAGGTAGCCTCCCTACCTTCACTTCCCCCTTAAGCCCATTCCTTGACACATTACTGGCCACGCCACTTAACCTGCACTTACTGAACTGTGACCCGTATTCTCTCCATCGGTCATAATTTATTCAAGTATGCAAACTTTGAACACACAATTTCTCTCTCTTTAATGAATTATTAATTTTTTTAATAATTCAATCATAATGATTCATATATGTTGCTACTCTATTTTATATATTATACACAAGATGCACCTGGAAAGAAACACAAAATTAATAATTCTCCTTTTTTTTTTTTTTTTTTTTTTTAATTTTCTGTTTGTGCTACATGTACAAATTTGTGCCTGTACCCCACGGAGAAATATATAGTTTATTCATGAAAATCATCATCCTCTTCGAAACTGTCTTTCTACACCGAGTTAAGTTTTCGATATCCACGTTGGCAACCCAAGAATTTAAGTGTGCAAGTAAACCTTACTGTATGATACGACCATACATTTTGCTATTTCGGAATCTTCTCCACCAAACACAATTCGCCAAACCTAGTTTTCTGGATTTCTTCGGAGTAGAAGTGACGATGAATGGGTACATGAAATATTAGGTAGGTCGCAAATAATTGGTCAAAATCCAAACTATTCGCATTCAGTTCTCTCTTTGCCTCCCATTGTACAGGACCAATGGAAAAGTTATAACTACATTTTAAAGGCCACAATAACTTGGAGTCTTCGTGCCATGTGCTGTGTGATTTCGGATGTTATACGAAGTGTCATAGTGCTCTGCGTAACTTGTTGGTATATAATGACATATAGGACATTTTGTTCCAAGAATTCAAACTGCACATATAATGTTTAAATAAATATCGGATTGTAACACAGGGGTTGCGTAGAGAAGTGAAAACTGTGAATAAAATAAATGGGTAGTTTTGTATTGTAGCCAACCGTTTAGTCGCAGTGGCCTCGTAAATGTAGCGTACACTGTAAAATGTTTCTGGTAAATTTCTTCAAATGCAATGGAAGTTTTTAACCTATACATTGTATGGTAGTAATACCACATGCAAAACTGCACATACAGGAACGTTTAGCATTGCTATTATACAAAGTAGGGAACTTCCCTATGCATTTGACTGTTTCCTGAGCAAATGTAGGAACGCTACAATTAATGTATAGGGGAAAACATTACCATTCCAGCTTTCCCACTAAGCGTATACATTGGTACGGTAAATTTCCGAATGATTTCTTAGACTTTACGATTGTGTGTGGATTGCAGACGTGACGGCAAAACTCCATGCCGCGATTACTACAATTGATAAGGAGATGCTGAATAATGCGCAAGGTAATATTTTGCAGGGTGCGTCTTTATGCCAGTGAATGGATGGTGGACACTTCGAACACCTGATATCAATCCCACCCGTCTAACAAAGAGCCGTGGACCATTATTGCGGACTACTAGTTACCCTTGAAATGCTTGTACTATAGAGTGGTGTGTATAAATGTGCATTGTCTTTACACGATGCACTACATTGGAATTCTACAACACATCATTTTCTCCCTTCATCACAGCACTACAGTGTAGCTGGTGTGGTATCCTACAAACGATGATACACTATATGAATTGATCTTCTGAAACCAAACGGTTAGCAATAAAAAAAATAACCCGTGTATGGTTTTTATTTGTTTTTAACTTCTATACGCTAACTTGGTGTTTAAATCCAACATTTTTTCACATGGTGTGTGGTGAATGAATAGGTAAGTATTCACTTCAGAATATACAGCGTGTCTCCGGTTTGAAGAATTTTCTGCTTATGACCAGAATACCCAAGATGAAGGCAGTAGAGGTTACCGGCCAAGGGTAAAAAATTATGCTTCAGCGGTATATTTGGAGGCAAATCTACACATCACCATCAGGGAAATTTCCTGACAGTTATATTTTTTCATTGAAAAAGTTCCAAACTATCTAAAATAAATATAAACAAAAAAAGGACCATCGGGTACTGCATGAACTGACAACATTTTTAAAAACATTGGTGGGAAGACATCGGCAATAACCGATTAGTCCGTCAAGCAGTGAGCCAGTAATCGATCGCATCGTAATGTGTAATGAGGAGCACATCCTATATGAGAACTGCAGGTGAAGTGGGCAGTGGCTGAATGTTGAATGTTGAACACTTGCCGAGACCGAAAATCAGCTTACGCCAAACGAGGTCTAGCTGTACGTACATGTGGTGGACAGCACTGGGTATTGTCTGTTATAAGTTTTTTCCTCGTATTCCTTCCTGTATCATACTGTGCATAAATTTAAATGCACTACCAGTTGAACAATAATCAGCCATCTCTGGATAATAATCTTGACAGTAAATGTTTAACGCTCTCTGGAAAATATTCCAAAACAGCAGTTGAGTGACGTGAGTTATATAGAAAGTCTACACCCTCCGTATTCCTTGGATGTAGCCCCATCGGACCATCACAAATTTAAAATTCTAAGTCAATTACTGAAGAACAAGATGTTAAAAAACTGGGATAGTGCAGAATGTGTCTTCTGGAACTTCCTTACCGCACAAGAAGCTCTTCTTTCCGCAGACGCAACTAAGAGTCTCATGACTCATTGGTGGATGAATCGCTGCAGACGTGGGCTGTTTTTAATGAAGCAGATGTGTTCACACCATTCCAAAATTGAGTAATTGCCAGAATTATGAAAACGGTCATTTATTTCCGAACAACTTGGTAGTTCATTCACAGCCCCTATCTGCGGACAGGTATCACATGGAACAATACGGGGCTCAAATTCTCTGCTTACCTTTACGAAGATAGCTTTCTGTATAATTTTGGCAAGATCCATTTGAAATAACTCGTCCATGCCGTGCATCACGACCTTCTACCGAAGGCAGTTGCATCTCTAAAGACCACGTGGTTAATTTGTGATTCTTGGTACCCAGTGTATGTACTTGTTCTCCTTCAGTTTTTCGATGATGAAGTTTATCTCGTTGATGTGTGAATGATTTCCAACCCTCTGTGAGGCGATCGAAAATTCCAGCCTACCAACCAGCATATTCAAGTAATCCCAGAATTTGTTGTCTATGTTCGTCCTTTTTTTTTTCTATCTTCTTCAGACCATTGCTGTTTTCCAATGCTAGTTCACTGAGGAGGTAAGATAGTGTGATGATATTTTTCATGATATTTGTCCGCATAAGCTCCACTCTCGGTACCGCTACCTTGTCAATGCATATGCCTAAGCTTGAGCAATTAATTTTATGCCTTCAGATTATAATTGAGCCGAAACGAATAAGCATTTCGTATAGACATGGGTACAACGTGTTGTGCAATCGACAACTTTGATATTCTCACCAGGTAAGAATTCTCACCAGAAAATATTAATCATTAAAAACTTAATTCGTTTTGTCGTTAATGCGATATGTGTATGCTATTATGCACTGGTGAACCAGTTCATATTCATTGAGGAAGTGATCCGCAGTGATTTCTTGACACAGTTAATCAAGACGCAATGAAAGACTAACCATACATACCCACCTGAAATTATCAGAGTGACTATTTCCTCATTCATCATAATTTGAAACAGGCTCAAACTGGTACGAATTGACAGTTTCTTGGAATTCGGGCAGTCGAATATGTGAAGCTTCAGTCAACCTAAATACACCGAAATGATGGATGCCCTCCGATTATCAGCGAGAAGATTTTTCAAATTGGCCAATAATTCTGTGTTCCGGAAATTAATGGGAAACACTTGGAGACGCCTCATAATTAAGATTATATGCGGCAAGTAGCGAATTAAAAAAAATTTGTGGCCAAACCCGTGATGAAACGAAGTAGAAGTCACGTGCATGCTTCCCCTCCTTTGCCCTTACTTCGTGACGTCATCTTAGGGAGAGAAGAAAGGACGTTCCGGTAACGAAAGGCTTTTGTCTCGAAGTGAAATATTTCTCGCCCGTTGCTGTATTGTAACTGTGACGTTTAAACATTTTGCAACTTCCCCCAGCTGTACAGTATATTTGTGAAACAATAACTGACTAAAACTAAAGGCAGTGACGGGAAATATTTTAGATTTCCAAAGGATGTTGCTAGAAAGTGGGCAGTGTCGTGAAAGAGAAACGACTAATATAAGGCGGGGATGTGTAAGTACACTCGATTCAACCACGTTGTTATAACTATTATTATTTCTTCTGCTGAGTTATTAGTTTATCTTAAAAAATTTGCAGAGCAAACGAAAAGCTGTTGCGCGAAAAGCACAAACACCCTTTGCTCTGTAATAATAGAATTACAATTTGCATTTGAAATTGATCAAAGTTGTTCATTTGACCCCAGCAATATAAAAAATGTAAGAATAAAAATTCAACGTATAATTTAGAAACCTACACAAAACTCAGAAAACAGAACAGGCTTTTGTTCTTGATATCGATCATTTATGAAATTTAAAAATGTTTATGCAAATCTGAACGAATGCCCTGTACAACAGACGGAATATTAATTGAAATATTTGAGCGAAAAGAGGCTACCAGAACTACTGGAAATAATTATTATGAAGCACTCACTCATGAGACATACGACTGAAGGAGGCCGCGGAGGCTGAGCGATTAGCACGCTCGCCTCCCACCAAGGCGAACCGGGTTCAATCTCCGGCGGATATTTTTCTCGAGGATCTCCCGTTTCCCCCCGCCCCTTCATTCCGGCGCCGCTCCATATGCACTTCAATCACCCTCATCAGCTCTCAAGACCTCATTGTTAAGAGCCGCCCAAATATCTTCACCCACACGGCTGAACAACTAATCACGTAATCTCCATGCATCCTTCTTGGGTTTCCAATTTCAATGGCCAGTAATTAGAAAGTTTACGTTGAACACCAGCTCAATAACTGCTGTTTAAATAAGATATTAAAATAGAATTACTCTTGCCTCGTTGTCCAAATTACTCTACAGATATGCCTGAAAACGGTTACGGCTAAAATGTACGCAGTTAAAGGCAGATATAGGTGCTATAAAGATTGATATCAAAAAGGCTTGAATAAGGTTGGACCAGCTATGAAACATGCGCAGAGACCTGCAAATTTCGCGAATTTATCTGTCACCACGTTCGGCTCTAGTCATTTGTGTACCAGAAAGACAATATTCAGTATTATTTCCATGAAATTCCTCGGAAAATATATACTAATACTGACTAGTGCATCTGTGTGACTGGCACAACTAGCACATTGTCCGTCCCCCCCCCCCCCCCTTGAAAAAACTGGTTCCTACAATTACCGAGAAAACTTATTTCAATAGTCCGTTATTATTATTAGGAAAACTTACGCGTGACGACAGGGATACAAATGTGTGAATTTACATAGTAATACATTACACACAAAATAATTATCTTGAAATTAATGTTATTTTACGAAACGTACCTAAACATATTGACACAGACAACACACACACGCATATATACACTAATAAAGAAGTCCAGTAAATATTGGCAGTATAAACTTAATTAGTTCTCGGAGTGTAATGCCTTGTTTAAACACATTGTTTTAAGAGACCACTGCCCATGTTGTTATTCAGATAATTTATAAAGAGATCAATTCCCGAAACTTTAGTGGCAACAATCGATTTTGCTCAGAGACATACCTTTTTACGATAACATTTCACACCACACTGAATGCACGTGAAGTAATGTGTCACACCTCTCAGATGGTTCACGGTTATTTGAAGACTTTTGAAAGATCTGTTAGGTTCCCTCATTTTATCTACCGCGCATGCTTCCACCGCATGAAAAAAACAAAAATTCCCAGTGGCTTATTGAATTGCATTGACGTTCTGGTAAAGTGAAACTCTGAAAGAGTTAGAAAAAAACAACAGTTTTAGTATATCTCCAATTGTTTTGTGTGTTTGAACAAAAATCACGAACAATTCACATTTATTATGAGGGATTTTTTACTATGCGCCGCCAGCGAGTGTTAACTTGAAAATGTTAAAATTTGAGGGTAGGGATATTTTCAAAAGCGTTTAATTAACGGCGAACCATGTGGAGGAAGACTATGTCCTTGGGAGCCGCGGCGGCAGCGGGGACTCACACCCGGGACCCGGAGGTACTCACGGCTGGCGGCAGGCAGCCCGTCACAGCAGCATGGTCCCACAGCTCGCTGCTGATCCGGTCGCTGGGGCTCTGCGGACGGCGTCTGGCGCTGCACTGGCGCACGGGCGTCGAGTCGCCGTCTAGGCGGCGCGCGCATCCTCTCCCTCCTCCACTTCATTGCTTCAACCCCTCCGACGCCAGCACCCCTGCACCCCGCCTCATTACAGACATCGACTAAACTTCAGATGGACTGGTTTCACGTCTCCAGCATCCCGAGTACAGGTTGCGTAGCCAGCAGCGATGAACCTATATGTTTACGTCTGATTTTTCCAAAAGACGCGCTGTTTTATGTCAATGAGATACTTTAACTGACCAAAATATATTCAGTTGTATTAAAACTACGTCAGAGGTATGCAAATATCCCAAAACACGCACTTATTTAGACAGTAGCCTAACCTCAAATACTCTTGACGTTGTTTTAGATAGTGCTACTTACACAAAAAAAGTCGAATATTGGAACAGGGAATACGACTGATTTGAGTCTTACGCACATGTTCGCAACGTTGGTTTCTGATTTGTTCGCACGACTGCCGAAGTAACGACACCGAACAGTAACGCGAACATTTAGACAGCTCCTTAATTTTACACAAAAAATATCCAGCGTAACTTGAATACACCCTCAGTGGTTGAAAACATGTTCAAAGGAAGTATAATTCGCCGACCACAAAACACAAAAGTACAAAGAGATTAAATGGCGTGGTGGTTCTCTTGTTGTGGGCGTACCTGGTCTCTTATTGGTTGCGCGAGGCTCTGGAGTTGCGCCTTGTGTTTGATTGGCTACTGAATGCTGAGAAAGTTTCCTTCTTGCTTGGCATAACGGTTGGCAAGCAGGTTACCAGACGCTGGTAGGAAAACGGTATTCCAACATGTCGCTGGCTAATAACGCCATTTTGCTGGTGTGTGCGGGAGGAATTCGTGGTTTAATGGGATGCTTCATAACTCTGTATTCTCAACACTAATGTACATAAACAGCAAACCTAAGTCTGAACGTGGTTTTGACAGATCTAGTTGCGGAATGAAGAGTTCACTGTTAGGACTCCCATAATTCCCTCTAACCTCGTAGAGTGTATGTGGGGTAGAGATATCTAGCTGGCTACGCAGAACTACTGTATATGTCCCAAAATTGAACTGATTTCCTGCCAACACACCCGTAAAAAGTGGCAGTTTGATTTCAAATTGGCAAAAGTATTCCATTCCGGTAAAAGTGCTCGTTATTTACCAATTAAGATATCAACAAACATGTTCGTCACTGTTGGCCACGTGACTTTATGGCAGTTGTGTTGGTTTGGCGTAGGTCAATGCTGGACACATGCGCAGATGACGAATATTTGGCATAACTCATATTTAATCTATGTCTACGCTCACATGCGCGTGACGAGGGAATATTGAACAAAATGTGCATGCCAGCACAGGAGTGGCCAAATTTTGTTGGGTTCCAACACTAAACTTTTATTATGCCAATGAACATAACAAAGCAATATAACTCAGTCTCTTGGTTGACACAGTCGTTTGTATAAATACGTGCTTCGAATGAAAGCGTTTTACAATCCCGCCTTCATAGCTTTGTAGTAATGAAGATGTTTTAAATTATGCAAAATACAAATTTTATAGCAGCACAAATCTATAGGGTCCTAATAATGAATACAGTTGAAGTGACTGTCTGCTATTTCAAAATTGATACCAATATCTAAGCGTAATATGCTATTTAAACGATGCTGAAGCATAAATAACTGTTTTTTTTTTTTATGTTTGTGTGCCTCTCTGTTTGCCTGTCTGGATGTTTGTCCAGAATAGGCTCCGAAACGGCTGAATCGATTTTGATTAAATTTTCAAATATCACAGAGTTTATATATATTTAAAATCTGCTCTTCATTTCATCTAGATATCTCAAATGGTTATGAAGTAAACTAATTTTTTCATACAATTTTTTTTATATTTTATATCTTATTTTATTGCAAAAGGATTATTGCCAAAAAAATATTGTTGAAACAACAATAGTTTTTAAAATAACCATTTATATAATACGCATAATAGAAAAATATACATTAATTTTTAGAAAAACATAGTGAAATAACATATTATCAAACAACTATCAGTAACACGACGATAAAATTATTTCCGATATTAAAGTAACAATCTTTCAAGCCAGTTATATAGGCATGTATTTCAATAACTCCACAAAACCTGGGCGGAGCGATATTTATATTTTAAACAAAAACCTAAGCGAAACGATGGTGGGCTGTATTTTAATAACTCCATAAAATCTGAGCGAAGCGAAGTCTCTACTTTAAAAATATGTAAACAATTACTAAAGTCGACGCGAACGAAGTCGCAGGCACTGCATTAGTTTCCATCTGTACATAAGAAGACATTTGTAATTTATATTTGTTAAATACTTAAAAATTAAAAATTTATATTTTTTTGTTTTGATTGTAGAAATGATTATGTATAAATTTCGATTGACACTATTCACATCTTATTTCAATTTTCAATTTTTATTTTTAAAATGTGTAAACAAATCCTAAAGTCCACGTGAACGAAGTCGCGAGAACAGCTAGCCTGTGGAACAACTAACCGTAAGAAACTTTACACGTCACTGCCAGGGCACGCGAGTTTGACATTTATGTTGATAAGTAGTGAGTCAGTTCTGGATACACGCGCAGAAGACGAAAATTATTTCACTGCATCTTTATTCCGTAACAACACATTGTACAACAAGATATTTAAAAAAATCACTTTCAATATGATATAACTCGTTAATTGAGCACTTTTGAAATGAGCCCTGAATATAAACGTATAAATTTTAATATAAAGCTCACTGACATATCTCCAATGATGCTAGCAGCATCTTCTGAAAAGTATTCATGTTTTTTTTAATTGCATGGGATATAAACGTTAATTGTAATCCACAAGTTTAGGGTAACCAGTTTAGACAAACCGAAGACGGGACACTCCTAAATAATCGTTTCCCCGCAGACAACAGTAGCAGCGACGAAAAGTGTTGGTGGGGGAGAAACGGGATAGCTCTTGAATACCCTACCTGCCAACGGCAAGGCCTGCCTTTTTTCCCATTTCGAAAAACAGGGTTACATCCAGCTGGAAATCGAAGTATTTACGCCGTGGTGGGTTTCCAGTGGTCTACTACACCACAGGTCCCATTTTTCCAAATGCATTTTTTAAAGAATTGTTTTTCTTGGAGCGTGAAGTTCAACACAGTAACGTAGAAAGACTCCTCACTAAGTAGGCCTACTGTGCTATTATATATATTTCTTGGCTATGAGCTATTATAAATTGAAGAGTGAATTTCGAATTCACCCTCTTAATACACCTGGTAGGAAATCTACCTGTTTATAGATACTTGGATTTTTACTCCAATGAATTTGGCACGTACAGGCTATTCACGAGAGATTGAGCACCTTTGTAAGCCCCCTCATTTGGAATAATAGTCAATAAATATATTTTATTTTAGCGTTAGACGTTAACTTCCGAGTGCGGTGGAATATAGACACTGGGTTGACTACTTAAATGGCAGTATTTATTTGAAAAGGTCGGTAAATGATAAAAAACGGCTGAAAGGAAATAGTAACTAGGGCCTCAAAAGTTCTCTTTACCGTGAACAGCCTATACTAACAATTTGGTATAGCGGCCTCAGTAGTTCATGTTTAGGTTCCAACAATGTACTGTCAAGACCACTACTCGCAACTGAAATCTACAACGTGCGTTTAAAGCTGACTTCGTTTTACATTTTAAATTGAAAGTGTCAAATAACTAGGGAGCGTCTTGTACATATATATCACCAAGAGTCGTTTTGGGCACGGAGCAGAGCACACCAGTAATCAACCACGCTCCAGTTTTCTTCGTGAAGTAAATGAAAATCATCACAGTGCTACTGCCTTCGGCCTGGATCACTATGGATGCGGAGTGGCTGGCGCCAAGGAGAGCTGGTGGCCCTAACAGAAAACCAAACGGCAACTACTTCCGACCAGCCAGAAGAACGGGCGAGATGGTGGTGGCTGGAGCAGCGAGGGAATGAAGATGTATGAGGGGAAAATAAAGCACTCCGAGAAAACCTCCAAACCCCTACAGTGTCCGTCCACCCGGGATCGAACCGATGTTCCCTGTGATAGGAGGACGACATCTAAGTCGCTGAGTCAACCGCGGATCTCGCATGTTACTCTAGCATCCCTGCTTTATGCCAAGGCGGTAATCGGGAAACTAGACGAGTCTCTAAACACGACACAAAAATATTGCTCTTACCAGACTTCCACCCTCTCCACCAACCCTTTGAGTGAAGAGGAAAGAAAAAAATGTAACGGACTCGTGAAGTGACGTAAAGCCGTCGCTAAGGACAACTTATCGCCGTACCCGAGGGAACAAACTTGTCCTAGGCTCACTGTGTCTGTCGAGCTGCGCGAGAAGTGGCAACTCCCTCCTTCACTCCAGTACGTCGACGACATTTCCACTATTTGCGATAAGTGTGTCGCAATCCTTCCCTTCCTTCCCTAAGCCCTGAGGAATCATTCTCTTAAACATCTGCGTCATCTCTGCCAGGCATGGGAAGTTTACTTCTTTTACACTGATTTATATTTAAAGAAAAACACCCGTCCTCTGTTTGCACATCACTACAATATTTGTAAAAAGCACTCATTTCAACTGTCAATAAGTCGCATATTTAAATATGGTAGTAATCATTAGCAAATTTGAAACTCGTAAGGATAAAGCACAAATAAAAGTAATTTCTGTGCTAAGGGCTTTGGTCATCATTCCAACACTAGAAAGAGCTGAGATTTTTCTTTAACGAAAATGCTTTATAAACAAATATAGGATGTTCACGGTAAAGTGAACACTTTTGAAGGCCCTGCTTAAGATCTACTTGTATACACGTTGTGTAATATTCCGCCTTATGTAAAATAAACATTGCCATGGGCCTCACCCCTTAATGCATCTGTCAGTCAAATGAAGCTGTGATATTATTAAGAAAGTAAATACTTTGCTAATCTGCTCATTTTTACACTTCGATGCAATAAAAAAAACAGAAAGTGAAATAAATGATTTTAAGTTATCACAAATTGCTACCTAACATTTTTAATTCGACGTTAAGATATGGAACTACTTTCAATCCATCGTTACCAACTTTACTGCGGGAATGTCACTCAGTGCACCCATTAATATATATGAATGCAAGGGCAGTGACTTTTTTCATTTCAGGTTCATTTCTAAAGTGCTCACTTTATCGTGGACCACCTTTAATATATTTAATTCTGGTGATGTTAAAGTAAACATGATTTTAACATGACAATAATATTAAGCGAAGGGAGCATATGTGAGAGCTTTCTTGTTTTTTCCGTCCATACTTATTATTAGTTGTGAAAAAGTCTTTTTTTTTTTCTGTAACGAAAGTTATCTTATGCATTTGTGGAGCAACACTTTTGTTCATGTAAATCAGCAAGCAATCATGATGACGCTCACACACTGTGTGCTGCTCCAACTATCATACTTCATGGACTGGGGCATCCACACCAAACCACCTTTTCCAGTAAACGTCGAATCCGTCTTCCTGCTAATATATGCTCCGAAGGTAACGTTTGCTGTGCTTTGACTCTGACGAATCCTCACGTGTCGCGTCGCATGACACCGCCACACCTTCACTGTTATTGCAAACACTCGTCGTTCACTCGCCTGTTACCACCGCTACATTCACTTCTTATGCCCCTTACCCCAGAAGTCGTCACTCGCTTCCGCGATCTGCTCCTCTATAGTTGTGACTCTTGTGCCCGCGTAGTCGTCACACGTATCATCCGTTGACGGTTACTTCTCTCTTATCTGAAGCCCTGCTACAGTTCTACTTCCAGCGTATTCCTCCGCCTCATTCAAACAAACCTTCTAGAAAATTACACCAAAGCGACATCGCGCCGCATTCATGCGCACTCAGAGTAATCATATTTTGTAGGCCTATATAAACTTTTTCTTCATAGGCGTTATCAAAACACTTATTTTTTAATTGTTTTAATTTATATTAACTATAAAATACTTTTTTTTATAATTTTTACATAAAATATAAATAAAAATTCAAGTTAAATATATACAAGCTACTTTTAAGCTAACAGAAGTATAAAACACTTGTGGGACACGGCATTTTTGGGAAACAACAAAACACGTCGTACATGGGTGATTTTTCAAAGGTTTGATTCAAAAAGTGTGAAGAAGCCGCGAATACACTATACATGTTGCACAGTAGTAATGTCAGCGTATTAAAAAAGGCCCGAGGATCCTGCTGGGCATGCCTAGCACTACGCCTGTGGAGCTGTTCTACTAAACATCGGGTCGACCATTTCGTGACATTCGCAACAGACTCGCGCCAAATTTTATTCCAAATGCTGGAGTCACTCTAACATTATCATCCCTTCATCTCAAGTCACAATGCAGTGTGAAATATACCTAACTAGAAACACAATCTGCTCATGATTCTTACCACTTACATTTTTGAAGCTCAGAAGTCCGCAAGGCTTGAAGGTGTGGAGATACAACCTTTGCTCCAAGATCCTGATAAGAGGAAATTGACTCCCACCTTCTGACAAAGATCATCGCCACCATATCATCATTATCTATGACTTTGATCTTTGATACCACGATCTTATACTATTGTACATAACACATTCATGCTGTGGTTTTTATCTTCAGTTGATTCGGTCTTTGTATATCTAACTGGAGTGTTTATATTTATTTCCTTCTCTCGTGTGATGTATGTATATCTCCTCATTTATAGGACATAAGAAGTTCGAAGAGGAAATTAATAAAAATAAATCAATTATGTAACTTTCATAAGAGCAGGCGATTGAAATAAAGTAAGATCAGCTTTAATATGTGTACAGAACTGTTTTTCAATCAAATATCCTCAAGTACCTAGGTTACGATAAAAAAAATATTTATTTCTTTCAGAAAGCAAGACATCTGTGAATCGTTCTGCACATCTGCGTCACAGATGAAAATACGCTTTCAGATCCTCGTTGTTAGAGCGCCTCGTACCTGCATTCAGCCATAAATATGATTGGGTATGTAATAAATACCTTACGTTGTCTTTTAGCATATTTACCCGTAGTTATTTAGAAATATTATTCACTTCACGGACTATTTTGACACTAGGGAAGCTGGAATCTCATTTGGTCCCATAAATGTAGACACACGGGACAAATAAGGTACGGGCAGGCCATACGAAGTGTTAGAAATTGGGTTTGGCTGTGTTGGGGACACGGCCGTTTGTTTTGCGTGAATACGTCTACGTTGAAGCGCTCGGACGCTTTGATGATATTTTTACGTCCCCGGCACCGCTTTCCTCGATCATAGGGCGTTTTATGGGCATCACTGGATTGCTTTTGAGATTATTTTTCCTACCGTATACGATTTAAGTATTTCGACTTGGCATTTTTGACGAGTATAGGCCGAAATTGTGTTAAGTTCTCTTAATTTATTACATTAACCTTATACACTTTCGCCATAACCATGCCAATCAAATGTTTTTATACACGCAATCGATTAACCTTGATGAGAGCTGTCGACTGAAACTCAAACGAGCGTCGTAGCTTCTCCTAGTCAATCGTTATACTACGCGGAAGTTATGAGATGCAGCGAAACGAACTCAAAATGGTTTATTTATTTCCGGTTATTTTTACAATACCTCCTTGCCTTAAGCATACAGCAAGTCATTTCTTTGTGGAAAGGGCCATCGGCCATTCAGTGTTCCTCTAGATGCTGCGTTCGATAAGGATGAGAAGTTCATAAAATTATGTTTTTGTTAAACAGGAATTGTTTCTAAATTTTTCATTGTCACTTTCTAGACCCGGCATCAAACGGCGGAATTACCCCAATGTTAACCTTTGACGACCAATTTCATGCACCTAAATCCGTTTGTTTTCTTCGTCATCTATCAGTGCTGCTAATGAAAATACTTCGTCTTCCTCGCTGTCCCTATCACTATGATTTAAACACTCCAGATTATCACCAAAGCACTTTATACCACTTCACATAGTTATCCTTAAGACTATAACTCGACAAAACCATCCATCTTATAGGTTAGTGTGTGAAACACATGATATACGTTGTACACCATCACAGCGCAGCATAGTGTAGCTTAGCATGACATAGAGTATAGTCCATTCCCGATTGGAAGAGACTTATGAAAATCAACCTTTGAAAAAACACTCTAGGCATAACATCTCAACCTATTTTTCAATAATCTGTATTCCACAAATATATAACACTGTGGTTAACTTCAGAGCACTGTATTATTGAATAAATGAAAATTAACCCTTATATCCTCTATAACTTGGAATATTTATTTCTTTTTAAATATGAATTAACACCAGTGAGAGCAGCGACGTGTTGATAACGGCTGGTAAGAAATAGTCCACAGTTAAAATATTATTATAACCTAGTTTTTAAGTATACTATTTGTAAATTAAACCGTACCTATTGATATATTGACATATTTAAGTAGCCCCGATGGCAACATATCTCATCTTTACAGTTTAAAATAACAGCGGAAAATATTGTGAGTAGGCCGTAATGGTGCGGTGTTTTTTTTATCGAGCGAGAAAGCAACTGTCGCTGAGCGAGACTTGTCGCGCTCTCTCTCTCTCTCTCTCTCTCTCTCTCTCTCTCTCTCTCTCTCTCTCTCTCTCTCTCTCTTCGTCTCTTTCACACTCGGGAAGTTTCACTTCGCTAGTAATCGAGATTATACATGTTTTCAATTGTAGCATATTTCATACTTATTACAACAAAATAATGATTTTTGAATTTTAATTTACAACTGAAAAGAGATTTTAATATTTGAATACTTATTTTAAAATATTTAGAGATGATTGTGGGGCAGAAATAATGTGAAGTTGGCAGACGTGGCGAGTCATGACATTGCGTGTTGCTTTTTTACCAAACGAAGAGTAAATTATACTTAATCCGAAAATACTTCAAATTACCACATCACATTTGTAGACGTGATGTTTTTTAAAACTACCTGAGCAAGTTACGATGTTGTGATAAATCTGTGTTTCCGCAGCAGTAATAAATATACTGTTACAGTGTGTTTCTTTAACTGCTGAGTGTGCGATAGAGTGGCGTGGCTGCATGGTGATCGTTGTGCTGGATCTGTGTGTGTGCGTGATTTAAAGTATTTGATGTGAACTATTTATATGTTTTAAATGTGAACTGTTTTTATGACGAAGTTATTTTATTACATCCACGTCTGTTTATTTATTTCGCCCTAAGTGTTTGAAACACAGTTGTGTAACATGATTTACCACCAATCCCAACAAAATAACCAATCCCAGCCCCAATAAATTTCAATAAACCTAATACACAGGTAGTAGCAATACATATAAATATGAGTGGATCAAAAATTACGGTAGGCTTACTTGTGTGCATGTTCATTACCATATTTTAAATTTGTATGCCAAAAAAATGAGCGACACGAGTTGCGTGCTTGATTTTATTGTCTCTTTTTCGTTGGACTGGTTATTACTTCGTTATTCGAACTGAGGACGTCATTTTAAAGGAAAAATCCAACACATATCAATAACAAAAATTTAAATACTATAGTTCATTACCCCGCAGTTGTAACAGTATTAAACACAGACGCGGCAAAATATTAACGTGCATTGCGTGTAATGTGCTATGTCTTGGTTAACAAATATGTTAATTTAACATAACAGTGAGAACTATCGTCGATTCAGGCATTTTTAAAACGACATAAAGCTGAACTAAATAATGTTATAGGCCTAACTGTGAATATTCGTACGAAATGCTTTTTGAAATAGACCAACAACAGAATTATTTGAAAAGCTGTAAACAGTAAACAACACATTTGATAGGCATAAAAGTAGAAATCACATCTCAATGTTTATGTTTAGGTGTAGATAAAGTTTACGAACACATGTCACACACAATGGTTGTTTACACTTGGCGGAAGGATACGAAATGGGCCTGCAAGTAGATATTTAGCAGGGTTCAGAGAAAGTTGCTTCCAGTGGGGAATGGACTATAGTATGGTATCACGTGTTTCCACCTTTAGAGTGTCGTGTCGGTTTCAGATCTCGAAGCGCCCGTTTTGCACGTGTATTGGTCGAAGGCAAATAATCTGCAGCATTCAACTAACTACCGACCGGGTTAAAGATACTTTACACCTCTGAGAACAGTGTTGCTCAACCGACAACGAAGTGCATGCCTGACTGTTCCGCACCACATTACAACCGGTCGCGAATGCATTCATTACTCACTGTACCGGGGCGAAATTGTTGTAACGCCTGCGCGACGATCTAAAATATATATCACAGTTCCCATTCTTGCCCTATATCTAGTGCATATCTGTTTCGTTATAAAACCACTTGGAATCCACGACTTCAACAACTGTCGCTGTCAAATATCTAAAAACAATGATATGTTTGGTTTGCACCAGTTTTCACCCCATTTTAAATAACCACTATCAACAAAAAAGTGTCGTTTTTAATAACAAGCAAGAAGTTAGCAAGTTTAATTATCTTAATTCAGTGTCGAAATTACTGCAAGCATCCAGTCAATGTTCCCGGTAAAATAGTATATGTAGTTGTTAGTCTACAAGACGCATACCTCTGCAACGGCGCCTGTGATGGCTGCAACCATCACTGCTGTTGCATGTCTATGGTTGACTACCGGCAGACACTGCGCGACATATTCTCACCACTTTTGATCCGTATGTAAAAACATCAAACTCGAACATATCCCTTTTGGGTTAAATATCGTAATTTTCGTAATCGCCGCTACCCCTACAAGCCTCGCAACAAGCCGCGCAAGTTTATTTTAATTCATTTGGTATTATAACTTTTGCCACAGACTTTGGAGCAATATTTGCAACAAGTGGTAAGGTATAGTTATGCATTCAAACCCGTATTACAAAGGATAAGTTAAAATTTTCGTCAGTGATAGTGGTTAGATTGCTTTATAGATATTTAGGACCTTCATCAACACTTCTTTTTCATTATTTTGACAATTTGACCGTGATGTTTAATGAAATCATTATACTGCTGAACATTAAGCCCGCGGCAATGCTAACGCTTACACTCGGCGGAGGCATACATGACAGGCAAAATAAATTAACCAAACTGTAAAACCAAAATATTCAATTACCATAAACCGACAACAGCTTGAAACAGTAACTAGCATTTTAAATTGTCAAAACCTAACTTTCCTTTCTCAAACATAACGATAAAAATGACGTATATAATAAACATACAATAAACAAAATATTTTTCACTAAGTATTTTTATTTCTTGAAGCGTGGGAGTAATTTTTATTTGCGCCTTAAAATGACAGAATATAAGTGATCTTTCGACGACACGCAGAATTACACCTTTATATTATTGACAACTGAGTACCACATTCAAGTAACTTATCCAAGATATAAAATTCCTTGCAATATTGAGGTATTCATTTTTTCCACTTTTCACTGAGAGTGAATTTATTCCTGAGAAACGAATATACTTGTCATAAGGAAAAAAAATATTATAGAAAATTGATACCTACATTTTTTGTAGAAAAACCTTTTCGGCTTTAATACCGATGCTTGATGGCGCATCCAGTGCAGTATAGTCCCTACAAACAAGAATGTACACCGGTGCAATACTTCCGTCGTGCGGCATGCACCCAACGTTTATAGAAATTATGTTTCCATGTTCAGTGCAGCCATCCGAACTCACCCTTTGTAGATATTATGGAGCAAGAGCGTAGCCAGGATGTCTGATTATTAGGGCATGAACCTCAAACATGCGAGGGTTATTTCTATTTAATTATAGAGCGCTGTAGAAACGGACGCAACAACTTTAACTCGCTTATCTTGAATTTAGCTAGTCTATTTGCCTGGTTTGTAATTAAATTTCCCAATAAAAGTTACTATTCTTGTCTCCTTGAAAATTTGGTAGAAAATGTCCTCATTTGTTTTAAACACGGTGTTTTGTAGCATAAGCACCGTGTAGGTGATCGCCCAATGACTGCTCCTTTGCAAAAGTTCAGTATTTTTTAATACCTTAAACGCTGTTCTACTTGTAGTGTTTCGATTATACAGTTTTTTCATAAATACTGTCGGAAGTTATGATTTTACTGTTACTGGCTTGCACAAATAAATAAACTAGACTACTTATAAAAGTTAGGCAAAATTATTTTTTCTTTTAAGTTAAGATATGCATAAGTAATATAATTTTACAAAAAATATAAATAGCCACCGATTATAAATGCACAAAAATTTTCATCGCATATAACAAAAAAAAAAAAGATGAACTGATTTCAAAGTAAATTATTATATTCCTCCTAGTGTTAATGTTTATTATGAACGCGAGCAAAAATTAGGACCTCTGTGTGTCTAAACGACGTTTAACGCAACGTACATAAGATAAAAAGTGTCCGGCTGAAATATAGAACGATTGATATACCTCCTGAGCGCGCCCGTAACGTAGCGTTGGCGCAGGTCGTATATAGACTGTTCACGATAAAGTGGGCACTTTTGAAAGCCCTGCTTAAGATCTTCTTGTATGCACGTTGTGTATTCTTCCGCATTATGTAAAAATGACACTGCCATGGGCCTCATCACTCATCACTTTATTCATGCATCGGTAAAGTGAAACTGTGAAATTATTAGAAAAGTAAATATTTTACAACTCTTCTCAATTCTACACTTCGATGCATTAAAAAGCCAGAAAGTGAAAGAAATAATTCAAGTAAACAGAAATGGTTGCCTAGCACTTTTTATTCGACGTTAAGAAGCGGAACTACTTTCCCATCCGTCGTTACCAACTTTACTTGGCGTATGTCAGTCAGGGCGCCCGTTAAAATACCTGCAGGTAGGAGCAGTGACAATTTTCTAAGGTTGATTTCGAAAGTGCTCACTTTATAGTGAAGAGCCTTTAAATACGGTGGCTGGGCGTGTCCCGTGCGGCAGGGAACCGGTTTTGTCCGGTTATACACCGGCACGGCGCGCAGGGGCGGCAGTGGGAGACAAAGGTGCGAAATCAATACCAAGTTGAAAAAAAAAAAATAGGCCAGGGGCTGTTTCCCGGTTACCAGCAGCACGTCATCCCAACTGGTAATCCGTACTGTTTACAGCCACTTACGTTGGCCGCAATCGCTAGAGCTCATTATCCTCCCTTAAGGCCATATTACACGGTACCAGATTTCGTAAAAGCTTGCGCAAGGTCTGCCATAACTGCCGTTTATACTGGCCTGTACGGCACCCGTCACGGCATTTTTCGCATGGCGCTGCCAGATTTCATCACAGGTTTGGTAATTGGACACGTCGTATTTTCCGTGGCAGGTTCCATGCCGGCTCTCGTACCTGGCCAATCACATTGCAGTTTCAGAGCTTAGGGCGCTCCCCGTGGCTACTACTTGAAACGAGTTAATGAAGAAACCGAAAAGGAAGGCTCCATATTGATTTTATATCCGTGAGGTTGAAACTCTTACAAATATATTAAAAATACGACGAGGAATAATATTGGTTATGACAACTTTCAATTACTGCTTAAAACCGTTCTAAAAACTTATAACATTACCTACTGTATGAAAAAAATTAATTCAAACTCTGATTACAAGTAAACTATCGTAATAATAAGTGAGTGAACTGGTAGTACAGGGGTAAGGTGCTAGGATCCTCGATAAATATGTAACTTATGTGCGTGAGTTCGAAACCCCGCTAGACCTAAACTTCTTTAATCATTACATTTTACATGCGACTAATATCCTGGTACGTAAAGAAAAAAATTAAATTTTGCAACCGGTCAATAATTTTCGTCAATATTAAAAATAACACACTCTAACTCTTAGTGAATTCACGACATTTTCAAGAAATTGAATGAAACTGTACCAGTAAGCAATCAATTGACGTAAAACGCGAATAGTAAAATAGCAATACTAAGATGTGCTAGCTAGTGCTATTATAGGCCTACGCAAGTGACCAACTGGTAGCAGTTCTACGACTGGGGTTCATAGGTACCTACACTACAAACCACGCACTGCGCACCTGCCGAGGGTGCCAGATGCCAGTACGCAAACTGCTGTCGTGTAATATGAATCTTCCATGGCGGCTCATATAGAGGCTGGTATACAGGTTCGTACACCAGGCCTCATAGAAGCCTGTACAAGAACCAAGTAAGGCTGCAGGTATCGTGTAATATCTGCTTTGCCGGTCCTATGTACCTGCGCGTCGAATGTCAAGTGGTACGGGCGACTCTAACACGCACACCTAGCGCCTCATCCCTCCTACGCGCAAGGCGTGCAGTTTATCTGTCCTAACGTCTTACTGTCTAAACTAGATCTGTAACCAAAATTATGGTAAATACACGGCTTTCGTGCACCATTGGCCTTAAGAGTGGGATGGACCCCCGCGTTTTTGTTAAATAGTTGTTTACGCGAAAACGCGTATCTCGGTAAATAAATTTTCTGCAAATACGACTTTTTGTCAGAAAAGATCGAAAAACATATGCCCTATATGTTTTACTTTCATCATATTAAGCGTATTCTTGAAGAAAAAAATCGTGAAAATGGTCAAATATCGCATTTTTAAAGCTTGCGTATGCAGTTTGTTTAAGCGGCGAGAGAAAAGTGCAAACGTACGGACGTAGTTTAATCTGTGGGATTTTGTCGCGTGTAATAAAACCCTACTGTTACAGATAATATTTGCACAGTACAGCGTCACGGCAGAAACACTGCACGCCTTGCGCGTAGGAGCGACGAGAGTAGATATATAAGAGAGAGCTGGACCACCCCACACTTTCATAAAAAAAATCAAGCAATTTGAGGTCAAAATCAAGGTTTTTTGCTCCAAAATCATGGTTTGAAATTTAAGAATTTAAGCATTCTAAAGAAAAAGCAAATTTACCCCGAAATCAAGTAAATTTACCACTTTTTTTCAATAATAGCGTGCAGGCTTTGTGCCATATTAAAAACATTACATTTTAAGCTAAAATCAAGCAACTTTCTTGCTTTTCAAGCAACATTTTCAGGTTTTCTAGAAATAAAATTTTTGCAAATAAACTGGCAAATTTAAGAAAAAATCAAGCATAATAAGCAAAAATCAAATGAAAATATTAGAAAATATAATTGATAATATATATTCTATATATATATAATAGCTCATATATATATATAATGAAAATTCTAGATAATAGACAAATGTTCCAATTTTTATTTCTTTTAAACCTTTATACATTATAAAAACCACCTCATTTAATAGTTTAAATTTGTTATCTAGAATACAATAAATTTTTTTGCCAGACTTGGATTCATAAAGTTCAAAATCTGTAGCAGTAAACCATTACTTTTTTTTCTAGATCTTGTAGTTTGGTGAAGTCAAGCGAATTGTTCAACTTTTTGAGTAGAGATTTCATTTTTTGTGTTTATTTACAAAGAAACAAATTATTGAGGAAAAATATTTTTTTCATTCTATCAATAAATTAATTTTATAAATAAATACTATGGAAACTAATACCATATCTAAGCAATTTAAAACATGATACGAAGTATTAACTATAGAAAGTTTTCACATGCATAAATACACAAAAGACAAGCAAATTAACACTTGTAAAATTTGTTGTACTGAGTATGACAAAAATCAACATGAGTTAAAAAAAAGTGAAAGTACTATGCGGTGGAAAATATGTTTCTAAACTATCTCTCAAAAAGCATAAAAATAGTAAATCGTACAATAAAAATGAAAAGCAACATGATTCTTCAACAAAGACATTTGTAGTATGTAAAGAGAATAAACATACCGATTCATTTCATCCGCATAAAGCAACTATATACAAACTTACAACAAAATGCAAAAATGTATGAATGTATATGCCAAAAATCATTATGAGTTAAAGAAAGAGAAAGTACTATACGAATGTGGAAAATATATTAATAATCAACAGCTCGAAAACTATAAAAAAAATATAATCACACAACACATCAAGAGAGATTCTAAATGAAATTCAAAAGGAGAATTATCCAATAAAAATATGCACAGTTTGTAATTAGAATAAATCTATAAAATTATTTCCTTATAATAAATCTTGTAAGGATCAACCTACAACTATGTGTAAAAATTGTTTTAATGGATATCTTAAAAATTATTGTCTTAACAAGAAGTAAATATGATTTCCCAATATTTTTAACGTATTCTCGATGCTATTCTAGTATATATTTTTTGCTTGTATTTTTAATTTTGTAATTAAAAATTGTTTTCCCTTTAAGTAAACAAATATGGAGTCTTCGAAGATAAATTATGTGTTGAGCGAAAAGACAGTGAGAGAGTTAAGAATTATAGGTAGAAGGTTTGAAATAAAATATTTGCATAGGCTATGGAAAGCTGATTAAATTGTAGCTATTATACCATTAATTATAAATCAACAAAGGGAAAGAAACTTTTAAAATGTACCTTTTTCAAATTACACTATAAAATATAGAAAAGCTAAAAAACATTTAATTAAAAGAAATTTTCCCATTTTCTACTAATGTATTTCTAAAACCTATAGATAAAAGTAAGTGGGTAACAGAATGGAGAACATAGAATAATTTTACAAATTTACCTTTATTTGATGATGATATCAATGAATTATATAAACAAGATAAAAACTAACTGAAAGAAATATTTACTTAATCTAATAATGTTTTCCTTAATAAAAGAAGTAAGAAAACCAATGAAGCTTACTTAGTTAATAAAGCTTTCAAAAGTAGGATATCAACATATAACATTGAAAATTCTTTAAATTCATTACTGCCTATTCATTTTTTGACTTCAATAAAAATTAAGGTATTTGGGAAAATACATGAACATCTTATAAATTTAGAAGGTTGAAAACCAGCTTTAAATTATATATCAATTGTCGTAAGCAAAAACATAGTCAAGTTGAATTATTTACATTTCAATCACCATATTATACAATATTGAATGATGGAGATGTTAAAAGAATTTATAAATCCATAATACAAGAAATATTGCAAATTTTTCTGAAATTAGAAAAATACAGGTTTGGGGTGGATTTTAGATAGAATAATGGGGATACAATTAGCAATAAATAGGTATAATCCATTAAAGGGATCATCATATATTGAACTACCAGAAATGATAAAGACTAAGAAAGCATGCATAAATGTTAAAAAAAAAAAAAAAAAAAAAAAGATCAAAAATGCTTTCTTTGGGCTGTAAAATCTGCATTATTTCCAGCAGACAGTCATTCGGATAGAGTAACCAAATATAAAAATGTGGGGGGCTTAATATCAATAAATTAATAGATAAATTCGAATATCCAATTAAAATTGATGATATACCAAAAATATAAAATCAAATTGACATATCCATGAATGTATACTCTATTGAAGATGAAGGTAAGAAATCCATGGTATATCCATTAAAACTCACAAAAAATAAAAAGAATATGCATATAAATTTACTTTATTTCAAAAATGATACAAACTCGCATTACTGTTGGATTAAAGATTTATCGAAACTGCTTTCAGCACAAAAAAGTAAACATAATGGCAAAGTTTATATATGCGATATGTGTCTTCAATTATTTTATTCTCAAGAGAAATTAAATAAACATACAGAAGACTGTTCTAAAAATGAAGCAGTAAAAATTCAATTACCTTCGAAACAAAAATAAATATTTTTCAAAATTATAAACATACAATGAAGGTTCCATTCATATTATATGCAGATTTTGAATCAATACCAAAGAAAATATCAACAACTAAACCAAATACAAAAGAAATTTACAAATTAAAACTAATAAAAAAATATCCAGTTTTAACAGAAGATGATAACAGAAGGTGGTACTCAAAAGAAAAATATAATCTTACAAATGAGGAAATAAATATCATTGATTTAAAGTTGAATGATGTATCATACACAATTAAATATCAGCTACACGAAACTTCTGGTTTTGGCTATTATACTGTATCTGTTTGTGGTGATTATAAGCCACCAGTTGTATATCGAGGTCCAAATGCACATAAAATTTTTATGCAATCAATAAAAAGGGAAGTAGAAGAAATTGGTGAAATGTATTCACAAATTGAGCTAATGCATCCACAAACAACAGAAGAAAAAATATTGCATATTTCTAAAAAATTTACTGTTTGTGAGTGCGATAATCTGAAGGACAGCAAAAAAAATGTTTCATCATGATCACATAAGTGGAAAATTCATTAAGCCAACATGCAACAATTGTAATTTACAACTAAAATTACCTAATTTTGTTCAAATTTATTTTCATAATTTTGCTGGATATGTTGCACATTTGTTTATTAAAGAGCTATGATATGATGCTAAAAATATAGAATTAATTGCAAATAATGAAGAAAAATTTATAATATTTGGAAGAAAACAGAAAATTTTAAAATTAAATTTCTAATTTCTGGGCAGTAGTTTAGATAGCTTATCATCGAATTTAAATAAAGCTCAAATGAAACACACACAAAAACATTTTCCAGAAGATCAAGTTGATTTAGTTATAAGAAAGGTGTTTACCCATATGAAGAAATTTGATGAAACCGAACTTCCACCAAAAAGTGAATTTTACAATAAATTTAAAGAAAATAGTATATCTGACGATGAATACGAACATGCAAAAAATATATGGAACCAATTTAATATAAAAAATATTTGTGAATACCATGATTTATATTTTAAAAGTGATGTACTATTGTTAGAAGAAATATTCTAAGATTTTAGAAACATATGTATAAATTCTTATGGTCTAGACCCTGCAGGGCACTTCATAGCAACTGGCAATGTTAAAAATTACTTAACAATCACTAGATTTATTACATAACTTTGATATGATTTTAATGATTGAAAAAGGAATTCGAGGTGGTATTTCACTATGTTGTAAGCGATATATTAAAGCAAATAACAAATATTTGGAAGATTTTAATCCAATTCAAGAATCAAACTTTTAGCATATCTCGATGGTAATAATTTATATGATTGGGTAATGTCACAATATGTACCATACGGTGGTTTTGAATGGATTTATTATACATTAAGTTATTAAGATTACTGGAGTATAAAAAATTATTAGATTTGAAAAAAGATTCTGAGTTTGGTTATATATTAGAAGTTGATTTAGAATATCTACAAGAACTACATAATTTTCATAAAGATCTCTTCAATTTAGTCGAGAAAATTAGGTAGTTCCAAAGACATATCAATCCAAATTATTAAAAACTTTACATAAAGAAAAAATATATACAAATTCATTATCGCAACTTGAAACAGTGCCTAAATAATGGACTGAAACTTACAAAATACATAGAATATTGACATCTAATAAATCTGATTGGTTAAAAAAGTAAATGGATTTCAACACCATGCTGAGGAATAAAGCAAAAAAAATCTTGAAAAAGATTTTTATAAGCACGTGAATGATTCTGTGTTTGGCAAAACTATGGAAAATATAAGAAACAGAATAGACATTAGATTAATATCAGATGCAGAAAAATGTGAAAAATTAATATCAAAACCTAATTTCAAAAGAAGTACTATATTTAATGAGAATCTTGTGGCTCTACATATGAATAAAACAACTGTAAAATTTAATAAGCCTATTTATGTGGGCATGTCAATTTTGGACATATCGAAATAATTAATGTATGCTTTCCTCTATAAAGTGATGAAACCAAAATATGATGATAAAATTAAACTGTGTTATCAAGATACCAATTCAAAATTTATAATATTAAAAGAGATGATTTTTATGAAGACACAAAGACAATATTAGATTAATTTGATACAAGTGGTTAAACAAAGAGCAATGTTTTTATCATGCCTTAAATAATAAAAAAGTTTTAGGCAAAATAAAAGATGAGTGTAATGGGAAAATAATGAAAGAATTTGTTGGTTTAAGAGCAAAAATGTATTAAAAGCCATTTGGTGAATTAGGTGTCAGCAAGTCACTGACACTTGGTGCTATACAAAAATTATTCATCACACCAATTTCTGAAAGAAAAGTTTTATATTTAATGTACCTCTTAAGGTGCACTGGTAAGAGATTTACTTAAATTCATTTTAACTGTTTTAAATTTTCGGGGCAGATGCTCGGATACCCTAAAATACCACAATGAATAAAACACAAAACATAATTTTCGGTACAACTTATTGCTGAAAGAAAAGTTTTATATTCTGGCTATATTAAGGGGCCATAAAACATGGCGCTCTTTATGTTATCCAATAAAATAGCAAAATTATAAACTTCTTTAATTTCCAAAACAACATCGATATCAGAACCGTCAAATACAATTAATTTACCATTTTTGTCTTTAATTTCCAAAATAATGTTATTAAATTGCCCATTATTATTTTATAAAAAAATGGATATGGTGGCTCTCAAATAACATAGTCTCTAACAACAAACATAGTTTTTGGTGGAAAAACTAGCAATTATATTAGCCTCCAAGTGACTAGATTCATCATATTTTTTAAAAAACATAAGAGAAATTACAATGAACATTGATTGCTTTGAATGAAAAAAAATTGGTAATTTACCGCCTACAAAAATTTTATCTTTTTCAATAGTCAATTTTCTTAAAAACCAAGAATATCAGATAAGTGATCATCAAGTTTAATATCAAACTGTGTTTTAATTGATATTCTATTTTTCTGCTGTTATTTCAATTATATTTGTTGAAAATGGTTCAATTACATTTTAGCTTCTTTGAATGATTTAACATCATATTGGCCTCTGGGAATATTTATAACGGTATTTTTATCAATTACAGCACTAATTTTTTTAATTGCAATTATAGTAAAATTCTCTACATTTGGAGTTAAATGTTTATATGAAAACTAATTAATTCTATCGATTTATCTTTATGAATTGTATCATAGCGAAGTTTCTTCTTTAAAATAGAACTATTATTTGTTAATTTGAAACCTTTATTATTATCCATTTATTACAAAAAGATGGCAACTAAATGAAAAAGTTGACTGGGGTGTTGAAGTTTTAATTTCTGAGAAAACTTCAAAGAATAAAAAGAATGGCGAGTTATTGCCCAATAGTATTCATGGTATAATTGTAGGGCCCATAAATGGCAGAAAAACCCAATTTAATCATTAATTTGATTTTAAAAAGAGGATAGTTAAATTTTAATAAACTCTATGTTTGCTCTAAAAGTTTTATTCAACCAAAATATATTCAATTAAAAGACGATTTTGAAGTGATATCCAAAACATTAAATGAGAAAACTGCTTATTTTGTAAGTAGCAATGGTGAAATGGTTTCACTAGACCAATGTGAAAACAATTCTCTAGTTATTTTTGATGATGTTATATTGGATGAGCAAGATGTAGACTGCGAATATTTTACTGGAGGTCGGCACAAAAAGTTGATATTTTTTATTTTGCACAGACATATTCCAGAGTTCCCAATCTATTAGTACGAGATAACACAAATTTTCTGTCTATATTTCGACAAGATGAATCAAATTTGAGACATATATTTTGCGATTTTGTTGGAGAAGACATGAGTTTTGAGAAATTAAAAAAGATATTGGTCAAGTGCTCAGACGAAAATTATGGTTTTTAACATTAGATTTGAGTACAAAAATTGTAAGTGGAAATATCGAAATAAAAAAATGTATATATTTTAACTCGTTCTTGTGTATTTAATATTTGGGTAGTTGCACAGCTGTGACTAGTAATAAATTTTACAAATTATCTTATTTTCTTCATTTACATGCCTGATAATAGCATCTGTATTTTTATAATACAATATTACAACTTCATCTTTAGTTTATGTGAATCACTTCCTCAACTGAACCGTGGCGCATTCTGGTAGTGACAAAAGAAACCTTATCTATGCTCTCAACCACAAATAAACTTCAGCGCACTCTCATGGTGAAAAAAAAGCACACCTGCACTGGGAGGCCGCACTGAACTGCTGTGCACTCTGGCCTCAGTGGTGCAAGTTTTCCTCCTCAGCGAACTCTCGCAGCAACAGGAAACATGTTATCTACTGTGCTGGTATCTCAGCTGTGCTGCTCTCGGCGAGTGCAACCACAAAGATGCAGAAAGGTTACTCCTCACAGAGAAACAGTTTATAATTCATGCAGCAAGAGTGAATAAAATTATTTCCTCACCAAACATCGAACATTCACAACAATTAATCTTGTAGCGCACCACATTCAACATTTTTATCAGCACCTCGCTATCTCAGCCACTTTGGCTCAGTGGCTGAGTGCTTGGGTTCTAACTTGTGTGTGAAAAGGCGCTCACACTATTAAATTATCACCAAACCATTCAAAATTTGAGCCAAAAACAAGTTCAATTGGTCTTGCCATATATTCTGTATATGAGTGCAAGGCTCCTGCAGCATATGAGAGAGTACAAGAAAAAAATCCATCACATCTCCACTAAAAAAAAAATAAAAAAAATAGAGCCAGCTGGTGGATGAGGTGATGGATTTCTCCAATTGGAGTTTTGTAGGCACTAAAATAAGGCCAAAAAAATAAAAAATTGAGCCCCTGGCACAATACAGATATCTGTTACCTCCAAAAACATAAGGTCCTTGGCGAGGCATTAGGTTGCTAGTAAACCTTTTGTGTTATTCAAAAAAGGAGCATATATGTTTATATGTGTATTTTTTTTTATAAATCAGTAGATGCATAATGAAGATCCGAGCACAAACCAATAATTAGGCTTATAGGGCCTGAATTTGGTCTATATTTTATAAAATTATGTTCTTCAGTTTTCTGTTTTCTTCAAAAGAAGAATATATATAAAAACAACATATTACCCCACATACAAAATGGCCGAATCACTAGAAAAAACAACTAGAGAAGAATACAGAATTGACTACTAACTCATGTGTAAGTATTTTTGAAATTATTAAGAATAATAATTATAATATAAGCTTAAGAAATTGGTTCAAGGATATTTGGTTTCCTTTGTTTGAAGAAAAGTATGTATTGATCACTAATGATGTTTTAAACTTTTTATATTATATTTCATGTGGCAAATAGTTACTGCCTGAAAATAAAGCATTAAATATAAACTATTTTAAATTTCTTAAAACTAATCAAATTCCATATACTGGAATAAAATATGATAACTTTCTTTCTTTAGAATATGAATACACCCAAAATGAAATTATAGCTTGAAAACCAAATATCTCATTTAAAAATGGGTTTTATAACAATTAGATGATTTTAAAGAATATGCTATGACATTCAATACAAAACAATGTAAACATAAGAGAAAATAATATCTAACTTTAGAAAAAAATGTATTGATTATCTAAAGTATAATCAAAATATGGGTAAAAAAAATTAATCTGCTCAACTCCCCATTGAAGTTAATCATTTGAAAAATATAAATTAAATTACAGATGATCGTATAGAAAATTTAAGAGTGGTAGTTGATCACAGAAATGAGGTAATACGAGAAATGATCCCGCATGTTGTACAGCAAACACAAGATCCAGATTTAAATCCAAATTTTATTCTTTTAGAATTGTTCTATAATGATTGATAATATGATTATTATGTGATTAGAACTCAAAGAAGAAGTCTTCGAAAACAGTTGCAAAGAATCGAAGATATACATCCAAATTGTGAAATATTATTGAAATATGAATATATACAAAATTCTAGCAATTCATATCAAAGAATGAAAGAAACCATGAATGGCAACATTGAGTGTTTCTGCAATTATTTTATCATTGATAGAAATAACTATACTCAACAACAATTAATTAACGATATAAATTTATCTTTGTCAAATTGAGTAAGAAGTTAGTTTTAAATAAAATATAAAGCATTTTTATCAGAATTAGGTGCTATGTAAAACACAGACACGCGGTGCTGGGGCCCAACTCGACTATCACAGTGGTAAAGCAGTTTACACAACATTTGTTTTATTAGACCAAGAGTTGTAAGAATGATCAAAAGCCAACCACTTTTCATAAATTTTATCACCTTTAGTTTTTTAAAACTTTTTTTCCCAATCATTCATCGGGATAGTTAGTTTTCATTATTTTGTATTCATAAAAACTACCCATTATTTCTTCCCATTAATAAATTTTAATTCCTAAGTTGGCATATCAAAATTTAAAACTACGCAAATAGTAAACAATTCTGTTGACCAATTAGCAGTATAAACTTGTTCAGACATTTTTTTTTCAGTTTACTTACACAAACAACATCTCCAACGTTATATTTCGGTTTTGTAAACACAAAATTTGTTTGCAATTATTTTTTTTCATTTCTTTTATTAACGTCAATTGGTTTCATACCAATAGTGCTGTGCTTTGTGGTGTTGTAGTCTTTCACTAAACTATCCAGTATATTTGTCCATTTATAATTGTCATTCGAAGCAAATTTTTCCACGTTATATTTTTCAAAGTTCGATCAAATATTTCAACGATGCTAGCTTTTAATTCAGAAAATGAAGAAAATACTTGTATTATACTTTTCCATAAGTTCTTTAAATATTTTACTATAAAATTCTGGACCATTGTTGCTTTGTCAATTATTTGGTTTTCTTTTCATACAAATATTTTATAAAGGATTTATTATATTTTTTGCTGATTTATCTTTGATTGGTAAAGCAAAGGCAAATTTTGAAAATACATCGATAACTGTCATAATATATTTGTAATTATTATTTATATGTGATATACCTTATAACTTCCCAATATCCATTTCCACAAGATGAATTTGCCACAAATTATCAATTACATATTAAATAACTTTTCTTCTTGGAACATTTTTCGTGCTGGTTTATATAATTAATTGATTATTCTTTCTCTCACATTGAGCAAAATTTTTTTATATATTTTTTTAAGAATGTAATTTTTTTTTAAATTGCACAGTGAGCATACACTTTTGTGGACTGCTCGTCCATTTTTTTTATTTTTATATTATTATTTTTGTTTACTTTCTTGCACTTCAAACACCAAGTATTCTCCATTTAATACTAAAAAAATTATTTAACCTTTATATTTCACGAATATTCCTATTATAGTCATAAACCCATCAGAATATTCAAATAATATAGTTTTATTTTTATTTTAAAAACAAGTTTATCATCGCTTTTAGCATCAAACTGTTTACTATAGTCAATTTTTTCGAATCCGTAATCACAGTTAGAGTATCATCAGGTAAATTATCAGAATTTATTTTATAAATAGTAGAATCCATAAACAATGAAAAGAATAATAGGTTATCTAAATGAAAATTATCAGTTTTTTATTCCACTGTGCAGGTAAATAAATTATATGAGATTTTTCTTTAACTTTCAAGTTAACGAGTGTGTCGCAGAAATCCAAAACTGATTGATTTATAATTTGCAATTTTTTATCGAAATGTCTTTTACTGACAGCATCTTTGCCATCCATAGGATCAGCCATATTATTAATTCTACAGTTTTGAATAGAAACATAATCTGTTATGTAAACAAAAACTTTACTTATTTGATCTTGTAAAGTAGAAACAATGGTATTATATTTTGAATCTATATGTGTTTTTAAATCACAAATACTAGTGTTGTATTTTGATTCAACATCGTTTTTAATGCATAATTAGAAACAATAGTTTTATATTTTGAATCTGCTTCTTTTTCTAATGCTTGTTTTGCATTATTTATTCGTCTTATATAATCAGCAATTGTATTATTAAAATCTAAATTTATATCCTCTTTTAGAGCATAATCAGAAACAGTAGTTTTATATTTTGAGTCAACGTATTTTTAAAATGCATAATCTGCTATATGTATATAAAAAATCTTTTATTAATCGCATCTTTCTTATATATAGGTTCGCCTATATTAACTATTCTTCGTCCAAAAAATGAGACATACGATTTTGTAAAATCAAGACAAGTGCTTAACTCATTTTGTAAAGAAGAAACACTCGAATTGAATTGTGAATCTACATATTTTTTTCAATCTTTAGCAGTATTAACAAAGTTTTAATTTATGGATTCGATTAATGGTTTCCTGGATATAGCTGACATTTAATAACATAGACATTATTTCTCTAAACTTCAATTCTCTTGAAAAAAGGTGTAAATCCCTAAAACATAAATGTCCACAGATAACAGAATTAATATTGTGAACCCGATCATACCCAATGAGTGCCAGGATTAGTTGAAATATCAAAACTAACAATGGCACATTAATATTTGTGCATATTTTTTGGTAGTTCACCAATCATATAAACATTTCTAAAATTTTAGTATTTAATTTTTTACATATTTTTCAATATCGATAGTGAATAATGGAGCTAATTTTTTTTGGCCTTCCTCTTTTTTTTTGCAACTACACAACTACCAGCCTTGTTTTCAATTACCAAATTGTGTCTCTGCTGTTCTTCTAATTATTTTTTTTTAGCTTGTTTACCAGCACTATAAATTGCTTCAGCCACTCCTAAAGCGGCGAGTACAATGGAAATAATTCCTCCATGATGTAAACCATTGAGAGGTTTTTCTTTAGCCATTTTTTAACTGTTGTTAGTGGTAAAGTTAATTTGAAATTTTTACCTTCTTGCAATTATTTTTTCAATTTGATCATGTTTTAAAAATTTTTCTATACCCAAATTTTTAAATTTCTCATAAGGAATATCGAAAGTAATTATTGTTATCTTCATTTATATAAGTTATACATATATGTATATTTATATTTAATAAAACATCTTAATTCCCCAACCTAATTTTCTTTTTATAAATATGGTTTAGGCAACAGCAGCAGAAGCAATTTTTTCTCCAATTGGAGAATCTTTATTTAACATGATTTCTTTTGCTTATTTTTGTGAAATTTTATCAGCTTCATGCCTAGATTCTAAATCTTTGTGATCTCTATATGCAATATCGTGAAATTTGCAAGCTCCATCTAATTTATTTATTCCTAAGTCTCCACTTTCTAATATTTCATTTATTTTTGTAATTTGTTCCCGATAATTATAACCTGGCAATTCCAATTTGGGTAAATTTAAGTTGTTTAATGCCCAATTTATCACACTTTTGCGATGGTGTTCAGGATTCCAAAATGAGTGCGGCATAACATTTAAAACTCGTATTAGATTTGGTATTCCTTTCTGGTTATTCACAACAAGGTCAGAAAATTTATTGTTTAGAATAGTCATAATGTTAACTTTTTCATTGTAATTGTTTTTATTTCCAGCAGTATCTTCACCATGAATAACTAATAATCTGTCAATTAATTTTCTAACATTGTCCATCCAAATATATTCTTTCGGCAAATGATTATATTTTTTATACCTTTACCAGATCTATACATTTTTTGAGAAATAATTCTTTCTGGCGTATTTGGTGCTGATTTTGACCGCGCTTTTATATGCTGTGCATAAATCCGATCATAATATTGTTTAATTATAGTCTCGTACTTCCAACTTTGATTCGCATTTATTTGGTTAGTAGGTTTATGTTTTCGGAATGCAACATTTGTGTCTATAACAATGTCTTTGTAATTTTTATCGTCCTCATTAGTAAATTTATTTTGGCCTGTGTTTTCATCTACAAGGTCCTCTCCTTTCTTTTGTTAACAAATTAGAAAGGACTTCTGTTAATGTATATTCTTTACCACTAACAGATTGTTTATCATCAATTCTGTATCTCCAATGTATAAATTACGATATTTTGCTCGTAAAACATATAGTGTTATAACAGCAATTTTTTCATTATTTTCTTTTCCGAGATTTATAGTAGAAACATCTTCTATAGGTGACAAATTTTTCATCGATACAATTCCCATTTGCTTCTTCCAAATTAGGAGATTTTTGTTCTGCAAATAATTCTTTTTCAAACGATGTTAATTCTGGTGTTGACGGATAATAATAAATTTTTGCAACAGGTACTAGTGCTGATATTAAGGTTTTATTTTCTTCACATACTTGTTCTACTTTTTTGCCAAGGTTTTGTATTTCACGAATTATTTATATACTTTTCTTCTTGTTTTTTCATATTCTGCCTCATGGTTCTTTCTATAATTTATAAACTTCTCTATGAGCAATTTCACTCGAGAAACACCCTCTGAATCCTTCATTTATATAATTGTTTTCTTATAAATGGATTGTAAAAGCATTAAGAGTTTTTAGACAAACTTTTCCCCTAAATGATCAAACGAGGGGGAATTTGAATATTTACAATAACAGAATCGAGTTTGATATTCCCATAGGAGATGGCTTTTCTTTTCCAAACGATGCTTATGTTTTGGAATAATATCGCCTGCTAAAGAGGTATAAAGTTGGAGATGAGGCAAAATACGAAAAATTAGATAATATTGATGTTTGTTTGAATTTTCTTTCCATTTCAGTTTTCTAGAATAGAAATTTCAAAACACGTACATATTATTGAAGCTGTTGATAATCCAGGAATAATTTCAACAATGATGAATATTTTGCTAAGCTCATCAGGCTAACAAAGTTATTTAGAGTGTATTGGTGTTGACAATAAATTTAGAGTAAAATCTGTTCATAGTGATAAAATAAATGAAATAATGTATCTATTAAGATTTTTGTTTGGCTTTATTCACGATAATAATGAAGTTGACAGGAAAGGTGGTTATAAAATTACTTTTTCTTTTAAATTCGTCTGATAACATTTGCTTATATTTGTTTATGAAACAAAATATGCAGCTGGTGCGGTTAAGAAAAGCTATATTGATCCAGGTATAATTTTTATTCAAAAATTATAAATTTTATGTCCTACTGTTGAATAAGAAGCTAACACATCAAATGCAATTAAAGAAAATATATATAAAAATCCTAAAATTCATATTGGTTTTAAGTATTGGCAATTTTTAGAAAAAGAAGTTCCTGCTGGGACAACTGTTTTTAACTTTGATATAAAAGATCAGTTTAATAATTTGCAATTTGACATGCCTGATTTTGTATTTGAGGGTTTCCAAACTGATAGAAAAAATTGCGCAGAGCATTATGTGCATGCTTCAATGTTTGATCATTGTAATGTCAGAAAAATTTTTGTTAAAAGTGGTAGAAATTAAATTTTTCCAAAAGAAAATTGGAATTTGGATGTTGAAAATGATCTGTGTGTTAATATGTTTCTCGCTTTTAATGATTTTAGAAATTAAAGAACAAAATTGGAAACTATATATAGAAGTTATGTACTTTATTATAAGCCAACTACAAATTATCATGGCGAGATCAATTATTATTCATTTTGGGGAAGACCATTGTATGTTTTTAACTACCTATTAGAAAAACAGCAGTAGTTAGAAAGATAAAACAAATATAAAAATTAGTGTAGATTTTAAAAAAGCTCTTGAGGCTGGTGCAATTTGTAATGTTGCTTTTATTAGCCAACGAAATTTAACTTATGATTATTTTAAAGAAAATATCACTCAAGATATATACATTAATAATTTTATTAAATGGAAGAATCAACAAAATTCTTCATTATTTTAATACAATATTTTAAAATTATAGTTGAGTGGTTGCATTAAAATTTTTAATGGATTTTTGATCAAATAAAAAATTATTTTTCTATTTAAAATTTTCTCACTTTTAATATTTTCACTCTATTTTACACTTGATTTTGCTTGATTTTCTCTTAAATTTGCTTGCTCGTTTGCAAAATTGCTATTTATAGAAAACTTGAAAATTTTGCTTGAAAATCAAGATATTTGCTTGATTTTTGCTTAAAATTTAATGTTTTTAAGGTACCACAAAGCCTGCAAAGCTTTTATTGAATAAAAAAGTGGTAAATTTGCTTGATTTCGGGGAAAATTTGCTTGTTTTTTAGAATGCTTAAGTTCTTAAATTTCGAACTCTGATTTTGGAGCAAAAAACCTTGATTTTGGCCTCAAATTGCTTGATTTTTTTTATTAAAATGTGGGGTGGTCCAGCTCCCTGTTTATATATCTACTGATGAGGCGCTAGAGAAGAGCGTGTTATTGTCGCCCGTATCTCTCCCTCGCTTCTTGACCTTGCATGTGGGGATCCATACCACTCTTAAGGCTAGGCGTCACCACAATATCGGATTCTTCCATCTCCTGCTGATTTAATTTTTTGTGAAGTAAGAACTTTAAAAATTGCTATTAAAGATGTTTAGCTATTTGCCTTACCCTGCAGCATAGACATGAAATCCGAACTATCAATAAAAACTTTTGTCACAAATATTGTAATATAAAATTTTAAATAAAAATACGTTCCGGGTTGTTTACAACAAAGAATTAACACGTAGTAAATTTAAGTTAAAAAAATATCAAACAATTTTAAAATGTAAATTTTGTTTTCATAAATTGTAATGAAAACTGAGAATTTCTGCACTAGACTTGAAGTCGAGACTTAATTTCCGAGCAACCTTGATAAAAGCGCTCCCCTGTCTAGCATTTGTACTGCGCTGTAGACTAAGTTCGTACATGCTTGATTGGACACGTTTTGAAAGAACCGATTTGTTTATTTTTCTGCTAACTGTGTATCCAACCGCAGCTATCTGTGAGCACTAAAGGCTGTGCTACGATATAAATAACCATCGTAAATATAACAATGACAATAAGAGTTTATTACCGTTTGGTAAATGGTGTTGTTTATTAAGCAAAGACATATGCGTAGCCAATCAGAATCCGCTCTCATTTTTATAACCGCACATTTCCGGTTACGAAAGCTGACATAAATTTGACTCTAGTTAGTGTATATCTGTTTGCAAGTTCGTTTATCTAGCACATTGTTGACAAGGAAGGGCTTGAGAAAATAAGTAAACTGCACATATATAATTCCGTAAGCAACACGATTCCTCACAAAGTAACTATTTACACATAAAAATAAAGGTGAAAAATCATACCCGTAGCAAGTTGACCAACTTACATGAGCAAATGTGTTAAATAATTATTCGTAGAAAGTTCCCGTTTGGAAATGAGCTCCTATTGGCAGACAAACGAAAACACCAGGTTTTATTATATCAATGGTAGCAGAGGATATTTATAATGGAAGTTGTTATGAGCATCTTACTATCGCGTCATGCATTACCCTTATGCGTTATATATATTATAAGTCACTAATTTAAACAACATACAATATTATAACTATACTTTAAGACGTGGAACTATTTTCCGTAATTTTCTGCCAACATTACTTCAAATACACAAGATCAGTGATTATGTGAAAGCTTGGCACTAATGCACATTTTACTATTTTTTTTAGAAGACGATATAGAATGTTTCCATAGCATTTGGAGTGTTTGAAGCACGTGATGTTAACAGAGTATAACATGCTTGCAACATGTTTATCTAAGTGAAGTAAATGCACCTTCGGCGACTTTGAAATGGAATTTTCAAGATTACGCATACTGTAGCTGGTTCTCGGTTAGACGAGCACTTTTTGAAAACAACCTCTGAAAACTAAATCCCTAATAACAGGCTAACATATTTTAACGGAAAAGCTGACTGAAGTGCTTGCAGTAATTTTGGTAGTGAATTAAGAAAATTAACCTGCTGATAACTTGCTTGGTATTAAAAAATTTAACGTACGAATTGATGACGGCTAATGAAACGGAATAATTTTCGTTTTATGTGCACTGGGGTGAGAATTGATGCAAATAAAACACTTTTTTTTAAAGATACTTTACATCGGCAGTTTTGAATAAATGGATTACGAGTGTTTTTCTTTAATGGCTGATTCTTACAACAAACATATAGGTACAGTTGCGTATGTAGGGAATAATTTGTTCTTTCAATGGCGAATTCCAGTCGTAATGTTCATAATGCCCAAATAAGGCAATGTTAATGTTTATGTAAGACAGGAGAATGAGTCAGATTTTTAAAGTATCTAATTAACCAAGTGGGAACTCCAGACATGTCGTTTTAGAACTCTACAGCATACAGTAGCTACAATGGCATCGTCAGCCTCCTAACTCTGAAAGAATATTAACAGGGTTCATATGAAACGAAGATAATTTACTGTGTGGGCTAAATATATTGGACGTGTGTCATTAGCTTTGTATGTCACAGAAAACACAGAGTATAACTTTAAAAAATAGACAAAAATAAATATAAATTCACCATGTATAACCGTTGTCATCCTATAGGCTATGGCACGTTTTTGTTTATTTGTGCCCGCGTTTATAAGTCACTTTATGGGTTTTATCCGAGATGAAACAAAGATATGCAGTGGCCTATACGGGATGCTCGGAAATACCCTTCACAAACTCCTAAGACTTGTATAGGGGACTGAGTATAAGATCTTTTCAATAGGAATTCATGTCCGGAAACATACCGTTACCGTTTCCATGCTACAACCATTTCAAATCAGTTATTTTACACATGACCGTCCACAATACCTGCCCACACATTGACAGAAAATCTAGGCTGGATTCCATGGACAAGCGTGGTAATAGAGTTTTCTTCTGCCCAGACATGGCTGTTTTGAGAATAGAGAACACTCTTTCCAGTGAATTTACATTCATCTGTGAACGGAACGTGGCGTGGGAATGGACTCGTCGGTGCAGCGGTGGAGGAATCACGTACAGAAGTCAACACGTGGTGCAAAATCGGCTTTACCCACAGACTGTATCCTTTGGAGGTGGTAAGGGTTGTCAGTTGTTGCTCATGCAAAACCTCCCAGGCTATGCTGGGAGCAACACCCACTGCACGCGCAATTGTTCGCGTACTCGCTGACGGGTTCTGTTCAACGTGATGCAGTACAGCCTCTTCCAATTCGGGAGTGCGGCGTCTCTTTGGAGTACCACAGTCGTTCCTGTCAGCGGTGAAGATACCTCGTTCTCGGAGCCGTTGCGTAACTGTGGCAAAATGGTTATTCGATGGTGCCGCACGTTGTGGATAGCGCTCTTGATACAGTCGACGAGCTGCTCTTCCATTACCTTTAGCTGTGCCATACACAAGGGTCATATATGTGTATTCCGCAAATGTGTACTCAACCATCGGAGACACAAAGGCGTGTGAATGGGGCTCTAAGGCAGGGTAGACGTCGCGTGCCATCAGGTGAATGTCTGAAGTAATGCACTGCCTACCCGGTTGCATACCAACACAGGCACATCCGAGACATTGCTCTTTCCCTCAGCAGAAGTGGACGAGTAATACGCCTGATTTGAAATGGTATGCTTCCGGACGTGGGTTCCCATTCAAAAATTATCCCACTCAGTCCTCTCTACAAGCCCTCGGTGTTTGTAAGGGGAATTTCCGATCATCCTATATATAAAACAACAGTCCATCGAATCGCGTCCTGTATATAAAACAACATTCCATCGAATCGATTACCTTCATGATCACAATTATTCGAACACCACGCCAGCAATTATATGTAGTTGGGTTATCTACAGACTCTTGCCAATGAAACGTAATAAACTTGCACAATGCCAGATAAGACGGCACGACGCACCAGTTCATTGTTCTGCGTGTAAAAAGTTCCAGTTCTGGATATGCCGGTCAGCGTCGTGGTGAAAGGTGAATTATTGAATTAGATTCCGCTATATTATGTGCGTGTGTTTATTAATGAAAATTATACTCAATGTGACAGGAGGGTCCAGTCAAACCAAGCACAATCCAGGTGTTGGTACAGGAACAAAAAAAAAAAAATTTAGAATGGCATTCTTAAAAAAAATTAGTAGACCTCAAACAACGAAAAAAACATCATGTAAATTATGGCAAAAGAAAAATTGATAATAAATAATATTATTTATTTCCTCAGTGGAGTTCGTGTAGAACTGTATATATGCTATCCATAGATCAAAGAGGTTTAGTAAAAGTAATTTATATTAAAAATAAATTTGCACTGTTCTGAAATTATTCAAATCAAATTTAAGTGATTTAAAATTAGCCTTTATTTATAACTTGTCTGGTAAATTACTTTAATAATACTAGTGAAAGTTTGAAAATTTTTAAACAAAAGAAAAAAAATCTGTTACATATAACTGTATGTACAACCTTTCTTAATGTTCGCCTGTGCTCAGTAATAAAACATAAGAAACTGGTCATCAGTGCTTGTTATAGGCATAAAAGCGTGTTTCACTCGCAAATACATTTCACTGCACCTTTTGGTAGTCTCTTCAATTTTTTTTTGTATGAACGGGACAGAAGAACACAATTCCTCACCGGGATACTGGATAAGGAGAAATTTATTTTATTTAGACTTAAACAAAATTAATGCCAGTGCCGAAACTGGACATAATTATGTAAATAAATCGGCGTGGCACAGCTTCCACACATAATACAGTGCCATCTGTTAATGCCACGATCTTCCATTTATACAGCATTTGCGAAAATTCATTTTTTTAAACCCAAACGGAAGCCGATATTGTAAAATCCTCTTATGATTTTGTTGCACATGGTTTTTATTATGTAGTCTAATTTTTTTAACACAAATTAACTGTATAATTTTAAATAATAATTAAATAAAACACAATTTCCGTTCACCCATTCAGACCCAGTGTACACAATTGTGTACATTACACACGTGTAGGTAATTTGTGGTCTGTACTGCACACTGCAAAGTTCAATGACCAATGATATTACCTGTGGGTAAATGATTCGCAAAAATTCTTGCTTGTCTAGGTCATAATTGGTTGACATAAGTGTAGCTGAACATATAGCCCACAGCTCAATGTCCGTGGCTACGAAATAAGTGTTGTCTCGACTTAAATACAGCACGTATTATACAATTTTTTTGTTTGCAACACCCGAAACCGTAAATTAAAGTCGGCCTGAAAGGGTTAATTAATTGGATAAAAGCATAGAGCTTTTTTTCTGTTGAAAAATTAGATTACTAAATAAAAATCATTTGTAACAAAATTGTAAGAGGATTTTACAATATCGGTTCCCGTTTGGGTTCAAAAAATTAATTCTCGCAAAAGCTGTAGAAATGGTAGATCATGGCCTTAATTTTATTTCTCAATCGTAGTGTAGAGCGACACACATTACGTCCGCTTCGTTTGACGTCATAGAACATTCTGCCCGTGCATTTGAAAAGCCGGAGGGTATCGACCGCAACGTCTTTTCAAAAGTCACGTGACAAATTTATGTACACGCTAAATCACGCAAACAAGCATTCCTAGTTTAATGGAGTTTAAAATAAATAACATTAAAACAAGTTTCGCTCACACACAATTCATCGCAGACATAAACAAAACTAAATGCTGAGTACCTGACACTCGGCCCAATATCAACGACTATAGTTCAAACATTAACAAAATAATGAATAGAAAATTACTGACGTAACCATATAGAAAATTATAGAATAAATGTATAATAATATTACATTCTACCCATCTTCTTCTTAAAGTCACAAAACAAACCTGTATTCAAAATTAGAGTACCATTCACTTTTATAGCTCCAATGCAAAACATACCTAACTCACAAAATTACGAAACATATTCCAAAACATAAACAAACATGAAATGAATACTTAAAATAGTAAAATAACACTGTCTACAGAAATAGGATGTTGTAGCGTCAGCATTGATTTTTCGCTAATTGTGTACATTACTCCAGCATACGGCCTGGCAAACGGAGTCACAAATAAAGGCCACCTTGGCCATCGAGCCGCAACGGCTGATGAACAAGCGATGTTTCAAAATAAGAAAGCATTTTTTTCGCCACCTGGGTTTGGCATCAGCCGCGACCAAAATTTCGGGGCTTAATTCCTGCCCCGTTTGCAGTTCCTTACTTTTTCTCTTTTTTTGTATTGATTTTAATCCAGTCAATTTTTGTTTCGTGTTATTACTTAACGTACTAGATAATTTTTCCATTAATACAAGATATATTTTTTAATTCTTAATGTTTATTAATATCACATTTTGGTTTATTTTTCTTCTTATCTGACATTCGGTACCACTTACTAGGTTCCAAGAATACTTTTCTTCTTTTTCTTTACTTTCTTGCAGTTTCAATATTGCTATGGCTGGGTTAGTGATATCTCTCTGTATGCAGAAAATTTCTTTAAGTTTTTGTCTGTTTTGTATGGATATATTACTTGCAAATATTTTCTTCTTTGTTCTGCAGTAACTGAGCTCGGTGACGGAGTTTCAGTACTCTCGACTGGCTTTCAGAAGCACCGGTGTTTGGCACTTGGTCCAGACATACTGATTTCGTTTTCACATAGTTTTTCCAAAATCAGATCAGGCGAATGCTTCAATAGTTCCAAATATGGCAGTAGCCGATTCCTTACCTACTCCTGATTGTCTAAACAACCCGTTCCATTTTCTAAACCATAAGAAATTGTTCGCATATTTACTATACCATAGTGTACGCGTATTCAGAAAGCACGAATATAATCCATTCACGATTACATCACACTTTTTGAATCCTTGCTTAAGTTTTACTTCCAGGATATTCCTCTGCCTCGTGCAAACTGAGTTTAACTAGGTCTAAAAACTTACACCAACGAACAAAGCGCCGAATTCGTGCGCACTCACGTGAACTATTTCTTTCTAGGCGCTACCAACACAAATATTTTCGCACTGATTTCATTCATATTTATTATAAATGAAATATTGTTATTTATAAATCAAATTACAGGTAAAACGTTAATTGAACTAAAAATAAGGTACTGCCATCTCAACAGAAGTATAAAAGGCTTGTGATACATGACAGCTTTATGATAAAACTAAACACGTCATACATGGTGTGATTTTTCAAAGCTTCGATTTAACAAGAGTGAAGAAACCGCGAATAGACTATAGCAAATTTTTTTCTCCATACACGCACGGTAACTTACCTACTTTCGTTCAGAAAGAGTCAAATGCGTTTGGCAAATTCCAACTTTGAAGAACAAATGCTCTGTATTCGCCTGATTTATGGTAAATAATGTATGCCACGTACAAGTTTAAAATTTCCATTGCCGTTTAAAAAGTTTACTGAATATTTATTTACCGTATAATCACCGCCCCACTTTTGACTAGAAGCTAAGCCGTACTTGCCTACCATGTTGTGTAGTTTTTTTTGGTTCAAATATATTGTCAACTTAGACCTTGAACTAAGTACACTTAAATTCCGAATATAAATTTATAATAGGTGTGTTAACCATATGTAACTTTAAAGGAAAAAAAATGTTTTCGGGATATAAGTTAACATGAAGTTCTGATTGATATGATCGAATCAGTTTTAATTTTGTTAGCAACTCATTATAGATATTAGAAACGTTTTCTGTTAGACCGCACTTTTCAAAATTTCTCAACATGAACATTGTGTTTTAATGGCAATATGTCCGCATTGTATGGAAACACGACCCGTAATAATGCCACACGGAAGTGTTCTCCATCCGTAGAGATATGGAACCTCTCTCCGAGTGATACGAAGTCGCAGCTGCAAAATGAGCTTTCTGGCATTACCAGAGAAAAACTTTTCGTGTATACACTATACTAACACGAACACAGTAGAATTTTTCTGAACTTGTTACAAATAATTCTTTGGAAATTATTTGACAAATATTTCCTTGTAATTCTACAGCTGTAATATTGTATATTTACAACAGTTTTTTTTTATAGAAAACATACAAAATTGTTTACCAACGTTTATAAAAAACTTGAAGTCCAAATCAGTTGCTTGATAAAACTGAATATTAGGTTTATGGATTCCACGGGGATTTGTGAAATTCACTATAATTTATTTGTAGTGTTACAAAACTATCTTTGGCAACTAGTTTCCGAAGAATTCCTTATATTAACACAGAATAAATTATTTTACAGTGATCTTATATTTTCTTTGCACAAACATTCTGTAACAGCACTAATTAAAAACCTATAAGAGAGCGCGAAAACGAAACATAATCAAAATAGTCTTTGTCTTTTATAGCAAACATATTTGTTTTATTAACTCTTTAAGCTCTGCGTAGTGATCTCGTGCCCAAAAATATAACCATTCAAAAACTTTCAAAAAAAAAAAAATCAACACATATTTGTTGAAAGTTCCCAAAGTTTATGCAAGTTATGTTATCGACAGTGTGAAAAATTTTCGGTTCAGTCACGCATATCATTCCGTAAACTTTCGGAATTAATGTAAACATTACAAATTAAGTGCACGTTATTTTACGAAGATATGATGATATCTAGAAAATCGAAGTGCTCGTTATTTTACGAAGATATCCGGAAAATATTTTGCAAGTACTTTCCGTAGTAAAAAAAAAAAAAGGTGGCAGGATGACCGAACCTCACTAAGATAAATCAGTGAAAAACAATCCCAATATTTAAGGTAGCATGCTGAGACAGCAGAAACACCGATGGATTACCTCAGTGTTACGGTTTTAAAAGTGTATAGTTTGCTTTTACTTGTTTACAATGAAGTCTTACAGAGTTATTTATTTTCTCACTTATCAGATAATACCGTATATATATATATATATATATATATATATATATATATATATATATATATGAATATACAATAAAGCAGTGTTATAGATGCAAACTAATCACTCGAGTTTACGAATGTAATTTAAAGGCGACCGCCTAAATGGTGCTTCGACTGCGTTACAACTGTGTTAGGTATGTTTTTTTATACCCAACTACCGAAAATATTTCATATATATATATATATATATCTGCAAAGTAACACGCGTTCAATACGGCTGAGTAATTAAACTTTTGAAATATTGTGCGTATTCAAACATTATTTTGGAATCCTACTACATAGACAAAACAAAGGACAATTTCTAACCAGCGACTCTAACAATATGCTGACCAGATGTAGGCGTTTCTAAGGCAAAAAATTATACTGAAATTTGCACAGGTTTTTACGTGAGCAAAATGATAGATTCACAGTTTAAAGTCCCATAATCCATAATTGCACGCTGCATAATGAAAATAATAAGTTAGTCCAAGACAGGCGATATCACATTAGATGCGCCAGTCAGCATTGCTCTTGACTCTCCACAGAGTCTGCTTCAGTTACATAAACAAACAACCTACTGGAAGAATGAAGGTTATGATTTTCTTCTGCTGGCTCAGCCAATCCACGTATGCAGGTAATTCTACAGCGTGCTCGTGATGGGGGACATGCAGCGTCGTAAAGTTGGGTGTAGAATGAAATTGCAGACAGAGTTACCTTACCTCGGGCTTCATTATCACCAGCCTTCACGGTAACCGAACATGAGTGTGAACATGAAGGTCGCCGATCCGATTCACGTCTTGGGTTAAACCGTCTGTGTGAAATTCAGCGAAACAAAATATGCACAAGTCCGGTCTTGTGCTCCCGCAGCGGAACGGGAAGTTCACTTCGTCATGAGCACAACTTGAATGAGATGGATTCCCCCGTTTGTTCTTTAAATACAATTTGACAACGATAAAACACAATCTGTACAATGCTAGAATTGCTGTGTTTGGGGTTTTAAGTTATCCCTCATACACTCATTGTGGGCAACATTAATCTTCTCCATATCCTCATGTCTGTCTATGGCCCTCGTAGAAGAAATACATCGAATGTATTTTCTGTTCACATCCCAAATATTGGCTCATGAATGACCTGTCAGAAATATTGAAAAAAATCACGCGATCAAACAATAATTTTTAGCCTAAATCCCAAAGAAAATAGGCTTATGAGATCACATTCCTGTCTGCGTGTCTTAGATATGTATTTAGGTGTATGTGTGTGGTTCACTCCATTCTCTGATCCGACGAATGTCTTGAATTCAGCCTATAATAAATCTATAGTAGTTAGTAAGGACACGCGACCTTTATAATTTTCGATATGCCAGACGCTTACTTTCAAGATGGCGGCCATTAAAATTCTTTGGGCACTATTTCATTTCTCAGCAACTATTCATTCAAGTTGAACCAATGTAGATATGTTAATAGTGTACAGCGATGGCGTCGTGGGTTATGGGTTATGGACTCCTTAGGAGCGAGTTACTCACGGAGGAAGGTATCTGGGCATTTGAAGTGACGTGGTAGTACCTTGCCATAGCATCCGAGCCCGGTAACCCACACATGTCCTTAAAATGGGTGGACGAAGCGACTGACCTTCGAGTACTACACAGCCTCTCTCCAACAAGGCAGGAGCCGCGGTGATGTAGTGGCTGGACTATTCGCCTCCCATCAAGGTGAACCGGGTTCGATTCCCGGAGGGGCCACCCCTTAATTTTCAAATGTGGGAATCATGCCGGACGATGCCATTGGTCGGCGGGTTCTCTCGGGGATCTCCCATTTCTCCTGCCCTTGCATTCCAGAGCTGTTCCATACTCACATCGTTTCACCCTCATCGTCTCTCAAGACCTCGATTATAAGAGCCGCCCAATTTCTTCACTCACTCCAAGGCGACTCAAGGCTGCTCGAGTGGTATCTCGACACCTGCTACCCCTGGGTCTAAGCAAGTTGGGCTACTCCGAACGTGCCTGTGCTACCCAGTTTCGTCACGGCTGGGAAAAGGGTATGTGAAGAAATTCATGGGATGGTATAGGAAGAGGCAAGGTCTCAGTGCGGCCACTCATCCTAGGCAGTGGGGGCGGTTGGTGAACCCTTGGGCTGTGTGGGCGAGCAGGGGTTGACCTGTATTGAGTCTTGGTGTTTTTGCAGCACCCCGTCAGACAGTCTCAACCTCACGCCATTCATCACCATCTCTTTTTGTATCTCTGCACACACGTATTTTAAAGAAAGTGAAAATCAGTTTTTAAGATTTACAAACTAAACTACTAGCCCAAAAATTCAAATTTTACATGGAAATGATTAAAATTACAATTGCCATTTTATATTTTCAACTAGTATTCAAACCTTTATCATAAATACTCATTATACAAAAAAGGGCACATGTACACATATCAAAAAGTAAAGTATATAAAAAATAGACAATTTTTGGTAAATATACAATATTATGGCTCCTCGCACATATTTGTAACAAAATAGACTCCCCGGCGTCTAGTATGGATGCCCACATATATGTAGTATTTGGTTACAGTTTACTCCGCGTAATGGCGTACTGTTTGGTGACTGTCACCGTAAGCAAAAGAAGAGAGCGCTGATATTTTATGATTGGCCAATGAAGAAAACCTCCGACTGGGGGACGCGGTAATCGATCGTGGAACCAGAGCCACGCTAAACCACAGGACTTAACGGTAAGCCATGTATTGAGAATAGCGTACCTTCCAGCTGCAAGAAGTGAGACACGCCAGTTCTAATGGACCCCACGGTAAACGTAAATGCAAAAGGCAATCGTGCACTTAGGCATCGATAGTAAGCGACTAGAGATGTTGGTAAGAAGGTATCTAGTTGACCCAGAGAGGCATGCACTTAGGGAAGTTGCAACAGTCCCTTGACCAATTCAGACCCAGTGTACACAATCGTGTACATTACTCACGTTTAGGTAATTTTTTATCTGTACTGCACACTGCGAAGTTCAGTGACCAACGATCGTAGCAGTGGCTAAATGGTTCGCAAACCGTCTTACTGGTCTTAGTCATGATTGGTTCATATTAGCGTAACCGAACGTATGGCTGTGACTACGAAACAAGAGTCGTGTTTACTTAAGTTTAGCACGCATCATAAAAATTCGTGTTTGCAACACCGGAATCCGTAAATTGAAGTGGGTCTGAAAGGGTTGATTGTAGGGTTGAATATGAATCGTAATGCTCGAAGCATCGACACGTTTTTAAACACATTCCAAAGGCGGCAACGGTGCTGCAGTAGTCAGACTATGGGCCTTCCGCCAAGGCGAACCGGGTTCGATCCCAGGCGCGGTCACCGGATTCTCGCAAGTGGGAAAAGTGACGGACGTTACCGCTGGCTGGTGGGTTTTCTCGGGGTTCTTCAGTATCCCTTTCCCTTGCATTTACCTCCGTCTCCACTCCAGCTCAGCCTCATTTCACCCTCATCGGTTTTAAAGACCTCGCTGTAAAACCCCGACGAATACCGCTCATATTGAACAGAAGGGCGTATATCAGTAGGATAGAAAGCTGTTCATTTCTCCGACGCAAGGTAAAATAATTTCTTTTGTAATTTATTTTTTAAATTTAACTGGAGGTAGTAACAACCCCGTTTTAATTTCGATAGGCTACGTGTGGAGCCGCTGACTAGCCTAAACATACCCGGAAGAAACGCAAACAACTTGCATCTATGCATTGCTGAGAAACTTGGTAATCGGAAGGGATCTATGAGTAACTTCCTGAGGGACACAATGGTATAATACATTCACGCTGACTTCACACTTTTCTGAAGCCCTGCTAAAGTTCTACTTCCATGATATTCCTTCGCCTCGTGCAAACCCTGCTTAACTAAGTCTAGAAAATTACACTGAAGGATAAGTTGTATAAGCTATTCACGGTAAAGTGAGCACTTTTGATAGCCCTCTTATTTGGAATAATAGTCCATATATATTTTTTATTTTAGCCTAAGACGTTAACTTTCGAGAGTGGTGGAATACACACACTGTGTTTATTATGTGCATCGTAATATTTAATTAAAAATGTGGCTGAAGGATAAAAAATGGCTGAAAGGAAAAAGTAACTAGGGCCTCAAAAGTGCTCACTTTACCTTGAACAGCCTATAATAATATTTTGCATGATATATTTTTTTTACTAGGCGCTACCAACACAGACGTTTTCTCGCTGTTTTCATTCATTTTACTATAAATCAAATATTATAATTTATAAATGAAATATAGGTAAAACTTCAATTTAACTTGAAATAAGATACTTTTTTGTTAACAGAAGTATAATACGCTTGTGGCACATGGCATGTTTAGGAAATAACAAAACACGTCATACATAGGGTGATTTTTCAAGGTTTTATTCAAAAAGTGTGAAGAAACCGCCAATAGACTATAGATCGTGAGCAGCAGCCGCGCTGGCTGGGGAATACCTAGCGTTTGTTCCAGAGCCGCAAGGAGGTGTGGGGTATAAATCACTGTCTCGAATGAGCACCGGCTTCAATCTCGTCACGAAGAATTATGAAGCTATTAGAAGCGGCGTTCGAGACTACCATAACGTTTCTCGGCGTTGTGGTGATTTACGTAGGTGCGAGTCATGATCCCAGCGCGATATCTGCCCCGCACAAGGTCACATCGTTCCGCGGCGCACTGCTTTGCTCATGGCCTTATTAAAGTAAACGAGTTACTAGACGCCAACAGAAGAGACGAGGATACCCTTTCGCCAGAGGATTTATTCATAGTAGGCTGAGCGTAAAAGGCACTAATTATTACTCGGCAAATTCATTCTGAAGTACTTGTGTGTCGATTAACATCTATTAAAACTAAATTAACTACAATTTACCTTGCTAGCAGACTTACCTGTGGAACATTATTCTACGAAGTCATCTTCTTACTGCGTGTGTCCTTGAGCGTGTGCGATTCTCTCTGTTCTCCCTCCTCAACTCCTTAAAAGTTTGGCTATTACTGTACCGATTTCTTTTCAAATTCATTCTAGAATGTCTATCCAAGTTATGTCCAGATAATTTTGCAAAATTGGTTCAAATGCACCAATGCTTAACTCAGGCCTTAAAAAAAAAAAAAGATCCGCTATAACACATGAAATCAGCATATATATACTGTAAAGAAGAATTAGTCCTTCATTTTTTACAGCATGTACTTGAAAGTTTTTCTGGGATTAAGCCATTTTTTAAATATTTGTTTATTTCGTTAATCCTTCCCAATTGATAAGTGCAAAATTGGGCGTTTTAATGTTTCGCTAAGTTTTGTAAATAAAATCCCATTATTAACGGAATAGTTGCCAGAGAATAATATAACAATATAGTGCAAAATTGTCATTATTTGTGAAAATTTAAAACAAATTAATCACTTAAGACTTGCAATTTCAATATTATAAATATTCTTGGAAACAATAATTTTGCCAGGACACAAGTAACCTTATCGTTGAAACCGTATATATTTAAATTATTATTTGAAGCAACTGTGCAGCCTATATTGTATCAAACGAGGCAACCAAATATCCTATTAAAGAACTGATTTTTTATTAATATGCGTAAAAACATGTAGGAATTGAATAAGAAGTAATTTAGAACTCAACACTATAAATTATTAAAAGGAGTTTTATGAGAACGCTTCTGTTGTTCCTAGATAAAATGTGCATGAGATAGTCGTATGTTTGATTTTTACGTTACATACGAGTTACTTTGGAACACGTATCTTCCAAATGTGATTTCAGAAAGTTTTGGGTCATTCTGGAACTGTAAAACTTTTTTGGAAGAATACAGAACGTTGAGATCAATTCAATGCTGCAATAAAAACACTTAAAAAAATTTTAGTGGACAAGGTAAAAGAGGTGCAAACAAATGTGAAACATTCGACGGTATAACAGGGAATTATTTCTGTGTACATGGGGCTGCGGTGATGTAGTGTTAGGACTTCTCGCTTCCCACCCAGGCGAACCGGGTTCGATTCCCGGCGAGGTCGCACCCGGATTTTCGCATGTGGGAATCGTGCCAGACGATGCCGCTGGTCGGCAGGTTTTCTCAGGGATTTCCCTTTCCCCTGCCCCTTCTTTCCGGCACTACTCCATACTCACCTCGCTTCACCCTCATCGGCTGTCAAGACCTCGATTTAAGATGTGCCCCAAATATCTTCACTCTCTCACTTTCTGTGCACATATAACAGTCCTTGGTCGCTTTTGATTTTCTCATCTATATTCAGCATGCAGTTATTTATTGCAAGTTAGCAGATATATGGAACGCAATTGAGATTTACATAATAGGAGTTGGCGTAGAATGCTTTACTCCGTTTTTAATTGCGAGTTTGCCTGTTTTTTGTGTCATGATTAAAGAAAAAGTGAAATTCTCACTAACACTTTAGCTATTTTAAATAATCTAATGTTACAAATTTTCCAAAAAAGCGTTAAAGAAGGAAAAATTAGCATAAATGAACTATATTTGTAAAAGATTGTAGTATTATATACATACTAGTACGTAAATATTCAACGAATTGCTAGAACTGTCTAACTTTTGTATAATTTCCACGACCTCGCTGTTTCCCAATTAAAAAGCCAGGAAATTATATTTCCCTGCAATTTATTGTACAGAATATTTCAAAAAGATCCATCCAATTTCAAAAGGCTATAATTTTTATACTTAGGAACAGAAAACCATGCGGTGAAGAGTGAAATGCATTTCTGATGATAAAGTTCTGTTTTCAGGTACAACAAATTCTCAATATGCCCCCCTCCCCACAACACCTCACACACACAAATGTACCCTGAATCACTTGGGTACCGACTCGATGCTCGGTTGAGCTATGCAGGTGTCCCACACGTCATTGAGCATGTACGTTCACTGCTAAGAAAGTATTGAAATGTTTCGCTCGGTTGCCACTAGGTGCCCCCCCCCCCCCCAATATGTAAACGGCGAGTTGCGATATGCCTTCAATATGCATCAGGATGACGAATCCAAAACAAATTTCGCTTTCTCCAGTTCAACAATTGCAAGTTTTTGACAACCGTGCAGCGTGATTTTCGGCGAGGGTAAAGCGCCCTACTGCTCAGAGCATGCAACGTTGTCACGAGCAGTTCCGACAAAGTTTGTGTAAAAGGAAAACATAAGGTCGCTCTCGTGTTCCCGACGAAGACGCTGCTGGGCGCATCAGGAGTAGTTTTACATGAAGTTCACAAGAGTCTACTCATCGTGGCAGCCGAGAAATAACCTACTTCGCATGTTTTTCAACGGCATTTGTAATTCATACTATTCTCAATTTTCATTGTGTCGACTGGCATTCTCATAACTAGGTCCATGTATTTTTCGCGAAAAGATTTATGCCCATGCTAGACTTCAATATACAACATCCACAACCAAGACTTTATTTTGTTATTAACCGCGCGTCTACTTGAGAAGAAATATTCTTATTTGACTGGGTCAATCAGAATAAAGTACTCCGATATTGAACGTCCATGATTCGCGGGCAGAAACTAGGGGCAAGTGAGATTTAAAATCATTCAACCACGAAAGTGCATATGAACTAAAGTGGTTTGGAGTACAACTGGTCTTGAAATATTTGCGCGAAAAATATATGCCGCTACTCATAACTATTGGTTTCTGGACGCCTGCCGATTTAAAAAGTCTGGACTATTACGTTTCTATATCGCGTAAGTATGGTTACTGGTATTTATTTCGTATTATTACAGTTATATGACGGAACGGATGAGGGCACTGATATACCACGATATACCAATTAGATACAGATAAATAAAGGCTTATCTTTAGAGACCCGGAAATTTCGTGAATTCATTTGGCAGCAAGCTAGACCCCACAATTATTTTTGCACTAGAGCCTCAGTTAGTTGTTCATTGGCCGATGCCCCAGTTTCATCGCAGACCACGTATAACGGTATTCGGTCATAGTTTTCTTGTAGTTCAGTTATTGATCCAATTTCGTTTAGGGCATGTCTTACGAACTGCGATCCAATTGAGACAGAAAGTCAACTCTACACGTGTTTGAAGTCATAAATAAGCTGGTAGTAAGTCCAGATCAAATTATCTTCAAGATGACGGTTTCAATAAGCCCTATGCAATATGGCTTCAGCACTCGCTACCCCTTTGGATTGAAACATACGAGAGTTACACTGGGCACCGCCTCATGACCTTAGAATCGCCGTTGCGTTGTTGGCTTGAGAAGATAGCCGGCACCTAGGCCTGGCCACTAAAGCTAAGTACACAGGTAGGGTTTAACGTCTTGTCGACAGCGGAGTCTCCAGCGACAGAACATACTGCTCAGATAAGCATACCTCGAAAATAATACATAGAAAACTGAACTCAGTATCCCAGGGTAGTCCAGAATACGAGTACGTTGCTTTACCACTGCATTACTTCGCCTCGTAACTATGCGGGGCGTTGGACAACATATTTTCCGACTCTGTGTTTCTTCGTTAAATGTACTCTTACATTACTCCCTGAAGTACTAGTGGAAGTTTTCTGTATAACATATTGTCATGCTTACCATAAAATTATCGTGTCTTTGAATGTAAGACATTTTTTGCAACGGATTGACCTAGTATACTGTATTGCGGATTTAACTCGTGCTGCACGGTGATATCGCGAATAACGAGTTAACCTAATACGGTTAGTGAAACGATCTTTGGTGCCGGGTCCTACATATGTATGCCGCGAAGAATGTTAGAACTATGGCGTTATGAAAATTCAGGAGGAAGATCGCGTTTTATGACTTAAAGAAGGTACTTCCATTGACCATCGCCATGACGTTACCCCCTCAAACACTGACAATATCGAACAATAGAGAAGTTTTGAGGCAAAACGTCTACATGCTTTGTTACGCCCCTTTATTACGTAGCAGGGCTAAAGGAAGGCAAGGAGAAAGACATACGTCATTAAAAAAATCAAGAAAGCTTGGACACAAAAATTCCAAAATCAATACAAATATATTGAAACCCATCTATACATTATCCCCAAGAACAATCTTGCAACTTGATTTGAAAAAATATAAATTGCCTTTGTAAATCTTTGTTGCTTGCTACCAATCGTTGAACTAGGGGAAGGAGAAAACACACATGCACTGGTACAAACAGAAAAAAAAAAACTATATTAATATATCCTGAGAAATCACCCAACCTGAATAAACACTTGTGAAATGCCATTAAAAAAGGGTAAAATGACTCCCTGAGTAAAGGAAGCACCATTACAACTTTAAAAGTAAAGTACGCCTGATGATTTACTAAAAAGTACAACATGAAAAACTAATTTCAAGAATACCGTTAGGAAGGAGTAAAAAACCCCATTACACTTAGCCATGAGCATAAAGGCACGACATAAAATATGCACTAAACTCCTTATAATCAAAATTCTTTTGGAAAATCGTAGTCCAGGAGAGCATTCCTACAGCACGACAAAAAAAAGGAAAAATCCACTTCTTACAAACATTCCCATAAAACACCATATTGAAAATTCACACAAGTAAAACAGTGAAGAAGAAACACTTCCCTACAAAAATCCATATATATATATATATATATATATATATATATATATATATATATATATATATATAATATATATACACACACACACACACACAACACTTTAAAAAAACACTACTAAAAAGGGAACTCTACCTCCGGCATAACAACCACTTACTTCGTTGCAATACTTAACTTGAGTATTACTCATATTACGCGAAAACGCGTCTAGCATGGTGAAGCCCCCGAAGTACGAAATGGTGTAGACATTATCTATCGTCGGCCAGCCCGCTAAACTCGAAGAACACTGCACATTTGCTCGGGCTGGGGACTAACATTTTTACGCAAAGACGCGGCTCGGGAAGGTTAAGGAGGCGGCGGAAATAGTGGAGAGGCGTATGGAAGGTGCTTAAGTGTGCGAGGCTGAACTCGTTGCCAGTAGTAGCCACCAGACAGCGCTCGGCTGCGCCAGGAGCGCCACGCGCCTCTCTTCAGTATAGCCCAGCGCTTGGAAGAGTTCAGACGTGTGCGGGGGGTGGGGGAGGGGGGTGTTGAAGAAAAACAAAGTACCTTTATCTGCACCAAAAATATTGCCTCTTCAAATAGTAACCCCTCTTCAAATAAATTACAGTTTATTAATATGGGCTACCAAATACAGACGTGGCAAATAACCAAGTAGACTTGTTAACCAAGTTCATTAACGTCATGTAGTTCTGTAAACACACCAACCCCATGATAGCAGCATTTAATCGTACTTCAGAAAATTGTACGCATCACACGTTTCACCAGCTGGCTGGATGAAAAATAAATCGTTCAGGCAGGACAGTCTTTGGCTTGGAAGAAGTACTCACATAATTGCTTGAGTTGCTAATTGACACGCGTTTCAGACTTGAAGTAGGATTTCAGCTTTAAGAGGACTATATAGTTGCGCGTCCAAGGTCTAGAAGCGAGAGAGCGATACGGCGATACGGGCGGCACTAACACGCACGCCTAGCTCCTCATCGCTCCTACGTGCAAGGCGTGCACTGTTTCTATCCTAATGCTTTACTGTGTTAACTAGATCTGGAACTGTGGGGTTTTATTACACGCGATGAAAGTACACAGATAAAACCACCTGCGTATAATCATACTTTTCTCTTACCGCTTAAAGAAACTTCATAGGCCAGTTTTAAAAATGCCATATTTGACCACTTTCACGATTTTTTTCTCCATTAATACACTTAATACGATAAAAGTAAAAAAAAAAAAAATAGCGACATAGACTATAGTTTTTTATTCCTTTCTGGTAAAACCTCGTGTTTACAGAACATTTATTTATCAAGGTACGCGTTTACGCGCAAACAATGATTTCACAGAAAACGTTTCAGTACATAGGACCCTTAAAGGGATACTCATTAAATAAAATTTCAATGTTTTGAGCGTTACGACATAACACTGGCAACGTATAGCTCGATGAAAAAGACTTCACTATTTCCTTATAAACACCCATAGGCAAGGCCACCCTTACAATGGAAGATGGCGTCAACATTTCAGGTAGTAAGGCGAAACCAGGGAGAAGGCGAAGTGATGTCACCAGCTGAGATCTGCGGTGACAACGACCTACAGTGCATCGCCATTTTAATTCAACAAAACTGAACAGTTATCTGCTTGTAGGAAGTTGGTTGGTATAGTTTATTCGCGATAACTTCGGCCTTTTCTGAACCCCTGCTAAATATGTACTTTTGGTTACTGATTACGTATCCTTCCGCTACACGTAAACATAAACACTGCAATGTGACTTTTACTTTTATAACTGTCAAATGCTTTGTTCACTGTTTACAACTGTTCAAAGAATGCTTTCATATTTCCTACGAATGTTCAAAATTGAGGCCTATAACAATATTTAGGTCGGCTTTATAACTATTTGTTACACACGATATAGCACGTTACAGATAATATACATTCATATTTATCCACGACGGTGTTTGTTACAACTGTGGCGGAAACAACAGTAGTATTTAATTAATTGTTATTAATATGTGTTGGTTTATTTCGTTTAAATGATAGCCTTATTTTGAATAAAAATTAAAACGAAGGGACAACCAGTCCAACAAAACGACACAGTAAATTCAAGCACGCAAATCGTGTCGCATATTTATTGTTTGAAGCATCGAAAAACGTAAAAGATAGTTGTGAATATGCAAACATATAGGCCTACCGTAATGTTTGTTCTGCTAATATTTACATGCATTGGTACTTATTGGTTTTGAGGTTTATTTTATTCTTTATTTAAATTTATCTGGTTGGGCTTATTATTTTATAGGGATTGTGGCAGACATTCAAATCACAGAAACGTATGCTCGTTACACAACTGTGTTTCAAACACCTAGCGCAAATGTACAACGTTGTGATAAATGAGCAGACATGGCTATAAATAATTAACTTCGTCAGAATAACAGTTCACAGTTAAAACGTTTAAATATTGAACATCAAATATTTGAAATCACGCACAATCACAGGGCCAGCCAAACGACCACCACACAGCAATGTCCACGCCATTCCACACATTGCAGTTAACGAAACACAAGGAACAGTATATTTATTACTGCTGTGGAAAAACATATTTATCACAGCATTGAAACTTGTGTAGGAAGTTTAAAAAACACCAGTACGAACTTGACGCTTCGTTCAGAAACACGCCGTGTCATTGACATGTCTCCACATCACTGTCAGTCGTAAGGCAGTGGGTATAATCGCCCGCCATATTGAGTTAAATGTGTGTCTAGAGGAAATGTGATCAAATTCTAGATTCTCCCTTCCACACCACGTCTGCCAACCTGCTGAACTTGTAAGCGTCGCGCCATCGCATCGCATCTAAATATCATATAATAGGCATTTAAACAACAGAATCTCGTTTCAGCTGTAAATTACAATTTCAAACATCATTATTGTTGGTGTAATTAAAATGTGTTGAAATTAGAAATAACAAAATTTATACCTTTACTGCTACACAGGTGGTACAAACTCCCCGAGAGAGAGAGAGAGAGAGAGAGAGAGAGAGAGAGAGAGAGAAAAGAGAGAACGAGAGAGAGCGACACGCTGTGCTTCGCTTGTTGAACCTTAGACGGGGGAAAAAGAACGCTGTGTCACTCTAGAGCCTAGGCACGGTAATTTGTGCTGATATTTTTAACTACAGTAATGAAATGTGTTTCCGTCAGTGCTACCTAACAGTAAAAATATTTCAATTGGCAACGTTTAATTTACAAATAGTATTCATTAAAACGAGGTTAAAAAATATTGTAACTGTGAACTATTTCTCACCGGCCATTGCCAACACGTCGCTGCTCTCGACGTTGTTAATTCATATTTAATAATAAGTGAATATTAAAAGTTATAGAATATAGTAAGTAGATTATTAATCTATTCAAGAACACAGTACTTTAACGTTAATCACAGAGTTGTATCATTTTGGAATTCAAGCGATTGAACACAACAGGTTGACATGTCATTCCTAGGGTGATTTTTCAAAGGTTCTATTCTAAAAGGCTGAAGAAAACGTGACTGGACTATAGTAAACTTTTCATTTGTTTTAAGTTCTGATGATTTGGCTTTATCGTTGTTTTAAGTGTTGGCAACCTCCATGGCCAAGGTCGCGCCAAGACATTAGCTTCAGTCTGCGTGGTTCTGGGTTCGAAACCTGTTTCAACCTTGATTCGATTTTAAGTGGATCGACTTTAAAAGCAAATTTACGTTATTAGTATGCAGGACATTCTTTCAAACCCTATTGGCCTAAGAGCACAAATAAAGGGTGTTAACTTCTCGTAAAGACTCTAAGGACATGTCCTCACTAATTTACTAACTCATCAACACACAGCCAAACCACTAGACATAGAAACATGACATTTTAGAGGTGGTTTCTACTTAGGGATTTAGAGGCTTGAAACACAATTATGTATAGGCTCTTCGCGGTAAAGTGAGCACTTTTTAAGGCCCTTCTAAATTTTTCATTTCATGCAATTTCCCTCTTTCTAATGCTTTTTAATATAGACATTGCAATGTGACCAATAAACACAGTGCATACATTTCCCCACCCTCAAAATGTAATGCCTCAGGCTGCAATAAGATATATTTATTATTGGTTAATGCCTGTTTGGAGGGGCTTATAAAGTGCTCACTTTACCGTGAATAGCCTATAACGTGCTTACACATTTCAGTGAAGTGAATATTAGTAAAAGCCCCAATAAATTGCCCAATTAAAATGACGCATACTGAAAATATATGGACGAAACAAAAGTTACAATATTAATTAGCGTGCACAAGATTGTTTAGGAAGTTTGCCACCATCTTGGTTGTCATCGCTAAGGAAACATGATAAAATAAGCGATACGAACTGTGTCCATTAGTTTTCTCTTTTTTGTGGTATTGTATTATCTTTTTTGTGGTATTGTATTCTCTTTTTTGTGGTAATGTATTCTCTTTTTTGTGGTATTGTATTCTCTTTTTTGTGGTATTGTAATCTCTTTTTGTGATATTGTATTTTCTTTTTTGTGGTATTGTATTACCTTTTTTGTGGTATTGTATTCTCTTTTTTTAAATATTTTTTTCTGGTTTTCATCTGAGTAATCTAACCCAAGTTAATAAAGAGAGAATAAATACCTTCTGTAGAGTTTAACCCCTCAGTTAAACACAGTTAAGACAAAATGTTAATGTGTAATTTGCGTAATGACAAAAACCGATATTTTAATAACCTGTCAAATAATCACCAATCGAATCCTTATCAGTAGAGACGCTATTAAAAACCATAAAACAGACCAAAAATGGTCAAAAAATGTAAACGTCTGTGTTACGATTTTTGAAATACACCAAACAGAATTATTAGGAAGTTGAAGAACGTAATGTAAACAGAGTATTTGACAGCTGAAATGGAAAAGTCACGTGACAATGTTATTGTTTACATGTAACAGAAGGTACGTTATCGGCCACTGAAAGCAGAACTCAAGCAAGGCTTGAAGTCAACGTGTGAAGTAACGGTGAATGAACTATATATATATATATATATATATATATATATATATATATATATATATATATATATATAAAAGTCCCAATGTGGTTTCATGGTGTATTTTTCTTCAAAACTCTACAAACACAAATGGTTAAATATTGATTACGTAGTTTTCAGAAATTCAGCAGCTATTTGAGGTAAAAAAGTGTCAAATGCGTTCTCGTGGAACTCTCATTGTTTCTCACAACTATTGATTGAGTTAGCGGTAGCTTCAGCTTCAGGTACAAATAACTGAAAACAATCTTCCAGATTTTTCTAAATTCCACGCTTAAGGGGATGTAAAGGGCACCTTAAACGCGAGAAGAATTTGGAATGTTTTTCTTTTTAAAGCTACATATATAAATGCCTAAAAATAATTTCAGCATTACAAACACAACTAACATTTCATGGGAGTGGAGGGGGGAAGCGTAGCCACCATCAAAAGCTATGTTACTTTTTTGTGTGTCGCATACTAAGGGGATTTAAAAAATCCAATTTCTGCGTGAGGGTAGCTGCGCAAAAGGATTAAGTAATTTCGGTTTACCTTCTAGTGAACAAATATCAACCAAACGACAACTTTATTTACTTTAAATAGGCTAAATACGAAAATTCCAAACTCGGGCGACAGAACATATTAACACTAGATTGTGTCTTAACATATTAGAAAATTGAGGCAAAAATAAAAATAGATAACTCTTTCTTAAAAAGTAAAATAAAAGATAATTAAAAATATAAATAAATGTATATATAACAAGATCTTTTAAAAAAAATTCTTACAAAATTGGAAAAGATTTTTTAAATTCTTAAAGAACAAAATCTACTAGATGCTTTCCGAATCCGATTATAACTTTGAAACTTCAATGAAGTAACGAAAAATTGTTACTTCAACGAAAAATTGGGTCTTCGTTCGCTCAGTTTGTAGTTTTACTGAGTATAAACAATGGTGTATCATGATTATGGTGGTCTCAGAAAAACCAGTACTCCATATTGTTCCCTATAATTTTAGTTACGAGGGGGTTGTGCTTGAACACTCGCCTCTCCGACGTGAGCGAAACGATTTGGCGTGCGCGGTCTCTGCCAACACCTGTCCAGAGGGCGTTGTCTCTGAGGACACAGTGTATGGAACGAGATACACAATTAGTTCCCTATTTATTGGAAATGTTCGATTACACTTCGTATTTTCGTCTCCCTCTCTGCTGTGTATATCCTTCGTCCGCAAGCAGAAAGTAATATTGGCATAGACCTAACTGCATAATATGTAGTCGACCCACACTGAGAAATCATTGGGATCTCGGACACGTATGTGTTTCTGTTACGTTGCGTGTACAAGCGAGAAAGAAATTATTTTTTACAGTCTGTTCACGGTAAAGTAAACACTTTTGAACTCACTCTCTTTGGAATAATAGTAAATTATATATATATATAATTAAAGCCTTAGACTTTAACTTCCAAGTGAGGTGGAATATATACACTGTGTTTATTACGTACTTGGTACTATGTATTTAAAAATGTAGTTGAAGTATAAAAAATGACTGAAAGGAAAAAGTAACTCAGCCTTCAAAAGTTCTCACTATACCGTGGTACGCCTGTAGTATTATTTTCGCGGTGCTGTTACCCACATGGTGCCCCCCCTCCCCCATGCTTCGCCCCCTCCCTTCAAAGAGTGGGGAGTAGAGACAACGTCCTATCAGCGCAGGAACTGACCTCTCGGAATTGGCTACGCGGCAAAGCCCCAATGTCCAACGTCATCTGTAAAAGAAGAACTCTCTCTCTATAGTTGCCGAGAATTTAAATACTACAATTAGTAAGAAGCTGAGACATTAAACAAAGTTTATCATTAATTGACTGTTTTTTTTTTTTAATAAATTGCAAATCTTTGTAATTTAATTGATGATGATATTATACAGAATGTACGTGGACAATAGTGGCAAACTGCGGTAGTTTGTTTCTTCGGAAAACATAAGTCAAAAGATTCTGTATTACTTTTCTCATCTGTGCTTATGAAGGCAGCTATGCGTTCTCAGAAGTCGTGTTTTAAAATTATTTCAGATAAAAATATCACGTATTTTCAATTAAGTAACAAGTGATTTCTATAACGGAGATCTTACACCTCTGAAAACGCGGTTGATAATATCACCTCCCTCCCCCTTCATTATGTAAAATGGCGGTTGCCACACTACGTTAATATTAAAATATTTAACAATAAGCTGCAAACTAATTGTCAACAAAAATTATGAATCAGCACGTTTTAGTTAACGGAAAGGTCACCTTGTCCGAACATTCTCAGGCGAGCCGTTTTCGAGAAACCCACGCGGAAATTTCAAACAGAAAGTGAGTGGCGTGACAGCTAAGCAACGCATACAGTACGCATGACGTGTGAGTAAACGATGCGCGAGTGAAAAGCTAATACAGCGCTCGAGTTGTGTGCTATGTGTGAACCCGAGTGAATAGAAAATTAACAAATAATGGCACGTCGGTGTTTTGTGCACAACCAAGAGGGCGCTCTAATAAATAACTGGAAAGACTGTTCACGATAAAGTGAGTACTTTAGAATTAATCTTAGAAAAATGTCACTGCCCCTGCCTGCATATATTTTAACGGGCGCACTGAGTGACATTCGCCCAGTAAAGTTGGTAACGATGGCTGGGCAGTAGTTACATACTTTAACGCCGAATAAAAAGTGTTATGTAACCATGTGTGATAACTTAAAATTATTCCTTTCGCTTTCTGTATTTTTTAATGCATCAAAGTGTAAAAATAAACAGATTTGTAAAGTATTTACTTTCTTAATAATTGCACAGTTTCACTTGACCGACGCATGAATAAGTTGATGAGGACCGTGGCAATGTTAATTTTACATGAGGCGGAGGAATACGCTACATGTATACAAGTAGATCATAAGCAGGGATTTCAAAAGTGCAAATTTAACCACGAACAGTCTATAATGTACTGTAACTGCAAAGTGAGCATTAAGTAAAAAAAATCTGTAGTAAACGAATGAAATGAAACATTACAAGCTTCTACAATTAAGAGCACTAATCGATTAATTCAGCCCCACGCTAGCACACGACTGATTACACGCTGTGTTTACGGCGACTGCTATCATTCCGACACTACCGAATCGTGCATTCATACGCAATGGTAGGTCGGGTCTTGTACGTTTCCTACCTGTCAGGCCACTCATCTTCTGTTTGAAATTTCTGCATATATTTCTCAAAAACGCCTCACCTGAGAGTGTTCCAACAAGGTGAAATTTTCTGTTAATTTATACGTTCTGGTTCATAATCTGTCGTGAAGAATCGTTTACAGCTTATAGTTACATAGTTCCATGCAGAAATAGTGTGGCTATTCCCATTTACTTAATGAAGAGGGAAGATGTTGACAACAGCTTTTGCATACCTTTTATTCAATCACAAATATACTTTGTGATATTTTCAACTGTAAACATTTCAAAACATTATTTTTGGGGGCGCATAGATCTCCCTTCGTAATCACTTAAAGTAAAAAATGGCACATATGTTTCCGTCTTGTATTTCAATTTTATTAAGTAATAACTGCCGGGGTTAATCGGTTTTATTATTTTATTTCTTGATAGATTGTTTATTTCTGTTGTCGACGTGATGACTGGTTAGGATCACCGTTGCTTACTAATTCTTTGCCGATCTGTGCTCTAGTTATTTTCCCGTGGCCTTCAGTTTCGCTCGATATTTTGACTGAGATGTGACAGTCGGCATAGTCCATTTAAACTGCCACAATATCATTGTAATTAAACATCAGTACTATAATAACTTGTCTTAATGATCCGCTGGCAACATCGCTGTAATTTCCTAATCAGTACCAAGTAAAGTGGTGTATTCCGGAGGACCTGGGTTCGTTTCCCTGTCCCATCATCATGATTTCGGCTTCTTATGGTTTCCTGAAGTCACTCCAGGTGAATGTTGGCGTGGTTCCTTCTTCACACAGGCCATTTCTTCGTCTCTAATGAAATCGCTCACGACACAAATTTAAGCCCTGCCTACCTAATATAGATCATTCGTGGTTTTTTCACACTTTTTGAATCAAGCCTTTAAAATATCACCCCATTCATTACATGTTTTGACATTTCCTAAATATAGCGTGTACTACAAGTGTTTTATGTTATGTTAACATAAAATGGCCTAATTTTTGGTTAAACTTATTTTTTATTTACATTTTATCTATAACTTACAATATTTAATAAATAATTAACGTGAGTAAAACGAGTGAGAAAATAGGTATATTGGTAATACCTAGTAACAAACTGATTTATGCAAAATAGTTTTACACTGAGTGCGCACGAATACGGTGAGTTCTCCCTTTGGTATAATTCCCTGGACTTGGCCAAGCTTTGTTTGCATGCGACGGAGGAATACCTTGGAAATAGAACTTTAGCAGGGCTTCAAAAAAGTTGGAAGCAACCATGAATGGGCTATAAGGGCCTGTTTCACCAACGAAGATCAACTTTTCGGAATATCGAGATAATTTTATCCAGATGAGAGGTTTAACTTCGATTTTAATCTCGACAACGCTGTGCGTGTTTCACCAGGTTTAATCACCGTAAAGAATATCTCGATATTCTGACTTAATCGCGATTTTATCTCGGTAAACATGAGAGATTTTGCTTTGAGCTACCATTTTGAGAAAATTATAGCAAGTCGTGAAGGTATTTTGGTCGTAAGGAAACAGCGAAGCAGAAACTTGTTAGTCGTGAAAAGACACATTTTGTTAGAGTTAGTAACAGAACATCATAATATCATTGAAAATAAACAAACTGATGCTGCGACAACAAAATAAAGTGAAACCGTGGCAAACGATTGTGAATAGTGTCGACTGTACATCTCGTGATCACTACAAGACAGCAGACAACTTGAAGGCGGTGTGGGATAACCTAAAATAATTTACGCGAAAAACATATTCAGACGAACGTGTTCAAATAGTTACTGGAACGGGTGATATATTAAAAGTCTGTTTGACAATCGTCTATTTGAGTTAAACAGTCAATCAAGTGTTTGGCGTAAGGCGAAAGTGTAGTTTAAAATCCTTTTCGTCACAAAGTTCAAAATAATTCATTCTTTCACGTAAACATCGTGGACGACGAACAATAAAATCCTCGTCATCACTTTCCTCTTCGAAAATTAAATTGTACATTGTATGGGCCATTTTCTCTTTATTCTCGATTAAATAACTTTGCCCTCTCGTCACCTTCCCAAAGCATTTGTTTACGTTTTACAGTTTTATCCCGATAATGTGACTTAATCCACCAAAGTTGGCGGATTAATATTTTATCCAGATATGCAGAGAAAATCGACTTTCATGTGCGTGGTGAAACATAAAATATAGATAATCGAGATTGTCAGTTAATCTCGATAAACTATCGTTATCTCGCGTAATGAAACCGGCCCTAAGCAAGTAACTTCGGTAAACTTCATATGTTTATATGGCCGATACTTGTGTCAAGGTGAGTTTATATACCATGAACCAGTTGCGCGGTGCGACGGCGGGATGTCACCCGAGGCGCGCAGGCATCGTGCAGCAGCCGTGCGCGGCCCGCCCTTGACTCCGGGACCTTCAGTCTGGATAGGCCGGGGTAGGAGGCGGCAAGGCGAGGCTGGGCGGGGGTTCCCAGCTCGTGCATCGTCGCAAGCTCACGACTGCCGATCACTGGTTCCCGGAACCCCTTCCCCGCTGGAGTATCCGCGGCAGCATCTGACCTCACGGCCAACGTCGACCTTGGTGTCGTATCTCTCCGCTCTGCCTGCCGCGAACCAGACACCCCTACAGCGTGGTCCTAGCAGATGCATGGACGCCGTACCTGTCTCGTCATCCGTGGACAGGGCTGTAATTTTTTAAATATCGTAACTGCGTCTGTTGCAATATTGGATTGATATGCTCTCGCAAGAGAAGGATAACGATGGACACTCATCACTCGCGAGCTTACCCGCGTTTCTGGGCACTATTCCATCTATCGGCGTGACCACAGTGCCATTTCTCCAACACAGTAGGTGTCTGATTAAACTCTTATTGAGTGTTATCGCATATCGCGATTTTAGCGATATGCTATGTTAAGTGGCATGAATAGGACCGACATTTGCTTTATCATTATGAGCGGTATTTGCGATATGTCGCCATCGATTTTCGATTCTTTCTGGGGGGCATATATCGCACAGATACCGATATGTCAACATATTTCGAAACGATATTGAAATGTGGATATCGCACAGCTCTTTCGAACCATAGCAAAGTTAGTATAAATGAGTTGCAATTGCTTTGGTGGTGTCCTGGAGAAAGCAGGGACGTGTTTGATGCCTGGGCTGTACCATGGATGTTCTTAGTTACTAACGAGTATGCAATGTGTCGAAGATAACCGAACAAAACAATAAACTTCGTTGTCTAGTCCACTACGTGTGTTAACTTGAGGACACTATACGCTTATTGGGATTCGCTCGATTTTTCATCTGTAGAGGACGAAGAACGAAAGAGCAAGTCCTAAAATAGCTGCATTCAAATCAAATACTACAAATTATGTACATAATATTTATGATTTACGTGTAGCTCGGATATCATTCCTGCTACCTTGATGACTAAATGAAGCCAATATGATCTCACATGAGTCAAAGTTTTTGACGTCTGATCAAGTGGAGCAGAAAGAAGAAAACCTTGCTTGAAACGCAACAGAAGCCTTACGTTTATTGAGTATATATGTATAGGCTAAGGCAAGAGTGAAAATTACAGCAGAGAAGGTAAACCAAGTAAATAAAATGAGTAAAAAGAACGAAAGGCATGCCATTTCCGCAGCTACAAAGCGCAATTGTTTTGATGCTAGAAAAGGACTACGGATATTACAGGATTAGATGATCTAGTCAAAGGATTATCCAAGGAGCATTTTTTGAGATGATTGAGTGGACAGGAAAACATCCCATTTTAAGTACTGTCTTCACTGAAAAATAACTTTAACAGCACAGATTTTATGCGGTAAACGATATTTTGTTATCTTTGTGTATTTTCTATTTAATACGTTTGCATGTCGTCTATTTAAGTCTCATAGAGAAGATGGTGGATTTGGGGGTCGCAAGTAGGCACCTTTATAGGCCTGTGCGTCAGAGAGCGTGGGAGCTGCATGTATTTGGATACATGTGTTTTGCAGAATGCCGCTTACTTGAAGACAGCACAATAGCCTACTCGAAAACTCTGGCGTGAGTGAAGGCTGTGGAATGGATAAAGATTGTGGCATGTCCGAAGACTGCTGAATAGTTTAACAATGACAAGTTACGCAAACCTATTGGCGGATACCAGGGGAAGGGAAAGAGGGAACTTTCCCCTCTCAAGAGTTTACCCTACAAAGTTGTCTTTTTTTTTAAATTGATTTATCTCAGATATTAGTTTCACGAACATTTGGGTGAGTTCTCGGAAATTTGTACCTACAAATAAGCGTTCCTTCCCACGTCGTTCTACTAAATTATCGTACAGCTTGTTAGGATTTATTTCTGTATCTTTCTGACGAGTTTAAAGGAAGGAACAAATGGCTTATTTGGATGAAAGTGCTAACTCAGTTCCTCATCCAAGACTGCATGGATTCTCACTTAGTAACGAACGCAGGTCCGAATGCATTGTTGTTGAAAATTCACTTGCGATACAGTGGCCTCAACGAATGTTTAAACGTAGTGCATGCAATTTTGAGAGATGACATCAAGCGCAAATAATATTGTCAAGAAACCAACACAGAACCGGCGTAAACCATACTTTGATACTCGTAAAGTCATGAAAGTAAAATGGGATTTTCTCTAGTGATTAAAGGCAAGCGAAAATAAAATTATGAAAAGTTGTTGCAAACATCGATACGTTATTATTGATACTAATAGATAAATATATGTTTATAATACACCAGCTTTAAACAAAATTATGAATTAAAAATTTATTTTTAAAGTTGAATTACCTTGAATTGTTAAAAAAAAAACTCACAAGCTAATATTTACAAGCATACTTAAACAAATTAGATAATTCCAGTTTAATTTAATGTACTCACTTTACAATTTCAGTAATACATTTTTGGAGTCGATTGAAAATTACGAGCTAATCGCCACTGATGCTTGAATCAGGGTTGAGTTAATTACGTGCACTGCACAGTGCACAAGAGTCACGAACCGACTGTAGCACTCTCGTGCACGCGTTGGATCATTTTTTCCTCATCATATCCCTATGTAGCTATAGCAAACGACATAGTAGCGCAAGAGGCACAAGTGATGTGGGTCCACTATACACAATACGTCTGCCACAAGAATTTACAAAAAATACAAATTACGAAAGTACGCTGTTTATTCAGGGTTTCAAGCAACTCAATCAAAATATAATTTACTTTAAAAATTGATTTGAACATAGAATATAAAATTTACTTTGCTTTAAAAAGATATAAACCCTTGGGCGAGCACAAATGTACCACACTGGAGTGCTGTAATACATTTCAAGTAATTAAGGGCTCCTTCTTTCAACCTACCAGTACTAAACATTACACAAAATATATACTCAATTGAGAAAATACAAATGCGGTTCTGGATTCTAAATAATTAAGTTAAAAGAAGCTCAAATTATTTAACTGCCCTTCTCGTATTAATACTGGAAATTATTACTGAGATTCACTAGAGCGCCGTGACGGCCTTCCATAGTCTACTGACCGTTCAAAAGGTGTTCTGACAAGCACAATTTGAAAACATGAATTAAAAAACAACGAACCATCCTCGGTTCGTACAATTTAAAACTATTCCACACAGGTGGGTCACCTCTATTGTATCACCAAGTTGCGCAAGCCGGTGCGGACCCATTCAACAAGCCATCACGATTCAGGCGGCTGGCAAAATATGAATATCCAAAACTACTTTGAACCATAATATAAGTGCAAGGTTACACAAAACAGAAAACTCTACGGGCTACACGCAACTAATAAGTTAAGCCAAAACCAGAATTTAAACACTGAGGGCACAAGCTGAATTTAGAATAATAGCTACATGCGCAACCCTAGAATTGCTTGACTAGCCATCACAAAATCTTAATTCGAGCTCAATGCATTATACGGCAAACCCATCTACGCTTCCCGCCGTCAATCATGACGTTGTTCTATTTGTCGTCAGCTGCAAAGTCGTAATGCGTAGCAACCTAACATTGCATGAAAACCCATCAGGGCCAGGAACAGAAATTAAAGCGAAGTTACTCAAATGCTTGCTGGCGTAGAAGTAGACTAGTCATCAACATGAGCAGAGTAGCCAGTGACCAATGGGAGAGAAGCTTGACGCGCATGCGTGGTAGGAGGGGATCCATAGATATGGGAAGGAAAAGGAAGCAGGTAGGCTGCCAAGACAGCCCAAAGGCGGAGCGGCCGAGCACAGCAAGTCGTTAATGTTCGGAGCGCACTCTATACTGCACAGTATTATCATTTGGGATCAGTATTATTTTGAACGTTATGCTGTCAACACTTCAGAAGGTTTTTACCTGTCAGGGGTATAATTAATTTCTATCGAAAATGGGCGCACAAGGAAAGCTTTTTATTATTAAAGTTTGAACGAAATATTTTTGTATAGACTACTTTAAACTGTATTTTATATGTTCTAAACTTTTTTTTTTAATAATATGTTCTTCGTTGTAAACCTACATTAAATACTATACATAAATTTTTACTAAGAACAACATTTATAACAATGCAAATTATATGCAATTAATTTTTATTTAACCTATTGTTTTTCATTTGTTCTTCTCACCAAGGTTTCAACTAGAAACTACAATGTAAACATTAGTGATTTATATAGACGAAAGTTTCATATCTACAAAATAAGTTCTGGATTTCCCTAGCTAACTGTTAGAGATTAAAGTGTTATAGCAAAGAACAAAGTCTAAAGTCCGTACTAAAGATTAGCAGATGTCGAACAAGACTGATAAAGCATGAGTAAGATAGGACCTTGCGCCCGCTCTTTATAACCAGTACCGTGCGCTGGAAACTACATTATCTAATAGCGTGACAATATGCATTGGGCTGCCCAGAATTAAATTAGTTATACCTTGGCAGACTAGTTTATGCAGGTAACCCAGGCCACAACTAATGACGAACGAGACAAAAGGCCTTTCCCTGTGATCCTCAAGATCGGGACCTTATACTGCGTAAGGTCAGTTATTATCTTCCTTCCTCTTAGAATTCTAAGTTGCTGTCGAGCGAAGTCACTAATATATCTATAACATATAGACTTAGATTTCTTGCACATATTAAAGTAGTATATATTATTGTCTTCATGGTCAATATAAAAAATAGCTACGGGCTATAAAGATCTACTATAAACAACATTCTAAAAGCAGTCATTTTGTCTCATCAAGAACCGCTGATGGGTAGGCAACGAATATCAGTGAGCTCTGGAGTCCTAATAATTTCCTTATTTGCTATGACGATCGAAGTCCTGATTTATAATGCATATTAATAGATATATAAGTCATGTTTTATTTATTATTAAGTCCACCTCACTAATCCACATGAATGACAATCCAGTGGTGTGATTCTAATCTGGCAAACAGCAGATGACGCCCACTCTTATTATTTGAAGTATAACTCCAATATTATACTTTTGGGGGTGACATAGTTCTCTATTCCTTGAATTTCTCTTGCTGTTTAGGAATCGCAAATCTGAAACTGCTTATCCTTAGTATTTTTAGAGTGAAGTCGGAAATGCGCCTTTAAACAGTGCCTGGGATTGTTTAGAACGCATTATGATGTTTCTTGTAAATTTTTACGTTCTGGGAAGACCACCTGTAGGTTTATGCGATTGCAAACGAAACTCAAAATATCGCGAATAACGCCATTCTTTAGAGTCAAGGGAATCGCAATGGGTCTAGTATCCTTTGGCAGTAGTTTTAAGACTGACTGTTTCATGACTTTTTAGTCAGTGTCTGCAATTTTTTCCACGCCAATATTGCGTACGTATTATTAAATTAGTGTTTAGTGTAGGCTATTAGATTAGTGTTTCCTTATAGCCTTGTCTCCTCAGGAAAAACAACCGTCTCCACTTTCGGATACCTGGGCCTCAGGTTACCACCAGTATATAATTGTTATGTTATTCCTAAGGTTTATAAGAATTGCTAATGCCAATGGAACAGAAATAAGGCTATGGCGAATATTGAGAAAATACCTAGTCTGTGATGTATTTCGAATTCGTATCCTTGGAGATTCTGCAGAAACTATCTGGCCCTCCGTGTTCTAGACGTTGGGTAACTATCCAAAGAAAAAAAATGTTTTCATACGAGCAGGACAGATTATGAAATATGTCTCCGCAACTTGTAAAAGATCCCATACAACATATTACATGTTCGTTCACGGTAAAATGTGCACTTTTGAAAGCCCTGCTTAATATTAACATTGTCGTGGCCTTATCACTTTATTCATGCGTCGGTCAAGTAAAACTGTGAAATTATTTGAAAAGTAAATATCTAACAAATTTTCTCATTTTTACACTTCTATGCATTAAAGAATAAACAGAATGCGAAAGAAAAAATTTACGTTATCAGAAATGGTTACCTCGCTCTTTTTATTCGACGTTACGATACGAACTACTTCCCAACCATCGTTACCTACTTTAGTGGGCGCATGTCATGCAGGGCACCCATTGAAATATTTGCAGATAGGGGCAGTGACTTTCTTTTAAGGCTCATTTCAAAAGTGCTCACTTTTGAACAGTCTTTAACTCCTTTTTGATCGATGCAGTGCATTGCTTAACTCTTCCAGTGACGGTATATGATTAGTAATTTTATCACCTGTTCTTTTTTTTCCTGGATACGGAAAAAAAAAAAAGCACCTCTTCCAGTTTTGCAAAACTGTGTGAACATCTGAAAGTCCACTTGAATCTTTCATGTAACTTCGGCAAAGTCAAGAAAGGCTTGGGTATAGTGTTAGTTAAGAGCGTTAGGGCAGAGATGCAAGAAACTCTACAATTGTGCTTTGTCAATAGTGTTCTGCAGTATGCTGTTTAGTGCTCGTTCTTCTTAATATAAGTACATATTCTGCTTGGAACTGTCCTGTCGCCTGAAATATTTAATTTCATGCTGGAGTAGATTACAGCTGTTGAGAAGCAGTTTGAAGTTAACAGCCGCTTACCTCTGGAAATGTCATGCATTCCCGGGACATTTGGTTATGCAATAGAAGTAAATATTGAAGCCTCATAGTGGGAACAGCTTCTCCATCAGACATTCGATTATGGCAGAGTTATTGCTCAGCGCAAATGGCATCGCCTTGAATTGTGAACGTACTACGTTCTGCTGTGGGCAGTGATAGCTCTCGCCTCTTATGTTTTATTTATGTCTTAAGGTCTCGTCGATATTGTGGTCATTAGAGATGGGAACAATTCCTCGGACGATCACGAATGGACAAACAATCGACCATGGCCTGTATACAGTAATTATCTCAACATTAATCTGTAGTGATTTCGAAAAACTTTAGAAAACTTCCTTGACTCCTAGTGTAATTTAAAAAGGAAATAAAACATGCTTATCCGGTTTTTTTCTGCTGGTGTGTTAATACATAAGAATGTGAGATGGTCAGGACACTTTTCCTTTCGGCATTTAGTGATGACATCAGAATGGCTACAATCGAAACTATGCTCAATACATTGGTTAATGATAATCAGAAGCTATGTCAAAGCACACGATTGTATCGCTTTATTCGGGCATAGCCATATTGAAAAAGTCAAAGTATAAGTTTATGTCGACCACTCACGGCTGTCTAAACTCTAAAGACTCACTGGTGGTCTCCAAACCACATGACTACCAAATCGGTGGTCTGAAATTTAGTCACCACAGCTGTTGAGACTAAACCTATATTTTTCAGTCTCCTCAGTCACACGAATGTGATGCCTGAGCGATCGGGGCCTTTGTACAATCCCATCAAAACAGAAAGATAAAGAAAAATGAAAATATCTCTCGTTTAGTCTCCTTAAGATCACCTGAATAAGAACAATAGTGTTCTATTATTCTTAAGTTATGTGCAGCTTATAAAAATGCTTATCACCCTAATAATTTTATCCGCAATGAGTTTAAAACGGTAAGGCTGTATTTAAACAAAATATTTATAAATATCCCAAAAAATAAGTTTGGTGTGGTTGTTTTGTTTAGGATGAAAATTTACAGACAATAGAGGAAAGGAAGAGAAGTGAGTGTGACGCCCTGTCATCTGACTGCATTTTCTGCCAAGTTCCCAAGCCTGGTGACCGTTCAGTCAAACTTCCTTTCTGCCAAACGGCATTTTGCCAAGCATCTGTTGGATTAGATGCTTGTTCTGGAAAACGATTTTTTTTCTGTGAAATGTCTCATTCCTAGTGAACGACTGGTGGCCTCTGGCGCGGTGTTCGAAAAGAAGTGTTTAATAAATTCCACCACCGAGAAAGTCAACATGAAGTTAAAGTTAATAATATAAAATAATCGATTTTCTGTATCGCAACTTCAGATACTTGGTACATCCAGCATTACGCCACAAGCCGGCAATAGAGTGCTGAGGATATTAAAATTTCGCCTATATTTTCTTGACTGCCCCATTACTGTGTCAAAATGATTTTTCATACTAAGTTACCTTAACCAATATTAAGCCGCAGGGCGCTTTTCGTACACTTAAACAGCGTTACTGCGTAATTCGGTTAGAAAAAATCTCTTTTGCACCAAATCTTTAAACCGCAGCAGGGTAGATGAATATTTGTCCATCTGTTAACAGTTGTTTATCTAAGAAGCGAGGCGAGGGGATAAACAAGTGGAAGGTACTCAAGTCTTCCTTGGAAAGAATTTTACGGGACAGCGGTTGTTACCTTCGCTGCTCATCGACGAGAGTTCTAAGTACGGACTGAAGTGAGAGGCTCGCTGTTCTCTTCCCCTTCGTTTGTTGTTGCTTCACGGATGATGTGTAGGAATGGAAGAGCGTAGTGGAAGGGGGAGGGGGAGGGGATAAACAGAGGGCAAGGTTAGAACAAGAGGAGAGACGCACTTGACAGAGCTCATGCTAGAGGGGTCAGGGATGTCCACAATTCTGCCAATATCAGGGTTATCCACCATAAGGTCACGTCACAAACACAATACATCGTAATACTGTATCACAGTTTGTCAAGTCAGAATCACGCATAACAAAAAGTAGTAAGAATAGTAAGAGTAACAGGAAGAGTTCAATTTAGTTCAGTTTTACCCTTGCTCCTAATGCTGTGTGTCGGTGTTACACGAATCAGAGTACATGACTCATCTACTGCACTGGCAAAATAGTCATTTATTTTTTAAATAAGGAAGGTGAAGCAAAAATTGTTTCACTTAAAGTCTTAATATATGTGCCGTTGGATGAAAGCGGGCAGAATAAAAGAATCATTTACGAAACGTAATAAGGAATGGCTTGAGTCTTCGATTTCATTTTGTCATTGTACAGGGAATGAACGTGGTCAACCGGGAAAATCATTTGAAACTAGTTGTGAGCGCACAAAAAGACTGAAAACGAAAGACTTGAGGGATTCTACACCAACAGAAGTTCTAACACACGCAGCTCAAATGAGTTTAAGAGCTGATGGTCAGTTGCAGATTTCAAAACTACTAAAAGTAGTAATGGTAAGTCCAAAACGTGCCCACAAACACACGAGCGCTTACAAAGAAAATGTATGGTCTCCGCAGCTGATGTCAGGTGAAGATGCTTTGGCTGTTTTGGTAGAAGCATAACTATCTAAGACATTAGTATGACGTCATTAGGACAATGCTCCTGGTAAATTCCCCGCATTCAGATCTGTTCAGGTGGCAAATCATCTTTGTCTATAGGCTGTCCACGGTAAATGGGCACTTTTGAAAGCCCTGCTTAAGATCTACTTGCATGCACGTTGTTTATTCTTCCACCCTATGTAAAGTTAACATTGTCACGGACCTCATCACTTTATCCATGCTTCCGTCAAGTGAAACTGTGAAGTTATTGGAAAAGAAAATATTTTACAAATCTGCTCATTTTAACACTTCGATGCATTAAAAAATACAGTGAAAGAAATAATTTAAGTTATCACGAATGGTTACCTAACACTTTTTATTCGACGTTATTCGACGTTAATATATGGAACTGCTTTACATCCTTCGTTACCAACTTAGTGGGCGCATGTCACTCAGTGCGCTCGTTGAAATATATACAGGCAGGGACAGTGACTTTATCCTAAGGTTGATTTCAGAAGTTCTCACTTTATCGTGAACAGCCTTTACCCCGACGGTGCCCACGTTTCCGAAAACGTTGCTCATGTTACAAGCTTTGCTGGATCACATGGTGGAGCGTCTTTTCCTTGCTATGGAACCAGTCATTGAGTCACTTCAGTATGAAGAAATCGACTACCTCTGCCTGATAACTAAGTGGTGGTTTGATGGCTCCTCGGGTCATAGCTCATAAAGACAAATATTTCATAGTTCAAATTCCAATGATTCGGTAGTGTTTATTGCAAGTATTGTCTCACCTCACTTGGTTTGTCGTGACAAAATCATACGGCAAAACCCATGACCTGCATCTACAAGATACTGTATACCTACGAAAACAAAAAGGATTTATGAAATAATCTACGGAAGTATCGATTGCGGAGAAGAGAAAATTAGATGAATAAATAAGACACATCAAGACAAGTAATGTTCTAATACAACACAGACATGTGGAAGTCAGCCACAGTGTAATCTTGGCTGTGATAGACGGCAAAGTATGTAATGCTCTGACGCAAACCACGTCAACGCTACCTCTTCGAAGCAATTCAATAACGTAGAGGAAATTATTCGCAGGGAAATAAAGACAGACAACCTTCAATTTGGCATGTCTGTCTTACATGGGTGGATTTGCATGTTCGAATGGATTTTGCATTTGGCTTATAAATTGCCAATAAAGAAGTGGCAAGCTGATGGGATGTGACAAAGACATTGCCACTGCAAATAAAGCTCGGATTCAGAGAGAGAGTTTCGATAACGTTGTAGTTTATTTGTCGAACAACCTATAGCAGGCTTCGGCAATACTAATACCGACAGTACAGCAAGACGGTTTTATAAAAACCCAGACATTCCTGTTGAAATCACAAAAATAGATAGTGAATTTATTAAGAAAAATGTATCATGTGGTAATGATATTGATGTTGACACATTTTGCGCTTACAAGCATAACACGGCGGGATACGTGGTCGAAAGGTATTCATGGTACAACAGGCCTCCGACAGTACACAAGTATTTCATACACGGACCGGAAATTATCACATCAGCATTGCTTCCAATTGGACAATTAATATAAAAATCTCGGGCAACACGCAATAAAGATTTTAAGACATCCAGAGAGCATTATATCAGAAATTGTAGCCGAGAAAAAACTAAAAATGTTTTAACCGCTTCATTCTAAGTTTAGATCCAATTATATCCACTAAAAGGACATAAAAATAAAACCATGCAAAGCCTTCAGATAGAGGCGTAATTGTTGTTGATTCATCTGTCTGGCAGTGATAATGATGAAGATAAGTACGCTGACAGTGACGATGCCGATTACGATGCCGATGAAGGTGAAGAACATATGGATGTATCTAACTGGTGGTGGTGATGATAGTGAAGATGAGGAAGTTTCTAGTGACAATGCCGATGATGGCGTTGATGAAGATGTAAATCTCATGAGTTGATATTCTATTACATTCGTTTTAATTTATTGCATTTTGATTATTTTTGGCTTTGTTACAATGATTATATATCATGGTTGTTATCATTTGATCGCAACTTATTTACAACCTATTTATGTCTGTTTAGGCCCTATTAAGAGTCCATGAAATATGCTATGTTATCACGTCCTATTTTAATCCTCGCTTACTATATGTAACTGCTTTGTTTTCCTCGGAATTCACATATATCTACATGACGACTGAGCCACGAATTAATGCCACAAGTGGAGACTCTTCCTCTGTCGTACGGCGTTTGAAAGGAAGCATTTTTTTTTTTCATTAAAAATCTTTGCCACTGTACAAAATATGAAGATGTCAAACTAAATGTTTTAAATGTAAACATACAACCAACTAATACAACCCAAATTTATCGAGCACTGAATACAGGGCAGTAAACAAACGAATGCTGCAAAGTTCTTTTCAATTTTAGAAAGGCTGATGTGTTTGTGATCTGTATGGGCTTATAATTATAACTGTCAAGTGCTAGTAATATGTAAATTGTATCCTAGGCCTAAGTCAACAAGTCAAGCTTTCGAAGGAGTGGGCGTCTCACGGCTGTGCATAGACGAAGGTATCTCTGATTACAGTCGGTTCCGAACCATTTACCGCCTCGTTGCTTATAAATTTTGAGTAGTGCCAGTTGGTACTCTTAACTATTTCCTGTCCGGCCCACAAACCACGAGAGCGTGACTCATTAGAGTGCACGCACGGCGACCAGAAACCCTCCATGCTAAAGCGGGAATTACACGATTCCTGTTGCCGTACTTGGTTCTTGTACAAACTTCTATAAACCCTGGTGTACGAGCTGGTATACCAGCCGCTATATGAGCAGCCATGGAAGATTCATATTACACGACGGCAGTTCGCGTAGCCTACTAGCATTTGGTGGCACCCTCGGTGGGTGCACAGTGTGTGGTTTGTAGTAAGTATGAACCCCATTCGTAGATCTGCCACAAGTCAGCAACTTGCGTAAGACTATGAAAATACTAGCTAGCACATCTTAATATTTGCTGTATTGCTGTTCGCCTTTTACATACATTGATTGTTTACTAGTAGAGTTTCATTCATTTTCTTGAAAATGACAATCACTAGACTACGAGTTTGTTATTTTTAATATTGATATTATCCGCATGCAAAATTTAATGATAGAAAAAACTTGGGTCCGGTGGAGTTTTGAATTTATGTCCATATGTTCCATACCACTGTGAGTTTATATACGTAGATATATTTTCCTTTTGAATTAATTTTTTCAAAGAGTAGGTAATATTTTAAGTATTTAGCACGGTTATAAACAGAAATTAAAAGCTGTCTTCACCAATATTATTCGTCGTTGTATTTTAAATCTATTTGAAAGCGTTTCAACTTCACGGATGTATGATCAAGATGAAGGCGTCTTTTTCGGTTTATACATCAACTCGTTTCAAGTAGTAGCACGTGGAGCACCCTACTCTCTGAAACTGCGATGCGATTGCCCAGGTACGAAACCTGGTATGGGACCTTCCACGAAAAATAGGACGTGTCCAATAACCAAACCTGGTACGAAATCTGGCCGTGCAAAGCGGGAAATGCCATGACGGCTGTCATACTAGCCCATATAACAGCTGCTATGGTGGACCTTGCACAAGCTTTTACGGAATATGGTAAGTAGTAGGGGCGGAGGGTTCCTGGGACACCGGGCAAGAGTGGCCTAAGTTGCATTTGGTGCAAGAGTGGCCTAAGTGCCAAATCATGCTATGCAAATGAGGTTAATTAATTGCTTGATTACTTTAATAATTAATCATATTAATTTAATTGATTAATTAATGAATATTTTGATATCGATTTTTTGTATTCTATAAAATTCTTTGATATCAAATAGTGTTTATTAATTTATTTATGTCATAAGGGTCATATTAGTGGAGCAGGTTAGATGTGGACTCTGTGAGGTCCTGTGGCCGAATGACTAGAGGAGCAGGTTGTAATTGTTTATATAGGAGTTAATGTTAGTGTAAGAGTGGTATAAGGGACATTTTTATTTTTCTTTGATTTGTGACTGATATACAGAGTGGGCTACACATCCAGGTCAAATGTCTGGAGGCATACTGAGGATTTAACTAGTTTAGATACAAGAGAAATATTGTCGACAAAGTAAATATTTTTTAAAATGAAAACAGACATTGGAGTAGGTTACCGAACGAATTACTTTAATCACTCTCCGAATAGCATAAAAGTAACGAACTATTTGGGCAAAGCAAATAAAATAGGTACGAATCTTTAGCCAAAAGACTTGAAATAAATTTGCTACACCGATTTCAATCATGTGTTGAAACAGTTTTCCTTAGCAAATCTCCACTTTAATCACATAATATTGAATCTACAGATACATGTTCATGTGATTACCAAATGGAACAAATTAAACGAAATGCTCAGCTAACATAAAATTACAACTCCCAAACATACTCACGCATACTAACTTACCCCAAGATTGATGTGCCAGTAGTGGTGCTACTTGTGATGTCAAGTCTTAAGTCTTAACTGTGGATGTGGATCATGAGGTGTTATGTGTGGAGCATGAGGAGCTAAGTGAGGTGCTAAATGTGGCATCATGTGGTGCTAGTGTGGTGCTATGTGGTGCTAGTGTGGTGCTAGTGTGGTGCTAGTGGTATACTCTGTTGAGTTGATTGTGGAGCATGTGGTGTTATTCTGGTGTTAGTGTGATGTTCAGTGTGAATGTGGTTGTTGGAGGCAAATGTGGAGGGGAAGGGGGACGTGGATGAGGATGAGGACGACGACAAGGCTGAGGAGGATTTGTGTTGCGAATTGTATAATGTTTCTTTAAAGTGCAGTTTAAAAAAAATTAGGTAAGCATATATTTGAAGAAGCAGGCATCAACATGTTGATTCACAGCTGTAGTAATTTCTTCTTTTGTTAGGTAAAGTAAAAATCATAAGTTTGTATTTTCTTGGAAAATTGTTAAAATTAATATTTTTTGTTTGTATGTTGCCAGCTAGTTACTCTTTAAACTTGCTATGTGGAGCAAGAGTCCATTTACCTGAAGTTGTCCCAAACCATTTTTCCCTTGCCCTGTTCCACCGTTGTGTGTTTTTCAAGTTCAGCAAGGTTTTCTCAAGATATTCCCTCATTCCTTTCAAAATTTATTCAATTTCCTCTTCCTTTTAAATTTTCAGACTTGCTAGTGTTGGTGTTCTCATTATGTAACAATATATCATCTCACCCACAAATGGCTCAAAGTTAAAAAAAATGAGAAGCATGACAAAAGGAAATCAAACTACTAAATAACAAGTCACACAATTTCCTTCACCATTAAAATGTAATTTGTTTCTAAATCATCATTTAAAACTATATTGACAACTTTTCACAAAAAAAATTACAACTTTTTACAACACAGTTAAAACACAAATCCTTACAGTAAAGTTCTACAGCACTTCATATTTACTAAAAACGAAAAGACTTTATACAACACATTTCTTATCACTATTTTTGTACAACAATTCATATTTTACAAAAACATTCATACTTACGCACATTCATACAAATTAACATTACAGATATATTTAAAAAGATATTTACGAACATTAAAACTAAAAAATATGTACAAAAGGCGATATGTTTTGTCGTCCTTGTTCACAGCCATGATATTAAAACTAAATATATACATTTTTTTACAAACTGCGATACGTGTTGTCGTCTGTTGAGGTGCTGGGGTTGGAACATCCGACATGTCACATCCAGTTTAAAATGTACCAGACACACCAACACCTGCAATAACTCTACGCACACACATATGTAGCTTCAAGATTTAAAATGACATAATCCCACGCTGAGAAGAGCAATTCTTGGGTGACACAAAGGACAACAGGGGTTATTGCATCGATTTTAAATGTCATGCAGTTATGGCAAAGCAGCAGCTTTGAATAGGTATGTTGAATGATGTCGATGCAGTAGGTTTGAAGACAGTTGTGATACAGATTGCAGTGTGGATGAGGGCGTGGTGCGGAGCAGGGTGTGGTGTTGGGTGCTGGCGATGGAAGCCCTATATTTAAAATGGTGCTGAAAATACTGTGTTGGGGAAAGAAAAAAATTACTTGCGAATCCTGTACTGCCCCCAGGGCAAAGTCCATCCGGCTCAATGAAGCACTTATTATCTAAACCTGACAACACTAAGTTGGTCATGTATTCGGTGTAAACCTCATGACCATACAGATAGAACTGGTATTTGGTCCCCAGAGCCCTGGTGCAATTATCGAGGCAATCTTGATTATCCTCGTATCAGAGGGATTACAGCACATTAGGTTTACACCCTTCGCCTTACATATACACTGCTCATTCGAAACAATGTATGCATAAAGCTGGGGATGTAAACCTACAAAGTGTGTGCTGATGAGGCCAGCACATTCATCCTTCATAACTCCGGTACGGCCTTTGTTATCGGTCGAGAATCTTTGCGGGTTATAGAGCACATAGTTGTATGTATCAAACAGAGTCTTTAAATCTGGGGAAATACATCATAAAAATCTCTACAGGAAATTCATAGATGAAGCTGTTGGTGTCACAATATAAAAGGTGCAAGGCTGGCAGAGGAAATTTATTACACATGTACTTATAATGAAATTTGTAAAGGGTTAATTTGGAAAGATCGAGAATTGCAACACTAGTGTAGAAAGGCTTGTTAAATGTAACAGAACTCTTTGCCATTTCGATAATGACAAGGTTCTCATCGATAACCTGTCGTGCCTGGAATGTACGACACCCAATCAGTTCTGCAGTTCCATATATAGTGTCATACCTGTTGACGACTCTTATGTCCCTTTTCTGGTGGACATTCTGCATAGTTTTTCCATAAGCTGCATTATTCATTAATTTAAAAAAACGATTTTTCAAAGTCGTTTGCAGCCTGGACATGTTTCTCAAAATTAAACTCGATGTACAGAGCCATCCAAGACTTCTTCTCAAAGGTGTAAAGCGCAATGAACAGAGTCGAGTTTGGCTCCACACATCAAGTACTGCCTCAGTGTTTCCCCATGAATAACATAATTCTTCTGTGATGCGAGTGTCAAAAGGAGTTTTTCATGCACACCATTAGGAGGTATACCATTTACTGGAGCCAAAAGCAAATCTGATAGCACATTGTGGTATTCAGCTGGAAACGATAAATACACTTCTGCATAAAAGTATGTGTCCCCATCATTCACCATGTTTGCAAAATCCCACAATGAAAACACTTCAGCCACAACCCACTCGAAATTGCCAATAGGAAGCTTGCGCTTCATAGTATTGCTGTACAGTTCGTTTACATCGAAATAACATATGCATTTCGATGCCATACTGGGGCCGTACTATTCACCCATGTAAATGTTATTGGCTTCTGCATGCCTTCTGGAAACCTGGGTAATGCCGCCCCTAAATTACATATCAGTGTCAGTCAACAGCTCTAGCCGCACATCTATCATCGACAATAAAGTGTCCCACACAAGAGACGGAGATGTGACGTACATGGCAGGGTCAAGACCATAATGAGCCAAACATACGTTCCTGAAATTTTCAAACACATCTGCCAGCAAACATGTGTCCACACATAAATATTGAATGGCATACTGCAGCAGGTTTACACTGTGAAAAGCATCTCATGCGGCTTGGGTATGAATATAATCCTCACCACTAACACCTCCACCTTTCATGACATTGTGAAATGCATCCTTTGGTGGGAGTGATGTGCACATCAGACTGTCTTCAGACTTAACAAAGTCATAAGGAAAAATCTTCCTTCCTTTTTGCCAATTCAAATTGGGTGTGATCTGGAAGCATCAATTGTGCAGTTTTCAAATTACCTACCAAAATTTCCAGTGAGCGCTCATGAACTGTAAAGGATCAATGAAACATAATCTGAAATATTGCGCCTTTCCATTGTAACCAATCCCATTGGGAATATTGTTGGTTATGGACTTGTACTTTTCAAGGGTCATTCCAATCTCCTCGATTCTACCCAGCTTTTCGATTACTACGGTTCCATCGGGTTTTGTTATGTGACAATCAGCCAATGGCTTTATGAGAAAGTGAGCATCATAGTTTTGCAGGTTATGAAAGACAGCTATAAGTTGTTTATTGGACAGTCTGAAATAACAATTTGCAGTTATTATGTGCGGCTCCTCTGATTTCCTTGGTCAAATGGTCATAGAAGACCACAATATTATCTGTACCGAGTTCCTTCTTACAAATATTACAACATTTTTGAACTGCCAACCTAGCTTCATCAGCAGGGGTTTTTGGCTTCATCGGAACAGTTAAGGTGTATATTCCTGCAACACATTTGGCAATTCAACCAATTTATTTACTAACTGGTTCATACAATCATCACCCACAAACTCAAAATAGTTAGATAATGCTGGATTGTATGAACAAACCAACAAAATGCTACAAACATATGGAACATGTTGGTTAATGGTATTTGTATTACTCGTTTCATCATTGGGAAGGCAAATGGACAAGAGTTTCAAATATAACTCTGTGCCACAAAAGGCCACAAAACCTAATCTTTGCTGTTTACTGTGACCCAGAAATTTCAAGTACTTGTTGTTCCCAGTAGTGAAAGTACTGCGAACAGCCTTATGTTGCTGACAGAGATCATTATGATTTGCAATTTTCTCCTCACTACGAATGTATTGGAGACAATGATCGCAAACATGTTTTTTGTTTCTCTTATTTGCAAACTGACTGTTAACCAGCCTTGATAATTCCTTACTGGAAACAAAATGAAAATGAGCATCATTACCACAAAAACAAATGGCCAATACATTTGCATGATGTGCATGCCATACAGCAGAAATACGCATTGGTACAATAACCCCTTGTTTGTCGAAAGTTTCGTCAGTAATATTACTATATTTATCTACTGCAGTGTAGACATTGATAGAAATACCATTATTCTCCTCAAACTTTGGAATATCCTGTAACACAAAGGAGTCGACAGATCTTCAGTATCCAAAACCTCATGAGATTCTGGAGATGAAGACATTCTGTGGACAATTTCCGTGGCAGGAAAGAAAGCTGATATAATGGTGTAATGGATATACAGTCCCTCAGGACACTGTACATTAATGCAGACTTTCCTATTGTCAATGAACTTGGGGAGCATAGTGTGAGCAGCACAGAGAGTTAATGCTCTAAACTGCGATATGTGAACATCCATATGCAGAATTAGAAGCAGACTCCAGCCACTACCATGAGGGCTAAATTCCTCCAGCCAGTTTGTGAGATAAGGCCTAATTGTCTCATCATAGATTTCACCCACATTGGTTGAATGTAGGATGGGAAGTAATATACTCTGAAAGTAAAATGTCTGCATAGTGCCTTTTTCAGCCAAAAAGGATTTCAGGAATTTAACTGCTATGCTGAAACTAAGTGTTATCTGCTAGAGTGATGTTGTTGTTAACTCTAAAAAAGGGACCCTGTTACGTTGTAAATTTTTTTTCAAAATTCGCATCAGACTCTACTTGATCATTACATATCTGCCCATCAGTCAGCCTACACGTGAATGCCATGGCCAATAGCTCGTATGTCAGGTCTGGCAATAAAACTTCCACTGAGTTAGAGGAAATTGGAAAACAAATTATCTTACATTTCCTTAGGCAAAGTCTCTCTAATTGACTCAAAAGTCGGCTGTGAGACAGATGAAGCACTATCCGAATCACTGGAATTTTCCATGTCAGATAGAAACAAATTGTCTGCCAGGAAATCTACTTTCCAATGTATGGGGGAAACGATCATGTTCCGATTTGATGCAGTTGATGGTTTTTTCATGTGTGAATCAGTGCTCGAATCACTCAAGTATACATCGTCCAACAATAGATCGGAACAATGTCGTTTAGGCAAAATAACAATGTTCTGACAGTTTTTACTAGGCGTTCTTTTCGTTTGCAATTCAAATTCAGACTCTAGTTCACTAACAAAAAGATCGTCCAACAAACTATTAAAACTTTGACATTTATCCTCACTCATAATCATGCAAGATAAATTTTGTTTCCCAATAAAGCACTTTCTGCACCACAAAAAAATAAAAGGCTGCATAGTGCTGAAAAAAAAAAAACAAAAAAAAACATTATTATAATGTCACAAAACAAAGTTGTATCTGACAATAAGTGTTTATTAATGTTACTAACGTCAAATATTTACTTTAAAATGCATGTTATAAAAATGTTTTTTCTAAAAAAAATAATTTTAATAATAAATATCAGGTTTATATTTGAAAACAAGTGAGCTGTGTGTTAACAACACATTCAATTATTTAATTTTTAAACAGAAAAATCATTTGTTTAAGACAAAACTTTAAATATTAATTTTAAAAAAATTGTTTTCAGCAAAGGAAATTAATGTGTTACTACACAATTCGATCACTTACATAAAAATACTTAAATTTGAAAACATTACTAAAAATTACTTAATTCTTTAACATTCTATACTTATACAACTAAATAACATACTTAAAACTTCCCACCCATCCCATATATTCCACAATCGTTAGAGTTACTCAAGGCTCATTCATCCATTACACAGACATCCTCCCCTGAAACAACACATTCACAACATAGACTCTGTGCCTTCCAAACATGCTTGGCATAGCCTAGTTTAGTTCCCAAATATTTTTCTATGTTCCATAATTCACACCAACACACAACAGCCTACTCTTAAATCCCTTAAAACTAACTAACTAAATTTTAAAAATTAGAACACCTAACCAAAATTTTTCTCAGACTACTTGGCCATGCATTCTAGTTGCATTTTCACATAGTTTGTAAATATTTAAACAGTGAAGAGAGGCTGTAGATGCATGTTATTCACTATTCCATATTGTGTAAAGGATGCAGCTACTGATGGTCTACCTCTCCTCTCAGCTCTGCTAAATACACTCGAAACTACATAAAAAAAATTATATCTCGAATTATATTGACATGACTGTTACCCCACACTCACACACCTACCTAACTAAAATTTTTCTCAGGGTACTTGGTCATGGATTATAGATGCATTTTCACATAGTTTGTGAATATTTAAACACTGAAGAGAGGCTGTAGGTGCATGTTATTGACAGGAACCCTATTCCATATTATGTAAAGACTGCAGCTACTGGCGGCTCTCCTCTCAGATCTGCTAAATATACTCAAAACTACACAAAAAAATTTATCTGGAATTACATTTATATGACTTTTCCCCAATACTCGCACATTAGTAGTCACACGGCTGTTCTTTTAATATTTAAACTATGTAAAATTAAATTATATGCCCAAGCACATGAATACATGTAATTTGTTAGAGTTACTCAAGGCATCCTTCACAAAACAACACGTTCATAATTGAAAGTCAGGTTGGAGCTATGCACCCCCCAAGTGTGCAGCATACTATTGGCTTAGTTTCTTGTTTGTTTTTCTCAATTCCATAATTCATACTCACAATAATAACCAAATCCACCCTTCAAAATCTTAAAAATACTTAAACTAACATTATATGGTCAAGTCGCCCCATCTCCCATTATACATCATGACATTCCATTCATTAGAAGTACTCAAGGCTGAAATAACCATCACTGAGTCATCCCTCACCATTCAACAACATTCTGAACAAGCTTGGGATCGAGAGCTATTCGTCCTCCAAACATGCATGGCATAGTCTGGCTTAGTTCTTTCTCTTTTTTAGCTGTTCCATCAAACACACAACAATCATAACCAAAACCCACCATCAAAGCCACGAAAAAATTGTTAAAACTACGTAAAATGTATAAAACCATATAAAAATGAGTAAATTAATGTAAAATCGCTTAAAACTATGTAAAAATAGTTCAAAATGAGTAAAAATTACACAACTATAAACTTTTTATGAAAATACATATAAGATTGTAAAACGTTTTACCAATATTTCATAAAAGTTTGTAAAAAGTGTATTGAATTCACATATAATGTAAAAAGTTTATTGAATTTCATATAGAACGTAAAAAGTTTTACCGATATTTCATAGAAGGTTGTTAAAAAAGCTATAAATGTTAGTAAAACATTAAATAATTTGTAGAAGATTGGCGAAAGTTAGTTTAATAACAAAGAAACAATAATAAAAAAATCCTGGTAAAAATGTACAACAAATGTCCCAGTTGGAAAAAATTAACGTGATATAGAAAAGTATTAAAAAGCCCTAAATGTTATTACTATTTACAAACCTAAGTGCAGTAACATAGTTGCTGTTCGCTGAAGCCTGAGCCCTCGGTTCAGGCAGGTGAGAGTCGAGGGTGAGCGCCTGCCCAGGCTAGAGAGTCCGCTGGTGGCAGGCCGCCTCCTAGGCCAGGCCAGACGAGCGAAGCTGGCCGCTGGTGACTGCCCGCCCAAGCTGGAAGCAGACCGGCAGGGATGCAGCGGAGCGCCGTGGATGTCTGCCCACCCAAGCTGAATCGATGTCCCAGCAGGTCAGCAGGGATGCAGCAGGCGGCGGCGTTCAGTTCGGCTAAGTGCAGGAGATAAGAGGGGGTCGTCCACCATGGTGGTTGGAACAAGAATGGCGGCCACCGCTCCAGTGCGTGAATATATATCCCGATACCCACCTTCCCTGCCGCCCTTGAGGAACCTACACGAACAAGACAAAATGTCGGATTTGATAATTAAAAGTAATTGTACTAAAGGAAAAATAATTTTCACGCAAAATTAATTGGCTTTCTAATAGAAATAAAAATATTTCAACGCATATTCTGAATTTTACACTGTTTAAATATATAGGTTTGGAAATAGTCTTATTTTATAATAAAATGTATATTTTATTAAAGGAAATGTGATTTTCTTAAATGATTTTAAATAAAATTGAAGAATTTTTAACACTTTTTTAATTTTTTTCATTTACAATTGTATTAAGTTGATATTTTAATGTAAAATATGCATATTCCTTCGGTTTCGGCAATTAAATTGAATTCTAATTGCGTTTCACTGTCGATTTTGTATGTATTTTACTATGTGATACAATTCCGGACTCACTTTTGTGCTTTGTAACGCAGCATGTACGGCTTTTGAAATATATATTAATTGTAATTATGTAACAAGCTTTGAGAACATTAGTGTCCCGTCTATTATTGTGTAAGAATTCTGAATTATATTACCTGGGAAACTAAGTCATGTCTTACACGGGAATCGAACCCAGCTTATATTACCCGTGATTTGTCCAGGAATAGAACCCGGATTATATTATCCAGGATTCGAACCTACAAACTAACTTGTATCGTACCCGGGATTAGAGCTCAGAATCTATATTATCCATGCCTTATCCGGGATTCGAACCCGGAGCCCCACATAGCGTTAAGAAATTACGCTACAGAGGTTGGCGATGTAACACTCATATGTTTGTGAATTTGTGTCATGTTAGAATTGTGTTAGCAGGTCTACGTGAATGAGGGCGGGAATTGTGAAAAGTTACTCTCGCTTTTAGTTCTATAAAAGGTATTTCATGCTATCCTCTCCGCAGCGGAGTCTTATCAGCGCCATGGGAGAAAAGTGGCGTGCTTTCAGCGACACAAAAAATTCTTGCTTCTCAAGTATCGGCTTGACATGGTGTTCTCGGTATGTCGGGTAACTGGAAGTTTGGTGGCTATGAATAAAATATTGTTTCCCAGCTTTGCTCTGGTGTTGTTCACACATTAAACATTCTTTGATAAACATTCTTTGAAGTGTATACACTATTTCATATGCGGTTACAGTGCTTCTCTCCAGTTCTTTTTTTAATATCGTGTAATACATTGAAACTTGTTAAGGATTTTAGAGAGTATTTATTAATTTTGTAGTGGGTAATGTAATATAATATTGGAGACATGACATTTATAAAAATATATTTGTCGTCAGTGAGATTCGGTTGGCTTGTGAAGGTAGAAGGGGGGGGGTGTGCCTCATGGCTTGATCGGCATGCACGATTGGCTGTGGGGAGCGGAGAAGTTAGGTGTGCGCCTCATGCGCCCTGTGGCGGCGAAACTCTGAACTACGCATTCTCCGTGATTGCTCGTGCGGTGTGGAGAGGTCCAGAAAGCTGACGTGGTTAAGATGGGGGAAGGGGAACAGCAAATCTTCGTTTGTTTTCCACCATGTTTGCGCAGTTCGGGTTTGGAGGGTGGATCAGGGGGAGACGTGGAGTTGAGAGACAGATTTTTTAATTTTTTATTTATTTATTTATTTATTTATTTTTTTTAAGGTTCCCGAAATCCAGCAACGTGCTCTGTAGACGTGTTGTAATGAAATTTGTAGACAAGAGGGTTCACTCTGAAGACTTAAATATTAAATGCTAGAAATTGTTTTAACTTGTCTTGTTAGGGCTTTATGTTATACCTTATTTATCATGATCCTGTAGAACTGGTATACAGAGTTTCACCCTTCTTGTTAACGATAGTATGGCATTTTTAAAACTGTTATTCATTCAGGCGCGAAGTCGCTTTGTACATTTTCTTGAAATTGCGGATTGACTATTTCATCGCGCGAAAAGGACTCTTCGTACAGACCGTTTCCTCATGCCGACGAGCATTTTGACCATACGTAAAAACTCGATTACAGAATCGGCTCTGGCGACAACCAGTTAGCGATGATACAGGTTGCGGCTCCATGATCGTTGGGGTCAAAGGCACGCCTTCGTATTCGAAATTCATTTTCGTGGTACGACAAAAGAGCACTTAAAAATCGATGTTCATCTCACGGTGTCAGAACATTAACTGTAATTTTTTTGCATTTGTGCGGTTATTTTTCCCAGTAAAGAGCCTAACTTGTGCCCACGAAAGGCCTTCCAACATAAAATTTATATGTAAAAAAAATATGGGAGCACTCTGAGAAAACCCACATACTTGTTCGCTCCCAGTTGAAAATATGCAAATAATTATGCATACATAAATATAGAAATATAAAATTATTTTTAATTTATTTTATGGACAAATATATAGGTAAATAAATATGTAAATAGGATTATTTTTAATTAATTCCATATATAATTATGTATATAAATATGGGAATTAATAATTATTTTCAATTTATAAATTTATATATACATATGCCTGTAAACATATTTAAATAACGAATTGTTATGTAAGTATCAGCGTCTTTTCTTCTGGGGGCGAACGAGTATGTGTATAGGGACAAGAAACTAGCTTCAAAAACGGGAACGAAATGTTGAGTGGCTTCGTTCCTTATGTGCAGAAGTCAGTAAAACAATGACATATATTATTGGGTGAGCCCAAGGCTGCGTGATAGGCAACTGTCGAGGAGCGAGACCGAGAGCCGTGGAGCGCTCGCACAGTACCGCGGGTGGCAGACGTGTGATCGGGAGATACCGCGTTGACAATCCACGGGCGACAGGGCAGCGAGCGCGGTGTTGACGCTCGGATGCAGGGCGTGACCCACCGACATAAAATATGCATAGCCCGCACTGCATGGTACCTGCACGCTGAAGCACTCTCGGCCTGCGATCGAAGCCCACGTGGCCTTCAACGATCCTTCACCAAGCACTTTTCGAAAGCAATAAACCTCTGGAATATGCATGGTATTTATTTAATTCTGTGCAGTTGCCGAGCGTCCTGGACAAACGGCTGGCTCAGTTAGTCTTTTGGTCTCCAACTCATGAGGTTCCCGGTTCGATTAGTGATTTTGAGGGTTTCTCGGGGCTCTCTCATTTCTCCCACATGGTTCATTCTGCAGCGTCTCCACCTCCATCTCGCCTCACCTGTCCATTGTTGGGATTATGTACAGTACTATTGGGGAATGAGATACTCACTCAATATGATGGAGAAGATGCTCCGATTAGTGATGGCCTCCCCTCATCTATGCTGGCTCTTTTTCAGGCAGGAACCACAAGTGGATTTTCATTTCCGCTGAGCTCGCAAGTCATGCGAGAGTTGCGTTCGAAATATCTTGGGATTGGTTCTCACTAGCTACTCTGGGGTATGTGATTATACAAATACATTGCATACTCATCCCACAAGGATATCGGCGTATATATTCATTTACGAGGTCATTCACTTTCTTTTGAAAAATAGAGGTTTGCACAGAAATTAGTCGCGTTTTGAGGAATAAAATTGAAATTGTCTTAAGAGCATTTCCTAAATAACTTGCAAAGTAACTATAAATAAAGTTTCCTTAAAGACATACGCACACCACTAGAAAAAAAAGATTAGGAAACAACCGCATAAAAGCAGGACAGGTTTTTCACACATGCGATATTTTCATTCTCTCCCGACAACATATGTTTGCGCCTCCCATAATTACTGCGTACAATAATAATGAAAAAACTGAAAAAAAAACTGGAAAAAAAAAAAAAAAAAAAAAAGTGGATGAATATTATTCAGAATTTAATTTGACTCAGTTAATTTCCTTTAGTATCCATACGACAATTTTATGCAACCCTAGAAACATTACGGGAAAATATAAGCAACCAAAACCATTATGTGAAGCATACAACCAAACAGAGTGAACAAAATACTCCCATTAAAGAATAAAAAACTAACAACCCTTTTGTAAATAACAACCAAATACTGCAATAAAGACAAACACCACAATAAAGGAATAAACAAGAGGGAGAGAGAGAGAAAGAGAGAGACAGAGAGAGAGAAATAGGACGGAGGGAAAGAGAGAAAAGTATATATTTTCTTTTTTTTTGTTATATATTTATATGGTCACTATAGTTTTTTAGTAATTTCTCCTTATATTTTGAAATTTTATTTACTATGCCCCAACTTTTAGCCACAAAAAGGCATCGACTAATTTTAAGTTCATACTGAGTACAATCATGTAGTAGAAGGTTTCATTGCTGTTAGATAACGACATTGATTATTATTATAAACAAAGCATAGCCTATATTAGAAACAAGTGGTTAAAGTATATAAAATTATTCTATTATTAATTTGGTAATTTATCAATAACGGACGAAAACCGGAAAGTAAAATATCATTCACATTATTAAAAAGAATACCGAAGTTGAAAATGTTTTCATTCTACATAATATTATTTTAAGTTTCTATTTATTATTTTGAGTCACTATTATCAGATTGGATTGTATAGTACTCTATGAGGCGTGGCAGGGAAATGAATTTGTGCTTTAAGTGTCTTTAGTATGTTCGAAAATAGTTGTTTATTGTATTATATTTAATTATTTTTAATCTGCTTAGTGCTTATGAATGTCTTGCTAATTCGGCGGCCTATTTTCTGAATTTTGAGACTTGAGTCAATCTCTTAGGGCTATAATTTACTGATTTAGAATAACGCAGGAAGTCTGTATAATCAAACTAGAACAATAAAATATGATAAATAAGCAGATTTAACAGTAGTTAGAAGAATTAATTAAACGTATTCAACCGAAGTGAACTTTAAACGAGTCATCGCTGCTACATAGACCAAACGGAGAGATCCAGTATGCACTCACGTGTAACTCTACCCGACGGCGGAGTGGTAAATACTGTATGTCAAATCGTATGCGATAGGAGATACGACATGTGTGTGCAAAAGCTTTGTTTGATGAGAAACTAAGGCACTTCGATGTTTAAAGAGAGTGGAGCATAAATCTGAATATAGTGCGGTATAATATAGTACAAACAAAAGTATTACTTGAAGTGAATTTTGTTTATTACGTCTTACAGTTACACACAATTCGGAATTTATGTAGCACATGTTTCCAACTGTATCTATAATTCTCGGAAACTGCTTAGAATTTCGCGAAACTGCTTTGATTTTCAGTGAAAACTGTTATTATCGTCTCTATCCTGTTATTTGTAATATAACTAATACAAAGCTAATTTTTTATATAAATTGACTTATTATTTGTGCACAACGTAGCTTGCAACAGTGAGTATGACTTGACTGTATTCCGTAGCAACAGTCATTCAAATCGATTTGAAACGATGTAACCTAGACAATAAAAATAAAAATTTCAATTTTCTGAAAATATTTTTCATAATTAAAGGATAAAGCTCTGTTCATACGCTGAGTTGTTAATGTGTAGTAACAAAACTATTTTGCAGAGTTAAACTGCACAATATTTAGTAATTAAAAAAAGGAAAATACTGTCTCGTATATTTGATAGGGTGTTTGGTTAGTAGACTGTAACTATACACTCCCACCTGATTTTTATCGGCACTATATAGCAGTAATAAATTATCATAAGTGAAAAGCTTTGCGCACATTTTATAACTTTTTAACAAGGAAATTCATTTTCTCCGAAAGGGACAACTGTTTGATAAAACATTGATCCGTTTGGCTATTTATTGGAAGGTAAAATTAACTTTATAACATAATAAGTAGGGGCGTGACGGTTCTAGGCCACTTTTGATTAATCGGATTATAAATTTGATATCAAATTAATCGAAAGGGCCCATCAAAAGTCTTAATCCATAATCCGATTTTAATCCGATTAAAAATTCTTAATCCGATGTTAATCCGACAAAATTTCTTAACGTGGTCTTAATCCGATCAAAAATGGAAAGGGTTAATTTTTTAAAGGGTCAAATGTGTTGAAAGGGTTAAGTATTTTCCTTGATTTTCTTTCTTTTTCTTTTTGGGTGGGGGAAGAGGGTAGCAGGAGCTCTGTACGATGTTGACGGTGTGGTGTCCTGAAGGCGAATGACCAGAGTGGTGGGTTGCAGTATCTTATATAGGTGTAGAGTTTAGTGCAAGAGTAGAATATGGCTAATTTTTTTCAAATTTTTTAACTTTTGAGGTGTTTGTAGGACTGTTGGTGGTAGATAGAGGACTTTTCCGAATATATTTAACACATGGGAAAATTCAGAGACTTTAAACGATTTCTAAGTGTGTCCTAAGTGTAAATTTTCTGTTTTATGAGTGGATATTGCTCATAGACAGTAGATAGGCGACTTTGAAAGATGCGAATTACGTGTTAAACAATTTGTTTTTTGAATGCAAATAAACATTAGACAATTTCAAAGTCTCCTATGTATGAATAAATTACATGCATTGAATCGGAAATTTCGAACGACAACATGAGTAATAAGTGGAATTACGCAAGTCTTAAACATAATGTGAGTTCGAGATTAGAAATATAATTTACACGAGAGAGAATTTTAACTATGTGAATAACATCTGATGTTGACAATTGTACACTCACTAAACGAAATCCGGGTAGTCATTATGAATAAATAAAGATTTCCAAACTCGCATTTGAATTATACGATTTAAATTTAAACAGACACAATAGCTTAATAGAAACACACATACAGTACTTAATGGCACTCACACATACCTTGAGTATTTTTTAAAACATATCTGTTTGATGCGGAGACTGATGTATTAATGAGTCCAGCGTAGCAATTATGCCGTCGTATAAGCTGTGTGTGTGTGTGTGGATATCCTGATTATATTCGTGGAGTGAGGCCACGTCTTTAAGGTAAATTAGTTGAAATTTACGAGAAAAACTATGCATTCGTCCTACAACAGACAGTGAAATTATAATTTTTTAATTAAAGTTTCACTATTTTCAGAATAATTCACTTTCAGCAAAAATTATTTCCATCGAAGCATAGGAACACTTGGATTATGTGAAGAAGTACTTAAGCCCACAAATCGTAATTATGCAAAATTTTATAGCGACATACTACAAATTTTTGTTAAATCTGTGAAATTCATGCCACTTTGTAACAAAAAAACGTGAGTTGAAAATGCTACGAAGTTTTGTCTACCGAACAGAGAAATTTAAATCTTATTGCAATATTGACTAAACACACGAAACAAAGTTTCCCGATAAAATAGTGTATATATTAAAATGTTAGCCACGGGTAGAACTATAGAGAGGAAGGTAGGTGCGATGGTCGTCGGTGCGTAGTTTGAGCTACCCCATAGGGTGGCCTCGTCGGCCGCCAAGTGCCTAGAGGTGCGGTGTTTAGCTGGTTCAGAGGAGCTGACGAGTAGCACGTCAGTCTCCCACAAGCGTAGATGAACGACTGAATATGGCGCCGACTGCCTATAGAGGCATAGATCGGGTCCTGGCTGCCTGCACCTTCTTTTCCCTCCCCGCCGCTCCACAGAGCACGCTGCCCCGAGCTGCTCGCGATTTTCAATTTTTTCATCACTAAGGCAAGATGGCATCAATTGTTTAGTTATATTCACATCGGGAGCTGTTTGCTTGTAGCCACCCCCTCCCAACCCTACCCTGCACACCTCAGTGCCGGTCTGACTCCATAATGCCAAACATCCCTATCCCCCCTTCCGCCCCTCGCCAGAGTGCGAGGTCATGGGGGTCCTTCACCCAGACTGCCTGCAATTGTAACTTTTCGCAACTGATTCAAGATGGCGACATTCTTGCATTCACATCGGGAGCTGGCTGCTCGTAGCCACCCTACCCTCCACACCTTGCCTACTGAACCGGCCCGAGTCCAGAGGAACATGCCCCTGTCCATGCACCCCCGACTCCCTCCCTTCACCTTCGGGTCAGAAAATTTCTTTTGTCCGACAATAATTTCAGGGAGTCTCCAACTGCTAGACACCCCTCAAAACACCAAGATTGACTCTTCCAAAGCGGGGACCTGTTTGCAAAACTAATCCTTACCCATGAAAAGTGGAATCTCCCAAAAATCTGCCCTGTCCTCTTCTGTGACTTATTCCCCCGACAGCCCCTTCCCCAGACTCGCCATACCTGGAGCTGGCCAACAACCTCCAAACCTTTGTATGCAGGAGATGTTTGAAAAATTCTCGCATTTACACTCTCAAGTGTTTGAACGTTTATTTCCATCGAATATATTTTAACAACTCCCACTATTTAATTATTCCACATAATTGTGAGAAAATATACATATACTACCTAATCACGATCTAGGCGAATGAACAATCCATATAAATTTGTCACCAAATGAATAAATCTAGGAAATATTCGAGTTCCTGCAGCTTCATGAAAGAACAAAACCTGAAATCAGTACTAAGTTATTTACCACAAACCCAGTTTAACTATCCGAAATAATTTAACGAAAACGCATCGCAGGTAAAGTTTAAAAACAAAATTCTCATAGCGAACACACATAGACTAGCTTCGGAAAACCATATTTTTGAATCCTAACCGAATGAGATATGGATTAGTTAAAATAAATAATAGATGCATACAAACTTTAAAATGACGGAAAAGATTTCTACACCGTAAGCTATCATCAAAATAAAATCTTATTGACTCCCATATTTAACACTAGTAGAGAAACTGAATTCAAACGTTAATCAACGATTATTAAAAAATAAATAAATTTATTAATGCGTAACAATATTATAACTCCTATGGCATTTTATGTTACCAAGGTCAAATAAGAGAAAAACAGAAATATTTCGCAAAATACTGTTAGGAAGACTGTGAGCGAGGTGTGCACCTCGAATAGATAGATGATGTTATCACCTAGCAAGCATTGCGGGTTGTCATTGCAGTCAGACGAAGCACGAGGTCGGTATCAGTTCGTAAAAGGATGGGTTACCACTGTATTCTAACGCGACTTTGTACGTATTATTTCTGTCTTGAAACAGGGCGCTAGACAATGAGGGACGATTTCCTTCCTTTGTCAATAGGGAATGCAAGAGCCTGGCTAACTGTCTTCAAACGACCAGCAGAACTCTCGCTTGGGAAAAGGATTGCTAGCAATGCTTTATACATGTCCTGAATCAATCCCAGCTACACGAATCCTACAGACTTCACGCGAAATGTTAAACACTTTTGCTTTCTGATCAAATACTAAATTAACTGATTTGCACAATAAAGTTAGATATTGAGTAAATAATGTTTCTAGGTGTTTTAGTGTCCCGTGAAAATCATCAGTGTTTGTTAAACCTATTAACTACATTTTAAATTTGTCTTTAAAACTCGAATACTATAGGAGAATTATTTATTTCATCTTGTTTTCTGTTAAGATGCAAATTAGACAACCCACGAATAAATAAATGTTCTTCATACAAAACAAGCTGATGATGATAAAGTAATAAAATATATTTTTGCGAAAACATTGACTCACTCATTTTTCTGAGATATATGTTTTATAAAATTCCAGATCTACAATTTGGATATAAATCAAACACACATTCACTTTGAAATACATTTTAAATATATTCAATTTTTCCAACGAACACAATATTTATCTACATATACAAAAAATCACATTCTTCTTAAAAATATTTATTTACATATACATGAAAAATTACATTCTTCTTAAAAATATTTATTTATATACAGAAAAAAACACTCCATCTTCTTTTCTGGGAATGAGGGTGGTAACATTTTGGTTGATGTTGCAGGAAGACGAGCTCGTTGCTCTCGAATTTATGTGAAGTTGTTATTCACAGTGGATTCTAGATGAGGCATTGGCTGTTAGAACTTCAGATTAGTTATTTTAAGACACATTCTGTCAATTGATTGGTTCACTCTTGATACGGTTGACAGTTTAATTGACTCGTAGATGCTACTATGTCATTTAAATACCCCATTGGTGGTATTGCAGGGCTGAATTTACTATGGTATTGAGTGTAGGCTTGCGGAAAAAAAATTTAGGTTTGGATTCTATAATATCAAACAGGGATACACCAGCCAACTGAATGAAGCGCTGAATGAAGTACTGAAATACAAGAAATGTAAAGTTTGAGGAGGAAATTGGACATACACACCGTAATGATATGAAGCATTGCTGGTAGTTCAGAAGCTCTACACGCATCCTGGGTTTCGTGGAACAGGAAAAATTTACAGAATTTCAGTTGTATTAAAACCTTGTAGCAAGATTTTTTTTCTCTATGCATCGGAGTGAGTGAAGAGATTTGAACGGCTCTCGAAAACTGTGGTCTTGAGAGCTGATGAGGATGAAGCGAGGCGAGTAATGAAGCAGCATCTGATTACAAGTCTTCTCATCGCTAGTAAACTTGGAGTATTTACCACCAGTGGTGAACGGTCGGTATCGACTCACATGTACATCCATTTTTGATATCAGTTCAAGTCTGGTTATTACGTAAGGGACTATTTATTGTCATAGAGTTCGCCAAAATCGAATGAATGGAGGACAGGGAGGGAATTACTTTGAAAATAAAAGGTTTGTGTAACGTCTGCCTCTGCCGTAAGGGATTTAAAATACTTACAGGTTACTGTTATACTAATTCTAAAAGGTCATGGTGATGCGATTATTAAACTTAATAAGGGGACTGTACCCCTCTGGAAAAAATGAGAAGTCTGCATCACTGTCAAGCCTATCGTTAACTATCTCAGATAGCCTGCTGGCTAACATGCTAGCCAGTATCTCATATCTGAGATTGGATTATGAACTTTTAACTGAAACTGGACACTTGGAGATCAAAGAACTTTTTATACTTGAATTAACACATCGAAATTGTGGAGGTAATTCAGTGGGTGGAACTGAAGATGTTAATAGCGGAGCCAACTGTGATAGTGTTTGTGGTGTTGGTTGTCGACTCTGAGAAGCTATGACGAGAGTAGGGGGAGGAGGAGGAGAACCAGTATTGCAAAATTTATAATGTCTATTCAAATTATCTCTCCAAGAAAATTGTTTCTGCCAAAATTCGAACTGAAACTGATTTCTTAAGATTTCATTCCACAGCTATTTGTTTCATGTCGTCATAAGTTCCACTAAGTTTTAAAAGGTTTTCCACAGAAGCGACACAGCAGACATCGTTTATTTCATACTATTCAAAAATTAGAATGAAACTACAAAGTGTACACCTTTTATAGTAGTTATAGGCAAATCCATGAAGCTATCCGATTAGTGTACATTTTTAAACATAAAATGTGTGAATCCTATAATGTTCATTTAAAGAGTTTTATGTATTAAATAACTTTCAAATTACTAGAGGTACATTTAATCATTATCCCATACACATGCCTTAATGTGCAAATATACTTACATTTGAATGTTAAATGCACACAAAGTTTACGTAACATTTGATTGACAGAATATGGGAATGTCGCAATTCATGCATTCGTAAAGACAGTAAAACAAAAAAAAATTGTTTCAACCATTTATTTAGATACATTTGCTTACAGAATAATTTTTCTCATCAATGTGTTTTACAAAATTTTTTTTTTACATCATAGCTTCCCTTTGACAATATTTGTAGTATTTTCATCTGTTTGATTGTTATAATTTTTCATGTATTCGGATGAATGCAATATTATACAGTCTGGAAAATCAGGAAAAGTTTCATAAAAGTGCGAATGCACTTCTTCATTGCTCGCCAGTAGACTTGTATTCGGACACATATGGTATACAGGACACTTTTTCAGATCTGGACAAGACATTAAATCAGTACATTTTTCACCCTCTAAGGGACATAGGACATTTTTGAAATGAAACATCCCATCGCATATTCCTCCAAAATGACGTATTATTCCATTAGACAAACAAGAGTAATTCACACTTCAGTTTCCAGGGGTTACAGACATGTAAATACCAGTTGGGTGGAAGAAAGACATGTTTACAATAGGAACGTCACAAAGAAACTAAAACTATTTCTTTCCAAAACAAAGTCGAAATAGTTTGCTCCAAAGTGCTAATAACTTGCTGGTATTCACTTTACATTTGGATTACTGTAAGTACAAGCATGTAGCTTCGTTCTTGTCTTGTTGATCCATCTTTACAACTAGTGGATATCATATAAGCAAATAAATTTATATAAAATTACTGTCATCCCAAATAATGTCATATAACTAGAATAATATCCATAGGTGATTCGGGAGGAGAATCATCAGAGTCTGTTTCACCCCAGTCAGTTATCATTTACCAATTTAATATTAATTTTGAGTTTCCTCTGCAGAGAAGAATGTCGAATTAGATCCATATGTTTTACGTAATTATTTGAATGAGGGGCAATCGTATTCATTTTGAATATCTGTTACTTTCCCGTTATACTCACTTTCAAAAATATATTTTTGCTCAACTCAACCTAGATATATTTCACAATTATTTAAGTAATCTTTGCAAATAGCTTCAATATTTTCCTACTCTATACATCCACTTTCCCAGGTTAAACCATGGTGATGCTTACTAAACCATCTATTAGTTATCTTGTATTTGGGAGATAGATATTTCCAGTCAAAAGGGGATTTGAAGCCGAATACAGTTGTATGTTCATCCATTTCAGTACTAGCTAATTCATAAATAATAAGTTTTTTCTGCAGACTGAAATCCTTGCACATTGCAAAACATTTCGCTGTAGCTGTGGTTGGGCATTTAATGACTCAATTCATTATTTTCATCAGCTTATCTCTGTCATTTTAGCTTACTAGTCTGTCGTGAATTATAAGAATATAAGCTTGTGTATTTGCTGTAAATGGTGAGTTTGCAATAATTTCAATTTGTGAATCAATTACGCCATTGGTAATTCTGTTTACCTGTTTGCTTACATCAAACACAAATAATGTTCCTCTGGTTTTAAATGTTTCGGGTTCTAGGTTCGCTTGAGTACATATCATAAAAAATAAGGAATTCCCCATTGGCAAAGTTCATATTTAAATCCACATAGAGTTATGCTTGACAATTTAGAAACAGTTAAGTATTTTTATATCACAATTATCGAACACTGATCTGTCAGCTTTTTAATTGTTTTGTTGGTTTGTTTGAAAACAAATAACAACATCTCGGTTTTTCCGATGAAAAACTTGATTTCACATTCCAAATTACTTTTTGTGATGTCGGCAGAGTTGGAATCAGCTGTCTTTTTAATTGTTACTCTAAACCTTATTTCTGAAGGAAACGTGTACATATCTGCTCGGAATGGTTCATACACATGTATTTCCATATTGGTGAGTGCATTTTCATAAGTGATCGGTCCTTCAAAATTAAGTATGTCTTCCATTTATATTAACAGTATATCCTATTCTTTTTAAACACAATTCGTTGGATTGTGTTAACTTCATGGATGTCTTATTTGAAGTGAGCGATTTATGCTTGTGTTTATGTCTTTTTATACTTTCTTTCTTCGAAATACGTTCCTTAGTGACATACTTCTTAAATTAACCGCTTTCTTTATGTCCGAATTTAATATTGTACACAAAACCCATTATGATTGTAATGCACAGTAGAATGCAGGTGTTTATATATGTTTTTTTTTTTCATTTAAATAAACTGTAATTTCTTCATTTCTAAAATTTATATGTTAGCTGTCTTGATCGATAATCGTAACAACTATTTCATTAACATGATTAACTATTACTGCAAGATATATCGATGTATTCAGTTTTTCATTATTTTATATCCTGGAGCTACAGCACACGTGAAATCGTGTATTGTACTTGTCGGTTTTCCATTTAAATATGAACCGCCTACAATATTAACATTTATACATCATACATTTACCGACAATATATTAAGCTGTTTTGATGATTCATGCAATTGTTTAGCTGGATATACTCTCCGTTCATATCATAACGCATTTGCTATTGAATTGTCTCCCGAGTAATCGATATCAACATTACTATGCATTGCACTAGTTAAGTATTTGGATTTCCACGTAATCGAAAATGTACATCTTCAGGTAATGCCGCTTTAATGACTGTTTAAAGGTCATCCAAATCATAAGATCCTACCAGTATCACAATCTTTTATGTATTTTCACCAATATTAGCCATAAATAATTGGTTATGGATATCAATGTTTGGTATGCTGTTGGAAGCAACAAATGCTATTAGACTATTTGCCATTCTCCATCTAACTCCAGCACGGGAAATATACCACACACAATTTGACGAATTACAACTTAATACCAACGTAATTGATATATTACTAATATGTTTTATAAATACAATTACTTATATAGCTTATTTATAGCTAAAATCATTGTGTAATTATATCTTAATTGCGTGTTTCTAAAATAATTACGTATTTCAATTGGAGGACATAAATTGCCAAAACTATCATAATACAATGATTGATTTACATTTTTAATTAATGCAACCCAATGTGTGCCTTCAATTTTTTCGAATCTAATTAACAATCATACATTCACTAAGATTTGGTTTCTTTGATAAATCGTCTCTTGTATACAAACTCGGAAATAGAAAACATCCAGTTTCATTACAATTACATTAATATCTTTGTTTGTTAAAGCATGCTTTGGAAGACTATTTAAGACTTTCTGCATTATTTTCCTCGCTTGGAGTTTTTTCGACTTTGTCCAACTGTATAGGGTTTCAAGTACATTCCTTTACGTTTTGATTTAACTGCTCTACTAATTGCCGAAACGCCTCCGAATATTCATCCAAGAGATGTTAATGCTGGAAATAGGACTGGAATGATTCCACCTTTCTTTGTTTTTCATTTGGTTTTGCATTTTATGCTCAGGCCTCTCTTCACCTTCGCGTGCATAACTTTATCAACAACCCAAGCTCCAAGCTTTTCACCCGTAGATGTCGATGGATTCCTCCTTATAATTAATGCCTTATTGGCTAAAATTGTATCCACTATAAGTCTTTCTTTCATCTCGTTTGTTCGATCGTACTATATCATGTTGTTTACGTGTGTTATGCAAAGAGTTTATTCCTTGATCGTTAAATGCTAAGCTTTTGCAAGTTTAGTACCTGGTTCGCAATAATTGTATATCGGTAAATGTGATTCAAATGTATTCAACATACTGTGTCCTTTTTTTGATATGTTTAGTAAGGGCCATTGTTTTCAACTGAATGCAAACCTATTTATAGACCTTTGTTTATAGTTTTATGTTAGTATGTTACATTAGTTTTACATTACTATATTATGTAATAGATGTTACCATATATTATGTTGATACATTACTAAGATAGTGTTACTATATTACAATTCATTATTTTATGTTAGTACGTTATATTATATTACAATACATTTTGATTTGTTATGTTAGTATGTTATATTATGTTGCAATTGATTATGCTAGAACATTATATTAAGTTACAATACATTATGATACATTATGTTAGTGCATTATATTATATTACAATACATTCTATTTATATATTATATGTTACTAACATTACATTGGTACATTACAATACACTACTAATGTTGCATAAGTACATTATATTACATTACAGCACATTACATTGGTTAATTTCGATATGTTACTGATACATTGGTAAGTTATATGTTACTAATGTTACATTAGTAAATTATATTATCTTACAATACATTAGATTGGTATGTTATGATATGTTACTAATGTTCATAGTATGTTACTAATATTATGTTAGTATGTTACAATATGTTATACTGTCTATTTGTGTAGAAATGAAGGTTATAAAACCAAATGTACATCTGTCAGTAATTGTAAATATGAAAGAAAACATAATTGAACAGAAACTTGGTATTCTTTTACCATCAAATATACGTAGTATAATAAGCGGCCCTTCTTCATATGGAAAAGCTTGTGTTATTGTGTCGTTGTTGGAGCATCCGAATGGACTTAATTTTGAAAACATATATATATGTTTTCTAAAATAATACAAGACAAATATCAACGGTTAGCGACAATTATGTCATTAATTGAAGGAATGCGATATTTTCCTTTTACAAATAAAGAAGATATAGTGCCTCCGAATGAAGCGTTACCAAATTCCGTATTTATTTTTGACGATGTTTGGTGTGAACCACAGGGTGAAATACACTAATACTTGAGTTTTGGTCGATATTCAAATGTTGATTGTTTTTATCTATCGCAAAGTTAGGCACATATACCAAATCATAATTTATACGATAATGCAAATATGGTAATTGTGTTCAAAATGGATAACATGAATCCGCAACATATTTGCAAAGAATATGTTTTAGATGATATGACATTTACAAAATTTAAAGTTATGTGTTTTTACTGTTGGAAAGAAAAGTACTTTTTTTTTTTGGTGATTATACCATCAGTTTCCCTATATAAAGGTAGATATAGGTCTGGTTTTGACTGTTTTTTACTTCCAAGCGAAGAACAATGAGTATTTCAAAGTTTGGACATAGCATATAAAACACAGTCATTACAACAGCTGTTTAACCAGAAGACGCTATGGGAATTGTGATTTGAACGGACATACAATATGTAATATGTGTATTGCTGTGAAAGATAACAATGCAGTGAATAAACATTACATGGAAGACTTAAACACTATTACGCTAAATGTGTTTGAATCACAGTAAAATGATGTCCAAGGGAAATTAATAAAGTTAGCTGATTTGAATGATGTTTATAAAAACATGAGTGTAATTGTAAACATTTAAAGCCATATTAGCACTGATTTGCAGAGTAATGAATTTAGAATAGAAGAACTTTTAAATGAATTTAGTGAGGATTTTAACGATATGACAAACATAGTTTTTTACAACACAATTTACAGAAATGCAAGAATACTTAAGAGTTGTAATTAATGAAGTGGTAAACGATACTATTACAAAACAACTTGAAACACGAATGGAACAAATAATGCAATATATAGGAGATGAATTGATTAGTAAAAATGTTGGTTTAGTTATGCAAACAGATTTGAGAAAACAAAATAATGATTTGGAAACACAAATAAACTATTTTATTAATGATTTGAAAGCTAAAACTTTAACAAAATTAGTTGCAGTTTTAAGTAATGTGGATAAGGTTGAAAAAGCACAAACTAATTGACCTACTGCAACTGTTCGAAAAGCAACAACTTAATTAATATATAATTAGATTGAATTTAATGTAATATAATCAAACATGTCTGCCTTTGCTTCAGAATTACATAATGTTATATCTGCTGGGAAAGAGAAACATTTACAATTCAAACGAGCCTGTATGGAATGGGATATTTTAAACAAAGAAATATTTAAACCTGTTGTGAGTAGAACGGATACATTGCATTCTGTGTTTAATAAACATAGTAAAACAATTTTGAAAATTAAAATAAGAAAAGAAGCTTTAACAAGGAAAAAGCAACTGCTTTCTCAATTAACATGTAGTTATTTATCTTTACAACATTCGTCATCTCTGCACGATATGACATTTGGTGCATATCGCCATTAAAACATTTGGTTCCTGGGAGACACAGTAATAAAATTTTTATCTGACAATAAAATTAAAATAGGTGATTACATAACTGATTTCAGTGAAGTATTATTTGAATTATTGTTTAAAAATATTCCAATGGGTATTCTGACACTGATTTGCAGAAATATAAAGAACTTATTCGACGAACGAATGCTAATATTCGTTCAGGAGATGTAAACCACCCGAAAATACATTTAATAGGAAATATACCAGGAAGTGGAATATATAAAGTTGTAATTGGCGACTGCTTTTCACCTGTATATTGGAACAATCCTAATGAATTGTTCGATAGAGTAAAACTTCTCACTGCTTCAAGAGAGTCTGAGAATAATTCACATATGAACGAAATTGTTTCTATTATTGAAGAGTTAACAGAAAACTGTTATATTAGCAATGAAGTTTAGTAAGATTGCTCAAAGGCTTCATGCTCCTGCAAGGATAAGATATCCTAGAAGAATATTTATAATTCATGGTTTAAATGATCTTTTTAAAGCCGATTTGTGTGAAATGACATTGCTTTCAACATACAATAAGGGATACAAATATATTTTAACCATAACATACGTATATTCTAAATATGGTTAGGTTATACCATTAAAAAACAAAACTGCATTGCATTGAAAACTAATGGCTGAATATGGTATTAATCACTATGCAACATATTCGAAGCTTAAAGCTAGTGTTGTGGAACATTACAAGAAATCGATTAAGCAGTTAATATTTAAACATTTCATGTCGAGGGGGACTTACAAATGGGTTGTGCTTTGCCTGAAATAGTTCAATTATATAATCCCAGATATCATATAAATATAAATATGGCTCCCAAATAAGTTACAGATAGTAGTTTAATGAAAACTATTTATAATAATGTTAAAGTCATCAATGGAAGAAAACTAAAGTTCATAGTTGGGAAATTTATATGTGTCCCGAAGCAGAAAGGAATCTTTGAGAAGAAATTTATGGTGAATTGGTCTTTTGAAATATTTAAATTTGTTTCAATTAGACAAACACATCCCAGAGTGTATTACCTAGAAACATATGATGCCGAACCAATAGAAGGTGGATTTTATGAACATGAATTGCAAAAGTCAGTTCTCCAAATGAATATTTGGTTGATAAAATCATTAAAAGGAAGAAAGATATGTCCTTGTTTCGATGGAGAGGATTCTCAAAAGCACATGACTCCTTGGTTAAGAATCAAGATCTTAAAAGATTGTAGTACAATGTTTGTAAAGATTTCTGATACTAAATAAAAAATTTTAAATTATTTTTGATGTGTTTTTTCATTTAATAAACCTCTGGATAGAGATTGGATGTATAATTTATTGCATAATCAATCCCCTTTTTGATTGGATTAACATTTCATGGGATTAATATGGGTGTGATAATCCAGTGTGATTAAATCCTTTTAATTGTGATGTATTTGATTATTTTTATGTCCAATTTTTCGGAATCGGGATAAATTTTTTGTGAAATTTTACAGCTTAAAGACATTTAAGATGCGATTTGTTTAATTATTTGTTGTAATTTCCTGGAATTGAAGTATTTCTTCGCAAAATTTTTCAATTTAAAGTCATTTTGATGCTATTCTGATTTAATGTTATTTAGAATGTATATGTAATGTAATATATTTCTTGTAAATTGGATAATGTTTCCCAGAACTCGTTTCTCGGATTAGATTTCTAAGCTATTTCGTGAATTTTATTTAATTATGTCGTAATTCATCATTAATTTATCAGAATACTTTTCTGGGTTTCATAATTGGTTGTGGTAGGTTATATTACTTTGCTTCTGTCGATACAGTTCTTGAAAGTAGGCAAGTTTTAAGAGGGAAAAATACTAGTCACCACACTAAAAACTTTTTATATGAAAATCAGTATTAATTTAATGGTGTTAACAATTTTGACAGTGTTTTGGCGGTGTAGAAATTTGAATTTTTTATTGTGTAAATGATTATATAAATGTTCTTGACACTGTAGGATTCAAAAAAAAATTTTAATGTAAAGTTTTTAATACTATACTTAAAATTCAATTCAATGTTGACAGCACAGTCTGCTTGCTTTAAAACTTTACAAAGAAATACGAAGTTGGACAGGTCGCAAAGCACGGTGTTTAGTGTAGGTGAGCTGCAGGCCAGGAAGCTGTGTCGCATATGAAGTTTGTTGGAGAGGTGGGGTAGGAAGGGAAGTTCTCCTAATGGCACACCCCTAGGCTCTACACATGAAGGGAAAGTTGTCGGACAGATAGAAGCAGGCGGGTATCGATAGTGGCGCGCAGTGTCAGACTGCAGTATCTTTCTGAAGCATTTCCTCGTCTACTGCATGCTGTGCACATCTCCCGCCTGGTAGCAACCCGGTCCAGACCGGCTGCTCCAACTTCTGCACCGCATGATCCACCTTCGCCAGCTCTCGAGACCTAAGTTTTGCCCACTCCCGCATACACTTAATTCTCGACTATCCGTGAGCTGGCATTCTACATGAAGTTTTAGAATGGCTTGTTCCCATATCTTTTGTAAAAACACATCACTGTTGTCAACTATCTTTCCCAAATAAACTTTAGCGATATTATATTATATTTTCCTATTCGATAGTACTCTCTAAAAATTCTGGGCTAGAAAAAAACAACATGTGAAATACATATTTTTGTCTGCAAGACAAATAGATATAAGTGGAATAAATAGTAAAAAAAAATTCTAAATTACTGAATAAAATATGTCTTGTTTGAATACTTGTAAAAAATAGTTATGTTTTAATGAGTGAATAAAATAAGTCTTGTATTTCTGTGTGATTTTACAAATCATAGTTTGCTTGATTCAAATATATATTTGTTGTTCTTGGAATGTTAAATCTAGGGATTATCTTGGGGATTAAAGAAACTTTATTTCAGGGATATATAATTTCAGGGATAGAAAATTTTACTGGTGCTAGTTGTGAAATTTGATTTAAGTGGGAATGTGCTAGGCTCTTGCCTTCCGAAATATACGAGGAAGCTTCAGTGTCTGAGTGAAAACAACAGTTTTTAGGGAGGAGGGGAAATAGTCCAGGTCAGTTTAAATTCCACAGCTACCTCTCGAGGGAAGCCGTCGCTTTGGCTTTGAAAGAAGCTTTGCTCATAGCCGAGACTACACTCTGGAGGTGATGGGTGAGCGAGCCGAATCAGGGAAACCAATACTAGAAAAAAAACATTCTGAATACTGTAGTGGGGAGGGTGTGTTGTTTTGAAACAGATTCTGCAGGAGCAGCAACTCATGCGAAAATACAAAAAAAGCATTCTCAAGGCTGATGCTGGGGTGCGAGAACAGTTTTTTGCGAACGCCAGGATGGATCGATAGTGGAGATCTTCAGAAAAGTTTCCTTCAGGAGTAGTGATGGTAGGGGTGGGAGGGTCATGTCCATCTTGACCCTATGGACAGGGGCCAGTTCCAAGGGCGAGGGGTGGAGGCTAGGGTGGCTACGAGCAGCCAGCTCCTGATCTGCGTGCAGCTTGGAATTTGTCGCCATCTTGAATCAGTTCCAAAAATGACAATCGGGACAGATGGGTGACTGACCCCCAGGACCTTGCAGACATTAGTTGGCATCATGAAGTCGAACCAGCTCTGAGGGGTGCAGGTTAGAGGTTTTAGGGGGTGGCAGGCAGGCTTCCTCCAATGTGAACACAAGTAGGCATATGACGCCATGTTGAGAAATTACCAAAAACATTTGACGATCATGGGCAGCTGGGGAGGGGAAAGGTGGTGCAAGCTGGTTTCTTGACCTCAGTGTCCTGCAGACGTGGTCTGGAGGGGAAGCGAAAGGGTGTGCAAGCTGCCAGGACCCCATCTACACCTGTAAAGGCAGTCGGCGCAATATTCAGTTCTTCATCTACGCTTGTGGGAGACTGACGTGCTACTCGTCAGCTTCTCTGAACCAGCTAAACACCGCACCTCAAGACACTTGGTGGCTGACGAGGCCACCCTATGGGGTAGCTTAAACTGCGCTCCGACGACCATCGCATATACCTTCCTCACATAGTTCTACCCGCGACTAACATTTTAATATATACACTATTTTATCGGGAAACTTTGTTTCGTGTGTTTAGTCAATATTGCAATTAGATTTAAATTTCTCTATTTGGTAGACAAAAACTTCGTAGCATTTTCAACTCACATTTTTTTGTTACGAAGTGGCATGAATTTCACAGATTTAACAAAAATTTGTAGTATGTCGCTATAAAATGTTGCACGGTTACGATTTGCTGGCTTAAGTACTTCTTCACATAATCTGAGTGTCCCTATGCTTCGATGGAAATAATTTGTTTTGAAAGTGAATTATTCTGAAAATAGTGAAACTTTAGTTAAAAAATTATAATTTCATTGTCTGTTGTAGGACGAATGCATAGTTTTTCTCGTAAATTTCAACTAATTTGCCTTAAAGACGCGGCCTCACTCCACGAATATAATCAGGCTATCCACACACACACACACACAGCTTATAGGACGGCATAATTGCTATGCTGGACTCATTAATACATCAGTCTCCGCATCAAACTGATGTGTTTTAAAAAATACTCAAGGTATGTGTGAGTGGCATTAAGTACTGTATGTGAATTTCTATTAAGCTATTGTGTCTGTTTAAATTTAAATCGTATAATTCAAATGCGAGTTTGATTCGTACTGACTAGTCGGATTTCGTTTAGTGAGTGTACAATTGTCGACATCAGATGTTATTCATATAGTTAAAATTCTCTCTCGTGTAAATTATATCTCTAATCTCGATATTCACCTTACGTTTAAGACTTGCATAATTTCACTTATTATTCACGCAGTCGTTCGAAATTTCCTATTCGATTTGTGAAATTTATTCATATGTAGAAGGCTTTGAAATTGTCTAAAGTTTAATTGCATTCCTAAAACAGATTATTTGACACGTAAATCACACCTTTCAAAGTTGCCTATCAACCATCTACAAGCAATGTCCACCAAAAAATAATGTACACTTAGGCCACTCTTAGAAATCGTTTAAAAACTCTGAATTTCTCTTGTGTGTTCAATATACTCGTAAAAATCGCCTATATGCCACCAACATCCCTACAAACATCTCAAAATTTGAAAAGTTAGAAAAAAAATAGTTTAGCACGTTCTTGCAATAAACTCTACACCCATATAACACATTGGAGCCCATCACTCTGGTCATTCGCCTTCAGGACACCACACTGTCGACATCATACAGAGCTCCTGCTATACCCTTCCCCCAAGCAGAAAGAAAGAAAGAAAATCAAGGAAATTAATTAAATCCATCAACAGATTTTAACCCTTTCAATAAATTGAACCCTTTCAATAAACTTAACCCTTTCAATAAAGTTAACCATTTCAATAAATTGAACTCTTTTTGATTAACCCTTTCAGTTAATTTGGTAATCCGATTAATTATAAGTGGCCTAGAAACATAAAGCTCCTACTACTAAAAAATTGTTAAAATTAACTGATTTTTATGCTGAAAGGAATGTTTGGTGTGTCAAAACAAATCCCTTCCTGCGAGTAAATAAAAACTGTTGTGACAGTGTGACTTCATAAGAAGCAGTACTATGTGTCAAATTTTATTTAAGTTTGTTGACATTCGGGGTCGAGGTCGTTAAGGGTCACCTTCAGACCAATTAGTTCCATTCCATGAATACATGTGACGTTTTAGACTAAGTTTAGGTTAGGATTTAAACATCTCTCCAATTAGTCTACTGACATGAAGCGAGGGAGTTAATAAAAAGCAGTTAAAACGCGCCGTAATGTGTAGCTCAAGTGTTGACTTGCTCTTCAAGACAATCAGATAAGCGGCGTGCTAGAACGTCACGCTCAAATCGCGACTGGCCGGTCTGTAGTCACCCGACCTTCGGCAAGACTCTGAATTCACAGCCCTGTGTGTACCTTTAAGTACATTGTAATCCAGAACAATTGTTCAGAGTAACATATTATTCCACTGAGCATCTGCTGAGTTCCTTGCTTGGCAAATAAAAAAAAAAGACTGAATTCGCATCTAAACGTTTATATGTTAAAAGAGTTGTGCAATTAATAGGAAGATTTGAAGTATAAGTAATCGTTATAATGGGTTTATTCACAGAACTTTAGTTATCAGTTCCTTGGCGTATAGTGAATAAATACAATGTTAGAATATGTTCAAGACCATCCATAAAAATCACGCTCTTGCATCATATTTCCTTTTTTTTTTTTGTATGTATTAATTTAAAAAGTAGTCAACATATTTATGTTCATTGTATTAAGGGACGAGCTACTGCATTGTGGCTTATTTTGATTTTGCTAGGCATGGAGTATACACCTTCCTACATTCTTCGTGCTATATTTGTTGCTGTTGTTACATGTATAGGCTGTTCACGTTAAAGTGAGCACTTTTGAGGCTCTAGTTACTTTTTTATTCCAGTCATTTTTTATCCTTTCACAATTTTTCAAAATAAATATTGCTCTGTAAGTAATAAACACAGTGTGTAGATTCCACCGAGGAAATCAACGTCTAAATATACAGTAAAATATATTTATAGACTATTATTCCAAATGCGAAGGCTTTCAGAAGTGCTCATTTTATCGTGAATAGCCTATACCTCGGCGTGGCCAGGTTCGTGAAGGGATGGGGGTCTAATTTAAACTAAATTGTTACACTTCATTTCTTCACTTATTCATGATACTGCAAAAACCATAAAACAATGTCTTCCACAGTGTTAATCGCCCTTTATTTCCGCATAGTAAATTTACGAAACTATTTCTCATTACTACAACTAAGCAATAAGAAAAAAAAGACCATTTAAAAATAACATAATCAAAAAAGTCTATATCATAGTCCGCAAATGGCATCATCCTCTCGTTAACGTCTCTCACATCCGTGCCGACACCATAGCACTCATCCAGAAACACCTCATTTACTTTCGAGGTCGCTGTCTCCGCTGCCAATAACCGTCGCAGCTCACTGAATCTTGAAGAATACTCCCCAGTCACCATAATCCATAGGTTCTCCAGAAACTGGATTAAGCAAGATCAAGGGAGTTTTTACAACAATGCAAATTCTTTTGTGATATTCGGCATTTACATACGCCTGGAGACGACATGGTGCAGCATCGAAATGTTTCTCAATAGGCAATACTATGACAAAACTTTTAACGGTTTTACTTGTCACCTCCGCTCCAAGTACTACTTCATTCATTTTTGACTGGTAATCTTCCGTCGCTCTACTCACCTACACTGCTGGCAGCTGGGAAGGGCACAAAGTGCAGGCATGCGACGCTACCATCTCATTAAGTCTATTCGTCCCGAACAGACTCGCTAACTTAGGGAACTTCGTAGAGCTTTAGTTTGAGACCATGAGTCTCATCTAATGTGGAAAATTACCAACTACGCCCCCAACTTGACTGCGAGCTGCGCTACAACCGACGTCCCGTGTGCTAGCTTGACCACCTGCTGGCCTTACCTACACTGCACGACGCAATATCGAACTAGGTTTGTATTTCCTAGAATTGGAAATACGCAAAGGACTTGTGTGACGCAATAAAAAGAATTAACTTTTACCTTTACCTGGAAATGTGATGTACACGAGGAACAATATACGTCTTCGTGTTGTTCATCGGAGCCCGAGCCACGGCAGACCGTCATGCTGTAAGGCAGCTGTTAATCTGAGCGGCCCGGAAAACATGGTTCATTGACTGGGCGCTAGTGTAGAAGTTGGGATGCATACCAGAACGCGATGGGCGTTATAGATGGCGCCACGACGACTTTATGCCTGGGAAAATAATTCCTGGAAGGTACCACTGCTCCCCATTTGTTGAATTAAGAATATGACTTTGTCCCCAATGTAGTGGAGGTTTCCCCAGCCCAAAATGTACTATAAATTAACCCCGCAGCCGACTGGTCTTCAGAGACTCGGCTGCTGGGATTCCGAAACGATAAGAGTTAAGTAAAATCCTACCATGTATGTAGGGCCTGAAAGGCCAGTTAAATGTATAAATGGACTTTATTGCTGGTCTATATTAACAGTAGCAATTTTATCTGGTAGGCCCGACATGGTTTGGGATGGTTATGCACTTTATAGGTCTATTGAGAAAAGGCTGTTAGTTAAAAAATATTATTGCCTCTGCCTTGGCGTTTTTAAGTAACCGATATTACACAGATGCATTTAAAAAGTATAATTATGTAATTCCTGTTTTTGTATATGTTTTGGAAGAAAGTAACATTTTCATGTAAGATATTTTTAAGTATAGGGAATATTTAAAAAGGTTACAATGAAATAGAAAATAGAGAGGAATCTTACGAGTTTTTAAAGAACACATGTTGAGTAAAGTACAAACGTATTTGAATGTCAAGTTAAATTTTCATGCATTTTTGCAGTTCTCGAACCTCTACAGACTAAATACTTGCCATGTATATTACTCCCCTTGATCGCTACATTTCTCAGTGAACTTCTGCCTCTTCCTTTCCATTTTCTGTACCGTCTTAGCATCTTCTTAGCTTAAGCTATACTTCGTGTTTTCACCTGAAACTATCCGTAACTTAGGAAAACCCACTGTCTAAAACTGTATATGTATTAACACTCGATGGCGGTTTTTGTGACTCTAAATCCTTTTGCGTGTATGTTTTCTGTGAACCGTTTCCTACGGTAATATGGAAGAAAGTATACGATCTGTAGCAAATGTAGTGCGTTTATTCTAAGCAATAACTGTTAATTTCTTTGTAACTATCCGTGTAATAATTTAAGTTATGATTGCTATAATCGCGTTTTCAAAAAGCCTTGTAAAAGCACAGAAAATAATCAACGTACACATGTTGCTATTGTTTTCGCAAGCTAAAATGATCTCTGTCGGAAGCCCTCCTTAGTTTATGATTTCACTATAATGTGCATTATTCCTTCAAATGTAACAATTAGGATTATCATGTTATCCACGTGGGAATGTGTAACATTTGGGGAAAATCTTAGTTACTACAATATTTAACACACTCTCCATTGCTAAGTTAGCTAGGGCGTCTTTAAATTAATATCTTAAAGTTTCGTCGACAGCAACACCATTAGAGATCGAGCATGTACCTCAGAAAAGCCATACCTATGAAGGAATCTTGTAAGAAACGAGCTCAGTATTCCCCTGGAGTTATTTCGTAAGGCGACGGAAGGCTGACTGAGCGAGGTGGCACAGTTTTTAAACTTTCAACTCGCATTCTGTAGGACTTTGGTTCGAATCTGGGTCCTGCCATTCTGATTTCGGTTTTCCATGGTTTCCTGAGATCACTCCAGGAGGATGCTGGAATTACTTCTGACTGCAGGCCAAGGGCCGGTTCCTACCCGTTTCTGCGCTCCGTCTCTTAACGACTTCGCTGTTGACGAGTCGTTAATTCTTTCCTATATATGTAAAGGCTGTTCACGATAAAGTGAGCACTTTGAAATGAACCTTAGAGAAAGGTCACTGTCCCTGCATGCATATATTTTAATGGGCGCACTGAGGGACATTCGCCCAGTGAAGTTCGTAACGATAGATGCAAAGTAGTTCCATATCTTAACTTCGAAGAAAAAGTGCTAGGTAACCATTTCTGATTACTTAAAATTAATTATTACACTTTCTGTTTTTTTTATATATATATATATCGAAGTGTAAAAATGAGCAGATTTGACCGACGCATGAATAATGTGATGAGGCCCATAGTAATGTTAATTTTACATAATGTGTAAGAATACACTGCGTGCATACAAGTAGGTACCAATCAGAGCTTTCAAAAGAGCTCATTTTATACTTAACAACCTATACCTACTTAGCATGGAAGGTCAAAACCAGGAAGGCCGGACCGGCAATCGAACCATGCTCTTCCCGGAAGCGTGTCCCAATTTTTACCCCTGCTCCACCTCGATCGACCAGTTCACAGTAAATTTTTATAGATTTCTTAACCGAGCAGGTCCCTAGGAACTTTTATCATTTTTACGTACTTAAAGTTAGATAACCGTGCAAGTCATCGTTCGTTTACCTCCCGAGCATAAAGAAGTAAAAAATATGGCTTGGCCAATTATTGTTCTAATATGTAGCCTTCACAAACGAGGCACATTTGTTGTTGCCTGCACTATAAATATAACATTGTCAGAGTGTCGAAGTGTTCAGAGTATGCATATATTGACAGTTTTTATTGAAATGGTATTCAGTAAAACGCGAAGTAATTGTAATAAACGAACTCGACAGGAGGTCCGACATGGAAGAGAGCCCGAGATCGCGATCGGCGGGAATCCCGGTAGGAGCCGAGTGACTATGCAGCTTCGAGCACAGCCTTCAATTAATAAAGCAATGACGGAATCGTGGCCTTCTGGTTCTCGGTACACTATTTATTCATTTTTTGTTCTCATCGTGGCTCCCTTCCCACACCATCTCAAATTATAACTCTCTCACACTCTCTCACACACACACACTCTCTCTCTCTCTCCTCTCTCTCTCTCTCTCTCTCTCTCTCTCTCTCTCTCTCTCTCTCTCTCTCTCTCTCTCTCTCTCTCTCCTGCACACACTTCTCCGACATTGCCTGCGCGCCTGGTTACCTGGAAGCGCGGGGCTTGAGCATGGGAGCGAGGTGTCGCCTCTGTCCTGTGTTTAGTATATAAGAGGCGCGCACCTTGCTGGCTGGCATCAGCGGCGGGAGAGACGCCGAACCATGAGTTACAGGGTGCTGTTGCTGGGCCTGGCGCTGGCTGGCGCCACCGCTTTGGCCGATGAGACAACGAGCTCCACAGGTATATTCTGTTCACGGTAAATTTAGCTCGCTCAAGTGAAACTGTAAAATTATTAAGGAAGTAAATACTTTACAAATCTGCTCATTTTTACACTTCGGTGCATCAAAAAACAGAAAGTGAAATAATTAATTTTAAGTTATCAGAAACGTTTAACTAACACTTTTTCTTTGACGTTAATATACGAAACTACTTTCCATATATCGTTACCAACATTGCTGGGCGAATGTCACTCAGTGCGCCCATTAAAATGTATGCAGTTAGGAATAGTGACTTTTTTACAAAGTTTATTTCAAAAGTGTTCACTATATCGGGAAAAGCCTTTCACACTCACTCCTGCGAGAACGTCCTCACATTTCCTCCTGGCTGTCTCCTGCAGCATCATCTTCCCTCTGGAGTATTCGCTGGCCGTATGCTCTCTCACGCGGCGAGCACGGCGGACCAACATCACTCTCGTAACTATAGGCTGTTCACGATTATTTCAGCACTTGCGAAATAAACCGTTGAAAATTGTTACTGTCCTCTAATTTTACTGGGAAAATGAGAGTCAAGAAATTTGGTATGGTGGGAAAGTTGTTCTATATCTTAACGTCGAATTAAATGTAATAGGTAAGCACTTGTGAATACAGGAATTATTTCATTTGCATTCTGATTTTTTATGAGTATAAAAATTAACAAATTTGTAAAATATTTACTTTTCTCGTAATTAGACAGTTCAGCAGGCCGACGCATGGATAACGTTAACAGGCCCATATCAGTGTTTATTTTACATACGGCGGAGGAATACACGATGTGAATACAAGTAGATCTTCAGTAGGGCTTTCAAAAGTTCTAAACTTACTCCGAAATGCTAATATATTCATGTAGGTCACGTCACGCCCTCTTTAATATTTATGGACGACACTGTAAGACGTGAAACACACTCTTCGACTTCCTTTCTCACAGTTTCATGTCCGAAGAATTCTTGTTACTCTTCTGACACTAAGATATCCTATCTTCCCTTCGATGCTGATTACGTTTTTCTATGTTAACTGTTTAAATAAGTAGCTACAAGATTGTATATATTCATCCTTAACATAAATACACTTGTGTTTTCACCGAAAATATCCGTTCGCAGTCAATGTTCATCCACATCTATAATTTCGTTTATATTTTTCTTTGTGCTGGCTCGAATTATATTGGCCTTATATGTTATTGATTCGGAACTAAGAACCCCGTGTCGCTATGATAAGTGAGAAAAAATATCTTGTTACATGCGTAATTGACGATAACAATGTAATACTCGTCCTTCGAAATTTTATTTTCTTGTGTCCTAAGAGCAAGCAAGCGTGTTATATATTTAAAATAAAATACCGGAGCTTTAGCGACCCGTCTTAATACTGCAGATCTTTTTCAAAATAACCTCTTCCGTACGAAGATTAGACGAATGCCGATATGTAGGGATCTGCAAAATACACATTGTTTATTGACATCTTGCTAAAATGCACTGTACTCTATATACTCGGGTCGGCGTCGTTTTTGCATTGGCTGCTGCCAATAATGTTAAGTTACTTCCATTCTGGGTGAACTGTACGTGATTCGGGCAAACAGCTTTGAAGTGTTATTTATTGATTTATTGGCGCAAGGTTACCCGGGCCGTGTCAAATAAATGAAGGAAGAGATTTGGGCGGATCAAACAGCGAGGTCTTGAGAGTCGATGAGGGTGATTGAATTGAATATGGAGCGGTGCCGGAATGAAGGGGTGGTGGAAACGGGAGATCCCCGAGAAAACCCGCCGACCAAAGGCATCGTCCACTTGCTAAAATCCGGTGACACCCGGACTGTGATTGAACCCGTCAAGTAAAGAATAGCCCAATGAGAAACGTGTTGGCAAGGAAAAAGTGTTTTAAGTTTCAAGAGTCCTTAAGTAATAACGCAAATTTTGCAGGTCTCTACCGACAAGGCTTGATTTAACCGGCAAGGAAAAGAATTTTTAAATTTCCTCATTCTCCCCTCTCATCCTTCAAGCTGGATCACTCATATATTTGATAGACAAGTAAATAAATAAAAAACAGCACTTGACGTAATAACCTACATTTTGAAATTGTGAGTATTGATGACGTGAACAGGGCAACCACGCATCATTGTTTCTCTACGTCTTCCCAGTTGTTTTTCCATTTCAATCGGAACACGCAGTAGACTTTACTACTATATATACACCTCGTCTGTTGTCTACCTCCATCGGCTGCTGGGTATCGTTTGCGCATTTCACCGAGCCACTCAGAATTCTGTAACTCTGACGCTGAACCTTCGTGATTCGTGCGCTAACAGTTAACACGAACAAGAAAATGTTTCAGCCAATCAAAAAAGCTGGACAACCCCACAGTGCTTTGAACTGCATCTTGTCTCGAATTTTTTCCGCGAAATATCACTGCCTCTACCCATTAGTGAACGCCGGTGCAGTTCCTGTAAACAAAAAATCTCAGTCCATGCCTATTAGATAAAGATCCTTATTAATTACGTATTAAAGGAAATAGATTATTATATTTCAACGCACTTGTTGCAGTCACATGAGTTGTTTTATAACCTAATTGGTTTTGTATAGATCCAGGGGTTGTGATCCAAGTATTAAGTTTACAATTTCAGGGTCGATTGTCGCACTTCATTTTTTTTTCTTACGTTACCATATATTATCTCTCTCCCCCCCCCCCCCCCCCCCCAACAGATTTTTTTGATTATTTTTTGGTATAGGCAAAAACCTTCGCGCAGATATGTAGGAAAGTTTTAAACGTTCTGTAGCACTCATTAAAGTGATACTGTGAAACTATTCATCCACCTTTTAACTTTCCTGTATTACGCAATCATATACTATAATATTCAGAACTAACCAATGATTTAGCGCAGTGCACTTAACGAAGCAAAATGGCTATTAAAATATGCAAACGTTTTTCGTGTACTATTGCTTCTAAAGTCAGAGATAAAGTGCTCAATTTTTCTGACTAAAATTCTCATAAACACTTACATATTTGACATGTGGCCAAGTTGCCATAAACAGGGCAGAAAAATTTGCCAGCACAAACAAGAAGTGTGTGTTTTATGTATCTGGCTCCTATTTAACTGTAAATTATATATGTGTTTCACAAAATATCAAGAGTTAACTCACCATATAAATGACTTTTAATAAACATAAATTACTTCGCCGAATAACTGTGCTATGAGGTGAACTCTGATGAAATATAATTTGACTACGAGCAGAGTTTGCCATTGCCACTGTTTTAAGGAATGTGAGATTGAGAGGGTCTACTCATCAATACGATTTTCGTATTAGATGGGAGGTAGGGCAATTTTATAATATTTAGCTACTTGATTTTTAACAACTGTAATTGATACGTCACTGAGTACGCTATGAACAATATGTTCTAAGTCTTTACTGGTTTTATCCACAACAAAATGTAATAGTTAATATTACTGTATTCATTTTAACAGGCCGCATTCATTGCTAGTGAGTACCGACCAAATAAATGAATATAATTGCTGAATTACTTCACTGACTCAACCACTATTTGATCTTTAGGTCAGGGCGCAAACACGAACACAGTTCCGTAATTCCTAATAACAATCACTCCAAGAAATTTTTCATAGGAAATTGTTCTCTGAACATCAGGGAGCAATTTTTTTTTCTGATTTTTGCTAGATTCAGTACGATTGAGAAAAATTACTACAAGCATCTTTGGACAGCTGAGCTGTTTTTTGTTCATTGAACCTTTCAGCCACAGATAAATATATAATTCTAGAGGTTGTAACGAACGAATTATTTGTTCGGAGCTGTAACAGTATACAACGCGTTGTCATGTATCGGTACCATTTAAAAACTACCCGTGCTTCATGTTAGTGGCAGCAAATTTCTACGAAACTGCGAAGTACAATCTCAACCACGAATGATACCACCCACCAGTTTTGCCAACCTCACTGTAAATAATTTTAATAAATATTTATAAAAATTATGCTACTTTGGAAAATAGATGCTACATTTAAGGAAGTGTCTTAATGCATGTTAAGGTAAACGATACTGATTTTATGATACATTAATAAGAAAAAATAGACATTTATATATTTTAAGATAATAAGTAACCTAAACTAAGTATGGCACTGAAATGATATAGCTTAAAATAAGACCCTAGTTTTCATTTACAATAATATTTTAATATTAATAATTATTTATTGCTACGGAATAGCGTCATCATCTGTATCACTATTGTCAGCAGAAATAGGTCATGTTTCAGAAGTACGGCTATTGGTAATGGGATACAAGAATGCCTTCAAACTATCATAGTTTTGCTTGTAGTGAAGCCTGTAGAGCATTCGATTTCTTATCATGCATTGATAAAAAAAAAGTACCATTATTTGTGGAGGTTATAATGTGGTAGGACTGTGCACAAAACATAACTGCTTTTGTACGCTACATGCCACAGCAACCAATAAGTTGTACCACATGTAGCATGATTATGCTACAGTTGGCAACACTGCCCCCCACATGTGAGGGACTTCCCTCATTGGGCCTCACCTGGTTTCTGTTGTGTGCAGTGCAGACCATTAATGTCAGTTTCTGTGAAATGTTCCAATTATAGCACACTGTGTATTAAAGGGGGATAATGAGAGTATGTTGGTGTTTTAAAGTTTCCCGTGCCGCACCTAGTTGCTTGTAGTTAGTGGCGATGTACAGTTGTGTGTGTGAATGTTGGCAGAACTGGAGAGGCCAGTGAAGGGAGCGGAGGTGAAGCAGGCGGATGGCTTGTTGCTCAGCGTTCTGCAAGGCGTCGCTCCTAAGTACCTGGGCAGCTACGAGTTCAAAGGTAAAAAAACACTTTCATTTGCTCACTCCTATTGGCGCGTTTACCATATCTTATGTAGCAAACTGTTTTGTTTTTGCCATTGTGTCCATCATCGGTTCACGAAACCCGTAAAAACCTATTATTTTGCAAAATCAAATGTATCATAGTTCTTTTACATCTTGGTCGCAGGAAGTACAGTAAAATTTTAATCACGTAATTTTGTACACGATGTAGGACCTACTAACAATGAGTTCAAGGCTCTCGGCTTTGACTGATATGTTGGCAAGAAAGCCGTTCAATTCTGGTACTCTTAAATTGGTGACGGAAAAGCTTTACCCCACATTCCTGTTACTGTCCTCACCCGCCATACACATCACTGAGCGAACTCGTCTTTCATAAAGTAAGCTGTATCTTCGGATCTCCGGACGATCCTTTTCCTTGTATCTATATCACTAAGATGAAGACTGTTTTCGATTGGTTGTCCACCGGACTATTTAGCACGACGGACGCTACAAGATTTTTTTGACGTACGGACTCTCACAAGAGATGATGATGTGTACCTTCACGCTTCCAGTGACGAGCCCAACTGTTAATTTAGTACGTGATTCTGTCGCTATATTTTGATATTAATTTTTCTTTCTCTTCTTCATGAAATTTGAAGTAGTCATTGATGACACCTATTCAAAGGTATTAAGTTGTGGGACTTGGTCGTAGGAAAGAAATTATTGGATGTGAAAGATATACACAAGAGTTGTTTAATCTAGAGTCACATAATGTTTGATTATTCTGAGTTTAAAAAAGCTGAAATAAAATCTAATCGTTGTTGTAGTAGCGTCGAAATTTGAAAACATGTCAACCACTGAACACACATATCACATTAGCGGGCACTAACGGGCACTAACGGGCGTGCAGGGACCACGGGGGCAGAGCTGTTAGCCTGCTCGCCTCCCACAAAGGCGATCCGAGTTCAATCCCCTGCCGGGTCACTCCGGATTCACACATGTGGAAATTGCGCCGAACGATGCCGGTGGTCGGCCGGGTTTTCTCGGGGATCTCCTGTTAAAACCTTTTTCATTCCAGCACTGCTCCATACTCAACTGAAACACCTTCAGCGCCTCTCATGACCTGGATATTAAGAGCCGTCCATATTTCATCACTCACTTCCTAATGGGCGTGCGTACGTTGACAATACTTACGTATCTGCAGAAATTCTGAAACAGCCAAAGTGCGTTTGATTTGGGTAATTTGTAATTGTAATTTCCTTAGTAGAAATGTTAATAAAAAGAAACCTAATGTAATTACAGGACCTTCCAGGATCATGCGACCAAATAGAGTGAGCCGGCAATTGTTCAATTAAGACTGCTCCTAGGCACAGTTCCAAATTTAAGTTCTTAGATGTTTTAAATAGATTAAAAGTCAGCCACATAAAAATTTTAAATTAATTTTAATTATTGTCAACATTTTCTGTGATATCTGAAGTTTATTTTAATTCATATATCCCTAAATGAATAATAAAATTACTTTTACTTCTATAATTTATTAGTTTTACGTTTACGGGATAAAAATATAATATATACTAAAGCATATACTTGATAATGTCTTCAGATTATTGCATGTAAACCTACAGTACAACTAGAAAAAAAAATAAACCAATGAATTGCGCTACTCTATTATTTCTTTGGAATACAGAGGAACGTATTTTAGGAATAGCAGAGAGATACGTAATTGAGACTGCCTTAAGTGTTTAAGCTTGTTCAATGGCCATCTTGTGATAATACTTTGAAGATGAAAAATATTTTACGCGAGGACAAATTTCTCGGATTTTTGTGAAAGCTAGATATTGAGTTTAACATCCGTAGACTTTAAACAACAGACTGTTAAGAACATGTACCTGAAATACGCGCGATATTGAAAAGAGAATGTTTTAATAAAAATATGTAAATGATTTTAAATGGGAAAGTAAATGCACGAGTACAAAATATAATAATGAAATATTTATGTATTTTTGGTTCATATGTGCTGCTCATGTGTGGCATGTCATAATCTACTTAAGAAATTATGCATAAAACTGTATTTCTCATGCGGAAAATAGGCAGCAATAATATGCTTCCATTTATGTAGATAGTTCAGTTCCTTGGCAATGGTATCGTGTGATACAATATATTGATGCTTGCCTTGCGAAGAAAGGAACCAACAAAACTGCAATTGGAACGTTCTGACGATGTTCGCAGACCAGACTGGCAAGAAGCACAAGGTGATCGTGGTTGAGGAGGTGAAGTCCGATGGCACTCGTGTGAAGAGAGGCGTCTGCAGCGTGTGCGGTGGTCAGGGAGGCGGCGGCCACGGAGGCGGCGGCTTCGGGCCGGGAGGTGGCGGCGGAGGAGGCTATGGTCCAGGAGGCGGAGGAGGCTATGGACCAGGAGGCGGCGGAGGCTTCTCACCGGGAGGTGGCCACGGAGGCGGCGGCGGCTTTAGACCCGGAGGCGGCCATGGAGGCGGCGGCGGTGGCTTTAAACCTGGCGGTGGCGGTGGTGGCGGTTTCGGCCCAGGCGGTGGCGGCGGCTTCGGGCCTGGTGGTGGTCATGGCGGTGGCGGTCAAGGAGGCGGTGGCTGCTTGAAATGCGCGGGAGGCGGCGGAGGCGGCAGCTACTCCAAGAGCGATTCCTCTGCCTCCAGCAGTAGCGGCAGCTGGGGCGGACGCTGAACATGTACGTGGTACTATACATCATTACTGATAAAGTGATAGGCTAATGGCCGTGTCTTTCTCCATCTGGATAATAATGCTGGGCTTTCTCAGGAATTTCCGTGGTTGAAATACTCCTAGCAAAACACTACTATCTATCTAATTCGGTGGCTATTTCAATTCATACTTAAATAAACACGACAGAAGTAATATTTTATTTGTGAATATACTCTACATACGTATTTGAAAAGAGTCATAAGTGCAAAACTATTGTAAAATTGAAGTGTTATTTGAAATAACAGCAGGAATTTATTTTCAATATTGCAAAATAATTTCATTAATTAATATATCAACTGAAGGATAATGATAAACGATTCTTGTTGTCCAAAAATAACACCAGAATTCAAATACTATGAGAACATAACGATTTTTAGCTTAACATTATGTAAGTTAGCTATTTGTAAGTGATGTTTGAGATTTACGTTTAAAAATTTGACTAACTAGATTATGAATATAAACTTTGTTAAGCACATTTTGATTTTCTGTAATCCTATAGCAATTTTTTCATATTTTGGGTTGAGATTGATAACTGGTATGATTGAATAATGTGTTTTCGTGGCCCCTTGAACGTAAATACTTCGTATTTCTAAACAAATTCATTCCCAAATATATGAGATTTTAATAAAATTGTGCTATTTCATTTTGTTTAGGGAATTTTGCTTTACAGTTCGAGGTAAAACAATGTAGCAGGTAAACTTGCATGTAAAATTTTACTCGGCGTCCCTTACTAGTATACTGAAAAACCTCTGTATGATGCAAGATGGTGTATAAGTAATGAAGTTTTATAATCTTGTTTCAGGAAACAGGGGCGCTTTTCCAAACATCAGGCTACCATCTAAAAGAAGAGCCCACTCTTTGTTATGCAAAATACTAAAATAAATTTAAAAGCAAAAATTTACGAAATGTTATATTTGTAAATAATAATATGCTAAGCTATTTTCTGAAATAAGTAAATAACACCATTTTGTATCAAATTTTTTTATTTCCAATTAGTAATTGAATCCTTTCCAATGTTTATTTTATTCTAGAATATATATAAAACAAAAACCCAAGAGGTCTTTCGGTATTATGTATGGATATAAACATATAAATTTTCTTTATTCAGTAGCAATTTAATCATACTATTTGGATATCATATTTATAACTAACAAATGAAGTGTAAGTATTATTATTGTTTTTGTTAATAAATAGTAAAATCTGCCAAACATGAAATGACCGTTATTAGTGTAGTTTATGACAACCACACACACACACACAAATATCTATATAAACTTTTAGTAAGTATACAATTTTATATCAGTTATGACACTAATGTTACTTAAAAGTTGACTTGGAATAATTTACATTATATTCTAAAAGAACTAAGACTTACACTCCTCTAATGCTAGGATCGAATTTGGCATGCATAATTTGTTCCCGCCGGAGGCTGCATTAGTCCACAGGATACAATTCTAATTCCAACCAGCACAAATTATAAAATATTATATGGATTTTTTTAACACAGGCTTATTAACGCTTTGGATTTAGACTATCGGGTAGTCGGCAGAGTGCTAAATTTACTCATTAAATTAAACCTAAACTTAACACGTGAAAAAAATATAAACATGTATGCCTCACACGAGAGGCGAATACAGAATCTTCTCCATCGTGCTCTGACTTCCCGATAAACTACTCTACGAACTACGATGATAACATGTATCATGAGGCGGAAAATATGGAAAATTGAGAAAAACAAAGAAATTAAATGCTTCCAGAAATCAACCAAAAAAGACACCAAGATGTGAGATAAGATAGTGAAAAACCAGTGAGACAACCACTTAAAACCCGGTTAGTCCCCTCTTTCTTCCTAGAGATTATCCTATTGCTTTGGTTAAAAATTAACATTTCACTTTGCCCCAGTGGCTAGTAGCCACATACAGACAAAATAGATGATGAAGTGGTTAGAATAATAAACTTTGTCGAAACAACAGCTCAAACAACAATTCATTTGGTGCGCTCTTGGACAAATGTTTACTCCCTCTGCGGATTTGATTTCGGAGCGATCAACGCCTAAATTATATAAGGTATAAAGTATAAATATATATTATATAGAAACTAAGTAGCATATAAGAAGCCAAAAATTAATTTCGCCAACCATGATTGCTAAATTTATGTTTAAATAAAAATAATTCACTAAACACTTTAACACGGTAGCTATGATTACAAACTCCATACAGCCAGCTAATGTGAAGGCAGTCAACATGATCATGGTGTGTGTGTGTGTGTGTGTGTGTGTGTGTGTGTGTGAACGGTCAAGGGATTCAAACTTCCCTAGCTCACGGCAGAAACAGCTTGGTTTACTAGTATTTTCAGTATAGAAAAATTAATTCCGCGATGGTAGAAAACAAGCAATAGGTTAACCAGAAGAATAATAAGAAGCACCTTGAAACTTCAGAAAGATAATTGTGGCAATACATATCTCCTGTGAACATATCTCCGTTTTACGGTGCTGTGGCACCATTTCAAAACTACTTGCACGGGATGGGGTGTATACGCTGCAAGCAGCTGTTGTCAAGTTACCTAAGCTATAATATTTTACATTCACGTTTACTTCACCCTTTTCGGAAGCCCTGCTGAAGTTCTACTTCCAGGATATTCATGCTCCTCGTGCAAACTAAGCTTAGCTAAGTCTGGAATACTACACCAGAGGACAACGCACCAAATTCGTGCGCACTCAGTTGTAACAATATTTTATGTAAGAACTATTATTTACTAAGCGTTAACAACACACACTTTTTCACTGTTTCTTATTTACATTATTTATAAATGCAGCAATACAATTTGTAGATAAAATACAAATAATATTTCAATTTGACAGAAAAAAAAGTAACGTTTATGAACACAAGTATAAAACGCTTGTGATATATGGCATATGTTGGAAATAAATAAAAATTTCATACATGGGGAGATTTTTCAAAGGTTTGATTCTAAAAGGGTGAAAAAAAATAGCGAATAGACTATACTAATATTGCCCTCATGTATAATATAAAATAAATGGAAACCAACACTGTTTGTACTAAATTAAAGAACAAGATTTTATTGAGATTATATTTCACGGGGTTACTTCACCTATGTCACTGTCCAGATTACCGAAGTCACTTCGTTCGGTCTCCTCGCTAAATCGTTCAATACTGCGAATACTTGCTTTTAAAACAACACTTTCACAAGTATTCAACCAAGCGTGAATCAACCGTAGCAAGAGTGTACACGGCAATGCAGCATTCACAGCAGAAGAAAAAAATAACGAACTATTTAAATTGAATTTCTATTACAAAGTCATCTGCGTTATTCCGAGAGTGGCATCTGGCCGGGTGACGTTTTATACTTTGTTGGGTGGAAAACGCTAACTCATGTTTACTCGCGCACTTGAAAAGCGTGTGACAGCGTTCAGCAATAGCGATAGTATTTCAAGGTAAATGGTGGCGTGGAGAACCGGCAACCTTGGACGACCAAGTATTTAACCTCAGTGAAGTGTTTAGGAAGAGCAGGATAATTCCAGGATGGAACAGTCGTGCCGAACCCCGTCATTACTAATACGTCTCACACGAGATTTTTTTTTTTTTCATTATTAGCCTACTTTTCGAAAGAAATACAGACTTACGAAATCACTCTCCAGAATGAACTTCTGTGTGTATGCGCGTGTGCATGTGCCCCCACCCCCCAACCCCCCTTAAAAAAAAAACTTTTGAATCCGTAAACTAAGTTTCGCCCATTTCAGGGCACATATAGTAATAGTTTTAAACATCTGAACTTGACGTTTTGAACTTCACCAAACGCTACTTTTCAAAATGGTGGAATTTATACAAATTATGTCATATCGCGGCAATTATTAAATTTTTTTAAACCAAATTTGGTATATAGACATAGCAGCATGTGAACGTCGAAATAATAAACAGATAATCTCATTGGCCCGACATTTTAAAACATAGCTCTACATGAAGAAACCAGACTTTTACATTATATCTGGGAAACTCCTCTACCGATTAACACCAGATTTGACATGCAAGTAATATTATAATATACAGTGTAAAAATATGTTATTTGAAGAGTTGGCACTTATTTTCAAAACGTCATACGTATAAAAATTTTATATTATTTTGCCATACATGACATACTGTTTAGCTGCCTTATTAACATTTTAACTTAGTACACTATACATATTAAACCATTTTACAAATTTCAACATATTATGGTATGATTACAGTATCTATTACAATCTTCAAATACCTCAATACAAAAAAATCTTTTCGCCACCATTTTGTATTAGCACCACATAAAAGAAATTTGGCATTAATTTATGTCTTGGAAAACAATCAACTGATCCCCACCAAATTCAGGTAATCCACAAGAATTTGAGTAACTAAAGGGGGTTGTCACACATTTTCAACATAACAAAAGCGTAAATATTTGAGTTAGCATGTCATATCTGAAAAATAATGCAACTTAATATGCTGGCAGTAGCTGTGAAAAAATCTACTATACTAATACAGACAACTTTGTCCGCCATTTGTGAAGCTACCACTACATGAGAAAATCTGGTTTTTATGCCACATATCGGGTACCAATAATCAGATTCCTGCCAACTTTCGCATACAAATAGTGCTGTAGCGTGTGTAAACTTACATGATTAAAGTGACTCATACTTGATTTTCAAAATTACTTTTCTGTAAATATTTAATGTTAGTAAACCCAGTCTGCCAGAACATAAGACTCAATTTATATTTGTAATTGACAGACTAGTATTGCTCACGTGACTGGTCCCATATCTAATGATATTTCTGTCACGGTTTCAATGCCTAGCAACAACTTAGGCTTTTAAGAACTGCACCAAAACTATTTGCTTCCATGTAAAGGAAAGTAGGCTGGTTAGTTATGTCGGTAACTTCTTGTATATAAATTGCTTTACTTCTGAGAAGTATATCGTTCATCGTTAATCCATATTTATTAGTCGTAATGATGCCAGATCCTAGAACGCAAAGGAAGTTCTCGTTCTTAAATGTACACACCTTAATGACTTACGCTACACTGGTAACTGGTTTCACTTGATATATTGTTTGATATTTTATGAATGGCGTAAACTTATTCCTGTGATTTCAGCCGCAGGTTTAGAGTCATCTATTCTTTTCGAAAATGCACCTATTTTTCTCTCTGGCCAAAGATCGCACAACAGTTTCATGCCCACCATTCACAATGTTTACAATGTAAATGGTACTTTGCGGCATCATCGGCGAAAACTCAAAACTACTGTGGTGTAGTTTTTGGTTTGCCACCGAGATGTGTCCGGTGACCGAATTTACACAATTCTGTACTATTAACACCCGAAAAATTATTACTGTCTGTAACGATTTGTGGGTTATGTGAGCTTCTGACACCAGTATCGGACCGATCATATCTGATTTCGTCAAGTTGATACCTTTGCTGCACCTGTGAAGCTCTAGAGTCTTGGGACACCTACGTCGTTTAATGTCTATGCCCGGAAATAGTGATCTTAGCTTTTACTCGCTGAAGTTTTGAAAAATGATTTAATTTTCTTGGTTGTCTTCTTTGTGAAGTGGTTTTAGTTTAAGTAAGTTAAATAAGACCTTTTAAAAATAAAACAATTATTGTAATTCATAGGTATAAATTGAACAACAATATTTTTTATAAAAAAGGTAAGTATTCAAATATTCAGGTTTTACGAATGATGTATTAAATCTGAGTCTTATCGAGAGATTTAGAAAATAAATACTAAAATAAATTAACACACCTTTGTTCCTAATCAACTTATATGATATCAATTGAAAGAAGTAATGTGATTCGTTAATATTGTCCGTATCAAAGCATAATTTAAATTATTTTCAGAGCTAGGAGGGGGACTAATTATGGAGAATTGTTTAACAAATACACTGGAAAAAGTAATAAGATAACTTGTTAATGTTGGTTAATCATGACACCATTTGGAAGCATCAGTAGTGCTCAATATAGATTAGCAGTTTATTTTATTATAATAAAAGAAAATTTCTTTGTTTATTATTCAATTTAACTTAAATTTCGGGAGCACTGTCTCAAACAAGAATAACATGATAGCGATTTTTTAATAATGCCAATTCAAATTTTTCATGTAATTAAGGAATCTCACTTAATGAAGTTTGTGAAGGAAAGTATGTATTAGCATTTAAATTTTATAACTAGCTGTAATATTTTGTTCAGTCCAAATATACCTTAAATAATTCCTAACGATGGACCCTGGAAACTTCAAGGAGTGTACAGCAATCATCACATCCCCTCCACGCATAGCTGTAACTCTGTCCTTTGAAAATAAAATCTTGAAAAAGGAATGTCATTATACACGATAAGAAGTCAATCAGGTTTAATTTCAGCGTAAGGCTGGATTATTTAAGTTATAATAATAAAAAATTATTGGAATTCTAGTTCTCACTTAACGGATATTTTTTTTTGTTAAAAAACCTCCATTACCATCGCGCTTTATGATACAATGCTCCTGTTTTATATTTACCATGGCTCCTATGTCCGTCGCAAAGAGATGATAACTGGAAACAGAATTTCAAACTTTGTGTTGACCAGAAACTTTAAACTTACTGTTAGAAATACTGGACTGTTTATATTAGGCTTTGTAAAGATTTAATTTGGTTCTAGTCTCTTATAGAAAGTTTAAATCTGATATACCGCGTCTTGTAGTGCTGCACGCTTGGAGCCACGCTTCGCCACGACTTTACGAAAGTGAATATTGGAGTTGTATTTCGTGTTCAATTTGGTAACGTGTAGCTCTTCCAGAGCAATATCATTACTGACATAACCACTTACGTCAGTGATTTTTATTCTTGTTAAAGTAAACAATAGTTTGTCGTAGTTTATCTACATTACACTATTTATGATTTCATATAATTTGAGCCCCTCCAGAATAGTTTAAATATAATATTCAAGTTTACTTTATATTTTATTTGATGGTTACGCCATAATGAGATGTATTAATTTATAAAATTTAATTTAGAAAAATTTCATTACGTATTTATGATCTTATTTCATATATAAATCGAGAGCTGGATCATAATACTTAATAACAACACAGTTTTGGAATATGCCTTAAATTTACTCTTAACTTCCTTTGTAGGGAAATGTTTTTGCTAGCCAAAGAAGAAGAGAGTTAATCCAGTTTTATCTAAGCAACTGACGTCACGGGACATGTTGCCAATGAGTTAATTTAATTCGTAAGACGAGCGCGTACGATTGGAACCCCCGTGGAAATGGTTGGTACCCCCGGGGTATTTTAAGATGGTCGCACGAAAATTTTGTGCTGTTATCCCGGTGGTGATTTTCGCAGAGGTCAATGAAGCTGACCAGGTTTGAGATGTCTGCAGAGGCACATCCCAGGTCGAGGACGACATGTACAGTGTTATTTTGATCAGAACTCTGGAGATTATTATTCCTACGAGTACTGGAAGATGTCGCATCTAACTCCATCTCAAACTTCCAAGTAAGGTCGAACAAATGTATGATGCGAATTTCTATCATCCTTCGTCAATCTGATGACTACTTTTTGCTGCAATTTGAGTAAAATTAACTCTGTGAGTTGGATCTTGAAAGAATTTGCAATTTTTTTTATTTAAATTTAAAAAATATTTTGCTGGAGAATGTTAAAATACGTGTTACAATATTAACATTTAAAACGAACATTTTCCTTTTCTCGGAATGTTACCAGTAATCCTAGGGTTAATTGTGCTCACGAACAGAACTAGCTACCAGCGTAAATTAATTTTATAATTCCAAACAATAAAATGTATAAATTGTTTTATCAAGATCCAGTTGCTCACGAATTTGTGTTTTGTGGCAAGAGTATCAGAGTGCAATTTTAATGATTTTAGAATAATATGTGTGACAGTATGATGTTTTAGAGCTGTATCTGACAGCAGAAGGTGAAGTTATTAAATTTTCCACTTGTCTCCCAGTGTTGTGTGAGAAATACCAACTATCACTTTTTTTTACATTTATTAAAAATGAAGTTTTGCAAGTGTTTTGTGGTTCTGTTATAGTAATTAGTATGTTTTCTCTTGGTATTCTACATCATAACTAGCTGATTTGATGTGCGAACACTTATCAGTCATATTGAGACTTATTAGGAGAAGGTAATTAGTAGTGAAAGTCTCCACTATACCGGCTATTATATTTTATTTTATTTGGCTTGAAACTCTCACGACGCAATTTAAATATTACGTGATGAGTGATGGGCAGTTTTATTTTCTCTTAGGTAAACGTATAGCTCCTAGGAATACTGACCTTTCTAATTGATACATTGCAACAATCGTTCGTTCATTTTGTTAACACTCAAATTAGTATGGTCCTACTATTTTCTGTTAATTACACACATGAGTAATTACAAAAATGTCCCTTTCTGTTGAGTTCTCATACTAACAATAAATATTATCAGGCTATTCAGAAATCAAACGAAAACTTACAAAGATGAAACTGTAACAAATATTTGCGTAAACAAACATATTTATTGCTACGTTAAGTCGCTGCTAGAGGCTGCAAGCTAACAGTCTGATACGTAAATGAAAAGTCCGCATGGTTTTATCTGATTTGCTGGCACGTATACATGAATTATTTGCTTTATTGAATACACCTTATTTTGTAATTGCTGAGAAGATTTTGACGTGACTGGGATCCTTCACGTTTAGAAAGCGTGACTTTGAGGTATAACCTTCTCTATAATTTTCAACGCTGATCCCTGGTTCTACGACTGCGTGCCGCGAAGTAGTGTTTTGCGGGTTGCAGCCTGTATGTGATTAAGGGTTACTCGTGTCGTCCTCTTCGGATTGGCTGAGGATTTAGCGCCACTGAATATGGGATGTATTATAGAGAGCGTAGAAAGTGTAAAGAGGACTCCTGGATCGTGTAGGGGGCGCCTTGATCTAAAAGAGGACACTGGAGGAATGGTCTCAGGAGGAGGTAATGAAGTAGAAGGGAGTTTCTTCAACCGCTGTATATTGGGGTTATGGGGCGTTACTCTAGGAGACATCACCAGCCGGCGAGCTGGTTTACTCGAGGGTGAGGTCCATAAAGACGGGGAGACTGCTACATAGCTGCTGAAAATAAGTACAAAAACTACAAGGCATCAGTGTTAGCGAGGACTAGAAAATATTCTATCTGAAAAAGGATTTAGTCGAAAATGATGAAGTTTTGGGATTCTATTTTTCGTGCTAGGAATGATTAAATACTTAGTCGACTGTCACGGTGTGGGGACTTTGAAGTTATGGTGCACTGCTCAGAGTTGGACTTTGAGAGTATACGAGCTCTGTGGTCATTTGTGGGACTTAGTTTTTGCTTTTATTTATTTTAAAAATTTGTGTCTTTTGAACCATGTTTAATCTTTTAGTAACTTTTGCCACTTTTTAATGAACTTTTCTTCAAATTGTTAAACTTATAACAAAGTCAAGAAATTTTCTTAAAATCATTAAACTTTGAACAAACGAAATGAAGTTTCTTTAAAATCAATAAACAAATATTTTAATATTGAATAAATTCCATTAAACTTTAAACATACCATAAAACTTTTAATGAAATTTTCTTAAAATCATTAAAAAAGACTTGTAATTTGAAAGAAATTTTCTTATTATCATTAATTTTCTTTAGAATCATTAAATCTTTTAACAAATTTAATGAAACTTTCCTTAAAATCGTTAAATAAGCATTTAGAAATTGAAAGAAATTTTATAGATTTTTTAACAAATTAAATTTTTTAATGCTTTTGTAAGGAATTTAGTAATTATCATAACAAATAGTTACAATTTTAAAAAGAAATACGTATATATAATTTACCGTGTGTGTGATATTTTTTGTTGTTAAGAATTCAATAAAGTGTAATTTTTTTAGTCTTAATTAATTTTAATTCAAATCTCTGTGTGTGTGGGACTGCTAGTATGAGTCAGGGGAAAATTGTGTTTTCAATAAATTTTAGGTGGGTAGTAGATGTATATTTAGAGGACATTTACTAGAGTTTTGAAGGAGTTACTGAATGACCACCATAGTATTGCACTTTGGTCAGCAGGTCAAGACAATATCTCAAATTCAGGCCTTCCTCGACACATTAAATACTTACAAATATATTTCAATATCACTATAGCTAAAATACAAAGTACTCCAGAGAAAAACAAAATTAGTAGGTGCAGGACTGCGAGTATGAGTGCAGGGGAAAATTGCGTTTTCAATAAATTTAGTTGGTTTTTGTGTAGATTTTAAGAACTGTCTAAGGGAGGTTTGTTGTGTATATGAGGTATGAAATGTGGATTGGCTAAAACAAGGGAGAACTACGCTATTCTGTGCCTTGTATAAGGAGAGATGCATAATCTAAGCTCCCAAGCTTGTTCATTGTGAGCTGCTTGGTAAAGTACGATTGAAAGATGAATATATGAACGTTGAGTATTTCTAACAAATGAAATGTTTTTGATGTGTATGTGACTTGTGGATTGGGTATCTACGCTACTTAAGACATTAATATTCTATTTGTTGTTGGGTAAATGCGAGTGTGACATACACAGAGAGAGAGAAAATTGAGTAATATTTTAATTAATTTAATTTTACTTACATTCAGTTTTAAGAGTTTTGTTTAGTGGGTTATTATTAATATCAACTGCGTTGCTCCCTTGCTAAAACATTTAGACAACAATCATTATGAAATTATGAAAATCATTATTTGACAGTTATAAAATAATTTTATAGTGTAAATTATGTTTACGGTGTACCATACAACATATTACTAATGGTGCCGAGTAACTCATAATTTTTTACAGCATATACATTTATTTCTTTAAATGGTGAAAACGATTTATGACAGTGTAATATTCATTGTTTTCTAGTTTATATTGTAATCAGTTTTTTAACGGCGTACTTTTCTTTGACGAGTAAGAGTTTTAATACTGGGCTTAAAAAGCTATTTTGTGTTGTAAACGCAGTCAGCTTGCTTAAAAATTTAAACTTGTGAAAAAACAGCGAGGTGCGATAAGTCAAGGAAACGATTGTATACTGACTAGAGCTGTGGGGATGGCAATTTATGCTACAGGGAGAAGTCGACGGAGTGGCGTGGCTGGAGGGGAAGTGCCCAGTCTTCCTCCCGCTGGTAGCGTATGAGTGCAGGCCAACCCCCAGGCTCCCAAGACAGGGAGGGAGAAAGGAAATGTTGTCAGGTGGGCAGGGAAAGGTGAGTGTGGTTGAATGGTGGTAAACGGAGTGGGCTACGACACATTACTGAACCATTATCTCATCTCATCCACTCGCAGCCTAACTCCCAACCCCCGAGGTCTTACACTGCTCCATGCAATTTACCCTTATCGGTTCATGTGACCTAAGTTTCGCTCTCTTCCCACACACCCAATTCCCCACACATCCACTACCTGGTTTTGTACACGAGGCTATAGGATGATTCGTCCCCATATCTTTTATAAATAAACATCGCTGTAGTCGACTCTTTTCCGTAATAAACCCACAGTTTCTCAAAAATAATTTTATTTATGTAAAATAATACGTGTTTATGTTACTGATAATTTCAATTATAATGTGACGAGGGAATAAAGTAGCCTTATTTTTCTATGTTTTCTGAACAACAAGCACTCGATTTAATTTATTGTGCTGTTGTAGCTATTGTGGAGGGAAAATTAACGAAACTTTAGTTAGATAAACTGGGTAAGCATTAGCGATCTAGTATTGACATATTGCTTGAAGATCTTTACATAAGCGATTCAGATTCTTAATCGCAGATGGAAAGACAGTGTACAGCAAGCTGTCGAGACAGTGTCCCTTCGCATAAGTGGTCACGAGTTAATCTATTGGTAGACGATCTCTACTTAATCGATTTGAGCATGGATTCACTTATGAAGAGATTGTAAACACCAAAAGGTCAAAACGTGTCCGTTTCCCCCAAACATGAGAAGGTTGATCTTTTAAATGATGATTTATTTCTATCAGACTCTGAATGTTTGTGTGATTCGTAGAGTGCTCAAACCATTTTACAACCGACTGTCGAGTTGCTTAGAAATATTTCACCAAGGGAGCCAGAAAATAATTCGTTTTCCGATTCTACAGCCTCAATTGTGCTTTGCCACATCTTGTACGAGTTCATGGCTTCGGCGTTCGCAAGAAAATGAATGATGCATGGTTACTTAATGATAGGCTTGGAGTGATGTTAACTTGTTCTCGTTTTTTCCAGAGGTGTAAGGTTTCTTTATTAGGCTTAATAATGGCATCACCCCGACCAGATAGAGTTTCAGTTACCATAGCGGGTAAGTATTTGAAATCCCTCACGGCGGAGGAAGGCGCTACAGAAACCTTTTATTTTCAAAGCAAAGCACACCCTGTCCTACATTCATCCGATGTTGGTTTAATCTATGATGATGGTATCATTCCTTATATCACAAACAGACTTGTAGAGTTTAGTGCAAATGAATCTGGCTGGAGTCTGCACATATTGACATATACGGATGTACATGTGAGCCAATACCGGCCATTCACCATTTGGTGCTGTGAACACTAAACTATCAAAGTTTATTTCCATTCATCCTGCTTGTGTCGATGTAAACTGTCCATAGGGAATGAGCTCACACTATGCCACAATAGCATCTTCATATCCTGTCACACAAACTGCCCACAGAATTAAATCATATTCAAAACCTCACTTTTTGAAAATTGAAGCTGTAGACACATATAGTCATACAGGATATTCACAATTTTCGAGGAGAACAATTCTGTTTCTATTAATGTCCACTGTGTCGTGGACAAATATAGCATTATAATTGACGAAACTTGCGATAAAGGTGGGATTGTAGTACCATGCGTATTTCTCCTATACGTCATGACAAACATGAAAATAATTTGGTGATTCGCATGAGTGGAAATGCTGCTCATTTGTCTGATTGTTGGTGGTCAGCTGAGTAAGTCGCAAGTTATGCGATTCTTGACCAGCAACCAAAGGCTGCTCGCATTATTGTCCCCACTGGGAATGACAAGTACTTGGAATCTAAAGATTACAGCAAACAGCAGAGATTGGATTTTATTGCATATATGGAGTTAAATATTGCTTGAAACCCATGTCCACTTGCATGCCTAATGATGAAACTAGTAATACAACTACAATCAACCAACATGTTCCGTATACTTGTAGCATTTTGTTTGCCTGCTCATACAATCCAAGTTTATCTAAATATATTAAGTTTGTGGGTACTGATGTATGTACCAATTAGTTGATAAATTAGCTGAACTTACAAGTGGGTTGCAGGAATCTACATTGTGATTGTTCCGATGAGCCAAAAAAACCCTGCTAATGAAGCTAGGTTGGCGGCTCAAATATTATGTCACATTTGCAAATAAATGCTCGGCACAGATGATATTGTGGTCGATCATGACCATCTGATAGATGAAATCAGAGGTCGCGCACACAATAAGTGCAACTTAAATTTCAGACTACTCAATAGAAAACCTGCCGCTGTTTTTCATAACCTGCAGAATTACGATGCTCACTTTCTTATAAAACCTTTGGGTGAATGTCACATACCACAACCTTATGGAACCATTGTAATCGAAAACCTGGTAAAATTCAAGTGTTTGGAATGACCTTTGAAAAAAACAAGTGTATTACCAACAAATTCCCAATGGGATTGATTTAAATGGAAATGCACAATATTTCAAGTTACTTTTTTTTATTCATTCCAATACATGAGCACTTCTCTGGAAACTTCGGCAGGTAATTTGCTACCTGCGCAATCGAGTACTACCCGCTTGATGTTTCCAGAAAACACCCAAATCGAATTGGCAAAACAGAAGTGAGTTTTTCCTAATGACTTTGTTAAGTCACCAGACAGTCTGATGTGCAAGTCACTCCCACCGAAGGACGCATTTCATAATGTAATGAGAGGCGAAGGCATTAGCGATGAGGATTATCCACATGCCCAAACCAAATGGGATGTGTTCAACTAAATAAACTTGCTGTGGTATGCCATTCACTACTTACTTGTGGACACTTGTTTGCTGGCTGATGTTTTTGAAAATTTCATGACCGTATGTTTTGCTCATTACAGTATTGACCCGCCATGTACGTTACAGCTTTGTCTCTTTCACGTGCTACTTTATTGTCAATGATACTTGCGTGGATAGAGTTGTTGACTGATCCAGACATACATGTTTTTGTAGAACACAGGGTTAGGTGCAGCATTACCCAGGTTTCAAAAAGGCATGCTGAAGCCAACAATGTTTACATGGGGAGGACTACGCCCCAGTGTGGTATCGAAAAATATATGTTAATTTGACACCAACAGGCTGTACAGTCGTATGATGCGATCCAAGCTTACAGTTGGCAATTTTGAGTGGTTTAAGCTGACTTGTTTTCAACATGGGATTTTTCAAACATGATAAATGACGGTGACATTTTTTTTCGCGGAAGTTGATCTGTCTTTTATGGAGGAGTGTCATGATACACTATCTGATCTGTCTTGGCACCAGAAAATGGCATACCCCCAAACAGCTCGCATGAGAAACTTCTTTTAACACTCACATGGTGGAAGAATTATGTTATTCATGGGGAAACACTGAGGCAGTACTTGATGTATGGGTCAAACACTACTCTGTTCATCGAGTTTTGTGCTTTGAGCAGAATATTTGGATGGCTCTGTACATCGACTTTAACATTGATAAACATACCCATACTGCAAACGAATTCGAAAAATCCTTTTTCGAGTTAATAACTAATTCGTTTATGGAAAAACATAGCAAATTGCCCACGAGGAATGGATCATCAGAGTCATTTCGAGTTATGACAAGATCTATGGGGCTGCAGAGCTGATAGTATATCCTACATTTCTGGCAAGACAATATCGATGAAAACTTGGTCCTTATCGAGATGTCAAAGAGTTCTGTTGCGTTCAACAAACCTCTGTACACTGGTGTTGCCATTCTTGATCTACAAAAATAACACTCTACGAATTTCAATACCTTACATGCATCCAAAATTTCTTCACCAGCCTTACACCTCCTTTATTGTGACACCTATTCCTCGGAATATTCCGTTGCTTGTGAGGACATCTATGAAGTAATTACCCCAGATTTAAAAGCATGGTTTGATACATCCAACTATGCGCTCGATAACCCACAAGGATTCCTTTCACAATAACAAAGACCTTGTCGGGTGTGATGAAAGATAAATTTGCTGGTCATATCATCACACATTTTGTGGGTTTATGTCCTAAGCTTTATTTATATGTTGTTGGAGGTGAACAATGTCTACGTAAGACAAAGGGTATAAAACCAAACGTGTTACAGTAACTCAGGTACAAGGACTATCGAGGTTGCCTCGAAAATTTCACAAGGGTTTGGGGACCCAGTATCAGTTCTGTTCACATGCTCATCAATTGTTCACCGAACGTGTAACCAAAGTAGTGTTGTCAGGCATGGATGATAAGCAGTACATTGAGGAAGATGAAATATCAACCTTACCTTGAGTGCACTAGAGAATACCTAAGAATTTTTTTCCTCCCTACAATAGTTTCAACACCACAATAAATGCAGCCCACCCACGACACGACAATTATCACTACCACACCACCGATGACGTCCATCGGCCAACACCACCAACATGCATCTCCTGTTCCACGACCAACTTCACAGCTAACTACAGCTGCCCACAACATCTACAAATATCTCAAACTGTTGCAACATATCTTGCATTACCATTCAATGCTTCTGCTCCCTGTTTGCCTATCTGTAAGGCCTATCTGTATTAAAAATAATACTGTCTTCGATACATAATAATAAGAAGAAGAATGTCACAATGTGACAAATCTCTCTATAGGAAACTACATGCACGTGAGATTATGTTACACCCTGTCGTCGGCGGATGTGAGTGTAAATACCTAGATTTGAAAAATGAACGTCCCTCTGAGTATCATTATGTAAATAATTGCTGTAAATATTATGTATATACTCCTAGCTTTAGGTAAAAATGACGATCTTCAGATTGCTGTATTATATTTGTAAATGTTTTGTTCATCACTTTTTTGTAAAAAAATTTGATCTTGTAATATGTGTCAGACAATTTTGGAATGTTGTAACTGTAGTAGCATCAGTAGTATTAGTAGTAGTGTTGTAGTAGTAGGTTTAAGATGTAAAAAACTTTGAAGAAATGTTCGGTATATTAAATTTACAAAATGTTATTGGGAAAATTTCTTGTTTTTGATAAATGCCTTGTTTTTGTTCAAATGTCTTAATGTTGTTAAAGATGTTTGGTAATTAAGTTTGTAATATGAATGTTGTATATTCCATTCCTTTGTTGCGTTTGTTTAAAGTATATCAAAAGAATATTTATGTATAAATTTGTAAAAGATTATGATTGGAAATGTTTTTTAGTGAGTGGTTATTAGTTTAGTTTTTAAGGAAGATTATAGAAAAAAAAGGATTTTCAATAAGGTTTTTATATGTTGGAATTGAATGCTGCTACTTGTTATTTATTAGTTTGAAAATTCACCATCTTTGTAAAGGATTGGAGATTGGATGGGTCTGAAGACGAAGTACTTGTATATGACTGTGTATTAAATATTTTAAATATTCTTGAGACGAGTAGGTGATGGTAAGTTGTTTTTGAAAAGATTTTTATGCCAGGTTATCTGTTTGCTCACTTACGGAAAAAAATTTAAATTTTTGCTTCAAATTGATGAGGGAGAAAAACTACATTTAATTAAAAATAATGAAGAGCTGGGATGGAGAGAAATGGACATGACTCAATTAATTTTTAAACAGAAGAATAGACTTGGATCTCGAGGAAACTTTGCCGGGTCACTAGTCAACTTGAAGATCCCAAGGGGATTTAACGAAACCGAAAGTCACACAAAAACCTATTCAGGGCGAGGTAAGAAGAGCCCTTAGGATACACCACAATATTTACAGCTACCCTAAAGCTGCGAGAGTCCAGCCAACATTTAAAATAAAAATATTTTCCTCACCCGCAGCAAGATTACAACTGTTGCAGCTGAAGATTCAACATTAAGATGCTTGTTGGTAATAACACACTCATACTTTATACAATATCAGAAAACATAATTAAAATTGTCTTTAAAAAAATATAATTCTTCTCTATCACTAATAGAGAAACTTACATTGTCTGTTGCAGGACGAATACATAGTTTTGCTTGTAATTTTCAATTCAGCTGCACTCCACACACACACGCACACACACAGATATATATATATATATCAGCTTATAAGCAGGCGCACATCATACGATCCAGTCATTCATTGACTGACCTCCGAGCAGATGGATGTGTTTTGGGAGACTCGGTAATTGCACTTGTTTTTTTATGAGACAAGATTATTAACAATGTAGTGATCATTTGAAAATGCAATTCGATGTGCGTAATTAATTCACTCATTAAATCGTTAAACACTATGAAATTACTTCTCTCGTGTGTTAACTATGGTTATTTCAGTTTAATTCAAAAAAATCGCCTATTTGCCATCAACGAGCAATATCCCCTCCACAAAAAACTTATACCACTCTTGCACAAAACTCACCATTTATATATATACATCGTGTCCCCAACTCACCACACATCAGTCGAGTGCCAGTTGTCTTGACAACATCGACCAGAGCTGCTCCCAGACCCACAAAAGAAAGAAAGAAAACGGCCTTAGTAAACTGTTGCACTAAACTCACCATATATATACATATATATATATATACATGCCCCATCCCCAACATACCACTCCTCATCCGTGTGCCAGAGCTCACAGGGTGAGGACATATGACAGCTGCTGTCCACCCCCCACCCAAAAAAAAGAAAAATGTAACCTATTTTTATTGATTAGTTCAATTAAATTAATTGGATCAAACAATCGCTTCTACAACAATTTTATTCCATGAGAATTTAAAAAAAGTCGATCGGATTAAGAATTAACTCGAAAAATTTTCACTGGATTAAGATCGGATTAAGGATAACCCTTCTGATATCAATTTGATATCATGGTTTGATGTGATTAATGAACAGTGAAGTGAAACCATCACGCCCCGACTACTGTGCTTCTCCTCTGCTCTCTTATTGAGTCTATCAAAAAGTGCTATCTTCTCTTCGGTATATAGGTAGTCAGTATTCTCAACGTCTTCTGTCATCTTCATGTCGCTTGTTGCAGCAAATGTGTTGGAGAGGTGTGTCAGTGCATCGAGAAAATCGCTGTCATCTTCATCAGCACTATCACTGTCTTCATTTTCACTAACTTAAATGCTCTGTTCATGGTCATATTCACCTCCTGTTTGGTATTCTACATTAAATTTGATTTTCTTTGTAGCAGGAATTGTATGCTCATCAGAATTTAGAGCCGACGACCGTTTATTTTGAAGTTCGTTGACTTCACAAGTGTGCAATTACAAGTGTGTATTACACACAAACCGACTCTACAGCACTCTTTACAACTTTAACATTAACTATCTCATCATAATCGCCTGTCGAATCGGTACCCATCGATGCAGCAAGAGGTATTGCCGACACCCACCACTAGCTCACTCACATATTACCAATCCTTGCAGATCTTGCTATGTTCTTTAAATGTATCGTCTTGCACAAACTCCATGGGACCAACGACATAACCCATCATCGCGAGAAAAGGACTCTTCGTACAGACCGTTTCCTCATGCCGTCGAGCATTTTGACCATAGGTAAAAACTCGATTACAGAATCGGCCCTGGCGACAACCAGTTAGCGATGATACATATCGTAGCTCCATGATCGTTGGGGTCAAAGGTACGCCTTCGTATTCGAAATTCATTTTCGTGGTACGACAAGAGAGCGCTTCCAAATCGATGTTCACCTTACGGTGTCAGAACATTAACTGTAATTTTTTTGAATTTGTGCGGTTATTTTTTCCAGTAAAGAGCTTAACTTATGCCCATAAAGGTATTCCAAAATAAAATTTATATGTAAAGAAATACGGGAGCACTCTGAGAATACCCACGTACTCGTTCGCTCCCAGAAGATAATATGCCTATAAATATGCATACATAAATATAGAAATATAAAAATATTTTTAATTTATTTTATGTATAAATATATATGTAAATATATATGTAAATAAAATTAATTTTAATTAATTTCATATGTATGATGTATATATAAATATGGGTATATACAATTATTTTCAATTTATAAATTTATATATTCATATGCCTGTAAGCATATTTAAATAAAAGAATTATGTAAGTATCTGCGTCTTTTCTTATGGCGACGAGGGGGGAAGAACGAGTATGTTTATAAGGACAAGAAACTTGCTTCAAAAACGGGAATGAAATGTTGAGTGGGTTCGTTCCTTATGTGCAAAAGTCAGTAAAACAATGATATAAATTATTAGGTGAGCCCAAGGCTGCGTGATAGGCAACTGTCGAGGAGTGTGCCGAGAGCCGTGGTGCGCTCGCACAGTACCGCGGGTAGCAGCCGTGTGATCGGGAGATACCGCGTTGACAATCCACGGGCGACAGGGCAGCGAGCGTGGTGTTGACGCTCGGCTGCAGGGCGTGACTCGCCGACATAAAATATGCATAGCCCGCACTGCATTGTACCTGCACGCTGAAGCTATCTAGGCCTGCGATCGAAGACCACGTGGCCTTCAACGATCCTTCACCAAGCTCTTTTCGAGAGCAATCAACCTCTGGAATATGCATGGTATTTATTTAATTCTGTGCAGCTGCCGAGCGCCCTGGTCAAACGGCTGGCTCAATTAGTCTTTTGGTCTCAAACTCATCATCTCCCCGGTTCGATCCAAGAGTTTGAGGGTTTCTCGGGGCTCTCTCGTTTCTCCCACAGGTTCCATTCTGTAGCGTCTCCATCTCCATCTCGCCTCACTTTGTCCATTCTTCAGATTATGTACAGTACTATTGGGGAATGAGATACTCACCCAATATAATGAAGAAGATGTTCCGATTAGTGATGGCCTTCCCTCATCTATGCTGGCCCTTTTTCAGGCAGGAACCACAAGTGGATTTTCATTTCCGCTGTGCTCGCAAGTCATGCGAGAGTTGCGTTCGAAAGATCTTGGGATTGTTTCTCGCTAGCTACTCTGGGGGATATGATTATACAAATGTATTGCATACTCATCTCACAAGGATATCGGCGTATAAATTCATTCACGAGGTCATTCATTTTCTTTTGAAAAATAAAGGTTTGCACAGAAATTAGTCGCGTTTTGAGGAATAAAATTGCAATCTCTTAAGAGCATTTGCTAAATAACTTGCATACTAACTGTACATAAATTTTCCTTAAAGACAGGCGCACACCACTAGAAAAAAAGATTCGGGAACTATCGCATAAGCGTAAGACAGGTTTTTTTTTTTCAGATTTGCGATATTTTCATTCTCTCCCGACAACATATGTTAGCGCCTCCCATAATTACTGCGTACAATAATAATGATAAATCTTAAAAAAAAAAAAAAGAGGGGATGAATATTATTCAGAATTTAATTGGACTCAGTTAATTACTTTAGTATGAATACGACCATTTTATGCAACACTAGAATCATTACGGGAAAATATAAGAAACCAAAACAATTATGTGAAGCATACAACCAAACAGAGTGAACAAAATACTCCCATTAAGTAATTAAAAACTTACAACCCATTTGTAAATAACAACCAAATGCTGCAATAAAGACAAACACCACAATAAAGGAATAAACGAGTGGGTGAGAGAGAAGTAGTACGGAGGGAAAGAGAGAAAAATAATTAATTTCTTTTTTTTTTTTTTGTTATATATTTATATGGTCACTATAGTTTTTAGTATTTTCTCCTTATATTTCGAAATTTTATTTTCTTGGTCCAAACTTTTAGCCAGAAAATTCCATGGACTAATTTTAAGTTCATACTGAGTACTATCATGTATTAGAATGTTTCATTGCTGTATGATATTGATTTTTATAAACAAAGCATAGTCTATATTTGAAACAGGTGGCTAAACTATATACAATTATTATATTGTTACTTTGGTAATTTTTCAATAACGGACGAAAACTGGAACGTAAAATATCATTCACATTATTAAAAAGAATACCGAAGTTGAAAATGTTTTCATTCTACATAATATTATTTTAAGTTTCTATTTATTATTTAGTGTCACTATTGTCAGATTGGATTGTATAGGACTCTATGAGGCGTGGCAGGGAAATAATTTTGTTCTTTAAGTGTCTTTAGTATGTTCAAAAATAGTTGCTTATTGTATTATTTTTAATTATTTTTAATCTGCTCAGTACTTATGAATGTCAGGATAATTCGGCGGCTTATTTTCTGAATTTTGAGATCTGAGTCAATCTCTTAAGGCAATAATTTTCTGATTTAGAATAATGCACGAAGCCTGTATAATCAAACTAGAGCAATAAAAATATTATAAATAAGCAAATTTAACACTAGTTAGAACAACTAATTAAACGTATTCACCCGAAGTGAACTTTAAACGAGTCATCGCCGCTACATAGGCCAAACGGAGAGATCCAGTATGCACTCACGTGTAACTCGACCAGACGGCGGAATGGTAAATACTGTATGTAAGACCGTATGCGATAGGAGATACGACATGTGTGTGTTAGTTAAAAAATATTTTTTGCCTCTGCCTTGGCGTTTTTCAGTAACCGATGTTACGCAGTTGCATTTAAAAAGTACAATTCAGTATTTCCTGTTTTTGTTCATGTTTGAATGAAAGTAACCTTTTCATGTAAGATATTTTTAAGTATAGGGAATATTTAAAAAGGTTACAATTAAATAGAAAATAGAGAGGAATCATACGAGTTTTTAAAGAACACATGTTGAGTAAATTACAAACGTATTAGAATATCAAGTTAAATTTTCATGCTGAGTTATGATAGAATTTCAAAGCCTGTTTTAGTATTCAAATTTGTCCTTTTTCAGCATTTCGAGAGTTATTGAGGTATTTAATCCTTTAAAAGGGTTACTTTATGCATAGCCAAAATAAACTCATTTGAGAGATTTAATGCGAAAGATATGTTATGTAGTCGGATGGAAGTAGTGTTTTGTATTTTTGTACTTGCATGAGTTCTGTAACGTATTTTCAAAACATACAAAGATTTTCCCATACAGTGTGCGAATTTCTTTTTCTGGGAATACTGAGTGCCTTAACTGTTCCCAAAGTTTTGTTTACTAGTTGTGGTTTTCTTGATTACATGTCGTTTATCGTGTCGCCCTTGTTTGCAGGACATAGCGAGCCCCTCCAGTTGGCCCACGTAAACAAACCTCAAGCTTTACTCTCATTCTAATGACCACGTCGTTAATTTTCTTCACTAAATTATGAATGCTGTCACAAAATTTATATACGTAATAACAGCGTCCCTTCTATCGATGGAGATTTTACAGTAACATTAATTGCTTTTCTTCAAACACGCAGGCAAGTATTATCGTGTTTCCATCATGTCGCTGTTTATTGAAAGGTGCCGACGATCGAAATCATCTATGTCAAACAATCTTACGAGAATATCCCTGGTATGTGTTGGACTAGCAGCATCGCCTTCCTCCAATGGTTGCTATCTTCCGAAGAGTGTCATCGAATGTGTTGCCATGGTTGTCTACTGAACGACAATCAAGAAAATATAACGCCACATTAGATTGAGGGAGAAGCATGTAGTGCGAGCTCTCTTCTTTCGTAAGATCTTTGGCCACTTTTTGGAACTGAGTCACCTGGAAATTATGTCGTTGCTCTGAATGCGGTGAACGAGTGGAGCTCCAAACTTTAAAAATGTTATGCTCTACGAGGGCTGCGGCTTTATTGCGAGCTTCTTGGTTTTGAACTGGGAAGACATCAGGCCACCTAGAGAAACAATGCTTAATCACAAGGAGGTGTTATTTCTGTCACTCAGTCAATGGCAAAATATCAAGCATGTACAATACTAGCCTTTCAAATGGGCTCTCACATTGTATACAGAATGTTCCGCGACTCAACCGACATACTTCGGCAACGTGTTATGCAGGTCATTGGCAACAAAAAATATCATATACAAAAGTTGGAAATGGAGTCCCATTTCAGAGTTACATGCACGTAAATGCCACAAAAGCACACATCGGAATATTTCGAATATCTTTAACACAACCTACTACATTCATGTTGAATGTCTCACACTAGCCGTTCAAAATGTGCACCATCTGACCGTAAGCAGGTTGCGATACGTTGTAACTTACCATGGCGGTTTGCCACTACATGCCTGCAAGTTCATTTCTGAGTTCATTAATGGCATCCGTTATCGCCTGTAGCAGCCAGTATCGTATATCTGATCACTATCCGCTGTAAAACCCTTCTCTTCAGGCAGCCCCAGAAGAAAAAATCTAACAAGGTTAGGTCTGGAGAACGCGCCGGCTATGTTTCTGGCCCACATCTTTTAATCTACCTGCGGTGGATACTCAGTTGCTACACCACGTTATTTCGTCACAGCATCCATAAACAAAAGCAACATGTCTGCGTAATCTGCACGTGTAAACATTCCTGGCATTGCTATGCAACCACTCGACTCGGCACACTAACAAAAACTGGTCGCGCCAGCCACACTAGCAGTTTCTGCTTTCGGTCATATTGGACACATTTTAAACAACTTGTGTGTGATTTACAACATGAATGAAGTCAACTGCATTAAGTATTCACTAATTCGAATCTGCGTTTTTATTGCGTTTTGTCCTGTAACTCTGAGGCGATCTCGTCCCTAATGATTGGTCCCTTCTTAAACGTGTCGCACAATCGACACCAGGTGTCGTCGTGTTCTGGACAAGGAAGCAAGTAAAATCTCCATATATTTTTATAGAGTTTTATTAATGTCCAAGTGGCCACATGCACTAGTGCGCTGCAGATGATTTAAATGAAATGTCTTCTGTAATAATAGTAGTGGAAGTGTGACAGTTACTTCCTGATAGTTGATATTGGAAAGGTCGCTACGAGTCACGCAGGAATTACGTTCAGATTTGTGCAGTGCGATACTTAATATTCCACTGGTGTCTCCTTTCGAGCTAGAATTTGTTATAATACAGCATCAATACCGAGATAATAATTGTGTATTTTTGTCCTATGTTAGATCACACGGACTTCTTGAGAATCCTATGTTGGTTTAGGCATCACAATTTCTTTCACTTTCTGATTTGACACTCAGCGGTCGACAGAAATTTCCTTTTAGATTAAATCAACACGTACAATGGTTTGGTAATGGTGGCAAATAACAGCGTTAATAAGCGTACAGACACTGAAAATTACTCACTTGTGACTCTTCACTATGTTGACGCCAGTGTCTTATTACTTTTGTTTTGTATCTATTTATAGTCCACTACTCATCACTGCGTGCCACAAAGAATTCAGGTTTCCATTAAATAAATGATGTTTTTGTGTATAAGTTCGAAATTATCTGTTGTATATTTACTAAACAGTCAAGATATGCTGTGTGTTCTTCAGATGTTTTTTTTGATGTCGCTTAAGTAAATCTCAAGGATATCTAGAAAAAAATGTGGGGGAATATTTGCATTATTTAAAAATGTAACCTAGCTATTGCACAACTCAAAATACATCATTCTGAAATGCCAAGTTCCCTTTCATAGCATACAGAAAACACTCTTTTCCCTATCTTCCGGCCACTTCACATTGCCGCTATCCAATCTTCAATTCCAAGACCGGAAACCACTGTGCCACTGCAGACTACATAATGTGTCATCTATCCTAGAGCAGGCTTCTGGAACAGGTGAGAGTTAGTAAACTGCATAACAAGAGAGTGAACAGGGGGTTATTCTGTGTGGATACTCTTATTAAGTTTTATATTTGTAAAATTTTGTATGTTAACAGGCCGCTCAAAAAAGATTTATTCTATCTCATGACCGAGCAAATTATTTTTTTACATAGCTTGGTTACTCCTTGGTTAGAAGAACATAGTCTATACTAATTGCAATACTCGACCGAAAACAAGTCTACTGGCGAATATAATGCAAACCTTATAATAATAAGGACGTATTCCGAGAATATCACTGGGCAATCAGCCACATAAATCAAAGTCCTTATGTGTATTGCTACATGGTATTTAGGCACACACTGTAAAATTATTATCCTAATTTACGATTAATGGCACTTATCAAATCTAGATTATCTAGTGGTAAGAAATCCTGAGTAGTGGGGATATTTAGGGCCGGAGAAAATTCATTCTTTGATGCTAGAGTTGTACTGTTAAAATATATGTCTGCAATAAGTAAGGAGAGTACGATGTGAATAAATATTCATTAGCTTGGCACTATCATTGGGAGTTTTGTTGCTTTGAAAGTAAATATAACTAATCATGCATTACGTATGTAATTCTTTTGCTGTAAATTATTATTCTATAAGTGTATTTCGATACAAAACCCTGTAAAAGTTGATTCATGGGAGTCATTGTGGTAGCTGTTATTATATTTATACTTCGATACGTAATGTAACAGCACACACACTCGCGGTGCTGATATTTTTAGGAACAATATTGCGACATATATCTTGTGTAAACTCACACCGACGCTATTAGGCCGAGGGGATGGTTCAAAACCGCAGTTAGTCTAATTTAGAGATGTCTTTCTTGGACAGCTTACAGATGACTGTTCTAAGCTCGTTACATTTCTTCACTAAGTGTTGCATACGAACGTTAGACCCACCCAATTCCTATAAATTATGATTTGCGATTTACAGTCCTTCGATAAACAGTAATTTTCTATTTGACCCCATCTGACGCCAGTTTTCCCCCCAATTATGACACCGAAATTAAAAGCTGGAAAGCATAACCAACATAAAATATTTGTGCAGCATAGCCTTATAATTGTAGAAACATTTCAGTGGCAAAAATTTTCGAAACAGGTGTAACAATTAACTTTTAATAGACCCGAATATAACAGTAAAACATTTACTAACTACTTGAAAGAAGTTGTGTGATTTTCAAGGAAGCCAAAATAATATAAAGAATTTTAACATGATTTTACTGTAAATAAATTACAACATTTTAAGTATAAAATTTGTTATTTTCTAATTTCTCATTTAAATAGCCCACTTCTCTTCGCGTATTTTGGAGGTAAAATAATAGCTTGAGGCAGTAGTTACTTTTTCCTTACAGCAATTTTTTTTATTTGAAACATTTGAAAATAAATATTATCCATGTAAATAATAAACGCAGTGTGTATATGCCATCGCATTTGGAAGTTAACTTTTAAAACCATACTAGAATATATTTATTGACTATTATTCCCAATGAGAGGGCTTTCAGAAGTACTCACTTTAATATTAATAGCCTATATACATTGAAACCGTTTCTGGAACTACGGACTCATCTTTCATTAATGTCTTTGTTTTTGCAATTAAAAGATTATTTGAGTTGATTCAGTCGCAGTTTGTGGTAGAGGAGCGTTCGAAAAGAGACATAAACTAATAACTTTTGCAACTTTAGGAGGAGATGGGGTTAACTGTGAGTGTACGTTTCTGGAAACAGTATTTTTTTTTATTGCGAAGTAAAATTTTGAATTATTTAAGTCATAGTTTTGAAATTTTGTGCAAGAACGTGCCTCAGAAAAAAAATTGTTGATAATACAGCTTTTCCTTGAAACAGTATATTATTATATCTAATGGTTGTATGACTATGTTTAATATATATATACATATGGTTTCCCTCAAAAAAAATGCATTGTGATTAACTATCTGTATTCTTTGCCATTGAAGCTTTCGGCGCTGTATCTGACCAAAACATTAAACATTTCAAATTTCAGAAACTCCATTCTGGTACATATTTATCGTGTCATTTGCCACCCTTCCTACGGACTTCTTATTTCGCAAAATTCAGCCCCTTTGTGACATCTCTCTCCATGCTGTATGTGTCCCCATCGCCTCCGTCCTCTACTACACCCTTACCCCCGTATAATTTAAAGTGCTTTTTTGCAGTTCACGAACCGTTACAGACTAAATACTTGCCATGTATATTACTCCCCTTGATCGCGACATTTCTTAGTGAACTTCTGCCTCCTCCTTTCCATTTTCGTACCATCTTAGCATCTTCTTAGCTTAAGCTATACTTCGTGTTTTCACCTGAAACTATCCGTAACTTAGGAAAACCCACAGTCTAACACTGTATATTATTAACGCTCGAAGGCGGTTTTTGTGACTCTAATTCCTTTTGCGTGTGTGTTTTCTGTTAGCCGTTTCCTACGGTAATATGGAAGAAAGTATACGATCTGTAGCAAATGTAGTGCGTTGATTCTAAGCAATAACTGTTAATTTCTTTGTAACTATCCGTGTAATAATTTAAGTTATGATTGCTATAATCGCGTTTTCAAAAAGCCCTGCATAAGGACTATAAAAATCAACGTACACATGTTGCTATTGTTTTCGCAAGCTAAAATGATCTCTGTCGGAAGCCCTCCTTAGTTTATGATTTCACTATAATGTGCATTATTCCTTCACAATGTAACAATAAGGATTTTTCATGTTATCCACGTGGTAATGTATAACAGTTGGGGAAAATCTTAGTTACTACAATATTTAACACACTCTCCATTGCTAAGTTAGCTAAGGCGTCTTTACATTAATATCTTAAAGTTTCGTCGACAGCAACACCATTAGAGATCGAGCATGTACCTCAGAAAAGCCATACCTATGAAGGAATCTTGTAAGAAACAAGTTCAGTATTCGCCGGAGTTATTTCGTAAGGCGACGGAAGCTGACTGAGCGATGTGGGCAGTTTTAAACTTTCAACTCGCATTCTGTAGGACTTTGGTTCGAATCTGGGTCCTGCCATTCTGATTTCGGTTTTCCATGGTTTCCTGAGATCACTCCAGGAGGATGCTGGAATTACTTCTGACTGCAGGCCAAGGGCCGGTTCCTACCCGTTTCTGCGCTCCGTCTCTTAACGACTTCGCTGTTGACGAGTCGTTAATTCTTTCCTATATATGTAAAGGCTGTTCACGATAAAGTGAGCACTTTGAAATGAACCTTAGAGAAAGGTCACTGTCCCTGCATGCATATATTTTAATGGGCGCACTGAGGGACATTCGCCCAGCGAAGTTCGTAACGATAGATTCGAAAGTAGTTCCATATCTTAACGTCGAAGAAAAAGTGTTAGGTAACCATTTCTGATTACTTAAAATTAATTATTCCACTTTCTGTTTTTTATTAATATATCGAAGTGTAAAAATGAGCTGAAGTGTAAAGTATTAAATTCCTTAATAATTTTTACAGTTTCATTTGACCGAGAATGAATAAGTGATGAGCCATAACATGTTAATTTTACATAAGGTGTAAGAATACACTCGTGCATACAAGTAGGTACCAATCAGGGGCTTTCGAAAGAGCTCATTTTACTTAACAGCCTATACCTACTTAGCACTGGAAGTCCAAAACCAGGAAGGCCGGACGGGAATCGAAACCCGGCTCCTCCCAACGCGTGTCCCAAAGTTTAACCACTGCTCCAACTCGATCGGACCATTCCAGTAACATTTTATAGTTTCCTAAACCGAGCACGTCCCATGGAACTTGTTGTCATTTTACATACGTAAAGTTAGATAACCGTGCAAGTCATCATTCGTTTATCTCCCCAGCATAAGAAGTAAAAAATATGGCTTGGACAATTATTGTTCTAATATGTAGCTTCACAAACGAGGCACATTGTTTGTTTGTTACTTGGCGCTGGCACTATAATATATAACATTGTCAGAGTGTCGAAGTGTTCAGAGTATGCATATATTGACAGTTTTAATTGAAATGGTATTCAGTAAACGCGAAATAATCGTAATCAACGAACTCGACAGGAGGTCCGACATGGAAGAGAGCCCGAGATCGTGATCGGCGGGAATCCCAGGAAGAGCCGAGTGACTATGCAGCTTCGAGCACAGCCTTCAATTAATAAAGCAATGACGGAAACGTGGCCTTCTGGTTCTCGGTACACTATTTATTCATTTTTTGTTCTCATCGTGGATCCCTTCCCACACCATCTCAAATTATAACTCTCTCACACACTCTTCCTCTCTCTCTCTCTCCCCCCCCCCCCTCTCGCTCGCTCTCTCTCTCTCTCCTGCACACACTTCTCCGACATTGCCTGCGCGCCTGGTTACCTGGAAGCGCGGGGCTAGAGCATGGGAGCGAGGTGTCGCCTCTGTCCTGTGTTTCGTATATAAGAGGCGCGCACCTTGCTGGCTGGCATCAGCGGCGGGAGAGACGCCGAACCATGAGTTACAGGGTGCTGTTGCTGGGCCTGGCGCTGGCTGGCGCCACCGCTTTGGCCGATGAGACAACGAGCTCCACAGGTATATTCTGTTCACGGTAAATTTAGCTCGCTCAAGTGAAACTGTAAAATTATTAAAGAAGTAAATACTTTACAAATCTGCTCATTTTTACACTTCGGTGCATCACAAAAACAGAATGTGAAATAATTAATTTTAAGTTATCAGAAACGTTTAACTAACACTTTTTCTTTGACGTTAATATATGGAACTACTTTCCATATATCGTTACCAACTTTGCCGGGGAATGTCCCTCAGTGCGCCCATTAAAATGTATGCAGTTAGGAATAGTGACTTTTTTACTAAGTTTATTTCAAAAGTGTTCACTATATCGGGAACAGCCTTACACACTCACTCCTGCGAGCACGTCCTCACATTTCCTCCTGGCTGTCTCCTGCAGCATCATCTTCCCTCTGGAGTATTCGCTGGCCGTATGCTCTCTCACGCGGCGAGCACGGCGGACCAACATCACTCTCGTAACTATAGGCTGTTCACGATTATTTCAGCACTTGCGAAATAAACCGTTGAAAATTGTCACTGTCCTCTAATTTTACTGGGAAAATGAGAGTCAAGAAATTTGGTATGGTGGGAAAGTTGTTCTATATCTTATCGTTGAATTAAATGAAATAGGTAAGCATTTGTGAATACAGGAATTATTTAATTTGCATTCTGATTTTTTATGAGTATAAAAATTAACAAATTTGGTAAATATTTACTTTTCTCGTAATTAGACAGTTCAGCAGGCCGACGCATGTATAACGTTAACAGGCCCATATCAGTGTTTATTTTACATACGGCGGAGGAATACACGATGTGAATACAAGTAGATCTTCAGTAGGGCTTTCAGTTCTAAACTTACTCCGAAATGCTAATATATTCATGTAGGTCACGTCACACCCTCTTTAATATTTATGGTCGAAACTGTAAGACGTGAAACACACTCTTCGACTTCCTTTCTCACAGTTTCATGTCCGAAGAATTCTTGTCACTCTTCTGACACTAAGATATCCTATCTTCCCTTCGAAGCTGATTACGTTTTTCTTTGTTAACTGTTTAAATAAGTTGCAACAAGGTTGTATATATTCGTCCTTAACATAAATACACTTGTGTTTTCACCGAAAATATCCGTTCGCAGTCAATGTTCATCCACATCTATAATTTCGTTTATATTTTTCTTTGTGCTGGCTCGAATTATATTGGCCTTATATGTTATTGATTAGGAACTAAGAACCCCGTGTCGCTATGATAAGTAAGAAAAAATATCTTGTTACATGCGTAATTGACGATAACAATGTAATACTCGTCCTTCGAAATTTTATTTTCTTGTGTCCTAAGAGCAAGGGAGCGTGTTATCATTTAAAATAAAATACCGGAGCTTTAGCGTCCCGTCTTAATACTGCAGATCTTTTTCAAAATAACCTCTTCCGTACGAAGATTAGACGAATGCCGATATGTAGGGATCTGCAAAATACACATTGATATTGACATCTTGCTAAAATTCACTGTACTGTATATACTCGGGTAGGCATCGTTTTTGCATTGGCTGCTGCCAATGATGTTAAGTTACTTCCATTCTGGGTGAACTGTACGTGATTCGGGCAAACAGCTTTGAAGTGTTATTTATTGATTTATTGGCGCAAGATTACCCGGGCCGTGTCAAATAAATGAAGGAAGAGATTTGGTCGGCTCAAACAGCGAGGTCTTGAGAGTCGATGAGGGTGATTGAATTGAATATGGAGCGGTGCCGGAATGAAGTGGTGGTGGAAACTGGAGATCCCCGAGAAAACCCGCCGACCAAAGGCATCGTCCACATGCGAAAATCCGGTGACACCCGGACGGTGATTGAACCCGTCAAGTAAAGAATAGCCCAGTGAAAAACGTGTTGGCAAGGAAAAAGTGTTTTAAGTTTCAAGAGTACTTAAGTAATAACGCAAATTTTGCAGGTCTCTACCGACAAGGCTTGATTTAACCGGTAAGGAAAAGGATTTTTAAATTTCCTCATTCTCCCCTCTCATCTTCAAGCGGATCACTCATATATTTACAGAAAAAACAGCACCTGACGTAATAACCTACATTTTGAAATTGTGGTATTGATGACGCGAACAGGGCAACCACGCATCATTGTTTCTCTACGTCTTCCCAGTGTTTTTCCATATCATATACCGGAGGAACACGCAGTAGACTATACTACTATATTACACCTCGTCTGTTGTCTACCTCCATCGGCTGCTGGATATCGTTTGCGCATTTCACCGAGCCACTCAGAATTCTGAAACTCTGACGCTGAACCTTCGTGATTCGTGCGCTAACAGTTAACACGAACAAGAAAATGTTTCAGCCAATCAAAATAGCTGGACAACCCCACAGTGCTTTGAACTGCATCTTGTCTCGAATTTTTTCGCGAAATATCAATGCCCCTCCCATAGTAAACGCCGGTGCAGTTCCTGTAAACAAAAATTCTCAGTCCATGCCTATTAGATAAAGATCCTTATTACTTACGTATTAAAGTAAAAGATTATTATTTTTCAAGCCCTTGTTGCAGTTACATGAGTTGTTTTATAACCTAATTTTTTGTATAGATCCAGGGGTTGTGATCCAAGCATTAAGTTTACAATTTCAGGGTCGAGTGTCGCATCATTTTTTTTTTTTACGTTACCTATATGATCTCACTCCCAACAGATTTATTTGATTATTCTTCGGTATAGCAAAAACTTTCGCAATATGTAGGAAGTTTCAAACGTTCTGTATCACTCATTAAAGGATACTGTGAAACTATTCATCCACCTTTTAACTTTCCTGTATTACGCAATCATATACTATAATATTCAGAACTAACCAATGATTAACGTAGTGCACTTAACGAAGCAAAATGGCTATTAAATTGCAAACGTTTTTCGTGTACTATTGCTTCTAAGTCAGAGATAAAGTGCTCAATTTTTCTGACTAAAATTCTCATAAACACTTACATATTTGACATGTGCAAGTTGCATATACAGGACAGATAAATTTGCCAGCACAAAAGGGAGTGTGTGTTTTATGTATCTGGCTCCCATTTAACTGTAATTATATATTTGTTTCACAAAATATCAAGAGTTAACTCACCATATAAATGACTTTTAATAAACATAAATTACTTCGCCGAATAACTGTGCTATTAGGTGAACTCTGATGAAATATAATATGACTACGAGCAGAGTTTGTCATTGCCACTGGTTTAAGGAATGTGAAATTGACAGGGTCTATTCATCCATACGATTTTCGTATTAGATGGGAGGTAGGGCAATTTTATAATATTTAGCTACTTGATTTTTTAGCACTGTAATTGATACGTCACTGAGTACGCTATGAAAAATATGTTCTTAGTCTTTAATGGTTTTATCCACAATAATATGTAATAGTTGATATTACTGTATTCATTTTAACAGGCCGCATTCATTGCTAATGAGTACCCACCAAATAAATGAATATAATTTCTGAATTACTTCACTGACTGAACCACTATTTGATCTTTAGGTCAGGGCGCAAACACGAACACAGTTCCATAATTCCTAATAACAATCACTCCAAGAAATTTACCATAGGAAACTGTTCACTGAACATCAGGGAGCAATTTTTTTTTCTGATTTTTGCTAGATTCAGTGACGATTGAGAAAAATTACTACAAACTTGTTTGGACAGCTGAGCTGTTTTTTGTTCATTGAAACTTTCAGCCACAGATAGATATATAATTCTAGAAGTTGTAACGAACGAATTATTTGTTCGGAGCTGTAACAGTATACAACGCTTGTCATGTATCGGTACCATTTAAAAACTGCCGTGCTTCATGTTAGTGGCAGCAAATTTCTACGAAACTGCGAAGTACAGTGTCAACCACGAATGATACCACCCACCAGTGTTGCCAACCTCACTGCAAATAATTTTAATACCCCTTTATAAAAATTATGCTACTTTGGAAAATAGATGCTACATTTAAGAAAGTGACTTAATGCATGTTAAGGTAAACGAAACTGATTTTATGATACATTAATAAGAAAAAATAGACATTTATATATTTTAAGATAATAGGTAACCTAAACTAAGTATGGCACTGAAATGATATAACTTAAAATAAGAATATCCTAGTTTTCATTTACAATAATATTTTAATATTAATAATTATTTATTGCTACGGAATAGCGTCATCCTCTGTATCACAATTGTCAGCAGAACTAGGTCATGTTTCAGAAGTACGGCTATTGGTAATGGGATACAAGAATGCCTTCAAACTATCATAGCTTTGCTTGTAGTGAAGCCTGTAGAGCATTCAGATTTCTTATCATGCATTGATAAAAAAAGTACCATTATTTGTGGAGGTTATAATGTGGTAGGACTGTGCACAAAAATTATGCTGTATTTTGCATAGCATAACTGCTTTTGTACGCTACATGCCACAGCAACCAATAAGTTGTACCACATGTAGCATGATTATGCTACAGTTGGCAACACTGCCCCCCACATGTGAGGGAAATTCCCTCATTGGGCCTCACCGGGTTTCTGTTGTGTGCAGTGCAGACCATTAATGTCAATTTCTGTGAAATGTTCCAAATATAGCACACTGTGTATTAAAGGGGGATAATGAGAGTATGTTGGTGTTTTAAAGTTTCCCGTGCCGCACCTAGTTGCTTGTAGTTAGTGGCGATGTACAGTTGTGTGTGTGAATGTTGGCAGAACTGGAGAGGCCAGTGAAGGGAGCGGAGGTGAAGCAGGCAGACGGCTTGTTGCTCAGCGTTCTGCAAGGCGTCGCTCCTAAGTACCTGGGCAGCTACGAGTTCAAAGGTAACAAAACACTTTCATTTGCTCACTCCTATTGGCGCGTTTACCATATCTTATGTAGCAAACTGTTTCTTTTTTGCCATTGTGTCCATCATCGGTTCACGAAACCGTAAAAACCTATTATTTTGCAAAATCAAATGTATCATAGTTCTTTTACATCTTGGTCGCAGAAGTACAGTAAAATTTTAATCACGTAATTTTGTACACGATGTAGGACCTACTAACAATGAGTTCAAGGCCCTCGGCTTTGACTGTTATGTTGGCAAGAAAGCCGTTCAAATTCTGGTTACTCTTAAATTGGTGAGGGAAAAGATTTACCCCACATTCCAGTTATGTCTTCACCCACCATATACATCACTGAGAACTCGTCTTTCATAAAGTAAGCTGTATCTTCGGATCTCCGGACGATCCTTTTCTTGTATCTATATCACTAAGATGAAGATGTTTTTGATTGCTGTCCATGGACTATTTAGCACGAGAAAAATGAGTTTAGAATGCATCGCAAATGACGCTACAAGATTTTTTGAACGTACGGACTCTCACAAGGGATGATGATTAGTCCCTCCACACTTCCACTGACGAGCCCAACTAGTACGTGATGCTGTCGCTATATTTTGATATTAATTTTTCTTTCTCTTCTACATGAAAATTGAAGTAGTCATTGATGACACCTATTCAAAGGTTTTAAGTTGTGGGACTTGGTCGTAGGAAAGAAATTATTGGATGTGAAAGATATACACAAGAGTTGTTTAATCTAGAGTCACATAATGTTTGATTATTCTGAGTTTAAAAAGCTAAAATACAATCTAATCGTTGTTGTAGTAGCGTCGAAATTTGAAAACATGTCAACCACTGAACACACATATCACATTAGCGGGCACTAACGGGCACTAACGGGCGTGCAGCGGCCATGGTGGCAGAGCGATTAGCCTGCTCGCCTCCCACAAAGGCGATCCGAGTTCAATCCCCGGCCGGGTCACTCCGGATTCTCACATGAGGAAATCGCGCCAAACGATGCTGATGGTCAGCGGGGCTTTCTCGAGGATCCCCCGTTTCCTCCGCGCTTTTCATTCCGCAACATCTCCATACTCTACTGAAACATCCTCATCGTCTCTCAAGACCTCGATATTAAGAGCCGTCCTAATCTCATCACTCACTCCCTAGCGGGCGTGCGTACGTTTGACAATACTTACGTATCTGCAGAAATTCTGAAACAAACAAAGTGTGTTTGATTTGGGTAATTTGTAATCGTAATTTGTTTAGTAGAAATTTTAATTAAAAAGAAACCTAATGGTATTACAGGGCCTTCCAGGATCATGGACCAAATAGAGTGAACTGGCAATCGTCAATTAAGACTGCTCCTAGGCACAGTTCCAAATTTAAGTTCTTAGTCGTTTTAAATTGATTAAAAGTCAGCCACATAAAATTTTAAATTAATATTAATTATTGTCAAAATTTTCTGTAATATCTTAAGTTTATTTAAATTTATATAGACCTAAATGAATAACAAAATTACTCTTTACTTCTATAATATATTAGTTTTACGTTTTCAGGAAAAAAAACATAATATATATGAATGCATATACTTGATACTGTCTTACAATTATTGCATGTAGGCCTACAGTACACTTGACAGAAAATTAAACCAATGAATTGCGCTACTCTATTATTTATTGGGCAATATAGGGGGACGTATTTTAGAATAGCAGAGGATACGTCCTTGAGAGTGCGTTAAATGTTTAAGCATGCTCAATGGCCATCTTGTGATAATACTTTGAAGATGAAAAATATTTTACGCGAGGACAAATTTCTCGGATTTTTCTGGAAGCTAAATATTAAGTTTAACATCCGTAGTTTTAAACAGCAGACTGTTAGGTACATGTATCTGAAATCCACGCGAGATTTAAAGAAATGTTTTTAATGAAAAATATGTAAATGAATTTTAAATAGGAAAGTAAATGCATGAGTACAAAAGTTAATAATGAAATATTTATGTATTTTTTATTCATATGTGCTACTCGTGTGTGGCAGGTCATAATCTACTTAAGAAATTATGCATAAAACTGTATTTCTCATGCGAAAAATAGGCAGCAATAATATGCTTCCATTTATGTAGATAGTTCAGTTCCTTGGCAATGGTATCGTGTGATACAATATATTGATGCTTGCCTTGTGAAGGAAGGAACCAACAATAACTGCAATTGGAACTTTCTGGCGATGTTCGCAGACCAGACTGGCAAGAAGCACAAGGTGATCGTGGTTGAGGAGGTGAAGTCCGATGGCACTCGTGTGAAGAGAGGCGTCTGCAGCGTGTGCGGTGGTCAGGGAGGCGGCGGCCACGGAGGCGGCGGCTTCGGGCCGGGAGGTGGCGGCGGAGGAGGCTATGGTCCAGGAGGAGGCGGAGGAGGCTATGGACCAGGAGGCGGCGGAGGAGGCTATGGACCAGAGGCGGAGGAGGCTAGGACCAGGAGGCGGAGGAGGCTATGGACCAGGAGGCGAGGAGGCTATGGACCAGGAGGCGGCGAGGTGGCAGTGGTGGTGGCGGTTTCGGCCAGGTGGTGGCGGCGGCGTGGTGGTGGCGGTTTCGGCCCAGGTGGTGGCGGCAGCTTCGTGCCTGGTGGTGGTCATGGCGGTGGCGGTCAAGGAGGCGGTGGCTGCTTGAAATGCGCGGGAGGCGGCGGAGGCGGCAGCTACTCCAAGAGCGATTCCTCTGCCTCCAGCAGTAGCGGCAGCTGGGGCAGGACGCTGAACATGTACGTGGTACTATACATCGTTACTGATAAAGTGATAGGCTAATGGCCGTGTCTTTCTCCATCTGGATAATAATGCTGGGCTTTCTCAGGAGTTTCCGTGGTTGAAATATTTATAGCAAAATACTACTATATTTCTAATTCGGTGCTATTTCAAATCGTACTTAAATAAACACGACAGAAGTAATATTTTTTTTGTGAAAATACTTTACATACGTATTTGAAAAGAGTCATTAAAGCAAAAATTGGAAATTGAAGTGTTATTTGAAATAACAGCAGCAAGTTATTTTCTATATTGCAATATATTTTAATTAATTAATAGATCAACTGAAGGATAATGATAAACGATTCTTGTTGTCCAAAAATAATACCAGAATTCAAATACTATGACAACAGAACAATTTTTAGCTTAACATTATGTAAGTTAGCTATTTGTAAGTGATGTTTGAGATTTACGTTTAAAAATTTGACTAATTAGATTATGAATATAAACTTTGTTTAGCACATTTTGATTTTCTGTAATCCTATAGCAATTTTTCCGTATTTTTAGTTGAGATTGATAACTGGTATGATTGAATAATGTGTTTTCGTGGCCCCTTGAACGTAAATACTTCGTATTTCTAAACAAATTCATTCCCAAATATATGAGATTTTTAATAAAATTGTGCCATTTCATTTTGTTTATGGAATATAGCTTTACAGCTCGAGGTAAAACAATTAGCAGGTAAACTTGCATGTAAAATCTCACTCTGAGTCCCTTACTAGTATACTGAAAAAGCCTCTGTATGATGCAAGATGGTGTATAAGTAATGAAGTTTTATAATCTTGTTTCAGGAAACAGAGGCGCTTTTCCAAACATCAGGCTACCATCTTAAAGAAGAGCCCACTCTTTGTTATGCAGAATACTAAAATAAATTTAAAAGAAAAAATTTACGAAATGTTATATTTGTAAATAATAATATACTAAGCTCTTTTCTGAAATAAGTAAATAACACCATTTTTTATCAAATTTTTTTATTTCCAATTAGTGAATTGAATCCTTTCCAATGTTTCTTTTATTCTAGAATATATATAAACAAAAACCCAAGTGGTCTTTCGGTATTATGTATGGATATAAACATATATAATTTTCTTTCTTCAGTAGCAATTTAATCATACTATTTGGATATCATATTTATAACTAACAAATGAAGTGTAAGTATTATTATTGTTTTTTGTTAATAAATAGTAAAATCTGCCAAACATGAAATGACCGTTATTAGTGTAGTTTATGACACACACACATATTATATTATACTTTTAGTAAGTATACAATTTATTCAGTTATGGCACTAATGTTACTTAAAAGTGGACTTGGAATAATTTACATTATATTCTAAAAGAACTAAGACTTACACTCCTCTAATGATTAGGATCAAATTTGGCATGCATAATTTGTTCCCGCCGGAGTCTGCATTAGTCCACAGGATACAATTCTAATTCCAACCAGCACAAATTATAAAATATTATGTGGATTTTTTTAACACAGGCTTATCAACGCTTTAGATTTAAACTGTATGGGTAGTCGGCAGAGTGCTAAATTTACTCATTAAATTAAACCTAAACTTAACACGTGAAAAAAATATAAACATGTATGCCTCACACGAGAGGCGAATACAGAATATTCTCCATCGTACTCTGACTTCCCGATAAACTACTCTACGATCATCGATAATAACATGTTCATGAGCGGAAAATATGTAAATTGAGAAAAACAAAGAAATTAAATGCTTCCAGAAATCAACCAAAAAAGACACCAAGATGTGAGATAAGATAGTGAAGAACCAGTGAGCCAACAACTTAAAAACCCGGTTAGTCCCCTCTTTCTTCCTGAGAGTATCCTATTGCTTTGGTTAAAAATTAACATTTCACTTTGACCCAGTGGCTAGTAGCCACGTGCAGACAAAATAGATGATGAAGTGGTTAGAATAATAAACTTTGTCGAAACAACAGCTCAAAAAAATCATTTTGAGCGCTCTTGGACAAATATTTACTCCCTCTACGAATTTGATTTCGGCACGATCAACGCCTAAATTATATAAGGTATAAAATATAAATATGTATTATATAGAAACTAAGTAGTATTAAGAAGCCAAAAAATTAATTACGCCAACCATGATTGCTAAATGTATGTTTAAATAAAAATAATTCACTAAACACTTTAACACGGTAGTTATGATTACAAACTCCATACAGCCAGCTAATGTGAAGGCAGTCAACATGATCATGGTGTGTGTGTGTGTGTGTGTGTGTGTGAACGGTCAAGGGATTCAAACTTCCCTAGCTCACGGCAGAAACCAGCTTGGTTTACTAGTATTTTCAGTATAGAAAAATAATTCCGCGATGGTAGAAAACAAGCAATAGGTTAACCAGAAGAATAATAAGAATGCACCTTGAAACTTCAGAAAGATAATTGTGGTAATACATATCTCCTGTGAACATATCTCCGTTTTACGGTGCTGTGGCATCATTTCAAAACTACTTGCACGGGATGGGGTGTATACGCTGCAAGCCGCTGTTGTCAAGTTACCTAAGCTATAATATTTACATTCACGGTTACTTCACCCTTTTCTGAAGCCTGCTGAAGTTCTACTTCCAGGATATTCATGCTCCTCGTGCAAACTAAGCTTAGCTAAGTCTGGAATACTACACCAGAGGAAACGCACCAAATTCGTGCGCACTCAGTTGTAACAATATTTTATGTAAGAACTATTATTTACTAAGCGTTAACAACACACACTTTTTCACTGTTTCTTATTTAAATTATTTATAAATGAAGCAATACACTTTGTAATAAAATACGAATAATATTTCATTTTGACAAAAAAAAATGACGTTTATGAACACAAGTATAAAACGCTTGTGATATATGGCATATGTTGGAAATAAATAAAAATTTCATACATGGGGAGTTTTTTCAAAGGTTTGATTCTAAAAGGGTAAAAAAAATGGCGAATAGACTATACTAATATTGCACTCTGTATAATATAAAATAAATGGAAACCAACACTGCTTGTACTAAATTAAAAACAAGATTTTATTGAGATTTATATTTCACGGGGCTACTTCACCTTATGTCACTGTCCAGTTTACCGAAGTCACTTCCTTCTGTCTCCTCGCTAAAACGTTCAATACTGCGAAGACATGCTTTTAAAACATCCCTTTCACAAGTGTTCAACCAAGCGTGAATCAACCGTAGCAAGAGTGTACACGGCAATGTAGCATTCCAGCAGTAGAAAAAAATAACGAACAATTTAAATTTAATTTCCATTACAAAGTCATCTGCGTTATTTCGAGAGTGGCGTCTGGCCGGGTGACGTTTTATACTTTGTTGGGTGGAAAACGCTAACTCATGTTTACTCGTGCACTTGAAAAGCGTGTGACAGCGTTCAGCAATAGCGATAGTATTTCAAGGTAAATGGTGGCGTGGAGAACCGGCAGCCTTGGTCGACCAAGTATTTAACCTCAGTGAAGTGTTTAGGAAGAGCAGGATAATTCCAGGATGTAACAGTCGTGCCGAACCCCGTCATTACTAATACATCTCACACGAGATTTTGTTTTTTTCGTTATTAGCATACTTTTCGAAAGAAATACAGACTTACGAGATCTCTCTCCTGAATGAAAGTCTGTGTGTATGCGCGTGGGCTGTGCCCCCCCCCTTCCCCTTAAAAAAAACTTTTGAATCCGTAAACTAAGTTTCGCCCATTTCAGCGCACATATAGTAATAGTTTAAGACATCTGACGACGTTTTCAACTTCGCCAAATGCTACTTATCATAATGGTGGGAATTTTTACAATTTATGTCATATCGCGGCAATTATTAAATTTTTTTAAACCAAATTTGGTATATAGACATAGCAGCATGTGAACGTCGAAATAATAAACAGATAATCTCTTTTGACTGACGTTTAAGAAGATAGCTCTACATGAAGAAACCAGACTTTTAAATTATATTTCGGATACTCCTCTACCGTTTGACACCAAATTTGACATGCAAGTAATATTATAATATACAGTGTAAAAATGTGCTATTTGAAGGGTAGGCACTTATTTCTAAACGACGTACGTATAAATATTGTATATTAATTTGCCATACATACCACACTGTTTGGCTGCCTATTAACATTTTAACTTAGTACACTATACATATTAAACCATTTACAAATTTCAACATATTATGGTATGATTACAGTATATTTACAATCCTCAAATATGTATGTACAAAGCCTCTTTTCTCCACATTTTGTATTAGTGCCACGTAAATAAAATTTGGCATTAATTTATGTCTTGGAAAACAATCAACTAATCCCCACCAAATTCAGGTAATCCACAAAAATTTGAGTAACTAAAGGGGGTTATCACACATTTTCAACATAACAAAAGCGTAAATATTTGAGTTAGCATGTCATATCTGAAAAATAATGCAACTTAATATGCTGGCAGTAGCTGTGAAGAAATCTACTATACTAATACAGACAACTTTGTCCGCCATTTGTGAAGCTACCACTACATGAGAAAATCTGGTTTTTATGCCACATATCGGGTACCAATAATCAGATTCCTGCCAACTTTCGCATACAAATAGTGCTGTAGCGTGTGTAAACTTACAGGATTAAAGTGACTCATACTTGATTTTCAAAACTACATTTCCGTAAATATTTAATATTAGTATACCCAGTCTGCCAGAACATAAGACTCAATTAATATTTGTAATTGACAGACTAGTATTGCTTACGTGCCTGGACCCATATCTAATGATATTTGTCACGGTTTCAATGCCTAGCAACAACTTAGGCTTTTAAGAACTTCACCAAAACTATTTGCTTACATGTAAAGGAAAGTAGGCTCATTAGTTATGTCGGTAACTTCTTGTGTATAAATTGCTTTACTTCTGGGAAGTATATCGTTCATCGTTAATCCATATTTATTTGTCGTAATGATGCCAGATCCTAGAACCCAAAGGAAGTTCTCGTTCTTAAATGTACACACCTTAATGACTTACGGTGCACTGGTAACTGGTTTCACTTGATATCTTGTTTGATTTCTTATGATTGACGTAAATCTAATTCCTGTTATTTCAGCCGCAGGTTTAGAGTCATCTATTCTTTTCGAAAACGCACCAACTTTCCTCTCTGGCCAAAGATCGACACAACAGTTACATGCCCACCGTTCACAATGTTTACAATGTAAATGGTACTTTGCGGCATCATCGGCGAAAACTCCAAACTACTGTGGTGTATTTTTGGTTTGCCACCGAGATGTGTCCGGTGACCGAATTTACATTTATCTGTACCATTATAACCCGAAAAATTATTACTGCCTGTAACGATTGTGGGTTATGTGAGCTTCTGACACCAGTATCCGCCCGATCATATCTGATTTCGTCAAGTTGATACCTTTGCTGCACCTGTGAAGCTCTAGAGTCTTGGGACACCTACGTCGTTTAATGTCTATGCCCGGAAATAGTGATCTTAGCTTTTACTCGCTGATGTTTTGAAAAATGATTTAATTTTCTTGGTTTACTTTATTGTGGAGTGGTTTCAGTTTAGTAAGTTAAATAAAACCTTTTAAAAATAAAACAGTTATTGTAAACATAGGTATAAATTAAGCAACAGTATTTTGTATAAAAATAGGTAAGTATTCGAATATTCGGATTTTACGAGTCATGTATTAAATCAGAGTCTTATCGAGATATTTTGAAAATAAATACAAAAAGAAATTAACACACCTCTGTTCCTAATCAACTTATATGATATCAATTAAAAGAAGTAATGTGCTTCGTTAATATTGTCCCTATCAAAGCATAATTGAAATTATTTTCCGAGCCAGGAGAATAACTGATTTTGCAGAATAGTTAAATAAATACACTGAAAAAGGAATAAATCAACTTGAGAATGTTGGTTAATCATGAGACCATTTTGAGAATGCTCAATGTAGTGCTCAATGTAGACTGACCGTTTATTTTATTATAATAAAAGAAAATTTCTTTGTTTATTATTCAATTTAATTTAAATTTTGGGAGCACTGACTTAGTCAAGAATAACATGATAGCGATTGGTTAATAATGTCAATTCTAAAAATTCCATGTAATATGGGATCTCACTTACTGAAGTTTGTGAAGGAAAGTATGTATTAGCATTTAAATTTTAGAACTAGATGTAATATTATGTTCAGTCCAAATACACATTAAATAATTCCTAACGATGGACCCAGGAAACTTCAAAGAGTGTACAGTAATCATCACATCCCCTCCACGAATAGCTGTAACTCGGTCCTTTGAAAATATTATCTTGAAAAAGGAATATCAATATACACGATAAAAAGTCTATTAGGTTTAATTTCAGCGTAAAGCTGGATTATTTAAGTTATAATAATAAAAAAATTATTGGAATTCTAGTTCTCAGGGCACAGATATTTTTTTGGTAAATAAGCTCAATTTTCATCCCGCTTTATGATACAATGCTCCTGTTTTATTTTACCATGGCTCCTCTGTCCGTCGCAAAGAGATGATAACTGGAAACAGAATTTGGAGCTTTGTGTTGACCAGAAACTTTAAACTGTTAGAACTACTGGACTGTTTATATCAGGATTTGTAGAGATTTAATTTCATTCTAGTCTCTTATAGAAAGTATTAATCTGATATACCGCGTCTTTGTAGTGCTGCACGCTGGGAGCCACTCTTTTCCACGGCTTTACCAAAGTAAGTATTGGAGTAGTATTTCGTGTTCAATTCGGTAACGTGTAGCTCTTCCAGAGCAATATCATTACTGACATAACCACTTACGTCAGTGATTTTATTCTTGTTAAAGTAAAGAATAGTTTGTCGTAGTTTATCTACATTACACTATTTATGTTTTCATATAATTTGAGCCCCTCCAGAAAAGTTTAATCATAATATTCAAGTTTACTTTATATTTTGTTGATGGTTACGTCATAATGAGATCTATTAATTTATAAAATTTAATTTAGAAAAATTTCATTACGTATTTATGATCTTATTTCATATATAAATCGAGCCCTGGATCATAATACTTAATAACAACACATTTTTGGAATATGCCTTAAATTTACTCTTAACTTCCTTTGTAGGGATATGTTTTTGCTAGCCAAAGAAGCAGAGAGTTAATCCAGTTTTATCTAAGCAACTGACGTCACGGGACGTGTTGCCAATGAGTTAATTTAATTCGTAAGACGAGCGCGTACGATTGGAATCCCCGTGTAAAGGGTTGGTACCCCCGGGGTATTTTAAGATGGTCGCACGAAAATTTTGTGCTGTTATCCCGGTGGTGATTTTCGCAGAGGTCAATGCAGCTGACCAGGTTTGAGATGTCTGCAGAGGCACATCCCAGGTCGAGGACGACATGTACAGTGTTATTTTGATCAGAACTCTGGAGATTATTATTCCTACGAGTACTGGAAGATGTCGCATCTAACTCCATCTCAAACTTCCAAGTAAGTTCGAACAAATGTATGATGCGAATTTCTATCATCCTTCGTCAATCTGATGACTACTTTTTGCTGCAATTTGAGTAAAATTAACTCTGTGAGTTGGATCTTGAAAGAATTTGCAATTTTTTTTATTTAAAATTAAAAAAATATTTTGCTTGAGAATGTTAAAAAAATTGTTTCAATATTAACATTTAATACGAACATTTTCCTTTGCTCGGAATGTTACCAGTAATCCTAGGGTTAATGTGTGCTCATGAACAGAACTAGCTACCAGCGTAAATTAATTTTATAATTCCAAACAATAAAATTTATAAATTGTTTTATCAAGATCCAGTTGCTCACGAATTTGTGTTTTGTGGCAAGAGTATCAGAGTGCAATTTTAATGATTTTAGAATAATATGTGTGACAGTATGATGTTTTAGAGCTGTATCTGACAGCAGAAGGTGAAGTTATTAAATTTTCCACTTGTCTCCCAGTGTTGTGTGAGAAATACCAACTATCACTTTTTTTACATTTTTTAAAAATGAAGTTTTGCAAGTGTTTTGTGGTTCTGTTATAGTAATTAGTATGTTTTCTCTTGGTATTCTACATCATAACTAGCTGATTTTATGTGCAAACACTTATCAGTCATATTGAAACTTATTAGGAGAAGGTAATTAGTAGTGAAAGTCTCCACTATACCGGCTATTATATTTTATTTTATTTGGCTTGAAACTCTCACGACGCAATTTAAATATTACGTGATGAGTGATGGGCAGTTTTATTTTCTCTTAGGTAGAACGTATAGCTCCTAGGAATACTGACCTTTCTAATTGATACATTGCAACAATCGTTCGTTCATTTTTGTTAACACTCAAATTCGTAAGGTCTATTTTCTGTTAATTACACACATATCTAATTACAGAAGAATGTACGTTTCTGTTGAGTTCTCAGACTAACAATAAAATATTATCAGGCTATTCAGAAATCAACCGAAAACTTACAAAGATGAAACTGTAACAAATATTTGCGTAAACAAACATATTTATTGCTACGTTAAGTCGCTGCGAGAGGCTGCAAGCTAACAGTCTGCTACGTAAATGAAAAGTCCGCATAGTTTTATCTGATTTGCTGGCACGTATACATGAATTATTTGCTTTATTGAATACACCTTATTTTGTAATTGTTGAGAAGATTGTGACGGACTGGGATTCTTCACGTTTAGGAAGCGTGACTTTGAGGTATAACCTTCTGTATAATTTTCAACGCTGATCCCTGGTTGTACGACTGCTTGACGCGAAGTAGTGTGCTGCGGGTTGCAGCCTGAATGTTATTAAAGGTTACTAGTGTCGTCCTCTTTGGATTAGCTGAGTATTTAGCGCCACTGAATATGGGTTGTGTTATAGAGAGCGCAGTAAGTGTAAAGAGGTCGCCTAGATCGTGTAGGGGGCGCCTTGATTGAAAAGAGGACGCTGGAGGAATGGTCTCAGAAGGGGGTAATGAAGTAGAAGTGAGTTTCACCCGGTATAAATAGGGGTTATGGGGCATTACTCGGGGAGGCGTCACCAGCCGGCGAGCTGGTTTACTCGAGGGTGAGTTCCATAAAGACGGGGAGACTGCTACATAGCTGCTGAAGATAAGTATAAAAGCTACAAGGCATCAGTGTTAGCGAGGACTTAGAAAATTTCTCAATCATGCATCGAGGTACCTGAATTAGCGAGGATTTAGAAATAATTCTATCTGAAAATGGATTTAGTCTGAAAATAATGAAGTTATGTAATTCAATTTTTCGTGCTAGGAATGATTAAATACTTAGATTATTTTCGACTGTTCCGGGGTGGGGACTTTGTAGAATTTGGTGTTCTGCTCAAGAGTTGGACTTTGAGATTACACGAGCTCTGTGGTCATTTCTGGGACTTAGTTGATGCTCTCCACAGTTTAGAGTGGATATGTGTTTTTTTGGGTGAGTGCAGTTCGTTGGGATTTAGTTTCTTCGCGATTGCCGATGAATGTAACAGAGTTAAAGGGGAGACTTGTCTTTTAATAATGACAGAGATGTACATATAAGCATGAGGAGTGAGTGAAGAGATTTGGACGGCTCTTAACATCGAGGTCTTGAGAGCCGATAAGCATTAGGAGAGTCGGCGTGAACTGTAGTTTTTATTCTTGGAAAATTTTGGTGTGATGGCGCCTAGTAGATGCTGCGTGGGGCTCCTGGAGAAATGATCAAGTGGTAAGCGAGGGTTTTGGCTGTGAATGAAGTAGGATTTGCAAACTGGGAGTCTCGTGTGTGTAGAAGGCCGGGCTCTTCGTCGGTTTAGGTCGGAATAAGTGTGTGTGCCTCCGATTTCGGTGTGTTCGTGGCACGTGTGTAATTGTGTGTGGCAATAAAACTGAGACGATTGGGAACGCCGGTAAAGGATCGGGACTCGGTTTTGTGTGGCTGTGGTACTGTTGGAGTTTGGTTCATTCGACGGGAACTGTGTCGCGTAGTACTGGATGCGAAGGAGTTATACTTGTGCTAGGGCATGAGCTGTGTGGTGTGTGTGATTTTTTTAATGTGTACAAATGAGTGTGGGAGAGCAATACAGTCGCTGCCTGGAGCGAAGTTAGGTGGGGACAATAGCCTGGGCTTAACCTCACCATTGGATTGTATAAGAGTGTTGGTGTTGAAAGATACTGTGGGTGCAATACCGTCACATTTCGTGTTATGGTGGGGAGAATATTCCTGGGCACCTACAATGGAATGGGGCGAGTGTCTTGATGATCCAGAGACTGGAGCGGAAATGGTGGGAAGATGATCCTTGGGTTCTGGATATTGGTTCTGGATCTGAAATGGGATGAATGTGTATGTGTGTGAGAGAGAGTGTGAAAAGGGGGGGGGGGGGGAGTTTGTAGATGTTAGGTAGATGTGTGCAAACAAGTTTCTCCTAAGACCATTGTTCTGGTTTGAACGTCTCTTGGGTATTTTAAAATATAAAAAAAAACAATAAAGATGTAAAATGGCTAAAATGTGGGAAAACCTGTACATGGTTGTAATATTTTGTGATTGTAAAGTGCCAAAATGCTGAGCGGTTTTTAAAAGGTCGTTTTTAATGTGATAGGTGTCACTAAATGAGATATGAGGTTTGAGTAGTAGGGTTATGGGCGAGTTGGCGCAGGAGACAAGAGCCGGATCTGGATTCAAACAGCCATGTTGGATTCCGGACTTCCTGCTATGTCATTCCGGTCACGCATCCGCGATCTTTGATTCCGCCATGTACGCCGCAATTTTTGTAGCCAGTACGCCACCATCTTGGACTCCCATCTTTGTAACCAGTATGTTGCCCTCTTGTTACTCATATACGTTCGGCTGCCATATTGGTAATCAGTGTGTCATTTTTAATGCACTTGCATTCCAAGGGTTTTCTCCGAGTGCTCGCACTTTTTCTATTTTGCCTTCTTTCTTTTTTCATTCCTTTTCTTCCTTTACTTCTCTCTTCTTCTTTACATTCTCTCTCCTTCTTTCCATTCTCTCCCATTCATTCATCATTTGTTTACATCGTTTGTTACTGGAGACCGTCATCTTTATTACTCGAGGCCACTATCTTTGTTAACATTCACATGTAGACCGCCACATTTGTTTACATTTATCATTTACTTTTACCTTTGTTCAATGCCATCTCGGTCATTTGTTTCCCACATTAGTTTTGACATTGGCCACTAGGAGCGCCGCCATACGGTTTCTGATTTTAGCCACTAGGAGCGCTAGTGTCGCCCTCGTTTGATTAGTCAATCTCGCCTCTGTCGCCAGAGCTCCACTGCCATATTGATTCTGGAATTGACCTCTAGGGGTACCACTTTTTTAGAACTCAAAATACCATTTGGAATAGTGAGGTATCAAACTGCCAGACCTTGGGTCAACAGACATATGCCTTAGACCACTTGGCTATCGCGACAAGTGCTGGGACAAGAGTTTATAAGTAGTATATAGCTTGGAGATGAATAAAGAATATATTTCCTCTCATTAAAGATATTACAGCATGCCCTCCTCGGGTCTGCGCTCTCGTGCTTGTTTCCATTCCCGTGCACGCAGCAAATCGATCAGGGGCAAATCATCTTCATTGCTAGAGATACAACCTTCCAATTCGGGCAATTCCGGGCATCTTATTCGTTTATGTCTCGGAGTCGATCCTTGTACCTTGATATAAGATTTGATATCTGGCCGAGGCAAAGCTTCCTCCTGGTATTGTCTACCAAGTTCGTCGAGACGGCTGGTTATCAGCTTGTAAGCCTCTTCCCTTCGATTCTCGAGAGCCAGTTTGTAATTATTCTAGAGTAGATATTTCGCGCGATCATCTTCGATGGCTTGCTGCAGCTCAGTCATCAGTTTGGTTCGGTCCATCATCATTCAAATAATGGAATAAGCACACAACTACACAGATATATATACATATATATTCACTCTCGATTTGCGAAAAGTAAATTTTCGACCCTTTCCAGTCGGTCAATACTCACATCCAGCACCTTCTTGCTATGCCTCGCAACATCGGTTTTGGCAGTCAGTTTGAATGTTAACATATTTTGAAGAGTCTTCAGTTCTTATTATATCTGTGCATTCATCACATTGAGCAGGTCTATTATACGTGCCTCCATGTCTCCATATGTGCTGGTCGATAGCCACCATATCTTTTACCACTTAATTTTTCACGCTCACAATCTTTTGCCCAAGAAGCGACTGACCCCTGCGAACATCGGCGAGGGGAGCTTTCGTTAACACATATCCATCATCATCACCATCATCGGAGCGTAGGCCATATCCGAACTTGGAAATTGTATTATTACTCATGTCAGCATCTTACTATAAGCTAACAAAGTCACACTTGCCATTATATAGAGGCCAATCTTTTACTATCACTAAAAATCAATACTTCTCTTTTCAGCACAAGGCACACCTATCCTTAAACTCTGCAAACATCATGTCCGTATTGACATGGTCGTCATATGCATGCCGCAAGTTCATATTATCCATGCGAAAGTGTACCAACACATTATCATTATCACGAAGCAGTTGTTTAGGTATGTACGAATAAATATGTCCGAGGTACACATAGTCAGCATATGGATGTTGTCCCATGCTAAAGTACTCTTGAATACAAGTTCGTTTCTCGCAGTCAAGGTCATCAAAGACAAATGTGGAGATTTTGTTAGTGCTTCACTCGGCAACACGATGGCTTCGTTATAGTTGCATGGGAAATAACCCAGGCCTTCCACGGCCTGCAGTATTAGTGCAAATTGTTTATATTGCGAGTGCTGGAGTGATTTGGAGTACAGGTACACATTCTCAAACCAAAGACCATTCGGTTCTTCCAGCAGTCTCAGTAGGATGCCTGTATTGCCGCAACCCGATGGTCCTGCTATGATGAAGTGCACATCATTCGGAAATAGGCTTCCATGTCGCGATTTGTGGGAGGTAGCTTCATCTTCACCATGAATGTGTATGGGTAGGGCAACATCTCGCTTGACAATCTTTATGTTACCACTACAATCTTCTGGAGTATGCCGAGGCGGAGGCAGAGCATGCAGTGTTAACTGCAGAGCTGATTGCGGGGACGAAGTTGATTGTGGAGCATGTGGAGGTGGAGCCGATTGTATTTGCAGAGAACCAGTGCTACAAGTTTTAGCATGTCTCTTCAAAATATCACTCTGAGAAAACTGCCTCTGGCAGATCTTGCACTGAAATGTCAGACTCGACATTATCATTCTGCAGGTCATTATTTCATGTCGTTGTAAATTTCGCAAAGCTGTGAATGCTTTACCACAGAAGCAGCACAGCAGATGCACCTTTGGCATTTTACGTCTGTACTGAAACAAAAAAGTATAAAAGGGTGGTATTTATAAGTTTCAGTTCAGTCTTATTCAATGCATAGTAAGGTAAAGATGTCGAAATCCGGTCGTGGTATCATCGATACACTGATCAACAGTACCGTTCGAGCTACAAATTCCTAGATACAGGTTCTGTGGGCCAGGAACCAAGCTAGCCAAAAGGTTGGTACGAGGCGATACGGGCATCGACGCACTGGACGAGGCGTGCAAGTGGCACAATATCTCTTATTATCAGTACAAGGATCTGCAATTCAGGCATCAGGCAGACAAAATACTTGAACAGAAGGCCTACGAGATAAGAAAATAGCCAGATACGACTCTGTGGAAAAAAAATAGCTGTGTGGGGTGTATCCAACGTGATGAAAGCCAAGGTGAAGATGGGCATGGGAGCGAAGAAAGCAAGATGAAGTTCCAAGCGGAGAGGGAAGAAAACTAAGGGAGTATCCCTTCCCAACTTGATATCTACAATCGGCACTCTGGGTGGTATCGTTGGGGCCATAACGAATATTTTTAGTGCGGTGAAATGAGCCTCTAACGAACGTAAGCAATTGGACGAAAACCATCGCCTCAACCGTAAAATAGAATATATCGCCATAGGTCAAAAAAGGTCGAGGACTTTACATATGACGACCCTACCGAGAAGGAGGTGCGAGAAAGGAAAAGAGTCGCAGCAGGAGATGGCGCTAATGAAATATCTACTGTAACAGTCGCTCACAAACATGGATTTAGAACTGTTTGCACAAAAATTGAAGATTACTTATTTTAGAGAAGTGTTCGTGCGAGATGCTTTGCGTGCAAAACCAAAATGTAATGAGTGTGCCATAATTAATCTGGACATGGCAGCCGCGCCTATAACACACTGGGTAGCGTATGTAAAAAAAAAAGGTAAATATGCAAACTATTATGACAGTTTTGGGAATTTTCATCCTCCAACCGAACTGGGATTTTACCTGAAAAACTGCAAACTGACATACAATTATGAAACGGAGCCGCTGCCTAAAACATAGAACTGTGGACATTTGTGTCTTCGCTTTCTAGCACAGTGGAATAAAACGAAAGTGTAGACGAATAATTATTCGTTAATCGTTTACATAAAGGTGTTTGTACCTATATTATCCAGTCAGTATGTCGGTGTCCATCATTATCAGTGGTAAGACTGGAGCTGGAAGGGGAGGGGGTCGTCGGACTTAGGGATTTTGAGACTTACAACTCCATATCCAACATAGAAGAAAACGTGAACTCCGCATTCTGGTATGTAGTGGCAGATGATGAGAAGGAAATAAGCATTCCCTCTGGTGCGTACGAACTAAATGACATCGCTAATTCCATCAAGAAATTCATGCCATCGGATGTGAGTTTCGAACTACGTGGTAACCCAAACATACTGAAGGCAGAAATATTTTGCAGTACAGATATCGATTTCAGCAAACCGGATACCATTTGACCAATGCTGGGGTTTGAGATGCGAATCTACGAAGCTTAGAAAATGCACGAATCATCGCTGCCAGTGTACATATTTCCAGTGAACGTGATATGCATAAACTGTAATTTGGAGAGCGGCTGGTATGTCAATGGTAAAACAAGCAATACACTGCACGAGTTCGCGCCGATGGCCCCACCATGTTATAAACTGGCATGGAAGACGACAATGTACTGAATGTGACCCAGCAGGCAGAATTCGACAACAGTATCGACAAGTAAGAGCTGCATTGCTACCAGCCATATCTGACTGGTCCCTATGCCCTCGTCTTGGGGTTCGAATCCCGATACAGCATCAAGATATCTACACTCTGCCTTCACAGTCATTCTTGCACATCCGAGGTACGCTCACAAAAGAGGACGAGACCCACCTCACCACGACAGTGTTCGTTCGCAAAGGTATACTTCACCTCATAGACCGAGTAATGTATGAAATGAAAGGTGTTACTATTGACGAAACGTGGGATTTGGGCATAACCACCACCATAACAAACTTCCTCTCGCTCATGCCTAACAATTTACACACTATAAATATGGCAGGCTAGGGTATAGAAGATGGCTACAAAGTTCCCATCTTTTCAGAAGTAAAGTTCGAGGTGAGTGTGCCACTATCGACACTACTTGGTTTCGCCGAGGATTATAGGAATATAATAATAGGACCCAAGCAAGAACTGGTGATAATTTTAGCCACCTCACATCTCGACACAGTGTTGGGAGCTGGAGAAAAGTTTCACGATTGCAAACCTATATTTTTCTGGCATTCTTACACTTAGACTTACAGTTGTCTTCCATAACTACTCCGAGAATAATAAAATCAGCAGACATCTAACAATACAAGAAGGTGTTAGTTATTCTTTGTATCTTGTGCAAAAAATAATCTGGGTCTCCGTCCTGTCGAAGCCAATTCGCACCACGTAATTCAACTTCTGCATGCTCAGCAGTTCTGTGCTCGAATGTGGCTCGAACAAGGCTAACATGAACAATTACTTTTCTTGAAAAAAAAAAAAAAACACAAACAAACCAATTTTGCTAGTGTTTGAGACATGGGATATTAGTAGGATACTTATAAAAATATTGATTTCCATTAATACAAACACCATAGTAAAATCAATTAAGCTAACACCACAGCATACTGTATATCACGTTTCATCCAACTAATAATGAACGTCAAATAGAACAGTTTGTGTTCAAATCTTCGTACGGATAGCTTTCACTATTCGAAAATATATTTACGTTCTGGACTTTGCAGTGGTCGAAGGTTGATTTGTCTGCCGAGATGTTGTGTTGCTTATTTTTTTGAAATGCCAGTACGATGTAACATGGTTTTTCCATGCTTAAAAAAATCTTTACAACCTAGTGGCTCCTTGTGGCAGATAACAGAACCGGACACGTAACCAAACTCCAACTCCTGAAGGTTATGTCGATGATTTTTTCTTTCTTGATGTAGTTAAGTAACATCACGCATTCGCGGGTGCTCGGAGTCACATGGGGAACGAACCAATTCATTTTGGTCAGGGTTGCAACAACAGGCTGCGGATTTTCTTATTATTAATGGTTTATCCCAAATTGAACTGAAAAACCTCGAGATAAGTGGGTTTTGTGTTTTATGCATGGTATGTTTCAGGCAGAATTTTATGGTTTGAAAATGTAAAGGGTATAATTTTTTATTTTTTACACGTAAATCTTACTCGTCCGCGAATATTACATGCACAGAAACCTTGCTGAAGTTCTACTTCCAGGATATTCCTCCACCTAGTGCAAACAAAGCTTAGAAAAATTACACAAAATTTTTATTCATGCAAGCACAGAGCAGCTCCAGACACCGCGATGACTTAATTGCCGGATATAGCAATGATGTCACCTCCCTGCTGTCACGCTCGCATTGTGTCAGTGCGATACTATGTTGCCTTCGCGATGCTAAAGCACATACGCTATGCCTCCGGGTCGGGCTCTCATGCACTCTCAGCACATCGCCTGTCCTTGGCAGTGACGCATCTGCTGAAGCATGCCATGACGCCTGCCTTCACGTCAGGCTCCTACACATTGTGAGCACATCGGATTTCTTCAGCAGTGACGTAACTACTGAAGCATGCCTTGGTTCTCACGGCGATGCTAAGGACTGTTTATACGAACTAAGGCTTGACGACAGCCTACACAGCACGAAATTTTCCCATGGTGGCCCTACTCCTAAGGTACTATTCCCCTTCTATCACTCGGCACTGCCCCACCACTCGGCTAGATACGTCGTCAAATCTCTCACTCTGATATCAACGCTTGCCATCTGTATATCTGAGTACCCTTCTGCTTAGTCGCCATTTTGCATCTAGAGACTTATAGTTGTATCAAGTCAAGTTTTTTAGTACTCTAAGATTTAGGTTTTTAGTTAGTATATCTAGATTTCTAGGCTAGTTAGTAGTTCTCGCTTTCTAGGTTGGTTAGTAATTCAAGAGTTTTAGGTTTTTAGTTAGTACTTCAAGAGTTTTAGGTCTTTAGTTAGTACTTATTGAGTTTCAGGTTACGTTTTTAGATCAATATTTCTAGGCTGGTTAGTACTTCAAGAGTTTTAGATTTTTATTTAGTACATCAAGATTCTAGGCTAGTTAGTACATCTAGATTTTAGGTTTTCAGTACATCAAGAGTTAGTTAAGTTTTTCTTAGTACATAACAACAGAGGCAAGCCAGTGCAAGTTTTGCCGCATGGCTTTTTCTATGATGAATAACATGCTAAGGCATGAGAGGAGCTGCAGCCTAAACCCACATCAGGGAGTGCAGCAGATGTGTGAAAAGTGCGGTAAAATGATTGCCCGCAGAGATGAACTGCTAAAGCATCTTCTTATCTGGAATGGTACCATCAGGAAAGCGACGACCACCAGCTGCAAGTTTTGCTACAGGCAATTTTATTAACTGAGCAATGTGAGGCGCCATGAAGCAGTATGTGAGATCCGTACTGAACGAGGCCTAATAAAGCTTAACAACTTCAGTGCCCAGTTTGCCCACCGTGAAAACCTGTCAATGCACCTGAATGTCTGCAAGGGGAAATTAGCACAGCCAGTCCAGAAGAAGAGATGTGTGCAGCCAATAGATAGTGCTCTACCATCCTGCTCGAGAACATCTACTTGACCAAAAATCGTCGCTGGAGCTGGCGCAGTAAGTAGCCATGGTTTCGTCGAGGCAGAGACTGCATTCCTTGGAAATTTAAAAACTTATGTAGCAGAGAATGATGGTGATACTGGATATATATGTGACTAATTGGTAGGTATTCACGAGAACATTGTTGGTCAGTTAACAGAAGAATCAGTAAACCAAAATGCAGTTAAGTTTAACATCGTGCTGGAGTGGACTTACGGGAAGTCAGAGCTGCATGAAGACCAGACAGATGCAAGAGCTTTTAAGACGAAAAATGTACCAGTCTGCAACACTGATGATATGGGGCATGCTGTGTCAACCGGTATTGAGAAGCTCTGTATTGAAGAAAGAGAGTATGCTGAGAAAGGATCTGGATGGACGCTCATCTCTTTCAACCTGCTCCAACTCCGAATCAACAAACTGGATCCCCTAAGATCATCGTCATGGATAGATTTGCCAGCTTCCACCAAGGCTAAGAAAGTGACAATCAACTCAAAAAAATGAAGACCACGTGTGTTTTAAATGGACTGCACTGGCCAAGTTCGTGGAAGGCACTGACCTGCAATGTGTAGACAAGATATACAGCAATGTTGAAGACAGGTACAATATTTCCGGCATCACATTTCCAACACCAGCACATCAGATCATATTGTTGGAGAAGAAGAACCTAGGAACATCTGTCAATATTTACTCCATTGACGGAAATGAAAACATTTTTCCTCTCCAAGTGACCAGTGAAGAAAAGGACGATCATATAGACTTGCTGCATTTGTCAGAGGAAGAGACATCCCATTACTGCTACATTTCCAATTTGTCCAAACTGGTACAATCCCAGAAGACAGCTCACAATGGCACAGTGCATATATGCAAGAGATGCTTGATGCATTTCGGTGACCATTCACGAGTTTCTGGGCTCAGTGATGAACAGTCTCTGGCTGAACGCAAGAAATTTTGCTCTGGAATTGTACCACTTTGAGCTGAAATGCTACAACCTGAAAAGGATGGGAGGCCTCCAGTGCTATGCTTCAGAAATATTCAGCACTAATACAAATTACCGATTGTTATCTAATCAGACTTCGAAGCAATTTTGGTACCGATTCAGATCTGTCAATCTGATCCTGAGAAGGCTTTCACGATGGTATACCAGAAGCATGAAGCTTACAGATTCTGTATTGTCGTGCATGTAGACAATAGCATCATTCCTGCAACACTGACGTCGGAATTGCCACAAAAACCTATCATCTACACAGGTATGGATGCACCTAGAATTTTATTGAGAAAATTGTTGAAATTGGCGAGAAAGTGAATAAGATCTACGAGACTTCACTGAAGATGATACCACTAACTCCAGCACAAAATGCATTGTATCTCCAGGCATCAAGATGCTGCCACTGCAGAGGAAGCTTCGGCAAACGTAACACGAAGGTATGGGACCACTGCCATTTTAGCGGCAAGTATATTGGAGCAGCCTGTAACAACTGTTTCTGGTATTATTTCATAATCTGGAATACGATGAAAATTTCATCTTCAGAGAACTGGCATTTGACAACAAGGACATCACCATCATACCACATAATGAAGAGAAAATTATAACTTTTGGAAAATCGCTTGGAGAGAAGTTCAGCATTTAATTTATCGACAGTTTCCGTTTCGTGGCCAACAGTCTGTCAACCCTAGCAGGTAACCTGCCAGTAAACAAGTTCAACAGTACATCTAAATTCTTCAGTTCCAATGAGCTGGCTCTAGTAAGAAGGGAGTCTTCCTCCATGATTATATCGACAGCTTCGAGAGACTCGACGAGACAGAGCTACCACCGAAGGAGGAGTTTTATAATAGGCTGAAATATGCGGACATAAATGATTCTGAGTACGCTCATGCACAGTAAGTGTGGGACTAATTTGACCGCCGAACATTGAAGAATTATTCAGATATTTACATGAAAACAGATGTACTACCACTCGCCGATGTATTTAAAAACTTCCGCGACCTCTGCCTAGACACATATGGAATGGACTGTGTTCACTACATAAGTTTACCTGGCTATGCATTTCATGCCATGCTGAAGATGACTGCCGTGAAACTCAAACTTTTGACCAATTATGACATGTACATGTTTCTCGAGAATGGCATAAGAGTTGGTGTGTCTCATTGTGTGAAGAGGCACTGTGTTGCGAACAATATGTATGATGAGAGCTATGTCCCTTATGAGCTGGCGAAATACCTTATGTACATGGATGCTAACAATTTGTACGACTGGGCGATGAGTTTGTCTCTACCTATAAGGCATTTCAAGTGGGCCAGTACCGACCTTGACACGTGCCTGACAATTCTCCTTTGGGCTACATTATCGAGTGTAATGTAAGTTACCTGCCTGAACTGCACAGTGAACATAAAGACTTTCCATTTTTGGCAGTTAATGAATATCCACCAGAATCTAAGCAGAAGAAGCTGATTACTACACTGATGAGCAAAACAAATTATATAGTTCGCTATGTCACACTCAAACAAGCAATCACCCATGGACTGAAAATCGAGAAGATTCACAATGTGCTAGAGTTCGAGCAGTGTGCCTGGCTACAGCCATGCATTCGGTTGAATTCTGCAAGACTTGCAGCAGCAGCAAACGATTTTGAAAAAGAATTTTTCAAGCTGGCAAACAATGCAGTCTTCGGCAAGCTCATGGAAAACAAACATAATAGACAGAGAATGAGCCTCGTCTGCAATGAGAAGCGACTCAAGAAACTTGTCGCAAAACCGGTCTTCAAAGACAGAATAATTTATTCTGAGAATCTGTCACTCGTCAAGCTAGAGCATGAGGCTACTCTGTTCGACAAACCTATTTATGCTGGCATGACAGTACTGGATTTGTCAAAGGTACTCATGTATCATTTTCATTACGATATAATGAAGGCAAGGTATGGTGATAACCAGCAGTTGATCTACATGGACACCGACTTTTACTATGACATGTCTTCTGATCCAGCTTTCCTAGACGAATTTGAGACCAGTGGCTATACCACAAACCATTCTTGCTACTCGCTCAAAAACAAAAAAGTCATCGGCAAGGTAAAGGACAAGTAATGGTGTACCTATGGCAGAGTTCGTATGCCTGCGTGTAAAGTTGTATGCCTACGAATGTGCAGGCAACATTTACAAGAAGGCTAAAGGAATTCAGAAATACGTTATTAGGAAGAAGATTACTTTCGAAGACTATATCCATGTTCTAAACAGAGAGAAGGCGTTACGAGTTATTATACATGGCATAAGGTCACACAAAAAGGAATTGTATTCAGAATGCTGTAATAAATCGACACTGGTGTGGATGGACGACAAACATCACGTATGTATGGATGGAGAGAATACATTGCCACATGGTTACAATAGCTAAAAATTTAATTTGTGGCGAGATCTCACCTTGTTGTGGTAGGGCTTATTATCCAATTATCCAGGCAACTATTCCAGAGAAGTATACTTCGGTAGCTTGCTGGGGGGGGGGGGGGTAAAAGGAGAGAGGAAACAAACAATTTACATACAAGTGAATATTACTGGCTAGCTGCACAGAGAGCAGAGAGCACTGATCATGTAAACAATTTGTATATCTGGCTGGGGGCATAGTGCCTACTCTTTATTTGTGTTAGCATTCCCTACATTTTACATTTATTTAAAAACACAATGCTGACTTCAAGACATTTTTTCAACATTGTATGCGAGATTTTATCAGCATTGTAACACTGCCTTCATTACATCATTTTAGTGTTGCCAGTCCCAAGCACGGATAAAATGGGGAGGGCGACATGTGACTCATGCATTTCCTAATCAATATGCAAGACTGTAAAAAATGTTTATATATGTTTGTATAAATAAATAAGTTATTTTTATTTAAAAAATAAATATTTATTTTATATAATCCAGTCATAAAATTTCCTTAAAATTACATTAGATGCAACAGTCATTTATACACGATGGAGAAGATACTACCGACGAGGAGGGACACGCACAAGCCTAAAGCCAAGATCGGTGACCTGATGCACATCTCCAAACAGTGTGGCATCTTCCACAAAGGTTCCCGTCACAATTGGTCGTCAGAATTGTACAAGGTAGTTCGAATACGACATTGGTATTCGCGCATGTATTACCTGGAGGATCTACGAGGCGAGCCCATCGTCGGAGGCTTTTACGCAGAGGAGATCCAGCCTACGAAGTTCCCAGACGTGTATTTAGTGGAAAATGTGCTGAAATGACATAATGGACGTGTGTACATGAGGTGGCTCGGACACTCGAAGTATGATGATGACTCTTGGGTCAACGAGAAAGACATTCTGAAGTAGGACTTAGCAATGTTTCTTTAAAGTGGTGATATGTACATTGATTTTTTTTTAAATAAAAAATGTGTTTTTATTTTACTTTGCATTCAATTTATTCTTCCCTGTCCTTATATGCCATATTGGATTGAAGATAGCTAGCTCCGTGAGGTTGCAGGCTTGTACTTGCTCGTGAAGTTTGCTGATTCATTCTCTTTATTTACCTGATACCGTGCAGGTGCAGACCTGATGCCATGCCCGTGCAATTGCAGGCCTGTTAACACAGCTATTCCCATGCACATGGTCATCCGACACCATCCAGGTGTGAAAACGACTTGTAAGCACGTACAGACTCCTATTACCAAACACCAAGGGAGGGGGGGGGGAGCAGAAATGCTATGTGCTGACTAAGGCAATCCGACACCAGCCAGGAGTGAAAACGACTTGTAAGTACGTACAGGCTCCAATTATCAGACACCAAGGGGGAGCAGAAATTCTATGTTCTGACTATGGCTATCTGACACAGTCCAGGTGCGAAAACGGCCAGGAAGCACGTACAAACTCCCGTTATCATGCAGGTACAGATTTCCTCTTTACATTTACAAGGTAAGCTGCTTCTCGGATAATATGTAGGGGGGTAAAAGGCATGGCGATTTTTAATCAGTACCATTCAATATAGTTGTTAAGTAAGACTGAAAGGAGGGGAGGTGAAGAAGGGTCTGGCAATGACTAGAGTGTAGTGGTTAGGTTAAGTGATTGTCGAGAGAAATAAAAAAAACATATTCACAGTTACCAGATGATTGGTTTAGGTTGTCTTAGGTTAGTCGAAGTTAGGTTAGACAAAGTTAGGTTACGTTGAGGGGATAATGAACAGTCTTTATGGGATGGTGTGTTGGAAAAAAATTATTATATGTTAATAAAAATAGAAAAAGTGTGAATAAACAACGTTCATAATATGAAATACTTGGCATATATTTACTAAAGCAGTTTTTATATACGCTTATAAAAATCCAATATGTCACTTGTCATAGTCACGTGATAATCAGATGACATATTCTTATCTGCCTGAAAAAGATGCATCTGTAGATACATCACTCAATACATTTTAAAGTTTAATAAAAAATATTATATACAAAATAAAATACTTAAAAATTATATCAGTTAAATATAAATAGTATATATATATATATATAAGTGAAACCAAAATATTAAAGCATACCATTAAAAATAATATAGGAAAAAAGAAATACTTGAAAATTATATAAGATGCTTAAAAATTATATATGAAATAAAAAATTTATAATATAAAATATATATTTAAAAATTATATAATATACTTAGAAATTATAAAAGAAATAAGAATTATACAATAAAAAAATACACTTATAAAATTATTTATTTTTATACAAATATAAAAATTATTGATATGTAAATAAAAAAACACTAAAAATTACATAAGAACAAAATGCAATATCTTTAATGAGAGGCAAGACATTATTTATTCATACTACTTATAAGCTCTTGTCCGAGCACATGTCGCGATAGCCGAGTGGTCTAAGGCATAACTCTGTTGACCCAAGGTCTGGCAGCTCGATCCCACGATATTCCAAATCAATCTAGAGCGCCCCTAACGGCCAATTCCAGAACCAATATTAGGGTAGTGTAGCTCAGGTAACAGATTCGAAACCGACTAATCTAACGAGAGTGGTACTAGCGTTCCTAGTGGCTAAAGCCAGAACTAATATGGCGGCTCTCCTATTGGGCAATGTCAGAACTAATGTGGGAAACAAATGCCAAACGAAAAAACCACGATGGCGTCGAACGACGGGGAGACATAAATGACAAAAGTAAACAGATATGGCAGCCTCCATGCAAATGTAAATAAATATGGTGACCTCCAGTAACAGCTGGTGAAAACAAATGACGAATGAATGGGAGAGTAAGGAAAGAAGAAAGAAAAATAAAGAAAGAATGCAAAAGAAAAAGAAGTGGGAGCACTCGGAGAAAATCCTCAGAATGCAAGTGCATTAAAAAATGACATACTAGCTACCAACATGGCAGTCGAACGAAGTGAGTAACAAATTGACGGTGTACTGGCTACAAAGATGTCAGTCCAAGATGGCGGAGTGCTGACTACAAAAATGGCGGCGTACTAGCAACATGGTGGAATCAAATATTGCGGACACGTGACCGGAATGACAGAGCGGGAAGTCCGGAATCCAGCATGGCCTTTTGGATCTGGATCCGGCTCCAGGCTTCTGCGCCAACTCGCCCATGGCCCTACTACTTGTTTGTGATAGTTTATCTTAATTGTGAGGAAGTGTTTTCTGCTTTTAAAATGTTTTAAAATTTTGCATTCTTAGAGGGTTTTTGTTTGTTTTAAGGTGCCGATGTAAAGTGGCATTGTGTATCAGGATGGAGAATGTAAATTTTGGAGGAATTTACTGCCAGGATCCTGGGCATTTAAGTTGATAGTGAGGAGAAGTACCTGGGAAAAACTGTAAAAACCATTTAAAAGGATCAGTACGACAAAGATTGTACATGTTTAAGTGTGTAGAGTGTTTTTTGGAGTGTGTAAACCTTTTATAGTGTATTTTAAAAAGAAGTTTAAGGAAGCGATATTTTGATGTGTATTCTGAAAAGGCGTTTAAGAGAATAATGATTTGGTACCTATTTGAAACTGTAATCAAAGAAGTGATAGATGCAATCATGTATGTACAATTTTTTTTATAGAAAGATTTCTTCTGTGTGTGAGTTTCGAAAATTGTAAGAGGAATTTTGAAAGTATTAATTTAAAAAATGCTAAAGAGAGACTAGTGGTCTGATTTTGTGTCGCTGTTGTACCACTCTTTCCCTAACTGTGGACAGAAGTAATTGCAGACTGTTTAAACAAAACAAAACTTGCGCGCTGCTGTTTTTGAAAGGTGTTTAATGTGTGACCCATCATTGTCCTGATCCCATTAAAAGTGAAAGGAGTGAAGGAGGGTTGGGCGGAAGTTGTGTGGTGGAACCAGCTTCAACATTTTGAATACAGAAGTTTTCTCTATGTTTGCAAAGATGGTATGTGTTCCCGCGGGAAATCTGCGCCAAAAGTAAATAAACTGATGATACAGCATAATTGTGAAATAGTTTACATGGTTTTAAAGAGCATGATATGGTGTATTACTGTCACTCAAAGATTTTTTGATGTAACGGCAGTTAACATGGAAATGCATATTGCGTATTTGTTTTGTATTACGGAGTCTTGACGTGTGCCATTAAATACAAATACGTAGAACGCAGAAGATTAATAATTACAGGCTTCTTGCGGTTAAGAACTTTCGAAAGCCCTGCTCAATTTGTACTTGAAGCAGCACATGGAGTTCTGCCCTCATAGCTCAGGGGTAGAGTGGCTGACCTGTAGTCGGAGGGACGCGGGTTCGCGCCCCGGGGCCTCTGACACGGCAGATTTTCAGTTCGCTTGTCGTACAGGGAATTTGTTAGCAAGCCGGTCTCACTAAAGCTTCGTCAAATGAAGGTGAATTTTGAAGGGGGGAGGAAGAAATTTTGCACAGTGGCTAGAGTCCTCGCCTTCCACCGAGGCGATCCCCAGATTTTCGCACGTGGGAATTGTGCCTGACGGTGCCTCTGATCAGCGGGTTTTCTCGGGGATCTCACGCTTCCTTCTGCCTTTGCATATCATATCTACCTCGCTTCACCCTCACCGACTCTCAAGACCTTGGTGTTATGAGAAGCCCAACTCTCTCCGCTCGTTTTGTACTTCTAGGCGTAGAGCAAGCAACGTTTTGAAAAATCTATAAACTCGAGTACATAACTGTCAGGGCAATAGTTAAAGCACTCTGTAAATCCTAAAAAGAAGCCATATTGAGATTATTCCTTATTAACGTAATCGTTTTACTTCAAGTAATATAATAATACATACAACAGCTTTTCGTGTTTCGTCACCAACGTTACTTGGAGTGTTTTAGAGCAGCGTTCACTTCTAAATATGTACAGTTGGGAGGAGTGACTTTAAAAAATTGTTTGTTTTGAAAACTGGTTAGGTAACCCTGAACAACCAGTTAAAATTTCAGATTGCATTTTATCTATTCTGAATGTACGAAAAGCTAATCTAGGCGAGATACCAAATTTAATAATTCACTTATGTTCTCTTCTACAATAAATCTGGGGTGTCACTGGCTTGGTTAAAAAAAAATCATAATATATTTTAATGACCTTCATGGAGGAGTCAACTAAGATTATCGTTACTCTCAAGTCAAACAATATCAAATTACCAATATTAAATGTTAGTTCTTTGACAATTTAGCTCCGTACTACCTTGAATAGTGTTAAGAATTTTCTTTTACGAGGCATTAGTTGAATCTTGGCGAAATTTTATATCTAACATTTAGCAGGCCGTTTAATTCTATTCAAAAATCCTCTTCATCCCGCTACCGTAACTTACGAGCATTCAGTGGTTTGCTACATTTTAAAATATGTTTGAATAGTAGAATATCACATAATTACGATATTTGTCATACGAAAAATAATATTTCCTGTCGAAAGTATAAATTACATAAATAAATAACAAGTCGGCTTACGTGACTATATAAAAATGAGACATTCTTAGGGCTACGCGCTTTTTTGCCAGTCCACGCCGTCTCTAATTGATAAATATCACGCTCAGGCGGAAGCGAAGATGGAGTCGAGAGGTTGCGCGCTTGCCGCCAAGGCAATATGTGTATATATTTACATTTATTCTGGTTGGTCTATTGTTACCATATACTTAAATGAGATAGACTGATTTTCTTCCTCTCCGCGTGTCGCGATTTACATACAGAAATGTCAAAATCAAAAGAAGTCGGATAAGTGACGTCTATATTTACTTTTTCGTTTACAACAGACTAGTGGTTTAATTTTAAAAAATCCTTACCGTAATTTAAATACATGTTGTCCATATAAAGACTTGTTCTGAAGAAGTGCAAATATATTTCAAAGCACTTATTTATATAAACAGTAGGTAATTTTAATCGAAGCCACGTGATTTTGACTGCTATAAAGGATATATATATATATATGTGTGTGTGTGTGTGTGTGTGAGTCCGTGCGTTCGTGTGTGTGTACACATGTACATAACGTTGGTTTCTCGGAAGTTGGTATGGTAATTGTGCAACTGGGATTGACACTCTATGCAGTCTTCCCTCTTAGATTGTTATCAGTAAATGGTTATGAAAAAATTATACTTTCCTTTCTATGTTAAACAACCCAATCAAGAACTTGTAGAAACTATATAATTGTAAAATTGTTCGCAAACTCAATTACATTGCTCTTTCTAAGAAAAAATATTTATAGATAATTACTTGCAATATTTTAGCACAGTTAAGCTTGTCAAAACGCGTGCAGAACTAATCCAGCTAACATAACATTATAGATATTTTTTAAAATAATTATTAATTAAAAACAAATTATTTTTCCAGAATATGATTAATTGTCAATGAAGTACCGGGCTACTTGAAGAAACTTCAAGAGGGTAATTTACTAACCATATTTTATATTCTCTAAGTCACTTTTACGTAACTTCAAATTTGTGCACAGGATATGCGAAAATTCCCGACGCTTTGTCTGGCGAATTCTTCATCTTAACTGCACAAAAGGGGCCTGTCTTCTCCATTATGGCATGTTCAGCACATTTTTCGGAGCACAACCCAGCACTGGATCCGCGCGTCAGTTGATACGCATCGAATATTCAGCGGACACAATTTGGTTCCTCGTTCGTCCCCAGGTCTGTATTCTAGATCATCGCAAACCGAGCGAGCGAGTTGGCGCAATGGTAGTCTCGCATTCGGAAGCACCAGAGTTCGATTCTGGGACCGACCAATTATAATTATTTTTTTGTTCCATGGTTTACCGAGATCCGTCCATGTGAGTACTGGGATGTTTCATTAGAAAATGTCATGGCTGATTTCTTCTCCGCTCATAATTTGTCCGAACTAATGATGCAATCTATACTGACAGTTAAATAAGCACTTTTTAAATCAACTTTTGAAAAATGTCACTGCCCGTACCTGCTTATGTCTTAACGGACTCACCTACTGCCGAGCGCCCAGTAAAGTTGGTAGCGACAGAGTGAAAGTGGTCCCACGTCTTAGCGTTGTATTTAAAGTGTTGGGCAAACATTTGAGGAAACAAATTAATTATTTTACTTCACGTAATTAAATGCATGTAAGTGTAAGAATTGGAACATTCGTAAAATATTTACTTTTATTCTAATTTCGCGGGTTCACTTGATCGACGCACGAATAAAGTGAGAAGACCTATGGAAGTAAAAATTTTATATATGGCAGAATAATACGCAACGTGCATACAAATATATCTCACGCAGACTTTTCAGTGCTCAGTTTATCGTGAACAGCCTTTATCTACCTTCTGATCATCAGCAGTGTTTCTCTTTGTGGAGTTAATTCCTCCGTGGTTTTATTTAATCGTTTTCCGTTTTTGTAGTTATTTTGAATGTTTGTCATACTATCTGAAGTTTGTTGGTGTACTTGCCTGTATGAATTCCCTTTCCCCCTTACTTCTAAGCTTCGTATTTATCTCTAAATCTTGGGAAATATAAATAAATATTTTAAAATTGAAAATGAAAATAAAATTATGTGCAACAATATTATATTGTGTATTAGTTGCAACCTCCAGGGGATATAACAGTTAGCCCGTTCGCCTCACACCAAGGCGAACCGGGTTCAATACCCGGCCGGGTCACTCCCGGATTTTCACAAGTGGGAATCGTGCCTGACGATGACGCTGGTCGGCGGGGTTTCTCGGGGATCTCACGTTTCCCCTGCCCTTTCATTCCGGCGCCGTTTCATTCTCACCCAATTCCACCCTCATCGGCTCTCAAGACATCGTTGTTAAGAGATGTCGAAATCTCTCAACTCAACTCAACTCACATGGGCATACGTTCTTCGAGCACGCAACCGCCACTCGGCGTGTGGAATAACGTGAAAAGTAGGTACTCACACCATGTGATAAGATACGATATTTGTTAGGCATGATTAATGTTAGACATTTCGGGAAGACATACGTTACAGCTACACTGAAAATTGATGGAGTTTAAGAAAAGCTGGATGATAGGGTAGCGAGAGACATGAAGGCTAGTGCTCAGAAATACCCGTCATATGGGCATTTGGACTTATATAGTATAATTGTGTTGGTGGCAATGGAATTGCCACATGAAATTATTCAAACACTGTGCACCACTCCTGGACAACCTCGATACCACCAGGAGGTATGATCGTTTGATTGTAAAGAGGCAGTGACAGAGCTTTCTCCCATGTTCATCACTCAGTGATACGTAGCAGCTCTACTACAGCACTGTATCTCTACCAGACTTCGATCGCAGTGTTATAATTGTAGAGTTATGCTTACTAAAACGAACTATTTGTATATAGAGCTGTCTGAGGACGAGTACTGCATCGCTGGAAAATCGTTTATGGGCAGTCAGCCGGAAAATGTAGCACATGAGGCCTCAGGATCGCTTCAACATATCACCGTACGTTCGGATAAACTTTTGGTGATCGAAGATAAATTGCGATGAACCCCGAGACCATCAGTCCAGTAGTGGGAGAAGTGAGCTGCTGTGAAGTGACGCAGGGATTATAGTGCGTGCTCATCTACGATATTCCAATGGTCACTCATGCGAAAAGTAATGCCTTATCCCTCACTTAACCCAATAATCCGACAGACCATAGCTCTTAAGTTACTCCATGCTGATACAACAACAAACAAAGCCAACGTTGTTGAGGCGTCGACGCCAGAACACATAAAGTTGGTCAGGATCGCATATTTTCCTTATATGATGGTGTGGTTAGGCCTTAATTTGGTAGCCTGCCTGAACGCGCCATCACACATCAGATGGTAACCAAGCGAGCGAGCAGCTGAGTGTAGTATTCGAGACGCTGCTGCATGAATGTTTTGTATGCAGGAATCCCTTCAGCCAGGCTGAGAACCAAGTCCCTATACGCTGTTCACGGTAAAATTAGCACTTTTGAAAGCCCTGCTTAAGATCTAATTGAATGCTGGTTTTGTATTCTTCCACCTAGCGTAAAATTGACATTGCCGTGGGCCTCGTCACTTTATTCATGTGTCGGTCAGGTGAAACTTTAAAACTTTAAAGAGAGTATATAATTTACAAATCTGTTCATTTTTACACTTCGATGCACTTAAAAAAATAAATAAATAAATAAAGCGAAAGAAATAATTTACGTTATCACAAATAATTACCTAACACTTTTTATTCGATGTTAAAATATGGAACTACTTTCCATTCATCGTTACCAACTTTACTGGGCACACGTCACTCGGTGCGCTCGTTAAAATATATGCAGGTAAAGACAGTGAATTTTTCTAAGGTTTATTTTAAAAGTGCTCACTTTATCGTGGACAGCCTTTATTGTATAATATCCTGGCAATATAGGGTAGTACAACATGGAGGTCTTTTCTCTGCTTGACTCCGGCCGAACGAGATGAACCAAGAAGCCCGATGTGCCGATAGCCGCAATCCCAGTGGATCCTAAGGAGTGTTCGCGTCAGGTTAAAACACTCCCGTGGCCTGCCGATTACCTGATTTGTCGCTCACCGAGAATTTGTGAGACCAGATAGGACGCTGACTTCCTGGAGCCACGGTGGTGTAGTGGTTAGAGTACTTGCCTCCCACCAAAGCGAACCTGGTTCGATTACCGGCGCGGTCCCGCCAGGATTCTCGCATTTCGGAATCGCGCAGCCGCGGACGATGCCGCTGGTCGGAGGATTTTCTCGTGGATCTACCGTTTCCCCCACCCTCTCATTCCGGCGCTGCTCCATGCTCACCTCGCTTCACCTTCATCGGCTCTCAAGACCTCGATGTTAAGAGTAGCCCAAATCTCTTCACTCACTCTTCACGATAACTTCCTACATGCCGAATTTTTCGTAGTTTGGACAATAATTTGAAACAACTACGTGCCAGTCTGCCGCATAGCATACAGCGTTTATTTGATATAACGCCAGATCATATCACGCATGTTTACGTCCACGAGGAGGTGTTCCGAAGAGGTACAGTTTAAAAAAAATTGTTGTGGCTACAAAATATTTTGTTGGTATTTACCCTGCCGAATTTTTTGTGGTATGCAAAAAAATTTTAGTTTTCATCACTAAACTTTTGTGGTCACTAAGATATACAGTTTTCTCGCAAATTCTCCCTGGAGACTTGTAGGACTTGTAGAGGGGACTGAGTAGACGATCTTTTAAACTGGAAACCCATGTCTGAAAACCTACCGTTACCGTACTACAACCATTTCAAATCAGGGGTATCACTCGTCCACTTCCACTGAGGGAAAGGCCGGATTTAACTCCATTGGACTATTTCTTATGTGGTCGTATAATGAGTATGGTGTACGAGACTCCTGTAGAAACTGAGGCAGATCTGCTGGCACGAGTTTGGTCGCTGCACAACAGATTGACAGGACACCAGGTGTGGTGGATCGAGTGTACCGGAACATGATTCCAAGGTAAAATATGTGCAACGACGTCGGTGGTCGCCCCATCGAGCCGCTGTTGTAGTGGATTAGTACTGTATGCTACGCATCCTTTGCAGAAGACAGAAACCAATTGCTGCGTTTTTAACTGTAGATAAAAGTGTTATTGTGATAAATGAATACGTTTCTTTATTGTTCCCTTGGCATTGTTACTTAATGAATTTGATTGCTAATTAAATTATGCACGCAGAAGTGGACGCGTGAAATACCCGATTTAAAATGGTTGTAGCATGGAAATGATACGTTTCCGGACATGGGTTCCTATTCAAAAGATCGTCTACTCAGTCCCCTCTACAGGTCCTAGAAGGTTGTAAGGGGAATTTCCGAGCAACCTGTATATATATATTTTTTTTTTTTTCGTGTTCACCACATAAAGGTTGGTAGCGAAACACTTTGCGGCCGCCAAAAAGGAAGGACATCCGAAGTATTTAAATAATTGTTCAGAAGTAAAATTAACATTTAGACGTCATGACCCAGTGGCGAGGATACGCAAGCGCTACTGGCGGGGTTAAATTCAGTGATTACTTCCTGGTGGGAAAATATTTGTGGCGACGAATGTATTCGGCTGAAATGGTTACCGTGGTTTGTTAACGGTTCTAGTTTAAAGCGTTCTTTCTGAAATTACAATTTCAACCCCAACTGTAGAATAAATCATTACAGGGATGTTGGTAGCTATCTATAAGAAATTTTCTACGCTTTAGTGTCTTATTAAAATTGTAATATTGAAAAAAAAAATCAACAATTTAATTGGTTTATTTTCGTTAAATAAGGAAAAGCAACGTAAAGTATTCCAGGGCTTGAAAAAAAATCGCAGTGATACTTATCGTCACATGGTTGGCCACCATTCGACATATTCGTGTTTGTTGATGAATTTGTTAATATGTTAGAGGGACATGCGACGAGCAGAAAAACGAAACAGCGCAGGGTTTCCTAAACAGTGAAGGTAACTATAGCAGCGTTTCTCGGTCACTACGTGACCCTCCGCGCGGAAGACAATGAAGTCGCTCATTACGGAAAACCTGGCGGTGATAGGCAACGACCCCGTCGTTGTGTGAAGGTCTCCAGTCCGTCTGAGCGCGGCAGTGAGCTGTCCGAGAAGGTTACTCGCCGAGATGCGTGGGTTTCACTTCGGATAAGCCGTCATGCGAGGCACGGGAATTTCTCATTATTTTCTGCGCTTGTAGTCTTCGTACCTTTCAAGAAACTACGCACATTACAAACACTATTTCCGAGATCTCCAACATAACTGAAATCTGCCTTTTCACACTGCCTCGTCGCCAAATGTACTGATCGGAAACCCTTCAAACTAGTGTAGGGACGTGTAACGGCTGTTCACGATAAAGTGAGCACTTTTGTAATCAACCTTCGAAATATGTTACTGCTCCTATCTGCATGTATTTTCACGTGCACACCGAGTGATATGCGTCCTCTGGAGTTGGTAACGATGGAGAGAAAGTAGTTTCATGTCTTAGTGCTGAATTAAAAGTTTTGGCAAAAATATGGGAATACTGAAATTATTTATTTTATATTCTATAATTGAAATGCATATACGTGTATCAGTTAGCAAAATTGAGAAATATGTACTTTTCTAATAACTGCGCATTTTAGTTGACCGACCCAAGAATAATGCGACCAGGCACATGACAATGTTAATTTTAGTTATGGTGTAATTATATAGTATGTGCATACGAGTAGATCGTTAGCAGGGCTTTCAAAAGTGCTCAGTTTAAATGGGCAACCTATACTTAACTTTGCTCCAGACTTCGCATTGATAAATCTATAGGGTCAAAGTCCCATAGCTGCAGCGACAACGCTGCACTCCAGTTCAGAACCTGGCGTGTAGATGCGTCGTATTGATAGGTACGAGGCTCAGTGTCGCCCTTATGGCTTCCTCGCTTTTGTGCCTCAACTGGGCAAAATAGCTCACTAGGTGCATAGGACTCTTAGACGTCTAAACGTCTTATCAAAACTATTGTATGCATACTGCTAAGTTCACACTAGCAATACGAACACGACACGAAAGTCCGACACAACGTCAGAGCTCGACGTAATATCAGACATTTTATTCAGTGTTCACAATATTCCGTAAATACCTGTTCGACAATAATAGCCCTTGAAAAGAAAAATTCTATAATGGCAAGTCGCTGGTTTGAAATCAGTTATTTACTGTGTGAAGCTCGCGATAAATGAATGATTATTTACGTCTGACACCATTTAAATGCAAAAGAAAGCAGCGTATTTGAAATCCAACTGAAATTTTATCTTGGCATCAGGTTATTTCGTTTATTATTGGCACGATATGTGAATATTAAAGAAATTTTCGTTCGTACTTGGGATCTGTACACACTCCGACGAGGTCGATACGAAAAAAGTAGAAATATAATCTAATTCTGTCGTGCCGTCGGGGCTGCGACTTTTGTGGACTGAACTTTCTCCTTTTTGAATGCTGAAATTTTTTTCTTGTCGGGGATGTCGAGTCATCCTCCTCGTGCTATTTCGAATCCAACATAAAGCTTAACTTGTAGTCAATACTTTTTTTTTATTTAATACATGCTGGAGAAAAAAGTCAGAAACATTACTTTTTATTTTTTTTTATTCTTTAAACAATTTCACAGTATCGTTTCAGCAATACATCGAATACTAGTCATTACGTCGACTGTTATATCAGTCTTTACACGGGCGAAAGATATAGAGTAGGCTGAAACTATACTAGAAGTGTGTTATGAGTATAACTTAAGGTCATACACATACATGAAAGGGTTAAGGACGTAACTAAATAATAATAAGAGATGATATGGTAGATCACTGCTGTGAACGATGGGTTTATTAATATGATGGATATAGGATAACATATTACGGTAAAATTATTACTCCGGGGAGACTATATTGAATTAAGTATACAATTAACTTGTATTGAAATAGTTACAACAGCCACTACGAACTAACTGGAATGTCCCCACATTAATAATGGTTCCGGAGGCTGTTCTGGTAGGCGCGGCTATTGACGATCGGACATATCCATTTCTGCGATCTTCTCTCGTTGATGGCCTTATGAGTAAAGGCGACGCGCCCAACGTGGGGTGGCCTATATCTACGCGTTGTTTGGCATATTCGTGCCCGATTGCTGTTAGGGGAGGGGGTTACTGCGCCTGGCTTTTTCGTAATTTGTTTTTCCAATTTCGCTCGCGTCCTCGTTTAATGTTTAAAGGTGTGGTCAGGCAGGCCGTTTGCCTAACATCTGATCACATCATAACAAATGGCTTGGAAAAGCACTCCACCGTGAACAAATCAAACCTATCATTACACGCACAGTAACATGAAGACCACTATTTCTTTCTCGGCTGACGAACTGGATTAAATTAAAAAATAATGCTTGTAAATAATTTTTCATTATTCAAATCAGTCTATCAAAATTACGTCAGCCATACAGTAAAATATGTCTCTCGACGCTTAAGTCACTTTTTCTCAGTAGATGAACTGTTGAAATAAAAACAGAATTATTTTAAAACAATATTTCCAACACTAAAAAAAAATATTGTGATAACAGTGTGTTGCTGGAAATTCAAGGTTATTAGAACGTAAAGAGGCCCGAAGAAATATTATGCAGTAATAGGCACTAGGGAATTTGGGTCCCTATGTGGATGGCTAGTTGCGGTAAGTCATGTTGTAGAAGGGATCATTTTGGCGGGAAAATGAAAATATGACTGCTTATTATGCCGTATTTTGTTGTTATGCATTGGTGCCGAATACTCACGAACTCGGAGTAGTACGAAACTGGATCGAGGGTTGGTTGAAAACTGAGGCTCTAAACTCCACATGCCTTGCATCCCGATCGCAGAAATTATGGAGTTTTTTGGGCCATTCCGATGTCCTTTGTGTCAGCATGGCCATTTCTTTTTACAAAAATGCCCTTTAAGCGAATGCTGAAGTGGTTGGGAGAGGTTTCGACTGGTTGGGAGGCCGTAAAAGTGAACTGTGGACAAGAAGAAACATAAAAGAAACGATACAAATACTCGCAGGCGAATGGGGAATGTGGTCCATACTATGAATGAGAAAAGTGAATTGATCCGACATCAATATTGAACTATAAAGGCTGTTCACGATAAAGTGAGCACTTTTGAAATCAACCCTAGAAAAAAGTTACTGCTCCTACCTGCACACATTTTAACAGGCGCACTGGGTGACATGCGCTCAGTCATGATGGTAACGATGGACGGGAAAGTAGTTTTATGTATTAATGTTCAATAAAAAAAGTGTTAACAAACCATTCGTGATGAATTAAATTATTTTTGTCACTTTTTAATGCATCAAAGTGTAAAAATAAGCAGATTTTAAAAATATTTACTTTTCTAAAAATTTCACAGTTTTACCTGACCGACGCATGAATAAAGTGATGAGGTCCAGGGCAATGTTAAGTTTGCATAAGGCGGAAGAATATACAACGTGCATACAAGTAGATCATAAGAAAAGCTTTTAAAAGTGCTCAATTTACCGTGAACAGTCTATAACAAACTGCATGACGTAATACTAAATATGCTCTCCCTGACGCTACAACGACGTCGACCATTCTAAGCGCCTTCTTCTCACCCTATTTATGTTTGCCGCCTTTAGGCCCAAAGCCTCAGATATGGTCCTACCATAAATTGCGCAATGTACATAATATTACATTTTTACACAAACACCTAAACTGGAATATGCCAAATTGACAGAGATGATTAGAAGAAACTTTCTATATGTTCCGCGATTATTTAACATATACGTGGAATTATTACCTGGTCAGTAAAAACCTTCAGCCATATACAGTCTAGGTTTATACAATTTATTTACCCTCACAAAAACTGCAACTGAAATGATTATTTCACTACTTTGCTCCGAGAAATATGCTCGTTGACATTTACAAATATTATACCATTTATGCCCGGGAACAGGCCAACATAGCGTAAACAGTCTTTCAGTTGCTTCTTTCTTTGAAACTCTCCATGAGAATATAGAGTATGAAAGGGTTACGTTCATTTAATACGTTCAATACCATAAACCATACTACGTGTGGTTTATTTACCATCTGAATATAGCCGGAAGCGTTTCAGTTACATGCTATCCTCACACCCCTCCGCGAGGAGAGGAGTAAATTATTCACCCACGGGTTTTATTAGACGTCTGCAACAGGAAGCGTGCTAGTTTTCTAAGTAATAAATGCAAATTCTCAGAGGCATGGTATAAAAATACCGCTCGATGTTAAGACAGAAATGATTATTATTCCAGGGAATCTACTGGAAAAAAAGACCCCTAACATCAAAGAAATTGAATAGATATAATTATTTCGCTATCCTGAACGGAAAATTGTTCTAAATAATATATTAAAAGTTTTCGCCGTTTTAAGCCCGGGAACCAACAGCCATCTAAGAAAATACCAGCATTTTTTCTTCAATTTTTCTCGTAAATGGTGACATGCACAGATATTTTACAATAATACAAAATTTAGGACCATAGTATTTCTTGAAATATTATTATTATTATTATATTCTTGGGTTTTTAACGTGAAATATGGAAATGTCAACCAAATGTTCATTCTCTTTGTGCCAGGAATATTTACCACATTCATTAAGAAATAGCAATGAGACGAGAAGAGAAATAACGGTTAGTAAAAAGCTCGTTCGGAAATGGTAAATTATTAGATCGTTAGGCATTTTCGTAACGTTAACGCATTTTTTTCAATAAATGTGCTACTATGGGAAATTAATTAAAGAAAAAATTAATAGAAAAATTTATTAATTAAAATGAAATTTGAACATTTTGTATATTTACATCAGTACCTTTAATAATTGTGATACTAAGTAGAGCCTTTGCCTTCTCAAGTCCCTGTTTATTAGCTAATTGTTGTGATGAAGTGTGCTATCCAGATAAGAGCAAACTTGTGGTTAGTAAACCGTGATTGTAAATAATATTCTTGTAAAGAGAACGAAAAAAAATACAGTTCCTGGACTTCAGAGTAAATATGGGACTATTTTACACCATTATGATCAACATCTATGGCTTTGTTTTATGTGGCAGATTTGCAGTTCAGTACTTGATTAATCAGTTTTTAAAATCCCTGAAACTACACACGCTTAACTGGAAAACTGACCTCCATGCGGCCAGTAAAGTTGGTAGCTATTTAGTAAAAGTAATTCCACGTATTAAAGTCCTATTAAAAGCGTGACATTTAAATTGGCGAACACTGAATCTATACAACATATTTTTGTTGGTTTTAAGTACATAAGGATAAGTATATCAGCTAAATATTTATGATCCTAAAAATGGCACGGTTACACTTGATCGTCAACCGGCACGTGGTAAAGTTAATAAATTATTTATAGTGTGGAGGAGAATACAAATTAGGGGAAAAAATTGCCGCCAAAGAATGGCTTTCCAAAGTACGGAATTAACTCGAACGTGCTATATCAAAATGACGTCAGAGAAAACCCAGCTCTTTGTTTCCACGCCGCACACGCAGCCCGCCAGAAATCCGCCGCACGACCGCTTGGTTACTGGCCTTGGAAACAACCCGTCCGAAGCCGAAGCCGTAAGCAGCACCCGTCCATTAATTAAGTGATGACGAAGTCGCGTCCTTCTACCTCTCAGTTCAGATTTTACGGCTTTGCCCCTCCAGATCGCTCGACCGCTTCGTTTCCCGGATTCGCGCGAACTGCACGGCGCTGGTATATAAGGGCCGACCCACATCGTGGCTGGCATCAGCGGCGTAAGAGGCTACGAACCATGAGGAGCAGCGTGCTGTTGCTGTGCCTGGCGCTGGCCGGCGCCACCGCGTTGGCTCACGGGAGACCGAGCGCCACAGGTAACGCCCCTGCATCTCTCAAGTTACTGTATGTTCGGTGTCGTCTCTCTCTCTCTCTCTCTCTCTCTCTCTTTCTCCTAGCAACTACGTCTATCTAAGCATATACAGGCTATTCCACTCGCTCTCGGCCCCGGATGATCGCTCACGTGTGTTGAAGTATTGGTCATAATGTAATTAAATGTGGCACTGTCATACCTTGGTGGATAAGAAAGCACGGTGACTTCAGTGAAGGTGGCCCGGTGACGTCACTGGAGGCGGCACCCCAGTCTCTCTAGTCCTCGCGTGCTCATACGCATGTGTCTGGATGATTCTACATAGGGGCCGCGGTGGTGCAGTGGTCAGACTACTCGCCCTCCCCACCTAGGCGACTCCGATTTGATTGCCGGCGTGGTCACTCGAAGATTTTCGCACGTAGGAATCGTTTCGGACAATGCCGCTGGTCGGCGGATTTTCTGGGGGATCTCCAGTTCCTCCCACCCTCGCATTCAAGCGCTACTCCATACTCACCTCGCTACACCCTCATCGACTCTCGAGACTCTTCTCCCCTCTCCACGATCCTACAGACAAGTGCGTTCAGCCTGAGTTTTTGTAGCTGTTGTTGTGACGCACCTGGTAATGGTTCGTGTTTGTTCGAGTACAGTTTGAGTTGTTACTCAGTATAGCAGGGTGTGTTTATCGTCCGCGCACACTGGAAAGCGGAGTCCATAAAGTGTACCAGCGACAATTTATTTCGCAGTTTGGGGGCTGAAAACCGCCTGCAACGTCGTCCATTCAACATACTGTCTTCTAACGTAAACGCTGGCTGGCTGCAGTCGTTACTGTGATGATGGCAGCATTTCATGAAAAGTAGTTCTTTCTTAATATCACATTAAATGTGAAAGGCTTCATTTGGTAGACATAGAAATTGTTATAATGTTTATTTAAATACACTGTAATATGAATTGCGGTAATAATATCGGAACTTAAATTTCCTTCAGTAGCTCTGTAACAAAGTGACGAAAGTATTAAAGTAAATAACTTTAATACAATATTAAAATTTTAATGAACTGAAACGACACTATTCTAAGAAGAATGCTGTTTTTTTTTTCCTTCTAGAATAACGTCTCTAGCTATAATCTTATGTAAGGTATTAAGTAAAACTGAGTTTTAGAACACTGTCCTGTTTTTTATTCACTGTCCAGCTGATTCGATAAGAAAAATGCTGCTGCGGCCGACTGGAGCCATCATTCAAGTACACAGAGCGAAGGGAATGAGTGTCCGGGCTGAGGTATTTACTGGAAATCGTTGTTAAATCAATTAATTACAGCCATGAAATAATCAATACGCTTAAAGTAATTTTACTGGGGAAATTTATGGCGACTACAAAAGGTTTAAGCATTGCTTCATTTTAACACGTTTAAAAATTACATATATGCGGGATATAAATACGATTGCAATGCAACTTTAGCCAATTTAAAGTAGTTTTTCATATTCGTGACACTTTCAGAACAAAAGTGGCGTTGCCTGCAAGGTTGAATTAATACTGCTGTAAATCGTGCTGTTAGTATTGAAGGACTTTTATACGAAACTTTACCATGTAGAGTGACATGTCCAGTACAACTGGTTCCCATGTAGAGGACAAAATTGACAAGTATCTCTTGCGTGAGATTTCTCTTGAAGAATATCCTTCCTAGGGCAACACTCGTGATGATGTGCCATTGCGATGTGCATTTTTCAGACTTCCCGTCCTCGTCCCTTTCTTACTCCCCGTCCTCTTTTTTTCTCCACTCCCTCTTCTTGCCCCCGCCGAAACTGCTGTCTGGGAATGGGGTATACTGTCGCAGAACTCATGAAAAATTGGAGGGACGTAATCCCTTATCTCGTGAAGATTTTTTCCACTTTTCACTTTTTATTTCAACGCCATTTTCATGTAGAGGCTAGAGAGAAACCATTAAAGACCGACCAGTTTTGTGCCTCTTAAAATTCGCTGCTCTAAACTCAAGGTCATTGTTTAGTGTATACTTGAACTGCATTGTTAGAGGTTTTCCTATAGAGACTCGGATTGACCTACTATCCTTCCATTGTATTTTGTTTCCTTCAGTGTCTTTAGCAACTTTGTCCTTTGTTATGGAATCCATAGCTTTAGTGGAACGACTTTTTTCCTTTTTTTTTTTTTTAATTTCCACTGCGGAAATATTTTTGCTGACCTTGTTGATTGCTTCCATCAAGTCTCTGAAACAAATACTCTACTTTTTCAGTGAGACCGAAATCTTGATCACATTCCATATAGGCATGGCCAGGTTCAAGGAAGTTGTGATATATTGAGCCAATATGTTGATTTTGCCACAATATGTAAATCCAGTATTTCAAAATATGGTGGTTCTGGTTTTGATCACCGCAGCAGTCGCGGTATGCAACGAGTTGAGATGTTTCAGTAGTCAGCTGTTCTGAATACTTGACTAGGAGGAACCAATTTCCTGTGAACCCCTACTCGCAAATTCATCCCACATGAACATTTTGGCTTGTCCAGACTTAAGGTCAGTTTGGTAGTCAAGTATGGTGCGTGCAGAGTTTCCTGTAAGTCAAATGTAAACACTGAAGCAGAGTCTGGGGAAGTGTTCTTATCAAATTTCTTTTCACCCATTGCACTTTGCGCTATTCTTAAATGAAGCTATATCTGCTTCTCGGTATCACTAGCTAAGCACACATCTGAGGACATAATCTCAATGTTGAACTTGCCACACCTATTGGAAGTTCCACTGTGTGGATGGTGAAAGCTTAGAATGAAGTCTCTATTAAAAACATTACTGTAATAGCATTCTTTAACTGAAGATGAATTCATTTCTATGCATTTCCATTATAGAGTGAATACATCTTGCTCAGATTGAGCTCCGAGCTCAAACACAGTTTGTGAGTATTGTCTGTCCTGCTGTAGTGACTCCTGTATTTGGGAAGCCGGCAATATGATTTCATATCTCTTCTCTTTTCTCAGCTGGCACCTTTAATGAAAATTCCTTCTTACCTTTGCAATCCTGTTGTGGAATGCCTGATTCTTGTTTCTTATTGGTAGCTGTTGTATACCGTCCATTATTAATATCCAAAGTTTTTTAAATAAGATTTCTTACACACTTGTTCACCTATCAAATATATAATTTTACTGTTTGACTTTGGAATAGCAGCACCAGGTTTAGAACGCTTGGGCTCTTTAAGTGATACACATGAACATATAAATTCGTTTGTAGGTTCCAAGATCCAAGACCCAAAAAGTTCTTAGAAATTATTTGTCTATCAGCTTCCGTAAAGTTCTCAGTGAAGCGGTGCCTACAGTTGTAGCTGAAAGGTTTCACTGTCCGTGCTTCAGTTACCTTTCCCTTACGAGTAGTGCACATCTCCCCTAGATTTCTTAACCTCTTTCTAACCTCCTCTTTTCTGTGTTCCAGATTTCTTGTCCGCTTCCGTCCCCTTCTTGCCTCTTCCGACATTTGAGGTAATAAAGGACTGATCTTGTTGTTGGGGCGTTCATTAGGAGCTTCTCAACTATGTCCATTCCTGTAATATAAATAATATGGGTACTAATAATTAAAGCCCACTTGAAGGCATATTTTCCCTAATAAATCTAATCGTGCGGATATTAAAAATATTGTAGCAATGACTGGCCAGGGTAAGCCTTTAGGCCCTAGTTAATATCTTTAGATAATTACGTAAACGAAGTCGCCGACAATCCATTGTCCTGCACCTCTATGTAATCATACATAAATGGACACACTTTAACATTTTTCAATCGACGCACAACTTTGATACTTCTTTATCACAATTATGTATGCATAGACAAATTAGACGGGTTTTGCTTAACATAAAACTTCAGTAGTGCAGTTTGAATTTCTTTAAACTTTCTAGTAAATTAACTTATTTCCTTTTGACTAAAACTAATTGCGGAGGATGTCGAACTCGATTCTGATGGCACATAATCATAATCACTCTCCAGTAAATCAGAACCAGAACTTACACCTAGAACATAAATTATAATTTATTATGTAAGATGCAAGTTACCTGACATCACCTGTGCATACCATTCACATCATTGTGACAAAAAAGCTATTATTTAGCATGATACAACAAATTGCACTGGTGCGACATTTTGTTGACTGTATAACTCACCTGTGCACTGCAGATTAATACTGGATTAATACCAATGGATCTGAGTTTGCCCAGTTCATGTCCTAAGAACACATACCTACCATCGTAAAAAACACAGAATGGTATCACATATGGCTTATTTAAACATGCATTACAATATTACCATAAGTACTTTCAAAACCATCCCTACCTGACTACTGCTGTACTTTCAGTAACATACCTACCTGAAGGTTCATTCAGGAGAGCAGTAATTGGTTTTTGTCCGCCTTTTCAATTGTACTATCTGTATTCTAAACGCAGTTCAGACACTGTGTTAGAGATTAAACATTATCGTCAAAGAGCGCAGCGCTATGCAGGAAAGCACTTGTACCTTTTTTACTTTCAACAGAACTATTATTCGCTTTTCAAATGTGCGCTTAGAGCATTTTATTTTGAAATGTCACTTGAAGCACTGGTATTCTCAGCCCTTCAATTGATGATCACACGATGCTCTTACGCGCTTAGCTATTCAGACAGTTCTGTGGGCAATCGTCAACGGGATACAGCCCACGGATCTCTAGGCATTCAGTGCCACTTGACACAAACATCGGTACATAGTAGTCTATACCTATGAATGCTCATTCTTCCCAGTAGATGCTCTTGGGCAACTTAGAGGGTCCTCTGCTGCGTTCGAACTGCACCGTATAGCATTTAGGGCAAAATAACGATCTTTTCGGGGTGTTACACTCCATGAATGTCAACTTCTGAAGGATTTATTAAAATTTCCGCCCTGTCAGAAACTCCGCCAGTCTTTGGAACGTACAGGGATTGCAACATCGTCGTCTGAGTTTTGCCGGCCTTCTGTCGCCTGGTGATCTTTCTCGCATAGTGCCATCAATATATGTATTTTTTAAATCCATTACACATAGATTCCAAGGCAAGATCACTCACGGAGCTCGCTCTGTCTGTTGTAGCTATGGCAGTGCTGAGACAATCTTGCACTGATCGTGTTTACAGCCGTATACTACAGGATACATAACTACTTTAAAGACACCTGGAGAACGTACGATGGTATTGTTTAATTCCAGGATGAGGTGTGAAGGTCCGCCTTTGCATTACGTTTTAACATTATACTTAATTTGGACCACGAAAGTAGATTACTTTTTGCCAATTTGAATGCGAGTCAGCTATTATATTGGATACCTCGTACCTTAATAAGTTGTTGACACTTTAACATTTATATTAATTTTCATGGCCTCAGTAGCTTTTGAATTACAATGGGGAGGCATTTATTAATATTTTTCTTTCTTGAATATCACGGAGCTTATTTATACACTTTACTTGGATATAAACACACGTGTCCAAAATTCACAATTATACACTCAACCTATTTCTGGCTATTCAGTGCACGGGACAGTAAAGTGGATTCTAAAAAAAAAAAACACTAATTATTTAATTTATTTTTTACCTATGTCGAATAGCTGGTACGGGAGAAAAATAATGTTTGTGTAAACAAGCAGTAAATTGGTACATTGAACGTTTCATGTGGGCTATTCACGGTAAAGTGAGCACTTTTGAAAGCCCTCTTATTTGGAATATTAGTCAATAAATATATTTTATTTTAGCCTTAGACGTTAACTTCCGAGTGCAGTGGAATATACATACTGTGTTTATTTCTTACACGTCAATATTTATTTTAAATTGTGGTTAAAGGACAATAAATGGCTGAAAGGAGAAAGTAACTTGGGCCTCAAAAGTGCTCTTTTTACCTTGAGCAGCGTATACCAGGGCAGCTACGAGTTCAAAGGTAACAACACAGTGGCGTAACTATGGGGTATAAGGGTGATCAATTACCGCTCTCTCCGAGGCAAAAGTCAGTGAGCATATTAAGCGGCACTCACCAGTGACTGCGGGAAAAAATTACATTGTCTCTTACCGAAATATTTCCCCTCATTTGACGATTCTAATTCCATTATAATAAAATGGCCCAAATGCATTATTTAGTGGTTAAATCTTAATTTTTCTCTGGAGGAGGATCTCCGTACCCTCTAACTGTCTTTGGGGAGGCGGAGGAGGGGAGGATGATTACACTCACCCCCCACACCCACCGGTAGCATGACACTCCCCAAAGCCACTCCTTTGTTACCTCACTGTAACAACACACTACCCCGTACTTACTCCAACAGGTGCGTTTTCCAATCTGGGCGCGCTCACGCCACTTTTCAAGAGAGAATCTACGGATATTGTATGATTAACTGCGAACTTCTGCATGCCCTTTTTAATTTCTTATGTCTGCACATTCTTTTATGCAACCGCACATATGCAATGGCACATGTTACATGTGACATTGATTAACTGCACCAATATTTACTCTAAATCGTACGTAATAAAAATAAACAAGTTTAAGTGACTATTAGTTTGAACATTACACTTTTAACATGGCGTTAACACGTAGGCCTACTTTTCGTACATTGTCGTCAACATTACACTGGTTCTGATAGATGTATTTACGAAAACATGCATTCATTTACGACCAGGGTTTGTTTTTAAATGTTTGGTTTCAAAAGTGTCTTATTACTCTCATTTAGCTGTGATACAGAAGTAAATATCTTGTAAATCGACGTTAAATTGTAGGAGAGATGACTTATCGAAGATTATTCAGTCATCCTGATTTCTCCGTTGATGATATTGACACAGGCTTTGCACAACTTTATTTTCACAAAGCGCCTTACATTTCGGAGCGCATCCGTTGCCGTCCCTTCGGATCACGAAGAAGCAGGTTGGAATTCTGCAGAAGTCATGGACGTGCGTGCTGTTCTTTCATGTATAGTATTTTCGTGTTAATTTACCTAAGTTTTCCCCCGACTAACCCGAATCCCTTCCTAATATGGAGCAAGAGCGTTAAAAACTAAAGCTGTAAGAAATTAAACTCCTTAAATTCGTAGCGACGATGCACGCCTAGCTGAACTGCTCCCAATCGTACATTCTCTACACGAAACGCAAACTCTGCTCAAGAGAAATATAACAATTTAAAATTGCCTTAGTGGTCTGTTGAAATTCCAGAAACTTTTCAAACTGTTGCAAACAGTTCCTCTGTTTAACAGCGTAATGTGTCGATGCAACTGAAATCTAAGTTGCGAGCGCTTGATTATATTTGAGGAAGCTAGCTAACAGTTTGCCCGGAGAGCGGGCGGACGTATGTTAACAGAATAAATTATTCCTTGCACGATCGTCGTTTACTGGCTCTTGAAATAACTCTGTGGTTTATTAAATACATTGGATTCTAAGTAAATTCGTAATATTTTTTGTCATGTTGTGAAAAAATGACTAATTTCATTTTAAGTACTTTCAATCTGAAAGAGCGTCTTTAATGAGATTTCTTAATGTTTCACTGTCACTATGTGTTATCTATGTTCCGTAAAGGAGTGTATGCCAGTTATAAGATGCTACCATTTCATCTCCGACTCTTGGGGGCTGCGATGGCTGAGCGGTTAGCCCGCTCGCCTCCCACCATGGCGACTGGGCTCAATCCCCGGCCGGGTCACTCCGGATTTTCGCATGTGCGAATCGTTCCGGAAGATGCCGTTGGTCGGCGGGTCTTCACGGTCTTCAACAAAATGTTTGCTGTGAATATCTTGTCTGGCATATTGGAGCCACATTAAAGTGGTTGTAAGATTCTAAGTTATGCCTCATGTTGCAGTAGGCATCTTCAGAATTGTAATACTAAATAGAAAGTAAGTTCGTTTGTGTTCTATTTTCACTGACCCTTAATGAACTAAGCTGGCTCGTTTGTAGTCTTACTACTGTGTAGCTAGCAGATGAATGTTTACGAGGTGAGTGCTAGGACCTAGGCCCGTACGTTCTGCGAGAAAAATTCTGGATGTTTGAGGAACATGTTTCATTCCACTGAGAGACTGAGGGGTTTGAGCAGTGCGTAACAGCCGAGGATTTCACCACCGATGGTAGCGAAGCTAGGCAATGAACCAGCGACGAAAAGCAATGACGAGGGAAACGAGAGAATTTTGAGTAAACCACTGGTCAATGGCAATACCCGCCACATTTCCCACACACGGAAATCTGTGTTTTCAGCCCACCAGGAATCGTACTCAGTCCGTCGTGGTCTGACACGAATTGCTTGACCACCACACCAGCGCTGTTGTTGTGCTGAGTGGTGCAGATTAAGAATGTATTTATAAATCTATCTCCAAGAGATTAGTCTGTGGCTGGCTGTCCTTGGCAATCGCCTCTGCTGCTTAGCTCCTGCGGCGGCCAGTTAAAGTCTACCTCTGACGATCTGGAGAACCAGTCTAAAATATATGTAGTCTTACAGTCCTTATAATAGGAATATGTATCACAGGGATGTCTTTGTTTCCAGATCAGTGTTGACACCACAAATATTCATTCTGCAACGTTCGACAGAATTTTGGTTGCTGAAATTACATTATTGCCTCTTCAGTTCGAAATGTAAGCCTACGAAATATTTCATCTAAATGTTGTTTATTTTCACAGACGAGACTGGCAAGAAGCACAAGGTGTTGATGGTTGAGGAGGTGAAGTCTGATGGCACGCGAGTGAAGAGAGGCGTCTTCTGCAACGTGTGTGGCGGAGGCGGTGGAGGCCCTGGAGGAGGTAGTCATGGCGGAGGCGGCTACGGGCCAGGGGGCGGTGGAGGAGGCTTTGGACCAGGAGGCGGCGGTAGTTACAGACCAGGAGGTGGAGGAAGAGGTTTTGGAGCAGGGGGAGGTGGAGGCTTCGGACACGGAGGCGCCGGGGGCTTCGGACACGGAGGTGGCGGTGGCTTTGGCCCTGGAGGGGGCGGAGGCCTCGGGCCTGGAAGCGGCGGAGGTTTTGGACCAGGAGGCGGCCATAGTAGTGGCGGCTTCGGACCGGGAGGAGGTCATAGCGGTGGCGGCTTTGGACCAGGAGGAGGTCAAGGTGGCGGAGGTTTTGGACCAGGAGGCGGCCATAGCAGTGGCGGCTTCGGACCGGGAGGAGGTCATGGCGGTGGCAGCTTTGGACCAGGAGGAGGTCAAGGTGGCGGCTTTGGACCTGGAGGTGGCCATAGTGGTGGCGGCTTCGGACCGGGAGGAGGCCAAGGTGGTGGCAGCTATGGACCAGGAGGAGGTCAAGGTGGCGGCGGCTTTGGACCTGGAGGTGGCCATAGCAGTGGCGGCTTCGGACCTAGAGGTAGCCATGGCGGTGGTGGTCAAGGAGGCGGTGGCTGCTTGACATGCGCAGGAGGCGGCGGAGGCGGCAGCTACTCGAAGAGCGAGTCTTCTGCCTCCAGCAGCAGCGGAAGCTGGGGAGGCCGCTGAACGGCCGGTATGTATTACAATTAGTGCTGTGGAGAAAGCTATATTGTCACGAATGTGGGCTGCTTCCTCCTAATCTGCAACCCATATTGTAACATATTTGTGTTAGGGACGTAGTTCTCGTACTCTCTTGGTTGTTGTAACATAAGTACTTCAATTCAATCTATCCCTTTACTTTACTGCAAGCCGTTTTCGTGGGAGTTGATTAGTTTCTAGGCGTATCATTTTACTTTTTCAACACATTAACTTATTCTTAAGGGGAGTATACAACCGTAAATAAATAACATCTATGTAACTTGAATGTTAGTTTCTATTTAATTGTGTAAGTTTTAACCAAACATATTTTTTACATAGCTCGTTGATTTAATTATTGAAATAATAATATCCAGAGACTCGTTACTAAAACACAAATTAAACTCCCAAAACATAAATTTTACAGCTGCATAAATCACATCTCTGGTATATCTAGCCTCGATTGCCTTAGCCAGTTGAGCCCTTATAGACATTATTAAAACACCATGACTTAACAGGTAGTCTCCATTAAGGCGAACTTACATTAATCTTAAACTTAACCCACTACTATGTTATTGTTTCTACGTCCCACGCAGACCATGATTGCCCCTCTCATCCCTCGAGAAGGGAGTAACACCTCCAGTGGCTGGACCGATCTCACACTTCACAGCTCACTGCATTCCCGCTATTGCACACCACGATATAGACTGTTCACAGTAAAATGAGCCCTTATGAAAACGCTGCTTATGATCTACTTGTATATACGTTGTGTGTGTTCTTCCGCCTTATGTAAAATTAACATTGCCATGGGTTTCGTCACTTTATTCATGCATCGGTCAAGCGAAACTATGATATTATTATTTTTATATGAATTTGGCCATTTATGGACAGCAATGAACTCAAGACTTCTAGTCCGTCTTCTACCTTCCTTCCCAGAACTTCCTCATTTTTTCTCCAACTGCTAGTCTCTGTTCTTCAGTCCACACTTTCTTGGGTCTTGGTTTCGATCGGTCTTCGGGAAATCTTGCGTTGTCGATCAATCGCCTGATGTTCTCTATGTTGTTGAACAATTCTTCCGTTATCCAAACTTTTTCTACATCTTTCCTGGTCTTTGTCATCCATCCTGTTGTGCATTTCAATTTTGCGATGTGGTTGAATATTTTCTTGGTGAGTCTACTCTCATTCATTCTTTTTAGGTGTCGATAAAATTTCAGTCTTCTTTTTCTCATTGTGTGTGTAATTTTTTTCGGTATTTCTATATAGGTCTTCATTTTTCCTCTTGATCTAGGTGTTGTCTGTGTTTTTGTGTGGTCCTAAAATTTTTCTCAGGATTTTCCTCTCTCTTACTTCAAGTTCTCGCAGTTCTCCTTTCTTGTTCATCGTCAAGCATTCTGATCCATATTATTATAAAAGCAAATTTTGTAAAAAAAATATTCTCATTTCTACACTTCGATGAATTGAAAAACCGAGAGAAATAATTAAATTTTTCACAAATGGTTACCTAACACTATTTGTTCGACGTTAATATGTGGACCTACTTTCCTCTCCATCGTTACGAACTTCACTGGACACAAGTCACTCATCGTGCCCGTTAAAATATATACAAGTAAGGGCAGTGACGACTCCCCTTCACCCCTAACCAACCTCCTGTTCCCGCGGCCCCGCGTCATAAAACTGCTGAGTTGCGAAACGCTGGGCTGTGAACCCGGAGGGCCTGGCCACTACCAACACCGCGAGTACCCAACCGAGCACACGCATTCCTCAGGAGACGGGGCCGCCTCGCGCCGGACAAACTGCGCGATTTGCTGTAATCAAACACTGGACTCCTGGGCCGCCGACGTCCACCGCAAATTGGCCGCTCAACTTGCACCTCAACGCCCTGTCCACTGGAAAATTTCTGAGTCTTACACTATATCAGTCGCGGCAAAGAAAACACAGCACAGAATCACGGTAAAACAATATGTTCAAAACATTCAGCCTGACAATATGTTCTATCACAAAGCACACGCATTAATAATAATACATAGTTAAATTTAAATCATTTTAACGTAGTTTGCTTCATATGTAAGAAATATGGAGCAATTGAGAATATCAAGAGACTGAGAAATATCACAGATCATTCGCTTTAACACGAATATGTGTTGCTTTAATTTTCTTGTCCTCTTTATCCTATGGGTCGACGTTTCGTTTCTTTTTGGCTTGAATAATGCGCAAAATGAGAGGAGTTGAAGGTAGAAAGTGGTTGAATACAAAGACGTACTGGAATGGGGAGCGTCCCAAGAAAACGCATTACCATCACAGTCTGCTAGTGAAATATAATACGTAGCGATAGTACTTGCTCTCAGTTTCTTGATAATTAGAGTTTAAAAGAGAGAGGGAGGGGGACAGAGAGAGGAAGAGAAAAAAGGTGAATTGAAAGACAATGTCTTAGTTTTAAAACGTTATTAGCAGAAAGGAATATTTTACAAAACTTTAGGAAAACCGGAGATTATAATTTCCCTTTTATTTACAATTTAAAAAAAAATTCTTATTGAATAATCCGTGTTATTATATTGACGTAATGAGGTTAATCATTAATTTTTTTTTCAAAGTAAACTGCCTCATTCCTGCAAGTGAATTAGTTCTCACATCTGTATCTTCGGAAAGCAATAACACCATGAATTTAAAATGCGATTACACAAAATCCATAAATATAAATTGTATATATTTATCTGAAATGAAATCACATATTATAATATTGACAAAATGAACAAGAGTTTGACCTAAATATAAAGTTATGTTTTTTTTTTCTATTAAGAACGTTTATCTACAGTGTTAATATATCAATTTTTTCAAAGAAAAATTGAAATTGCATTTTACGCTTCTTCGCACGGTAACTTTGTTCTAAAGTGGATATGAAAATTTGTTTTTGCAGGTTAACATGGAGGACTTCCTTCTCGTGGCAATGTCGTGCTTGAAGATACCCTCCGAGGAAATCAGGATTGAGACTGGTTCAACCTTGTTCTTTAACAAAAATGAAATGTCAATATTTGTAATTTTGTACAGATAAATTACCTGGTACATATGACTGTACGAAGTGTACATTAGAGTCAATTTTCTAAATATTAAACACTTTATTTAATAAAGAGTCAACATCTATTTGAAAAAAAAATATTTAAACCTTTTTCCATGAACAGGTTTTTCAAAAAGTTTTCAAAAATTACCATACAATGATTTTAAAACGTCTTTCACAATCAAGTGTACTCAGTTGGTATACCAAATAATTCAATTCAGTTTTTTCCTAATTTCTTTAAGTTAATGTGCATTAACTGATGTATCACGGAAAAATATACCCTGCATTTACAAAATATTTTTTCTATACCGTGAGTCACGCAGTGATGACCTCGCCACTAAGGTTACGTATGGCGCCCAGAGTCCATTGAAGCGTGCACTAGCATGCGGTAAGAGATTTTTTCTTCGCTTTGGTCGTCTCTTCCTAAAGAAGAGTACAATAACAGCAGTGTGCAATATGCTCGAGTGCTGCAAAACGGCCTAAACGCCAGTGCGTGCCCTTGAAATGTGCTACGTCCTTAGCCCCAAGGACGTAGCAAAGTGGGCATAAAACAGCCCAAACATGGAAACCAAAACATCAAGAAGAAAAGACACATTTTCTGAGAGGGTGTAGGTGAAATTAGTAAAGTATATTATAGTTGCCCTATAATCAACACATGAATCTTATTAAAGTATTCCGCGATATGATTAATTAATCTCACATCATTTAAAGGCAAATTTGTTAAATTCAGTATTCAGGTGCATGGATTCACTAATGGACGAGCACCTCATATCATTACTGTTCTCCCATAGGAAATATTTCCAAGATTAAAAGCTAAAAGTGTTTTAAAATGAGTTGTCCTCCTGGAAAATGTAAACATAAAAAGTATTTATTTCACTGATTCTTTTATTTATCTTTGTCATCACAGTTTGAAATTAGGTCCACAACAGCTTACTTTTAGAATTAGCAAATTCTAAATTTAAAAAAATGGAATGTTTCCAGATCATACATGAAATGCATACAAAGGCCCAGTCTAACTTTTATATTTGGAAAGACAGTCAGGAAAACATTTATGTTATTTTGCATAACTAACTGTTATTAACAAGGCCAACAAGACCAAGACAAATACTATTTGATATTTATCTGGCTATCTGTGATTTTCAAGGCCAACACGACCTTTAAATACAAGGAAAATACCATTTAATATTTATTTGGCTAACTGTGATTACCAAGGCCAACACAATATTTACGAACAATATCTAAAATACAGAATACCAATTATTTTACCATTCCATCATCTAAAGTCAATAAATATTAACACCGACTCTTTATATCTGTGCCTACAGCGGTTAATACGGATATATTAATACATTTAAAGCATTTAATATTCGGTTGGCACACTGGCTATATTCAATATTAAAACCTCTCTCAAAACTATTAATAATTATTCTCATTTTGCCACACATAGGAAGTTTAAAAAAAAAACTGCATTTTAAAAATGGGCGGCACTTCCCCAAAATTACTAATAGTGCCCATCACTACTTTAAAATAAAGCAAATATCACTACTTTATTGTTGCCAAAATGGCGTCTACTCAAACCTACATTTGGACATACACCATGTCCATCCTAGGTTTACCTTATGGGCATTATGGTCTCCCTAAGTTATGCAATACTAAAAGTTGGCATGGTTACTTAACTTGTGACACCTCGGAGCAGCCATCCACCCCGAGTGACCAGCTCCCGAGCAGTATATACTAGGTAATCGGTTACAATGATGCCTTAGAGGGGTACCAAAAATGAACCACCAATGAAAATTAACATGTTTAAATATAGCTGACAACTGCTTAGCAAAATCCCCTTAGAGTGGTTCAGTAAATTTACAAACAACTGGAACAATGTGCCCCTACAGGGTTGACAGGAACTAACATCCAAATAGGCAAACTTTTCAATATATCTCTAGAGAGGTTCCTACATTAACTTGCCAGTCACATTCAATGTGACCATATAGGGAAACACACACAGCAATGCACCTTAGAGGGGTTACCATATTCATCTGCCAATCAACTTCCTTGTGACCATATAGGGAAACACACATCAATACTCCCTAGTGGGGTAACAATATTTAACAGCCAAGTAACTTCTATGTCACCATATGTAGAGGTAGACACTGCTTCGCGCATCCCGTTGTTATGTGATATCCGCCGCGTGAGAGCTGGTCAAACTCCGCGCCAGTGAAGGGATACCCTCCACGCAAAGCAAGTGAGCGCCGATCGCTTGCCTGCTCGCCTAGTGCAGCCGCAGCATTCGGTCATCCCCAGCATGGGCAAAAAGCCTGCCCATGCAGTACTTCCAGAGATAAAAAAAATACCAGGTCAGTTAGTAGTCGTTTCTGAGAGACGAGATCACAAATATTTTCACAGGTATGTAAATTCAGCAAGCAAAATCTTCACGTAACACTACGTAGATTTACACGTAGATTGCATCAGTAGATTCAGCGACAGACGGCGTCGGGAAAACGCTGGCAATCTTGAGACAGGATGTCTCAAATGCCAGTTTTCAAAAGAAAACTGTTACTGAAACATACACGAACATTTTTAGCAAACGATATACTTTGAATAGTATTAATTTTTAATGCGAATCGCTTTATATTTTAGTTTTCTTTTATAATGCATAATTGATTTTTGTCTAAAATAAAGCAGTGCTTTTGTCAGGAAAAGCAAAATGCACTAGCCTAGAGAAATTATTTACTTACTTAATGTGTTATCTACAAACAAAACCTCTGAAAATCAACCGATATACTAAACAGCTATAAGCTATTCACGATAAAGTGAGCACTTTCGAAAGCCTTCTCATTTGGAATAAAAGTCAATAAATATATTTCATTTTAGCCTTAGACGTTAACTTCCGAGTGCGGTGGAATATACATGCTGTTTTTATTACTTACATGGAAATATTTATTTAAAAAAGATGGTTGAAGGATGGGAAATGGCAGAAAAGTAACTAGGGCCTCAAAAGTTCTCACTACAGCCTATAAATGTCTTTCGCGCTGTATATGCCATATAAATATGGTATTGCACAAATATAAAGGTGAGATATTTTATCGTCCAGATTTCCGTAATACTTTCGCAAATGAAGCAACTCTTTCTTACACGAATTCAAATTTTAAAAACTGATATCGAATTAGGTACGATTGTACAATAGAATCAAACATAATCTTGGGAAACGTTGTAAATATTTCTCTGATTTTATCTCGGATAGTTTTTCTAATAAATTCTCATTAAAAAAACAAACATTGGAGATTTGTCACTCACGCCAAAAAGGTCGTTAGAATGTTTATTTCTGAAATTATATCGCTGAGCTAAACACAAATGCATCTATTAGCATAACTGTGTCTTTTGACTGGGTGTAGTGTATCCGAATCATGCGGTTGGAGCGTAGATGTACTCGTTTCGTCTTTCACTAGTTGACATGTCACAATGTACAGGAACATTGAAAAGTACACATTTTTATATATTATTAAATAGAAAGCTGTTTTAGACAAGCAGCTGGAATTTACATTCAAAAGTTGACTGGGTTTTCATCAATGCCTAAAATTACTACACCCTGAGAGGATAATGTTCATAGAAATCACATAGATAACAGAGGAGATAATCACCTGAAACTCAATGTAATTACTTTAAAAAGTGTTAGAAATTTATAAGAACACTAAAATTGTCCATTTATAAACAGCGAGACTCCTAACTCGACGAAGGGACGTGGTCGAAATTGCAGTTGGCTGCCTTGTTACCTCGGAGTACTGCGGTTTATTTTTATTTCATTCCATCGCTGCTCCATATCTACTTTACTTCAGTTAACGCTACGAATCTCGTTTCCAGACTCTCAACTGAACTCTGTGAGTTTTTTTTATCCCTTAATGTTATCTACAGAAATATTTTATTGTCTTTTATGATCACAGGATACGTTAGAAAATATATATTATTTTCTATTTATATTTAATAATTGAGTATAGCTGGAAACACATCAGTATTAACACATTGTGTTGGTACCGAAATATTTTCTTGACATAGGAGAAATATAATGAGATGCATCAGCAGAAAGTATTTGTTAATCAGTAATTTAAAGGCTATTAAAGCTAATTTAGCTTAGATCAGAAGCGATTCTACCTTCACCGTTGTTGCTTGGAATACCATGTGATTCTGTTGAACACTAACGTTTGTGATAAAAGCAACACCAAGAAGGATACATGTGATTGAAATGAACTTTATATCACAGCTTAGGTATATGACAATACACAATTGATTAGGATTACAAACCTCTACATTATCTCAGACCTTGGAAATGCAGTATGGTGGGAAGTCACCACGTGCTGCCATCAGAGCCCCTAAATGTCGTGGCATGGAATCAAAGAGGACCTGGATATGTTCCTGGGCAATCTCCCGTCTACGCGGCGGTGTGTATGCGAGTTCACAAAGCATCAACAGTGGTTGCAGGAGGTCCGTGACGAACAAGTCGCCGACCAACCATATACATACATGTTCGATGGGTGACATGTTAGGCAAACGTGCAGGCCAAGGGAAGCAGTGGTACCCGTCGTTCATTGGATAAGGGTTGCACAATCTTCGCCACATGTGGTCGGGCATTGTCCTGATGAAATATGGCATGTGGAGTCACCTGAAGGAGGGGCAGTAACTCGGGCTCTACAATCTCCCTGATGTAGCGGTTGCTGTTCAGATCGTCCTCAATACGTAGGAGATGAGATCTTATGTTGTATCCAATGGCGCCTCACACTATCTCACTTGGCGTTTGTCCGCTTTGACGCTCCACAATGCAAGCTGCCAGAGTCCGGTCACCACAGTAGCGTCTGACACATATGCAGCCATCACTATAGGGCAGGCTAAATCGGGACTCGTCCGAATACACTAAATTTTGCCACTCAGCACGTAAGCGACGGCGGTGTCGAGCTAACACTGTGGACGAGGCTATACGGTCTGTTACGGCCATGCGAACAAAATGGCGATCATCCCATGCTGTGGTCACATTCCATGGTCCAGTACCCGCTCGTCGCTGCGTACGACCCTCTTCTGTCCACTGGTGCCACACGCATCGCTGTTGTAGCAGCATGTCAAGTACGAGCCGAAATGTCACGGTATGACACACCCGTTTCCTGGAGACCGATCATTCTGCCTCGTTCGAACTCACTCACATGTTCATATTGCGCCCTTTGGTGTCGACGAGGCATACTTGTACTTCCTTTGAATTCGTTTTCTGGTACACCGTTCTATACATCCTGCGAGTTTGGATTCATTTGGGCCATTATTTCCTGGCGTTGCAAGTTTCACAAACAATAGTGTAGATACTGGCAGTTTCATCCATGAACTAACTTATCCACATATTTTTCTATACTTGATCTTAAAATTATTTCCCGGTGTAAATGGAGGAGGAAAGAGTTCTCTAAGATAAACTTTTATAAACTCTACCTCCTATTCAAGTTGTGTGCTCGTTTCACTTCAGCCATTAGCAGACAATTTTGTGCGGCACTTTCCAAGGACGCTTTAAGCCAATAGTTAAGTCTGAACGGTTGACCAACCAATCTGCAGCGAAGCAGTCACAGAGGTTAATGAAGTTGTATAGGTTCCAGTAGCCAATTAAATCACGAAATGTGACCTGATGGTTATAGGTCATATTGATGTCCAGCGAGGTATTAAATAATTAAACAAGTTTTGCATTTTGCAGGTTTTTATCCACTGCTAGTTCTTTGTCAAAACGGCACTCTTTACCATCTCTTGCTCTGTAGTCTGCTAATGCCACGTGTAAATGTATGGTTCTGTATGTATGTATATATTTACAAATAAAAACCGATATTATGAAAAAATAATGGCTGTAAAACTTTGACATGACGTTTCCCATTATAGAATCGATTAAAATATGGTACATTTTATAGCAAAGTTATTAAAGATGTGGACTTTATATGTGTTATGCACAGTTCCACAACTTATGTTTAAAAAAATTATATTGTAGTAAAAATCACACATTTCGGAGTTCATACAACCTAATGTTTTAATATTATATATATATATATATATATATATATATATATATATATATATATATATATCAATATAGTTAACAGCCCATAATACCCAGATCTTATCACGTTGTTTAGAGGCTGTGAGACAAAAGTTGCGTCTATAAATGCGAGAAAAAACTATTTTATCTAAAAAGAAAATGTGTGTGGGGACACATATTAATGGTATATTACATTCATTGTATCTTCACATTTTTTTAATAGAACCTTTGAAATATTACCACGTGTATAACATATTTAGTTGTTTCCTACATATTCGTTGTATCACAAGCGGTGTGTATTTCGGTTAACATGGAAATTACTTATTTATGGTTAAATCGAACCTTTACTTATATTTTATTTATATTTAAAATATTTCGTATATATTTTATTTGAATTAGACCAGAACGAAAATAGTTAAGTATTATTCAAATGAGACGGAGGAATATCCTAAAAGTATAACTTTTGCTGAGCTATAGAAAAGTTGGAAGTAATCATGAATGGACTAAAACGGCGAATGATATTATAGCTTGGCCTGGCGGTATGGACACATTATACAGATGTTGGCAACGGCGATTTATGAAATAGTTCAATATACTTACTGTCCTGCTGCAATAAACATCATGGTTGTGTTAGTTTGCTCTTGCCGGTGTTGAAACCACGACACTGCTCTTCAAGTTTGTTTATTATTAAATAACATTTTCAAATAAATATTTTATGAAATATTTATATATGTGTAATCATTTTCACACAGGGATTCAATGTTTTTTTCATATTGCCACGTGCGAATAAACAAATAATCGCATTTTTTCGAAATAATATATATTGAAACGGACTTCAATAACCCAATGAGTTGGATATCAATGTATAACGTACTAATTTAAATAAGATACAAGATGAACTCATTAATTTAGATATCGTGGCTGTACAGATAAAATGGTTGAGCAAAAGAAAAAATTAGTTGGCATTTTCATTGTGAACATTTTCACATTCATTTAAATAAAAAACTGAGCGTTTGAACATATTTCGTATATTTATTAAAACAACAAATACAATCCGACACTCAAATTTTACTCGAGGAGTCAAGGTTAGCACCACGGTCAAATATTAATAGGCACTTAATGTCATTCAAGATGGCGGCGGTGAACGTGCAGGTAGTGTCGAAACCATCGATACATATTTGTGATGGCAATTATATTTTCTCTCTCTGTCCAGCAGACCGTGCTTATATCTTGTTTGCTTATATTGTAATATTAATTTTCTCTTTGTTGATTCCATTTAGTATGCGTATCAAAATTTACATATTACTTGGCGAACATTTCTATCCACACGTTAATTTAACATAGACCAATAAGGACGATAATACGTTTCGTTGATTTATAAAATATGTTAACTATTTTTACCTAGAAAAACTTTTCTCTGTTCTAAGGTAGCAGTAATTAGTGAAGTTGTGAATTTAAACATTGTGAGAATTTTTCAGCATGAGTGTGTTTATGTATGTATACTGTATACACAGGTTTGCATATATTTACATTAGTAGTTGCATACGTGCATGCTTACATTCACACCTAAAAACATAACTTCTTTCATGAAAATTAAGAACAGTTCCTAGTTATTCCCTTATAACACCTGGTTTTTCTTACTAATTTGATAAATAGTATTAGCCTATAAATAGTATTGAACTTTTAACTAGTTCAAAAGGAAAAAAATAGTTGTATAAATGTTAAACAGATCCCTTAGTTGTAAATTTGTGATATTTAACCCTGTATTAATTTATGATAATGTTTTGTTTTGCAAACTGCTTTTTATGTAATGTTAGGAACGTTTTAAGGTTGTTCTAAAAAGTAATAGTTTACGGAATTAAAATAAGTAAGAGGTTCCGATTTAATGAGTTTTTACTGAAATTAATTTAATATTGGTATTCAATTTCAAGAAGTGTTCCTTTAATTATTAAATCTTGTTAAGTTTAAGAAACAGAAGTATTCAAAAGAAGAAAGTAACTGCATAATATTGAGTCGTTAGTAACAGAGGTGTCAACGACGAACTTTCAAAGGGAATGAGAACGTCGTCATTTGGTTTTCCGAGTAACTTCTGGTCAGACATTATCATCCATTTTCTGAAGGAAGTACGTCACGAGGAATAGCTCCACCTTCGTGAACACGGTCACCGCTTCAGTGGTTGGAGGAAGGATGTCGGAGTACCTATGCCGTCATGGAATCGCAGTCGACAGGGAGTTGTGAGGTACCAGATTCGAATCCAGGAGGAGAACCGCAGATCTAGCTGTGGACAATGTTTTTTTCTCATCAAGAGATAAGTCCAGCATATACCATATTATTCCTGAACCTTTTGCGAAGGCTAATTTAATTAGTAGTGCGTTTTCGAAGGATATTCCTCGCAATAAATTGGAGTTCTTTTCTTATCTATGAATGCTTACGAGGTAGAATAATTTTCTTGTAGTATTCTTTCATATCTTTGAATAATATGCAGATTTTAATTTTAATTTCATATTTTCATGTAATATTGACTTCTGCACTTTATATGGAAGAGTCTCATAGCCGTGGCAAGTAAATAACGAATAGTAATAATTAAGTATATACATAGATATAATAATATAATATTATTATTCTGTTATGCTAGAAAGTTTTTTGTTGTGCACATTTGATTTGTCGGAGATTGTGCCATATTTATTGTAACAGTTCAGGGTAGTAGAGCTGACTGTTAGAGCCTTTCCACATATTTCTATCCAACTTTTATTTTTACACTATCGAAGCGGTCGCGTGCATATGCTATATTCTGCGCCTCCGCTGCCAATCCCCCCCCCCCCCCTTCAGCGTTCACAATTTAAGATTATATCTTCTTTCCATTACTGACCACGGACCGTAAGGTGCACTGCTCCACGACACCTGCTCTTTAATATTTAATGGAGATCATGCTGCATTGTGTTCCACTGTGTGAAAGAGTGCAATAGAATTTTAGTAGCACGTCAATACTCAGCAATTGTACAAAGATTCGAATAAGCAGACGTATAATTTTAGCATACGGCTGCAACTTTTCTAAGTTTATTTTTTCAAGCAACATTCTTCTACATGCTGGAAGAATAATTTGAGTGTTAAATTGTATATATTTATAACAGTCGATAAATGCGTGTTGGGTCTATTACATAAGAATAAATACACGCATGGACGCAGAAAATATCGAAGATGTCAAACTGTTTAGCGTATATTTGGAAGTTCTTCACGTTTTCCGGTAACAAGTGAGTACGCCTATGTTTTAAATGGCTTCATTTGCGTTGGCCAAATCGATCACCTGTAAAATATAGCAGATGCATAACTTTTTATTATTGCGACAAGAAGGGACAGATGTGACGATCGACTCAGCGCATGCTATGGATAAACGCGTGAGAAATAATCTCGCCACTGGCAATGCATGTAATGAATTACAACAGTTATTCCCTACGGTGCTTGACACGATGTCGAATTCATACCGTATAGATTACTTACTGTTTGTGGATACTTGGCTACAACTTCCCCGCACATTATGTATGCCTTGACACACACAGGTAAGAAATGTTGGGGATTCAATGGAGGTGCAACAGGGGAAAACAGTTGGAAAAATGCATTTCTGAAGAAAGGTGGAAACTGCATTCCGACAAAGTTCGCCTTTACTTGCTGCCATTATGTGTATGTTTTATATATATGTATATATTGCAGATCATGTTTGGTTACAAATTATCAAGAAATTCAGTTTTGGCTCTTAAATATTTTCTCCGATATTTGCTATAATCTATTGCCTCAGGTCCAAATTCAAAAACTTGTACCGCCCTTGGAATTCTTCTTAGACCATGTATGCATGTGTATATATATATATATATATATATATATATATATATACACACACACATATTTATATATTCTACTTTTTTTGTAATGAACCTCTCGCCGAAGTTTATCTGTCGAATTTCAACACATTCCGTACATTAATATATACACACATAGTTATGAATGTGCAGTAATTTATTCAGATGCTCTAGTTATTAGCTTATGTTGAATGGAAGTAAATAAATTTGCCTGGATACAACAGTAACATCCTGTTAGCTCTGGTGTTACAGGTACAAATTAAGTTCAGACATTAGGCAAAAACCTGCAAGCACTCCTGTATCTGGTTTATTAACTCATAGAAACTGTTCTTCATACAGCTTATGGCGATAAGTTACTCAGCATAACAAGAGTTTTGCGACTAAATTTTTTCAAAATTATTTGAAGTCGGTTTGCAGCAGCTGTTATGATTTATTTATAACTTATTTATTAATACGTTAAATTCTCCGGTAATATTTTTTTTTTCTTCTCAGCCAAACTTGGCGTTACTACTATATTTCACATTTTCGTCCTTAATTCATCTTACGTGTGTTAACTTCCTTCTTTCACACTCATTGGTTCATCCGGTAATTTCCGTTGGATAGAGCGCAGTATAACCGCAAGCTGACATGACAGCACTTCAGTAGAAGGAAAATGGTAAGTTCAGCGCAAGGCCAGGGGAAGGTGGAGCACGAAGCTGTTCATTTTCTGTCACTCCGGGCAGCCAATGGCCAACTCGTCCGCCATTTTATCGACAGATTCACTTGTTGCAACAAAAAAAAATCTATTCAGAAATTAATTACCTTACTCAAAAGTCACTTTTTCGCAGAAAAATTTCCAGAAACATAAAAAAAGTCCCAATCAAGTCCTCAAATGAGCCAAGTTTATTTTAGGCTCTTAGAAGAGTGAGCCAATTGATCCTCAAATCAGCAAAACGGATTCGATGCTCAGATCCAGCGGATCAATGGACATGCTCCACGACCAGCACCACCGAGCGTGCCTGTGTCCTTCACTCCGTGCCCACGACCTTGAATGACCTTTAACTCCATAAAATTGCTAATTTAAAAAAAATTAATGTTTAAAAGAATTCTATAATTTATAAACATTTATTTTTAAAATATTTAATAACTTAATTAAAAACATTATTTTGAAAACTTAATTTTCCGGAGGTTCCCCTAGTACCAAGACCAGCATATGAATGACCCACTTCCAACAATTCACATTCTGTTAACTTACCCCTCGCCCCCATTGCCAACACCACCCACCCCGTTACAATCGATGACAGCCATACCCACCCACACCCAATCCCAATAAATCGAGAAAAAATTCGATTTATCAAGACAAAATTATAATAATCGAGGAACATATTAGTTAACTTCAAAACCGCCCACCAAGCACGTTCGACTTAAACACCCCACCCCTGCCGCTATCCACCCAGAACCAAAAATTGAGAAAGATCGACAAATTGAAAAAAAAAAAAAAAAAAAAAAATGAATATCAAGGAAAAATTATATTAAAGTTTACGACCATAATTATGGATGTCAGTGGCATTAACCCCAATGTTTAATGTAGGTGACCTTAAACTTGACTCAATGACCTTGACCAATTGCCCATAACCTTGAAAGACATTGAACTGAAAAAATCGCAAAATTCCCAAAAAATTAAAAATGTGTATAAAATTATCAAAAATTAAAAATTTCGAATGAATGAGGTCAACGACGAAGTACCGCGACACTCAGGCCAGCGGACGACTGACACCCCGGCACCCAATCATCCGATTTTTTTTTTCACTGATTTCTCATATTCACTCCATCCCTGTACACCCCCATCCCTTCAATGCAACCACCTTCTTCTCTCTACAATAAATTTTGCATGCTAATTACCGGGTATTTATTCTGTTACCTCTCACCCCACCACTATATTCAACTGACTATCATAGCCTAACCCTCCTGCCATTGCACTGAACTTCCCATTTTCCTTCTTCTCACTTCAAAAAGGTGTTAGATTCGTAAATTGAAAAATTGTATTATTCATTTTGAACAGTAGTCATGACTGTATTCCTCTAAGCCTTCTCTCTCATCGGAATGAAATAAAACACTCTGGTTTCGCAGGGTATTAGATTGGCGAAACAAACTGAAAGTTGTGATGCAGTTTGTTTTTATGCACACGAACTTGTCATGTCTTTCACATAGATGCAAGTCAGGGGCTATATTTTATAGTTCTTAGTGCAGGTTCGATTATGAGGATGGTTGAATATTTAGGAGAGGGCGAATAAGTTAGGGCTACCTTAGACCTGGTTAATATCGAGCTCGAACTTGACTTCTGGTAATCTTGAGGTTGACCACCCAATGACTTTGGATAACACTGGCGAATATAATTTCCAACAAAGTTAAAAAATATATATATTTTTCCCTCTAAAAATAAAAATTAATGTGAATTATATTAAGTTAAAAAAATATTTAAAAGCAATAAAAATGCTTAAAATATTTTTAATAATTTTAGTTAACGATTTTTATACGTATTCAAAATAGTACGTAGTTCGACCTTCCCCTATACTCCAAAATATGTTACATTCGCACCACTTCAATGTGTTTGGTCCTGGGTTATTTTCTCATTTATGTTAAGTATATTTTCTCGTTTTCATTTGACTCCTATCCAGCGCTGACCTCAATCGACCAAAAACTTTGTTCCAGAGGCAATGATATCACCTTCTTCAATATTGGTTAACGTCACATTTGTTCACAGTCCTCCCGTACACATATATTCTCGAAACCACAACTTTGAAGTCATTCTATATGTCCACATGTGAAAATTACTTAGAAATTATAATTTATTACGCACATGTGGATGTATCAGTCGGTTCTGAGACCACCATACTTAATCGTGGAAGAATGTACCATGATCCAGATTACCTTAAGGTATGTCAACACTAAAATATATGATTTCCTATCAATCCCGAATTTTTTATCTAGCAGTGTACGTGTGTGTAAAACTTACTTTCTGTAGAGCTGACTTTAACAATGGGAGTAACATATTTTATATGTGTTAGAGGAATCCTTTAATTTAGTCGATTTAAAAATTTATTTTCTTCATTTTATGGTGAAATCGTACACAGAGAGAGTATGCCGTACCACAACCAAATTCTCTTTGTTACTATGCCTATATAGTTACATAACTATTATATCGAATTTAAAAAGTGAAATTTGTTATATTAATTTTTATTGCATTGTTAAGTACTTCCTAAACCCACTCTAAAGATAGCTTTAGCGCCTTAGAAGTATAATAGAAATATGTATGTCATCCTTCGAACCCATACATCCAGGTAATTTGTTTGTAACATCGACATGTTGCAACATTATTTTGTACTTAAATTATCTCTGCGAATATACTGTAACAATATCTATGGGTCAGATAAAAATCCCGTATGTATCAGATGAGAGTTAATATTTAATACATGTATCATATGATAAATAAAATTATTGTCATTGACGCATAGTATAATTTTATGTTTAAAATAAGTGAAATATTGATTATTACATTTATTAATGCATTTCAAGTTGTGTGATGTTTGTTTATTAATGTTTAAAATCGTTGCTTTGAGGGATCCTGCAGATAATGTCCTGTATTTTATCGACTACAGATTAGAAAGTATAGATTTAAGCAATCAAATATTGTTTCTCGCCAGTACGGTACATAAATGAAACAGGTACATTTTCTGTAATATGTATGTAAATGACAGAGCACTGGCTTGGATCAGAGATCCCGTGTGCGTTGTACAATGTGGACGACATATACAGTGAGGACGTGGAAGGCAAAGTTACCTGCAGCTAATGTAAAAGTTTTATTACTTTTAGAGAGACCATCTCAAGGTTCTTATTACTACTTGCTGAGATCGTGAAACGATTTCATGACCGATTTACAGGATGGAGGCAGCATTACCATTTAATAACCAGTCCTATATAAATCAGGCCGCGCTAAGTCGACGAGCATCCAGTTCGCGGCACACTTACAAAATGGTTTTCTTCCATCCGGCAATAATATATCATTACTTAAATTCTGGACCAAGTCTCGTTGCATATAGTTAGTGGTCCTGTAGCAAGCTCAAGGAGTGTGAAGAGGTGTGCGACAGTAATTTTCACTGGATCAGTACTGGGAATCCCGACTCGTTCATACATTGTCAGCTGGTGATCTACTATACCCCAGGTTAAGGCAAGTGTTTTGATTATTATATGCGTGAAGACACCAAACTTCCGTGCTCGCCTAATCGACGTGGTAGCTGCTACAATATGTCGAGACCAATCGCCTCTGCATTCGCTAAACTGTGCGTCATAGATATCCGATCTTATAACTCGAAGGCAGCCATCGCAGATCGATCTACGTCGAAGTTGGTAGACTCAGCCACCGGAGTACAGCAACCTATCACCTCGCATCGACGAAAAACCTCTCAGAGAACCCGCTTCAATCGTAAGACTGTACCCGAACTCAGCTCCTCCGAGATGGGTAAACATCAACGAACTTCTGGACCTGGCCTCAGCATCGATGACGCGGTGAATTTTCTGATTCCAGAGGTAACCAGCACGCTTCCGGATGTCAGTGATTCAATCTCGAAGCCGAACTTAAGTCGATTTTCAAATACGTCCCTGGCCAGTTGATTGATACTCTGTGAAGTTTGTGATGCTGTACAAATGTAAGGTACCGTTGTTCTAAACGCCAATGAATATGAATTAACTACAAGTCGCAAATATTACATGTCGGTAGTGTGTGATTGTATATAAATATCTGGTTCATGTAAATAAATTGCATGTATAAAACTTATTAAAACCTTTTATTTGGATTATTTTATTTTTATTTGGATTGATCCCTATGTCACATGCAAGATTATGCTGTTTTAAGTTTGCATGCAAAAACGCATAATTATTTAGACAAAACCGATAATAAAATTTAAATATAATTGGTGATTTAAATGAAAATATCAAAGAAACAAATTACATTAAAATAAAAGGTTTCTTAGTACATGTAGTTATAATGACCACAAAATACCTACATACTCAAATACGCAAGAAACTGAGAAGTAAAATAAAAATATTTAAAGAAATGCAATCTGTGATCGTTTGCAAAAGTGCATGCCTATGTATGTAAAGAAAACATTAAATCAACTTTATCTGAATGATTTTTTAAGAAATAATGTGTAAGTAATTGTGGCAAAAACTCTTATCTATACGAAACTGAGAATTGTTATCGAAGTGATGGTTAATATGAAAGTTATTATTTCAAAGTGTGAAAGAGATGCGTAATTTGTATAATTTATTTGAATAAATATTTAAAACTACACGGTAATATGGAAATTGGTGATAAATCATTCAGTGAATAAATATCATATGGGTTCAAAATATTTATACATGGTACCATTTTTAGATGTAAAATACAAAAGCCCATTAAAATCTCTAACCTTTTTACGCTAGAATTCCGCATACAAATGGTACTTGGAAACAATTACAATCCAAATCTTACGTCTCCCTCGTGTCACTTAACACGATTCCGTGTGTACTCTTACTTAAGTTTAATTGTGTCATAAAAAAAACTTAATGATTCCTGTGTGTTCTCGCTTTCAGAATCACTATTAAAAATTGCCCTCATAAAATTCAATACTCTTTTAAAAGCCCACATGAATAAAAGTGTATTTTCACTCTTCGAATTTTCTTGACCATTTTTTGAATACTGAACATTTTCCTTAATACTGGCAAAATACAGAATCTAAAATTTGAGTATTTCCTCAATCATAATTTGTGGTTGCTCCGTTCTTTTGTACTTTCTCTCAATACTGGCCTTGACTATAGGGTCAGACATTTTGTAATGTCCAAAAAGACACAGATGACTCTAACTTTCCCATCTTTACACTTAAAAAGATTTCGGCTGTCGTAAAAACAAAAATGATAAATATTTAATCAGCCAATATTTCATACAAAATTTTTCTGTGATTGGTTTTTTGAACTTCGTAATTATTTCTACCTGCCATAACGTAAAACCTGGCAGTGTCCAGACGGGCCAGAAATATTATTTATTTTAACGACATAACTTTTTTTTAAAGTACTCTGTGATCTGAACGTCTAGCAGTGCTGGTCTCTGCCCACACGACCAAACTCCTGACGTTATATATTAAAATTCTACCCCTCCCAAGGAGGGAGCAACGAGAGTCCGGCCAATCAGGGCCTATGGAACTCTCGAAAAGCTTCTATACATTTCAAAAATATTGTTGAACAACCACTTCCGGCGCTACAGTTCCTTGCCACGTGTTTAAACATCATGCCACCCAACCACTGCGACTGTAGCACGGTCTAACGCGGGCGGCTCAAATTACCCCCTATACTCCTATCCCAGTCCAGCTCGAGTGAACAAAACAGCTGCAAGCTATGTCCGACTGTTGGAAGACATCTCTCTGCTGCACGTATGTAGGCCTGCCGGGGCAGGCTTTTCGTCGTAGACCATTACGTGCGTGAACAATTTTGGGTATGAAAAGTCACCAAGTAATTTATTTTAATAATTTTAGGTAGCAACACACGCATACTTTTCAAGGAAAAGTTCGTTTATACTCGTTGTAGGTCAAGCGCTGCACTCATAGTCTTCCTCTTCACGCTGGTGTTGAAGTAAGCAGACAAAACAGGGATGGAGAAAGGTAGTTTTACTGAGGCGCTTGCCTCGATTTTCTTCCAGAAAAGTTCTTTTCTCGGCTTGAACTCATGGTCACAATTAAAGCAGACAACGTGTGGGGTTTTCACACAAGTTATAGACATAGACACTGATCAATAACAATTATAACAGGCTCCAAACAGTCTCAACAAGCTCAACATCATAATAATTTATATTTAAAACAGCTGCAAATCACAAATTACCATTGAAAGACTAGAATGCAAGCTGAAAACTTACTAAAATTAAAATGGTAAATCTAAACATTACATAACGACCATGCTGGTACTCGAAAGAGCCAAGAAAAAGCAGCATGGAATAAAACCAAAAACACGTTAAAAAATAAAATTTAAAAAAACTAGATAAAGCCGGATATTGAACAAACATTAAATTTCCTTTATTATTTTAAACCATTTAAAATGTGTGTTAATTGCAAAACACTTTACTGATCACACAATTATCTCAGCTATACATTCATTAAAACACAAACTTAATATTAATACATATACAAGGGCACCTGCAATGAGCCTCTAATGCCTTACAGAATAAAAAAATATTTAACGACACAAACAAGTTAAAATACTATACTTTTAAAAATAATCTGAGCACACTCGAAGCTCGAAACATGTACCATCATTTTATGGATGGGTTACCTGAAATAAAGCTTAACAATTGCGCGAGCTAGTGCGGTTTCACATTACTGTGCCATCAACTTTCCAGGCAGCTCGCAAACAGAGACAACGGCAGAAACAATTTAAGTTACACGAGATAATACTGCAAATACCACATAAAACACTACAGTAATCCACACATGTATCCGATTAAGTTAATCCAAACAACAATTTTTATTGGGAGGCTGAAAAAAAAATTTTGTATGCTACGGAAATTGAGCTACCCTAAACCACTGTTGACTAGCCCAACATACTGCCACAACATTAAAACACGCAAAATTCTCAAAAATATAACCCATCTGTACACTCTCCCTACGGCAATCGTTTATGAAATTTTAAACTTCCATGATTAGCTACTAAGTCAACAAATGTAGCTGTAACCCAAGTTAAATGAAGCCTGAGGCTTCATGAGTCAGGAGCAGAAGTTAAAATGAGGCGTTTCACAAGCAGGAAAGATTTAAAGTGGCAGAAGCAAAGGCTCAGCAGAAGGCCAAGTACACACGAATTACAATAGCCAATAAAATTCAAACTGACAGATATGCATGCATGAAGCAGAGGGCAATCCAAAGAGGAGGGAAGGAAAAATGAGCAACTGGGAAACGAAGACCAAATATCGGTGGAGTGGTGAACTAAAGCCGTTAATGCAGAGGAGTGTGCTCTGCACACCTTGCAATTGACTACTGTAAGACTGACTCCTCACAAGTCGATCCCCTCTTGCTCCACAACTGACACCTACATTACCACTCAATGTCCCTTAAATGACTCCCAATGATCCCCAAATTATCCATGGATGAACTTAAATTACCCCTTCTCCTCCTCAAATGATAATTTCTGATCCGCAAATGACCCCTTCTGCTCCACAAATGATCCCTTATGACTCCTAAATGATAATGACCCAAATTAGCCTCCAAGTTACCCCCAAAGAGACACAAAGATGACATCAACATGAACACTATATTACCCCTAATTGTAGCATGTGGTGCTAAGTGCAGTGTTAAGTGCAATGCATGTGGTGCTAGGTGCAGTGTAAGTGCAATGCATGTGGTGCTAAGTGCAGCGCATGCTGTGCTTTGTGTGGTGCATGTAGCGGTAAGTGCAGTGCATGATGGGTCATTTGCGGTGCATGAGGAGTCATGTCTGACCCCTCAGATGACTAACCCCTCATTGCGGAGAATGGTTAGCAATCAGCACTGCACACTCCACAATCAGCCTCACACACTCCACAATAAGCTCCTCACACTCTGCGATCAGCTCTCAGTGCTCCGCAATCAGCTCCGCACACTTAGCAATCACCTCCGCATACCTGCAATCAGGTCCACACACTCCGCAATCAGCTCCTCACACTCTGCATTCAGCTCGGGGCACTCCACAACCTTCTCCGCACACTCTGCAATCACCTCAGCACGCTCCTCAATCCCGACGTTTGAAGAATTTTTAAACTACATAAGGCTTCAGATTCGTCTCCAGAGAAGCTGAATATGAAGGTTTCGCCTCCATCTTCACCGCTGAGGCCTTATGTAGTATAAGAATTCATCATACATCGGGATTGCAGAGAGTGCAGTGGTGATTGTGGGGCGTGCAGTGGTGATTATGGAGCGTGTGGAGGTGATTGCAAAGTGTGCGGAGCTGATTGCGAACCATGCTCCGCAGTGAGGGTGAATCTTGTGATGGGTCTGCTTTAAGTGTGACCATACTTCAAGTTGGGCGAAGAACATGTCTGGAAGAAACTGTTGAAGATGCCCGCTCTGCAGTGTGGTGTCTGTCTTGTGAGGGGCCTATCTTGGGTGGAGTCAGTTTTGTAAGGGGTCAATCGTCTTGTGAGAGGGCAGTATTGGTTCGCAGAGATAAAATGTATCTCTTTCACACTTTGAAATATTAACCATAATTTCGATAACAATTCCCAGTTTTCATATAGATCAGTGTATCTGAAATAATTAACAACATTATATGTTTTTAAAAACATCTTTCGAATAAAGTTAATTTAATTTTTTTTAATACATGGGTATGCATTTTTGCAAAAAAAATTTCTTGCAATGTTCAATATTTATTTTTTTACTTCTTAGTTTATTATGTATTGACGTATGTAGGTATTCTGTGGTTCTATTAACTACATGTTCAAAGAAACCTTCCATTGTAGTGCAATTTATTTATCTGGTGTTTTTTATTTAAATCGCCAATTGTATTTCAAGGTAATTATCTATTTTGTTTAAACACTTATGCTTATTTGCATGCAAATTTACATCAGCACACTGTTTTTAGTGACCCAGGGATAAATAAATAAATTATTTATGGAATTTAATTACATGAACCAGAAATCTATATACAAACACACACTATCAACATGTAATATTTGCAACATGTAGTTATTTCATGTACATTGCTCAGTGCATAAACTAACAAGAAATAATGACACATAAACAGAAGTTTGCTTGGCGTTTGGAATAACGGTATCTTACATTTGTCCAGCAGCACAAACTTCACAGAGCATCGATCAACTGACCAAGGACGAATTTTAAAATCAACTTAAGTTCGGCTTTGGAAATTGCATCACTCACATTCGGAAGCATTCCAGTTGCCTCTGGATACAACAAATCCACCACGTTATCGGTGCTGAGGTCAGGTTCAGATGTTCGTTGATATTTATCCATCCAGGAGGAGTTGTGTTCGGGTGCAGTCTTACGATTGAAGCGGGTTCTCTGAGAGGTTTTTCGTCGATGCGACGTGACAACTTGCTGTATTGCGATGGCTGAGTCTAACCAGTTCGATGTAGATGGATCTGCGATGATTGCTTTCGAGGTATGAAAATCCAATGTCGATGACGCACAGTTTCGCTCATGCAGAGGTAATTGGTCTCGACATATTGCAGCAGCTACCACGTCGTCAGGCGAGCACGGAAGTTTGGTTTCTTCACGCATATAATAATCACAACACTTACCTTAGTCTGGGGTACAGTCGATCACCAGCTGACAATGTATGAACGAGTCGGGATTCCCAGCACCGATCCAGTGCAAATTACCGTTGCACACCTCCTCCACTCCTTGAGCTTGCTACAGGACCACTAACTATAGGCAACGAGATTTAGTACAGAATTTACGTAATGATACATTCTTGCCAGATGGAAGCCAACAATTTTATATGTCTGCCGCGAGCTGGATGTATGTCGACGTAGCGCGGCCTGATTTATATAGGACTGGTTACAAAATGGCGATGCTGCCTCCATCTTGTAAATCGTTCATAAAATCGTTGAAGTGATTCTTTTATATGGTCTCGCTGTTACATTTGCTGTAAGTAACTTCGCCTTCCATATCCACACTGCCCATATCGTCGTCATTGGACGATGCGCATGCATGCTCGGAATGCAAGCGAGTGCTCTGTCAATTACATACATATTACAGAACATGTACTTGTTTAATTTATGTACCACACTGGCGAGAAACAATATGTTATGTTTAGAATTTAGCACTATGTAACAATTCGTCTTTTACACACAACACAAATGTGATGCAAATGGCGTGTCTAATGTCGGCATTCACCCGCCCCTATCTTTACTACTATGCCTTTTGTAGGATATACTACTACAGCATTCGGTAATTTCGTCCGGCTGGGGCGATCTTCAAAGGTGACCGTAGCACTCATAATCTTCACACGAGTAGCTTGATGAAAGGTGGGAGGTGACCTGCGGCGAAAATTTATTTCCCCTGAGATGGAAATGAATATCCTCATTCCACATTTAAAATTAGTCAAGCTGCGAACTTTACGGCACTGTTCTTTAAAACACATGCCATATTCTACACAGTGTTGGCGTGTATAAACGTAATCATACCGCGAATTAGGATAGAACATGCTGCAGTCGATATCTTCCACTGGGCGAGGAACTTGAAGCATGTCAATTTCGTCTCCTTCAGATCCGCTGTAGTCATCAATTTCTACGTGATATTCTGCGGGCTGTGGCGGCTGGTTGCGTAGCCACGAGACTGGTAAACTTCTTGTAACCATCACATATGCAGACTGGAAGACATGCTTGCTGGCGAGGTTGAGAACTGGCGATCGTGCCGACTGCTGCTTATATGGACAAAGGCTCTTCAAGATGGCTACCAGCTCATGACGTCTCTGCTAGATAGGCGTCACACATGAGTGTTGAGCACAAGGTCTGTCATGCAATCTTCCAACAATCCAGGATGGCGGTGTGCTGGTCTGCAGTACAATTCCCCATTCATCGAAATACGTCATGGCGACCGTCCATCTTTAGCTGCTAACTGAGTGTTCCTGGACCCCAAATTTTACTCCGTGGTTCTTCTCCCGCACGAGATATCAGCTGAATTGTAGTGACAGTCATCGATGCCTATAGAAATTCGCATGTACCAGGCCGGTAAAGACGATGAATGCATGTGTTGTCAACGAGGCCAAGGGGTTGGAAATGTATCTCATGGGAGCTATCTGTTGGTAGATACGAATAAAGAAATAACTAAAAAATTCTGTAGGGTCCATAACTTAAAAAAAGTCTTAAGATCGTAATTAGAGGCCAATGGGCAGATACGATTGATTGGTATGGGTGGAAGGGATAATATTTGTTATGTACAGTCACGTATTAATTTTTGGGGAAGGGTGGGTGAGGGATTGTTATTGGAGTGTAGGGTAAGGGAAAAAGGGGGTCTATTGTTTTATGTTACTCGATTTTAAGAAATTGTTTAAATGTTATGATTTTTTTTTATAAAAATGGGGGGCGGGGGGTAATGGGGTCAATTACGGTCACCAACATTCAACATTGTGGTTGAAGTCAGTGATGTAAAATGTCCCTAAACTTTTATTGTGTCCATCAAGTTTTTCCCATTTTTTCCCAATTTTTTCGAGTTCAAGGTCATTGGTGTCAAGGTCAATATACCCAACATTTCAAATGGTAGTCGAAGTCATTAACATAAATGTTCTTCTATTTTTATTAATTTTTTCGAATTTCTAATTTTTTTCAACATTATTAGTTTTGAAGGACTCTGGGGTCAAGGCCACTGGCATTTAACGTGGGTGTCGCAGTCAGCGATGAAATATGCTTCCTAACTTTTATAAGTTTCTTCAAATTTTTAAAAATATTTCTAGTTTTTTAGAGTTCAGTGTTATTGAGGTCAAGGTCAACGCCAGCAGCAATCAGCATGGGTGTCTGAATCAGTGATGTAATATGTTCCTACACTTTTATTAGTATCTTTCAATTTTTACAATTGTTTTCTCGATTTTTATAACTAGTGAGTGTGGTGGTAGTAAAGAGGGAGGTGGACAGTTGAGGGTAGTGTGGTGTGAGTGAAGTTAGTGTTATATGTTCCTCGATTTTATGATTTTTTTTTTTTTTGCAATTTTTATCAATATCTTTTATGATTGGTCGTGGGTGAGGTGTTTGTGGTGAGGGTGGTGGGATAAGAGTAAGTTGAATGATATATTCTCGATTTTTTTTTTTACGGGGTGTGGAGAGGATGTGAGGTGATTTTTTTTTTTTTTTGGGAAGGAGGAGGTAGTGAGGTGTAGAGGTAACTTCATTTGTTTCTCGACTTCCAAATTTTTTGTTTAATTTTGCGATTTTTTAATTTATTTACGGTTTCAAGGTCGAGTTATATTCAATATAGTGGTTTGGTGCGATCACAACAGGGCCGTATCAGGCCGCCTAGACAACCGATGTGGCGGTATAATCCTAATTCTTATACTGATGCTTGTCCCTGAAGGAAACAAACCTCTCTACTATTATCTTAATCTAATATAACATGATTCTGAACTGTGATCATTTTCACCGCACACCGATAGTCTAATGTATATAAGTCTTTCTACAGTTTTTAATGTAGCGTCAACTCAAATATTGTCATTAAACATCGTCTCTAAGGAACTTCTTTACAGATCACCATCAAATCTGATCGATAATTTCTTTTGTTGGAAATATTTTGAAAACATAATATTCTTCAACCTGAACTTCTGGAAACCTCAAGGATAATCTCTTGAACTTAAAAGTGTACAAGAACGTTGACTAATGATTAATAACATCAACTTCTAGTTTAGGGTGCATGGTCTTCCAGAACTCTGAAGGAAAGGAGTTATAGAGTGGTCAATTCTGTGCTGTTATAAGGTTATGCCAGTGTACCTAGTGGAATACAGATATTTCCAGCTATTCTAAATATGCCTTTTATAGATGTGTAATAAAAATTTTAAGGATAATTTACTTATTTTGAAATTTTACGAAGGTGGTAAGTTGTTAATAGTATTATTAATAATTGTACACCAAGGTTTGTAAATATTGGTTTATAAACTCTTGAGATGGATAGAAAACTTTTCATTTTACATCTGATATTTTTATAAAAATAGCAGGCCAAAAAAATGTGAGACTTCGAATAATATTTAGTAATGAAGTGAATTAGGTACTGCTGTTATATCAGGTCATTGGACGATGCGCACGCATGCTCGGAATGCAAGCGAGTGCTCTGTCAATTACATACATATTACAGAACATGTACTTGTTTAATTTATGTACCACACTGGCGAGAAACAATATGTTATGTTTAGAATTTAGCACTATGTAACAATTCGTCTTTTACACACAACACAAATTGTATGTTAATTTAAATACTTGTTAAATATACTATTAACAGTAATATTTATTATAATTTAAAAATTCATACATTTTGCATACTATTGTGAATAGTTCACAAGTCATTATGCAGATATATTATTATTTTAATGTAATTCTATACTCCAGTATACCTAATGAAGGTTTTCTTATTTAACTGATTTAAATATCTCATCAAATAATCGGAATATGCCATGTTTGGCTCATGTCATTATGAATATTGAAATATAAACTAAAGACATTTGCAGTGCTGGTTTTGAAATAATTATTTGTATCGTAAAAGTCGAGTGTCATTACTAGGCATCCAAAGTGCAGACCATCATGATTTGTGTAATATAGTGTAAGAGCTCACACAATGTACAACCATAGATATCTAAAAAGAGCACTAAATTACCTTCAGCATGATTTCAAATAAATTAAGTTAATGTGCGTATTTTAATGGAATCCTGGAGAGAATTAAAATAAATAATTATTAAATTTATTGTTCGCTCATCCTGGTTGGACAGTAACAATAATGCATATGCTAGAAGTATGTTTATGTACATTTGGCCATAAGCGAATGATGTAATAGATGCCAGGTGCCGATCAGCTGTCATGTTGTGACGTCACCCGAACGTCATATTGGATCCAAGTGACCTTGAAGTCACGCCCACGACCTTGACCTCATGCCCATAAAATTGAACGACGTTAACTCAAAAAAAATATTATACGTTCTTAAAAATTGGAAAACGAACAAAGAAATTAAAAAATCGATTACACTTTAACGTTAACTTATCTTTGTATTCTGACAGCATATTACAATCACAAAATGTGACTATGCAGAGCCTCTTTTGTAATTGATTTAGAAATAAAACATCAAAGTCATAAGAAAGATTCTTCATAACTCGGGTATTTATCAACCGATTCTCTCTTAATTTTGCATATTATTAGTTCTACAGTAGGGCGGGTCAAACACTAATTTTTAAATTGATACAAAATACTCCGTTCTTAAAGTATTTTCATCCAACAGCGCTCCATGAGAAAATGGAGCTTTTAGGCCATATCTCGGGAACCAAACATAGTCTTACCTCTAAATTTTGCACACAAGTAGAATTATGGTAGGCAATGTAAACTTACCTAATTAAAGTGGCTCGGAAATCTGTTTTCAAAATTTTAGACCTTTACATATTTCAAGTTACTATACCCTATCTAAAAAAAAGTTAGACTGATTACAACCAAAGTTTATGATCCGAAGACTACATCTGTAGTATAGTTGGTTGCACACAGGTTGACATTTCCGAGTCTTTCTTCGCTCGAGTTCCACATAAGACGTGTATTTGTACTTGACTAACTAGTGTCATGTTAAATATGTTTCTGGCGCCATCTATTATTTCATTGTCGTCAACGAGATGTCCTACCTTTCATGTAAGATTGTTAGGAATTCGCCAAAATTACTTGTATATGTGTAGAGGAATATATACCATTGATAACGTCTCGTTATTGTCCTGGAGAGTGTTCCGAGTTTGGCTATTTGTTACTGCCAGTCTTGTTGTGTTTTGTTTCTCTGTGTTTGTTTGTTGAGTTTAATTACTTTTAATCTGTTTGTTAAACCCTGACCATGAAATAATCTCTCCCCGAGTTATGCTCATTGTATTTGATGTCCAATGTTTTTCTAGTCCAGATTGTCTCTTTCGCTCTTTGGTCCACACTCTATTCACTGCTAGGTTCATCTATGTATCCTGGGTTATGGTGTCCATTTTCTGATTTTTTTTTTGTTTTTGCTTTATTTATTTGGATTATGCTTATTTCCGGCAATTTATACAGACCACCTTAAGTCAGAAATTAAACAAATAAGACACAGGCATGTATTTCTTTACATGCATTCACCCAAAGCACGAATTCTCAAGAAGGGATTGGAATCAACTGATGAACATCATAGTACTAGCCAGGCACTCTGGACTTCATACCTCCAAGCTTCCTGAAATGGTGTCACAGCACACCTTTATTGTGTTATTTTGATCATTGTATGTGAGAGCTTAATTTTATTAGCTACTTTGTACTTTTTAAAGTCATAACACCATTTGTTCAATTTGTTCTAGGTTAACATTCAAGATGCTGGCTACATTTCTTACACTCTTTGCTCTTATTATGGTACTTTCGACTGCAGATATAGACACCGGAGACCACAGACAACAAGATTTTGTCTGAGAAATAATGTCCCTAATTGATCAGAATACTGAAAAGCACATACGAAATATTGTCCTGTATACAGATGAGAAAATGAATTACATACAAGACAAGCAGACCGAGGGAAAGTACAGCATTTATAATAATGTCTGAAAAGGTGATGTTAACGTTTACATGAAGAATTTGTCACATGCAGTGAGATTACTGTTCTGGACTCCATGGTCACAAGTATTATTTATTGATTGCTGTCTACCTGAATAACACGAAGATATTACATTTGCACTTGTGGGAACTGCATGGAATAAATACGAAATATTTAATTTCTTAACAATTAAAATGGCCAAAAGCTGTAACAAACTAAGAAGTCTTGTTAGGGCTTATCAGTTTAATCCATTTGTGTGTAAAAGACAAATAGTGAAATTGAAAGGCGGTTTCAAGTTAAGTAAAATCTTAGTAGTTGATAGTATGGGGTATCCGTTGAAAATTTATGTATTTAATTATCCTCCTTTCTCGTCTCATATTAATAACGGGTATGAGGGAAAATCTGCAGGAGGTCTAATAGGCGATATTTTAGGGTATTTTTCAATACTAAACATTTTTACCCTTGCCACTGATCTCAATTACGTAGGGGATAAATCCAGATGGCTACTACCGGGTGCATTTCATGGCAGGTTAGAAATGACGTACCCGTTTAGCATTCTTCAGTCAAATAGTTTAAAAAACGCTACTTACCCTTATTTGATTGAAAATCTGGTTTTGATGGTTCCCAAGTCCCAACAAATTCCCCCGTGGATGAATGCAATACTACCTTTTACTTTTACGCTATGGTGGATGTATCTGAGTACTTATCTCATGCTTGTTGCAGTAGGGAAGTATTTATTATTGCATTTTGTTGGAAAAAGTGCCCGAAATATTTTCAGCTTCTTGGAAATATTTCGAATATTTTTCCTGGGTTTAATACATCATCGTGACATGTCTGCTTGGTTCAGAATGTATGTATTTTCTGTAATTATACTTAACATTATATTAAACAACGCATACTCAGGATCTTTGACTAGTTATCTTACAGTTCCGCCGTACTATGCTGATATAAACAGTATTGAGGGAATAGAACACAACAATTTAGCTGTAGCTTTACTTGCTAAATATGGTACAAATTAAAAATATGACTGTTCAACTAACATTTCGGAACTAGATATAGATGATAAAGTTACAAAATTGATTATGGACCGTTTAATATCAGTGGACACACTGGAAGATGGAATATCTACTGCAATAACTCACAGAAACTTGAGTCTTTTGTTCGTCAGAACAGGAGCGAGGTACGAAACAAACAAGCCATTGTATTTTAAAAGAAACCGGCCACTGATGCACTTAGTAGAGGAAATTTTATTCCCGCTGTACGTTGTTTGCCAGTTTCGCGAAGATTTTCCTTTTTTTTTCATTCACCGGAATGAAGCGGGTATAACGTCTAAGGCTCTAGAAGATCTGATAAATAAATATGTATCAAATCACAAGAAATATAAGAGTATCGCTATATCTTCTCTAAAATTCTACAGTTGCGAAGTTTCTCCTATTTACTCATTTATGGATATATATTTAGCATCGTAAGTTGAACAACAGAGTTAATTATTGCTTATAGGTAATAAATCTGAAATATGTATATTTTGAAATTACTCCTGGCTCCTCTGTGGCTTGTATATTTCTTGTTAATAATATTCGCAATTTGTGTGATTGTTAATTTAGTTTGATCCGTAGCATAATACAATGAAATTTATTGAACTACTCCAGTTTTTGCAATGAAATATGTGGCACAAAAGACAATCTTTTTTTCACGTATATATAAATTTTATATAAAACATTTAAACACATGTGTCATGATTATTGCACGTATTTTCATATATCATTGCACACTGTTCAGATGTGTTTTGTACCTATTATTGTGTCTAAATATATTTAAAATTAAATATATAAGATATGTGTGTGATGCGTGCCATGAGAGAATTTGTTAACCATTTTTAGGTAAGTGTGTCAGAGTAATGATAAACTTCATAAATTAATCAGACATACACTGGACACTGCAATCACAACTATATATCACTGCAATAAAAATATTCATTACACAAGCATCTACACTACACCGAAAAAGCAATATGAATAAGCATAGGCAATTCTATTATAATTAAGACATTTAAATAAATCAATTATCACACATGGCTCTTTTAACGAACAACTGATACACCTAAATTATGTTAACGAAGAATATAAAAGACCTCGAGAACTTCATTAGGTAAGTTTTCAGCTCGTTGCCTCAGTTTCATGAAATAAATATCATTTAAATGACTCCTGCTAACTGTACTTCGGAGGCACTCGGGACATCTAGTTGTGCAAAGTGAGACTCAACCAAAAATATAAACTTAAAAACTTATATTTTCAAGTTTTCTAGCATTGTATCCGTGTAAGGGTTTCTTCATTAACTGACAGACAATTAAAATTGCAGAAAATAATTATACTGTAGAAGCAAATTTACTCTGACGCTGACTTACTTCATTCATCTAGGAGGCGATGCAGGAATCCCAGGTTTTTTTTTGGCACCTCGGATTCAGAGTATCTCCAGCAGTTTCAGCCGTCCCCGGGTCACCAAATCAAGCACTCCGCCGTCGCACATCCCAGTTGGCAGCTCTCGGTTCCTCGTACATCTCCATCTCCTCGGTGTTCGGCGAAAATCATTTCCTGTAGCTCCAAGCTCATTTAGTCCTCATCGTGGAGTTTTTGTTCTGAAGTCCTTCCTTAAACGTTCCATCAAACATTCTTTTTCGCTAACTTTCTTTTTTAGCAGTCCTCGCATTCCAAGTTTGTTTTTCCAGCACTTGTCTTTACCGAAATTTAACACATAGGGGGAATTGTAATAAAACTTGCAATTTTTCCTTTAGACAAGATAACTATAAAGTTTACTACGGGAACAGTTTTTAAATGACAAACTTATTCGAAATGTATCGTTACCACCTGGAGTGCATATAGGAATCTGTATCTCATGCACATTTACAATTATAAGAGCATAAAATGCCATGCATGATAATATCTTTGAATGTCAGTAAACATATGTAACATTTCATAACTTTACAACAGTTTAACGGAAAATTAGTCCACGTCCATGTTTTCATTAAAAACTCTTATTGTCCGTTTATTCTCCGTTTCACTTTTTTTCGAAACAAATCATCATCACAAATCCACATGATACATATACAGTTTAGCATCAACAAACACCATCACAAGACTGCAACTATAGTTACATAGCAAAATGAGAAAAATTACGCGAAATTTCTACAAAGGATCAAAACTTCCAAAAGGAGAATAAAGAAAAATCACCTTAAAAGACTGGAATTTTAAATGTCTTGTGAGAACAAGACCGCAATCCCATTCGTGTCTCTCTACGATTCCGCACCGAGAAGCTTCACCCTCGCGTCCCCTTACACACCCAATAGCTCCTGTTTCCTCACATCCGCAGTGGCCGCGGTGGCTGAGCGGTTTGCCTGCTTGCCTCCCACCAAGGCGAACCAGGTTCAATTTCCGGTAGGTCACTCCCCGATTTTCGCATGTGGAAATCGTGCGGGATAATGCCGATGGTCAGCGCTAAACCATACTCATCTCAATAACCTTCATCTGCTGTCAAGTCATCGCTGTTAAGAGCTTGGCCAAATATCTTCACTCACTCACAGCCGCTTATAAGAGAATGTGGCCTTTCATTCGCATCCTGTGATACTCGACAGACCTGGGAATAATGCTACAACAGTTGGTTCACGACTTATTTGATAGATTTTGAGGACAGCAAGGTAATATAATTATGCCACAAGCAGTCGGGTCTTTTTCACAATCTTCCACAGTGACAGAGAAGGACCAATGGTTGTTGATATCTACTCGAGTATTAAAATACTATGAAATAGAGCCTACATGTCACTGAAGCCGTCCATTTAAAAATTTAAAATTTGTAAACAAACAAAACAATTTTTTTTTAATTGTTTAAAAATTTATAAAAAATATCTATTACAAACATAGTTATTAAAAATCGTTCTAAAAAATTTAATTAATGATATAAAAATTTGGAAAAAAAATGATTATTACCTAAAATTTTCTTAAATAAAATTTTGTTTAAAATGTATACAACATTTTATTGAAAAATTATTTTTCAAAAACTTATGTACGTAACTGGAGACCGCCATAGTGTTTTTTTCGTTTGTAAATTGTTTATACGTTTACTGGAGACCGCAATATTGGTAGGCATGCTCCATCAATTACTCCCTAATGTTCAAAGCCATATTGGCATGCTCTAATTTTTATAAAAATTTATGTTAATATTTAATTTTAAAAATTCTTATTAAAAATTGTTCAAAAATTTATAAATAAACTTTCCATCACGAACGCGATCTTTGTTTACAAGTTAACGGGAGCCGCCTTCTTTGTTTATAAATTGCTCGAGGCCACCATTTTGATTTTTTCGTTCGTCATTTACTTATACATTGCTGAAGGACGCCATATTGGTAAGCTCTCACTTTAGTTCGACCCGCCATCTTGGTAGGCTTTCGCTTGCATTCAGCCGCCATCTTGGTAGGCTCTCGCTTAGATTCAGCCGCCATCTTGGTATGTTCTCACTTAATTAAAAAATTATATTAAAATTTGTTTAAAATTTTTTATAAAACATTTATTTTAAAAAACTTACGTTCCCGGGGATCCCCCAACTACCATGCCCAGCATGCGACTGACTCCCTCACCCTCCACTCACCTCATCAATACTCATTCCGCCATCCTGATATTTCGTTCGTCATTTTTTTATATGTTACTGGAGGCAGCCATCTTCCTAAGTGCATTACCGACGCCTTAGTATAATTCTACTTTCTTAAAAATAAAAAATAATATTATAAATTTATTAAAACATCATTAAAATATTTATTTAAAAAATTATTTACGTTACTGGAGACCACCATATTGGTAATAAACCACCATACTCGTAGACATCTCCAATACGCCATATGGGAAGCCAATGACCTCGATCTTGACTCCATGACCTTGAATGACCTTGAAAACGAAAACTCGAGAAAAAATACATAAAATACATATATTACATTACTAACACCGCTCCCATATTTAATACAGACTATATTGTCGCCATGACCTTGATTGACCATGAAAACAAAAACTCGATATAAAATACATAAAAGTCAGCAAGCATAATACATTACAGACTATTAATGCCGCATTAGATTCAGACAGCATCAACCTTGACCACATGACCTTGAATGAACTCGAAAACGACAACTCAAGAAAAAATACATAAAAGTTAGCAAGCATAATAAGTTACAAACTACTGCCATCATATTGGATGCAGGTGATCTTAACTGTGACTCCATGACCTTGAATGACCTTGAAAACAAAAACTCGGAAAAAGTCCACAGAGACCTGATTTCAGTAAATCTGGTACCAAGTTACTGAGCGAGAAATACACTTCACCTTTCTAGGTCTTCGCATGTAATATATGGCTGAACTGTGTACTTTACCCGTCACACAAATATGACATACCACAGGAATTCGTGGCACAATTAAAGCACCCATGTCTCCATACATTATGGTAGAAAGTAAATGCTTTATACAAAAGTGACACTGACAGCGACGTAACGATTCAGCAGTTGTGTTATGTAACTCGTTACCCTGGAGCCGAATTATTTTGGTAGAACTGTAACAACGAATTCTGTAGGATGTAACTATAGTTGCGTATCGACGATGCTATTCCCTAGCACCAGAGGAAAAGGATGTTCCGAAAATTTTCGTTGCATTTTCTGGTACTGATCGTTACAGCTAAACGACGTTTAATACAGTTAACCGGCCAATTACCGTTCAGGAGACGTGAACAAGAGTGCACTCAAAGAGATATAGCTACAAATAAAGACATAAAGTAAATGTTACATTAACAAGCATATATTTTTGGACTTATTTATGATTAGAAAGAAAATAAAATACACGTGTAGAACGTCTAAAATAATCTATAATGTTATGTTGTACGCCTTAGAATTTTCTATCCCCATGGCAAATTCAAACATTATTCACAGGAATGCACAAATGTGTAGGGGAAGTAAGAAAGCAATGCGGTTTGATTCCACCGTGTATACAAAGTATTAACAAATCGTTTCAATGCATCATAGATTTTAGATTTGAATATAAAACATTTAATTTTCTCTGCTTGGAAGTTGCATTCTACGAACGTATGCTACGCGAACTTCACCTGCAGGCAAACAATGGTGCACACGTAACTACACGTATTAGAGACACGGAACAAAAGCTTATGCCTTTATTCAGTGAACAGTTTAAAAATCGACATATTATGATAAATGATAAAAGTCTATACGCAGAACAGAAATTTTGCATGTTTACTCTCATTAAGGAACAACAGCAAATACGACTCAAGATTATCAACCAGCTTACTGACAGTGATGGCTTTATTATCCGGGACCGGCTGGAAATAGTGCAAACGCTTTGCAGTTACTTTGCCAATTCTTACTCAAAACAAGACACCGACGATGCTCTGCTTCCATCGGTTTTACAGGATTGTGAAAACAGAGTTAGCTGTGACAGCAAGACGGACATGGAGGCGCTATGTTTAGATGCGGAAGTTAATACAATAATACAGTAATTGCCATCAAAAAAATCTCCGGGTATTGACGGTATTCCACATGAATTTTACAAAACTTATTGGGATATTATTGGTGCCGACTTCTGTGAAGTTGTTCACGATGTGCTTGAAAGAGGGAGGTTATACAAGTCTCATAAATAAGGGATAGTTGTCCCTATACCCAAAATACCCCGTCCACTTAAACCTACGGATTATAAGCCAGTTGCACTTTTATGTACCGATTGTAAAATAATTGCTCGGTTTTGTGCGACCCGATTAACCAGGGGATTGTCAGATATTATTGGTCCCGGCCAGACATGTACTGTTCCAGGACGTTCCATTTTACAAGGCGTGCTTGCCCTAAGGGTCACTTAATTACGTTTGTCAATACAACACAGTAAAATGGCCATCTTGAGTATTGATGTGGATAAGGCATTCGATAGAGTAGATCATAAATTTTTACTTCATGTTATGCATCATTTCGATTTTCCAGCCAATACAGTACAGTGGGTGCGGATGGTGTGTACCGGAATTTGGTCACGGCTGTTGGTTAACAGATTCCTTACCCCACATATTAAGATCGAGAGTTCAGTTCGACAAGGATGCACGCTACCCATGATTTTATTTACTATCGCCATTGAGCCTCTCTGCAGAATGCTTATTGCCCGCTTGCAAGGATTCCCTGTAGCGAACCTGTCCTTTAAATTAAATGCCTATGCTGATGGTATCACATGTGTCGTTCGTTCAGAGCGGGAAATTAAAGAGACGGCAGAATGCCTGGGCCTTTTTCGCAGTGTCTCCAATCTGCGAGCAAATGCTAGTAAAACTGCCGTGCTGGAGCTCAGCGCGACCAGCGAACCATTTGACGGCGTTTTTCCCTTTCGGAGGGCCGAAACTGTTAAAATATTGGGCATATACTTCCATGCAGATGCTACTCATATGTTGCATTGTAATTGGAACATGACAGTAAGTAAACTCCATGCTCGTCAAATAGAAATTAATTATCGTCGTACAAATATTATACAGAGGGTTACTTTAATAAATGTATACTTACTTGCGAAGCTGTGGTATGTGTCCTATATATTCCCACTACCACATCAACAAAGTGCACAAATACTACAGATTTTTGGCCGCATGTTGTGGAAATCTTATATATTTAAATTATCTAGGCCGCAACTTTATCTTTCCTTGCAAGACGGAGGCCTGAGTTTTATTAATCACTTTTTGACGCGTGAGGCCTTATGTCAGTTTTCAGCAATTGCAACAATTCTGCGGCCAGAGAACATTTACGCAGCATTACAGAAAATGATGTGGTCTGAAGTTAGACGCATGGCACTTCAATACCGCCAGGCAAAGAAAGCACTCGCAACTCTAGTAGAACACTTATCGGAAGGGACAGTCGCATCAGCGAGATATTTGTACATTCGGGCTTCCAAAACGTCGGCTGTCATACCATATGTTGTGAATCGCACCCCAACCATCCGCTGGAGACGCCCATGGAAAATACTTGCCGATCCTAACCTTTCCTCGGATCTTCGAGCTGCAGCATTCGGCTTCTACAATAATATCGTGGCAACTCAGCAAAGTAAATACAGCATTCACCTGGCAGCTGACCCTGCATGCCCACTGTGTACCCTTTCATAGGGTAATTTCCTGTGTTTATGCAGCTCCCATCTGGCAGTGGCGTCGCGTACGAGTACGAAAAATAATTCGCGATGAACGTGGAGATGTCAGCGACACGCACATGCTTCGTTGCGATTTCTTCACCTTCCCCTCAATTCGACGAAGAGCTGCGGCCTGGTTTGTACTTCATGCGATCGGTCTTTTGGTGAACCGTTCGACACCTGTGACAGTACAAGACTTTGTCCATCTTCTTCGTCAAGATAGGTGGAACATGGCGCGGCGTGGCACATTGCGTCAGTGGTACGGCAATCTTTTATTTTCATTCTGACGTTTACGCCTACAGGAAGTGCGTGTATATTGCCGAGGTTGGATGTACGCAGTGAGCTACCCATCCCTCGATCCTTACAAGTGTACAATTTAATGTTCCAGTAGTAATCGTCGATAGGTGGTAGTGTTATAAGTCAGTGTCACGTGTCGGGCTGTACGCCGTGCGCTGCCCCTCACGTTAAATAATTATGTTTGTGAGTATGTGGGTATTTACATATGTATATAAATATAAATATATGAATATATAAAGAGGTTAACATACAATAGAGAAATTTAACCCAAAAAAGTGGTTAACACGTGCGCCTCACATGCCCAAGGTCCTCGGTTGTGCCATGTAGTGTTTTGTGAGCTGCCTGCAAAACTGGGGCAGTTTTCAACACCAGAGGATACCAAAACAATAATATACCATTATTGTCAGAAAATACTTAAGTTCGTTTCTTCTATTTTGTCAGTAAAACCAGTTCACCAAATGTTTATATCTTTTTGTGCCCCCATGTAAGAATTGTGTAGATATTTTATTGAGTATTTTGTTATTGTTTATATTGTGTGTTTGAATGTGTAATTTATAATAGGTTATGGGTAAACACCTCTGTATATTGTTTGTGACAGTAAATTTATTTAAATTTAAAAAAAAATGGTTGAAGCATGGTACAAAATAGTCGTACTTTGAGGCTTATTGTGTTTAACGTTCAAATCCCAGCTGCTCAAATTATTTTAAGTTATATCAAATAATATTTGTATATATTTGAAACATGAATCTTATAAAAATAATATTTTTTACTGATTTCCTTACAACATATTAAAATAACTAAGTACAATTCGACACGAAATGGAAGCTGATGTTGTGACAATACGGATTTTTCTTTGCAGCAATTATAGTTATCATTCAAATAGGACCTATGTGTTAAACACAGCTACTAACATACCTATAAGTTTTGTCTATTTAATATACATAGCAGAATATAATGTACAAACATAGGTATAAGTTAATTATATTTGTTTAAGCTGGCTGATATATGTGCAAATTTTTAGTACAAAAATTTCAGTCACATTATTAATATTGTTGTATTAAAACACATTAATCAGAACGTTATGTTACAATGTCAGTAAAATAAAAAACTGTATAAAAATATTTGGGAAGTACGTAGGGTAGAACATGCGAACTTGAATTAAACTAGATCACAAGCATGACAAACCATTACACTTACCGCTAAGCCACCACGACAACTACATAGGAGTTTTTCTTAGTAATGTTAATTATATGTATGGTAACGTTAAGTGTAAATGTATCTCCATGTCACAATATTTCGTGTTGGGAATTAAATTAGCATTCTGAGTACATAAAATTGTTTTACAAGGTGTAAGAGCTAGCTTAAGTTACAATCTGAATCGCTTTTGTGCTTTGAAATTTAATTCGAGTGTTTTCAATTTACGAGGTTATATATACCCGCCATTTTGTAAAGTTACACGAAGCGCGCACAACAGCTATCGTCGACTGCGACTGATTAAATGAAGCTTATTTCACTGGTTTTCCCTCATTTGGCTCTCTTTTCTCTAGTTGTTGTTTGGCGTGTAAGAGAATTGTCCAACATATTACTGCTTATTTGCGGACTTCAGCAATAAGAATCGAATCGGCAGACTACTGAAGGTTCTCTTACCCCTCGTTACGTTAATGAGATTTCTCGGTTCTCCACAGCGTAATTAACGTAGATTTTCGTTAACGTACCGACATATGTAGGTAAAAAGAAGTTACAGAATCGTTCTTCAATGACATCAACGATTTTTCTCACTAACAGACTTTACCTGGCAGGCCTGTTGGAGATCTAGGTGCTGGAGAAAAAAGCAAGTAACATTGGCAATGATGTTCTAGGTACCTCTCCCGAAGAAGTCTATGACACTGCCGTATCTACAATTTTCTCTGGAGTGCCCGAAAACATCGCAGATGCAGAATAAGACTTAGATGCGGAGCTGCAGAAGCTAGCCAAGACGAAGTATCTTTCATGCCAGTCGCTGCGGCGTGAGGACTTGAAATTATTTCATAAATGGTTTGCAACATCCAGGTGTTTCGCGGGCTGGACTTACACCGTCGAGCAGATTAACATCTCGTACAGTGACGACGACGAGCAAACCAAAGTGTTTACGTAATAACCCCCATGTCAGCTGGAATACCTCAGCCGCACCACGCAACAGGCATACCACCTACAGAGGCAAGGACTTAGGTGGAGGAACAATTGAAATATTCCGTACCCGGTCATTCATAAGTGTTGGAGGAAGCCATATTTCCCCGTCGTGCAGTGCACAAGCACTAAGACTCAGGACAAAAGATAATCCGTGGCACATATAAAAAATATTATGTGAAATTACCTCAAACTCTCAAAAAAAAAAAAAAAACTTTATGTGTATTAAAGATATGGATAAGAATATTTGTATAATGCAGAACGTTATTGTGATATGTATGGGGGTGTTTAAAAAAATATTTTTTTATCTCGAGTCTTGCCCCACATACACATAACTGTTGGTAATGAAAAATGTTTTAAATCAATGCTATGAAAAACTTTCGTGGTAAAAATTATTTAGTATGTCATTTTAGTTTATAAAACATACTTTCGGTGAAGTTCGTATAGGTACAATTTAGAGTAAAAGAGAGAGACATATATAACGTGTACGAACGTGATTGAATTTATAAAACAAAGGAAGCGTGTGCAGCACAAGGCAGGCTGCCATAATTGTCGTCTCTAGACTTGGACGGCAGGAAGTATTCGCAACGTCGGCATTTTTCGCAGAACAGCTGACCAGAAGCACATGTGCGACCCGCAGCGGCCAGCCACCCAACGCGCCGGCTGCCGTAGAGAGAACTATGTTCCAGACACAGCTATGAAGGCTTGAATATTTCACACGTGAAACATCACTTCTAGATTCTAGGGTACATATGTAGGGTTACAACAGACGGCGACGACATATCCATTTATCATGTAATACGCCGAGGAACTCTAGCCCCAGCTGAGAATAAGTAATGGCCAGGTTCGAGCCTTGGGAGACACGTTTCCCTCAGAAATAACACACACATAGCCAAAACAAATATACACTGAGACATACGGCAAATAAATGCGGTACAACACCGATGCTAAATTTTGTAGAGCAAAAAAAGGCAGAAAATATAGCATAGTACTGAAAAGGCATAGAACTCGAAAGAGAAAACGTATACACTAAAAAAAAAAAATTATTTTCTATCACTATACCGATACACGAAAAAAACGCATAACATATTGACAGAGACACACGAAGGGAAAAGTTATACCAGTGGGGGAAATGCGCATTATAATACTAACGAAAAACTTTACACGTCACAGTAGATGATCGAAAAAAATATACACAGTACTACTATACTGATGAAAAAAAAAGACAAATCATTCCCAGCACTTTTAAAGCTAGCACACAGGGAAAATACGATGTATTTTCCCTGCACTGTCCATTCATGAACTGCTTCAGGCTAACGCACTCCCTACTATAAATAATATGCATGTCAATTCGTCCACCTCAACATACATGTTAAAAGTATAAGTAATATATTATAAAACATGGGAAAAAATAAGATATCCTAGATAAGTTTATTCATTGTTTAGATTCAGAAGTATACAGCCCACCAGCGATGAAAAAATTTCAGAGACAACGCTGAAAAAATGTAGGACCAATGGCGAAAAACATTCCCTCCCAAGTTTAAAATCAGTACGTTAGAAAATGTAGGCAGCAGGAAAGAATATCCATATGGTTACTCCAAGTAAAACTGTATTTCTATCTCTCAGTGTCCATATATAAACAACTATTTATACATGCAAAGAATGTAGGTACAGTTAGTTTTGCAGGGGAATACTATATATCGTGAGGACACGTCAGCATAAAGTACATCCACCACAAGTAAAAAATCATTTTAAAAAACTGTGACATTCAGCAAACAAAAGTCTGTATTTTCGTAAATTTGTGTGCGTTCTCTTCATTAAGAGATGCACCTGGTCCACTGTAAAATGCCCCCACCCTCTCCCTCTAAGAGTCCCACCACACTGCTACGCGACTTTAGTCGAATGAAAAGTAACATGTGAACATGTGTATGATAAGTGCAACCTCAAATCCAGCAGATGTCAGTAGTATTCACCCTTTATGAATTATGCGAACTAAAACACAGTTTTATTTCCGAGATGCTAGTCCACCATGCATAACTATACCACAATAGCAAGTCCGACAATGACAAGCACATACAGCTCTCATTCATGAACCTTCAACCGCATCGAAACATATAATGAAAGACTTCACAAGTAAAAATTAGAGCATATAGCAGTCAGTGGATTACGGGAATCATGAAGTCTGTAGAGTTATGATAATCCCATTTGAATGGTACAAAATTAATTCCATGAACAAATGTTTTGCAAATAAATTATGACGCGAACTCCATGTTTGTCTTTTTTACCGTGTTAAAATTTTTAATGTAAAATTATTTATTAATTCCGGTGAAACCAAAGATATTATGTGATTCTATGAAACTAAGAAATAAGAAAAAAATTGGTACGTTATCCACTTGCTCTTACTTCAAACACACACACACACACACATTAAACCAAATTAAAGTAAGAAAAAACAGACCAACCATTACAGAAATAAGGAAAAAATTGCCAGTTACGAACTTAAGATAATACTCTTCATGCCCCGAACAGTACAACATATTTATATTTCCGAAAGGAAGCAATATTTTGAGGTTGGAAAAGCGATACTATTGTAAGTTGTTATCCGGAAACCTTCAGACGAAACATTTATGTTTACACACCAAAGAACTAATCATAAAAAAAAAATTCTTGCTGTTCCTTCCTTATAAACAAATTAGTCGGAAGGTTACCATCACCCCTCGCCAATATCCAGTCAGCCATCCTGGTGCTGTCAGCCATTGTAGCAACCATATTGGATGCAGATGAACTTGTCCATGACCTTGAATGACCTTGAAAACGAAAACTCGAGAACAATAAATAAAAGTCAACATGCATATTAAATCGCATACTACTACCACCATATTGGATGCAGGTGAACTTGACCTAGACTCCATGACCTTGAATGGTCTTGAACACATGCAATTTCCAAGAAATTCATAAATAATTTCAAAAATATCCCAGAAAATTATAAAAAATTTATAATAAGAGTTTATGAAGTAAACTTAAATATCTGGAGGTCCCCCAACACTACACCCAGCAGACGATTGACTCCCTCACCCCTACTCCTCTCATCAATACTCTTTCTATCGTATGCCACCATCTTGGTTTTTCATTTGTCATTTGTTTATACATTGCTGGAGGCTACCATCTTGGACTTAATGTGTTGTCATCACCTAGATAGCACTAGTGTTTTAATTCACCCACCAGACAGCAGCCATAATTGTTGTTTTTTTAAGTAAAGGTTGCGCTGACACCACCCTGCATATTGGCTTCTATTTTCAGCACATATGTAGCTTTAATTTCTAGATTATGCCACCTGCTATCGGTCTGTACCGACAGTAACATTGACCATTGTTACAAAGTACCAAAACTGTCGTACTAAATTGTTTGTTTTATTCTTAAATGTATGTATTTTTATTTCGAATAAATTTTATACATAAAGCAGATATGTTCTGTTTACAAAATAAAAAAAAACTAAATACTCTAATTTTTTCGCACTTGTGAAGTCTTTCATTATGTCTCGATGCGGTTGAGGGTTCATGAACGAGAGCTGTATGTGCTTGTCATTGCTGGACTTGGTATTGTGGTATAGTTATGCATGGTGGACTAGCATCTCGGGAATTAAGCTGTGTTTTAGTTCGCATAATTCATAAAGGATGAATACTATTGACATATGAGGTTGCACTTCTACATACACATGTTCGCATGTTACTTTTAATTCGGCTAAAGTCGCGTAGCAGTGTGGTGGGACTCTAGAGGGAGAGGGTGGGGACATTTTACCGCGGATCAGATTTATCTCTTAATGGAGCGAGCGCACACAAATTTATGAAAATACAGAAATTTTGTTTGCTGAACGTAATTTTTTTTAAATGATTTTTTACTTGTGGTGGATGTACCTTTATGCTGGGGTGTCCTTGCGGTATATAGATTTTTCCCTGCACAACTTACTGTACCTACATTCTTTGCGTGTATAAAGAGTTTTATAAGTGGACAATGAGAGATAGAGTAACCATATGGAGACTCTTTCCTGCCGCCTACATTTCCTAACATACTGACTTTAAACTTGGGAGGGAATGTTTTTCGCCATTGGTCCCACATTTTTTCAGCGTTATTCCTGATATTGTTTCCATCGTTGGTGGGCTATGTAATCGCTGTCTGTGAAATCCCTACATATGTATTCTAGAAGTGATGTTTCACGTGTGAAATATTCAAGCCTTCATAGCTGTGTCTGGAACATAGTTCTCTTTACGGCAGCCGGCGCCTTGGGTGGCTGGTCGCTGCGGTTCGCACATGTGCTTCTGGTCAGCTGTTCTGCGAAAAACGACGTTGCGAATACTTCCTGCCGTCCAAGTCTAGAGACGGCAATTATGGCAGCCTGCCTTGTGCTGCACACGCTTCCTTTGTTATATATATATATATATATATATATATATATATATATATATTATATATATATATATATATATATATATATATATATATATATATATAGTGGCGACTTGCGTGTGTCTCTCTTTTACTTTAAATTGTACCTAAACTAACTTCACTGGCAGTGTATTTTACTAACTAATATGATATATTTAATACCTATTTACCAAGAGTGTTTTTTTAAACACGGATTTCAAACATTTTTCATTACCAACAGTTGTGTGTATGTAGGTGCATCACTGGAGATAAAAAATTATTTTTGGTAACGCATTTATTTACACCCAACACAATACTGTTCTACAATATACAAACATTCTTCTCCACATCTTTAATTAACGCAGTGCTATTTTTTTCAGTGTTTGTGGTCATTACAGGTAGTATTATTTATATGTTCCACTGATTATCATATGTCCTGAGCCTTAGTGCTTGGGCATTGCACGACACACATTGTCCGTTTTCACAGTCGTGAAGCCACGAGGCGTAGACTCTACCATCTGTCTGAACGGCGGGCAGCCGCGATACCTTAGCAAGTCCACAATTTTCATACCAGCAGGACACACATTACGAATCGTCGACTCTCGGCGATTGACATACAGAGGGTATCGAGGAAATATGGCTTCCTTCAACACTTTGTGAATGACCCTGTACGGAATGTTTCCATTGTTCCCCACCTAAATCCTTGCCTCTGTAGGTGGTATGCCTGTTGCGTGGTGCGACTTAGGTGTTCCCATTTGCATGGGAGTATTACGTAAACACTTTGATTTTCTCATCATCGTCACTGTACGAGATGTTAATCTGCTTGACGGTGTAAGAGTCCAGCGCTGGAAACCATTTGGATGTTGCAAAATATGTTTTAAATAATTTCAAGTCCTTACCCACACAAAGTCTGGCATGAAAGATGCATCGTCTCGGCTAGCTTCTGCAGCTCGGCATCTAACTCTCATTCTCCATCTGCGATGTCTTCGGGCACTCCAGAGCTAATGGTAGATACGCTGTTGTCATCGACTTCTTCGGGAGTGGTACCTAGAACATCACTGACAATGTTACTTGCTTTTTTCTCCAGCACCTAGATCTCCAACAATCCTTCCTGAATCTTAGCCTGAACCGCTATGTCCTGCCAGTATCACTTTTGTATAAGGCATTTACTTTCTACCATAATGTACGGTGACGTGAGTGCTTTAATTGTACCATGAATCCCTGTGGTATGTCATATTTTTGTGACGGGTGCGGTATGCAGTTTAGCCATATACATGCGAAGACCTGTAAATGTGGAGTGTATTTCTCGTTCAGTAACTTGGTACCAGGTCTCTTGTGACTTTTTTCGAGTTTTTATTTTCAAGGTCACCAAGGTCATGGGGTCATGGTTAAAATCATCTGCATGCAATATGATGGTAGTGGTTTGAAACTTACTAGGCTTGTTGACTTTTATGTATTTTTTCTTGAGTTTTTTATTCGAGTTCATTTAAGGCCATGGGGTCAATGTTTGCTGTCTGCATCTATTATGGCGGTCACAAGTCACCGGGCTCGAGGTGGTCAAGTTCAAGGGTCAAAGGTTAAGATCAAGGTCATATTGGTCCAAGATGATTTACGGGTGACGTAACAACATTGCGGTCAAGAGAATCCGAATCCGATGCCCCACGCACTTGTTCGTCAGTCGACTATTCTATACTACTGCCTCCACCTCCCTAAAAACCATTAGTGATATCCTTGTTTGTAAAAATGTCAGTAAAAAATATTTAGAATTATTTGGAAATAAAGCCCATTGATTGAAATGGCGAAAATAAATCTGTTGTTTTTTAATAAAAATGTGTCGAAAAATGCAAGCTATATTTTCAAAATATTTCATTAGGGGGCAAAAATTCATCCACACTTAAATACCGAAACCCCCTACCCTTGGCTTCGACTCTAGATTCGCCATTGAGCTCTTGGTATAAGAGTTCGTTTAATTTTATACACTGGCAGTTTATTCGTAAATTTTAATTGTATGCACACAAGGGCGTTGGCCTTTGAAAATAACCCGACTCTTTTACTGTTTATCTCTTTTAATAATGTTGTTGTAGGCTATATTGCTAGTGGAGTATGGATAGTAGAGTGAAGAGATTTGGTTGGCCCTTAACGTTTAGGTCTTGAGAGCCGATGGGGGTGAAGTAAGGTTATTATGGAGCAGCGCCGGAATGCAAGGACGAGGGACGAGTGGCGTCGTCTGGGACAATTCGCACGTGCTATAATCCGGGAGCGACCCCGCTGGGAATCGAGACCGGTTCGCCTAGTGGGAGGCAAGTAGTCTAACCACCAAACCACCGCGGCCCCATACTGCTAGTGCTTAACCGCCTGCGTACAGTCATCCTCCAATGTTGTATATGTGTTTTATAAATAACACTGTTAATGTTTTTTTTGCTCAAAGCGATACACTGTAGTATTATGTATTTATGACTATTCTTGTGTGTGGTTTATTCTGTGTGACTATAAAAAGAGTGGAATTAGTACAAAAAGACTAAGTGTTTAAAGGACCCTGTTATTTACCGCTCTAATCCAGATGCCCTCTAATATATTATTTTATACCTGCTAACAGTACACAGGCGGGGAAATGTCGAATGCTAAAGACTATTACTTAAAACAGTTTAAAATTTAAGAATTTAAAGAAGCAGGCAAGACAAATCGAGTAAGACTAGGAAAAAAGTACAACGAGCATACAAATGCAAAAAAAAAAAAAGTACATGGTGACTTAGGCTTTTTTATACTAGGAAATAATGGCTTCCTTTAATCGACTTCTTGTGGAACTGAAATACTACATTGGTCAAATGGGTATCTATATATTACCTGCGATCGATTTCTTGATCATAAACAGTTTCCATCAAGTTGCAGAGCAAAATCTGACCCGGATATTGCAATAAAACATTTTAGTTTCACGCGCTGTATAGGCGCGTTGAGTGAAATTTCGCCTTTTACACTAGGACACTTCACATGAGTCTCTGGCTGGCTAGTACACGCTAGCCAAACATTTTAAATGTTGGTTTTGTTTGTTGTTGTTAGTGCCTTTTTTTTTTCAAGAGGAATCTGTGGCTGCTTAAACCATTAGTGAAGTGAATGAATATAATAAAAGTGATACTTTACAAAACTCATAAAGAGTGAGAAAACACAAACCTAGCCAAGGACAACAGAGAAAACAAGGAAGATACTGCAAATAATCTCAGGGCTACAAGATGTAAAAGTATATATTGAAGCTCTCATTTGTGAAGTAAAGGCCAATCCTGCCTTGTGGGACACGGTGACCGAGGAATTTTCTAACAAATATGAAACACTGTATGCCTGGATCAACGTTAGCACCAGATTATTTGCGAACTGTGATCAAACGCCCATTGAGGAGAAAAATACAATACGTAAGAAATAACTAGTATTGTATTGAAAAAAAATGTGTCAATATTTGTATGTCTAGCTGGCGTGCATGTATAAATGATTTAGTGAAATGTGTATGGTAAAATCGTCGGCCTTGCTATTGTTTTACCAGTCAATTAACATTATTTCAAAAACAGTGAATGGTCCCAGCCTGTTTTCGAGATTTAACTTTTCTTTTCAAAACATAAATACTGAGCACTAGAAAATGAAGACATTTGTCGTTTTTTTAACTAGAAAATCCAGTTGTATCCCTATTGTACAGTAAGGGCAAAATATGTATTTTTTCTTTGAAAAAGTAAAATAATGAGTTTAACTGGCAAATATGCATACATAATAAGTCCCATAGGTTAACACATACACCACTAATCTCCATTCAATATGATTTTTAAAATGAAAACTACCCTTAACCAATTAATTTGCCACTATAGGTTCCATGTGTTTATTTGATTAGTGTTCAGAACTTCATTCACATTTGCCATATCCTAACGGTAGGATATTTTTATGTATTTTATTTGTTGTGAGCTAATTTAGACATTAGGGACATTTTATTCTTCATTTTCTCTTAATATTTTTTATCTAATACGACAGGTAGAACTATATTGTAAAACCTACTAAAGAAGGTCAATAGTTCTCAAAACATCAATTAACAAAAAATACGCTAATACATACATGTAATCATAAATATCCGGGTATTTTACCTGGCTTGTAAATACCCGAGTGGAGAGGGAAATAAGTAAAACAAAGGTAGGCTACATGTTTAATATTTAGAAGTAATATTCTTTATTTGTAAAATACCGTTAATGGAAAATGTTGGTTTACGAGAACAGGCAACATGAATGTGTCTTTAAACATCTAATACTGTATACTTCTACAAAACCAAAAACTGAAAATGAGAGTATTTAAGATCAGGTTTACTGTACATTACAAAGTATTAATATAGATCAAGTTATCTTAAATGCGATCCATTTGACATGAAACAACTCCATCTGAACTGACAACGTAGTCTGCAAATTTATCTCCCAGTTTCTTGGTTGGCTTAGATGAAATGGTAGTTGGATCCAAATCAGACATTCATTCAACAGTTAGTGCATCGTCCACTGGAAATAAAATCCCTATTCCTTACATAACTGTATAATTCACAGCACACCCATACTGCACAGCACACCTATACTGCACAGCACACCACGATAACATCTTCGCATAGAGATACTTCGACTTTTAATAGGCAGTCGAAGATACGTCATTTGTCGGCAAATATCCCAAAGGTACACTCAATGTTTCATCTAACCCTGCCCAGCTGGTAATTGAAACACGTTTCTTAATAGTCTAGCACCGTAGTGCATAAAGCCTTAGAATCTACACTCGTGAACAGTCCAAATCCTTCATATGCGACAAATACAAAGGGCACAAGCTCGTGAAATCCTGTGAAAGAGTCCTGTAGTTGTGGAATGTTCAAAGATTTACATCTATGTCTTTTATAAAATACGCTTTATTGAAATGTAGTTGAATCGGATGACTTTAACATAGGTACAAACATCGATGGAAATAAACCTGTACGATGCATCACAAATAGCAGTGTGTCCAATAGTAAAGTAGTCTTTATATGGATTTATAGTGCAAAGACCCATTTGCTTCTGGTTTTATTATCCTGAAATGCTTGCCATCGATTGCTCCCAAACAACGCAGAAAATCGGTTTTCTCAAATTAAAAATTATTTCCAATTTGTAGTCAAACAATTTCTGTAAGTTCTGCAAAGGGGATGGATCTTTCATTTTTCAGTATAGCTGTACAAATTTTTTCGGTGATAACTGAAATTTTAGACTGTCCCATTTGGTATTCATAAAGTAAGTTGGCCATTGAGTTTCCAATTGTCAAATACTTGCAACAATGGAGACATTTATCGCCTCTTGTCATTAGTTACCAATAATATTATTACTGATTTTGAAATAAATGAAGACATATTTTAATCCAAACTCGATAAATTAATATCGTTATAGGTATTTTTTTCTATATGAAACATTTTATCATTTTGGAAATAGTTTTTAACTTTATGAATTGATTATTTAATTTTCATGCATAGTCATGTAAACTATTTTGTATTCCAATATTGAAAAAGTTGCTATTTAGTCATTGGTAAAATTTTCTGTAAATAATATTTGTGCATTACTCAGGAAATAATGTAAAGTTACAAAAACCAAACAGGTTGTTTTACACAGAAGAATATATGTAAATACAGCTCCTTATCCAATGTGCATTATATAGGATGTATATGCTACCTGTATCCATTAAAAAGATGATACATAACGCCTTAATACAGTGTCACCTAGATAACTTATCTCTGATTTGGGGACCAGCTTCTAACTCTTTACATTCTCCATTACAGGTAGCCCTAAACAAAGCTCTCAGAAAGGTTTACAATTTACCAAACAAATACCATAGTGCTGACATCTACACCAATTCAGATATATTGCTTATTCATGGTCTGTACAAGTATAACCTTGTGACTCACACTTTTATTCTGATATGTACCCTGCAAAAAAAAAAAAACACAAGACTAACCACAGCCAAAACACTAGGAATAAAAATAACTCATTTCTCCAAACTGTAAACACTGAATATGGAAAGAAGTAAATTCTTTGTTAAGGTTTCAGACGATGTAATGCCCTATTCTGGGAAATAAAAAAATTGCTCAGAGAAATAAATTTAAAAAACAATTAAAGATCGCAATTGTGAAATCAATTGCTCAACATTTTACCTTACCAAACTTTTGTAATTCACAACTTTTACCTAAAACTGCTATTTAAGGCAATATATTTTGATATTGTAGTTCTTTTTTTACTACCGCATGTCCCTCTAGTTGTACTTATGTATCCCATTGCTTGTAATTTCCCAACTTAATAGAGGCTATATGTGTAGCTAGTCAATATTGTTATGTATTAGCAGAACCTGCACTGAAATTGTGGAGATGCTTTGGTGTCATTGTATTAAATTGTAATTGTAGCAAGTATAGATGTTTGTTTATTTTGTAATTATTATTGTTATTACTAACGACTAATTCATAATTGTCCGTTTCTGCCTGTGTCATTAAGGTTTTGTATTTTCAAGATCCCCAACTGGAGCCATGCTCAAGGGATCAGAGTAACTGTTAACAACGTTTGTATAAAAAAATTTTCGTAAATAATAACTAAATAAAATAAAATGTGAAATAATATGATTCTTAAAAAGAACCGCTTTTTTAAAAGGCAAGTTCATCAAAAAAAATTTTCTTGAAGCTGAATTTATTTAGATTTTTCATTTAATTGTCCACTGTCTTGTTTATTTTTTATTTTTGATTATTGTAGAATGTTTTAATTGATATTTAGTAAATTTTATAGTTGTCTTATTGTATTATCTTATGTATTATTCTGTTTTAGATTTTAAACCAGTTCTTGCTCAGCAGCATTGCATCACAAAAAAATTTTTGGCATACGTCGTTAATGTTCAAAACCCTCTATATCCACTATATTAATTACGTTGATTGTAGGGAATAAAATAATTATAGTTTCATATTTCACATTTCTTAAGTTCAACGTAAAAACATGCATATTGCGACAGTTGACCATTTTATGTCAGTGTTGCAAACTTGTAATTCCATTATACTAGTATAGTGCCGAGCTTAAACAAATCTACTGAATTTTTACCAATATTTTGCTAAAATATCTATCTACTTTTGAAATTTTGACCTGGCAACACTGGCGCCAGCTAAGTTAAAAAGATTAGAAACTTGATTGGCTTTTAAAAGCGCAAAACTAACTCAAATTGCTGCATTCTAGGTTGCAGTGCAGGAATACTTACCGGAACATAACATCCGGTGTTGTTTTTAGTTCATTTCCGCACGGAAATCTGAAGAGGAACGACGTAAGTTGTGAAACCAGGCGGTACATGCACAAACTTATGAATATATTGTTCGTTAACGTAGAAAATGCATACAATATACGCATTTGTTCTTCACTGTTAAGTAACAAAAATAGCTATTAATATATGAAATTTAACGGTATTATATGTAACATTGTAAACATTAGTATATTAAGATCACATATTGAGCTATAAAGTTCTTACCGATATCCAATTAGAGAAAAATATTAAAATTATATTTAAATAATAAATAAATATCTATTGAAATGTATTCGTACCTATTATGAGTGAGTATTTGATTTTAAGTTCTAACGGTTCACATCGGGAACTAAGAGTTGCATAAAGAATATGCGGTACTCATTTGACTGGAAACAAATTATTACGAAAATAGTTACATCATACGCTAGGTCTGCAAAAGCCACAATATCAGGGAGAAACAATTAAAACAGAAGAAAATTAAATTACTAAAGAAAATGATTGTTTAACAAGTACTGGAATTATGAAACACGAATTTGCCATACAGACAGATGTACATGAAACCGTTGAGTTATTTTGTTTTATCGTTGCACGATTAGCAGGTGTGAATTGCCTTCTCAAGTGTCTATTCCACTGAATGCCGAACTGAATTCACATGTGAAACGTTATGACAACAGATGAAGAAAAAGTAATAATTTTAATGAAATATAAGTTTTCCAAGGATTATCTTAATTGGCATACCACACAACTACGAAACTTAATGGGAGTAACATTTGTGTTTTTCAAATCTTCTGTTAAAACTGACATCGAGCGAAACACAGATATGCAGTAAGATAGTAAATAATATCACTTGTTCATGATGTTAATGAAAATGAAAACTGGTTTGTCATATTATACTACGAGGGTTCTGTCTGGAGTCCATCGTACATCATCATCACACATTTTCCCACGACTTTAATACTGCTGACATATACAAGCTAATGTTATGCTTTCGCCTAGCAGGGATTTTGTCGTGGAAAAAACGCATTAAATTTAAAAAAAAAAAAAAAAAGTTCTCGAATTGTAAATGACGATTGTACTGAAGTTAAAGTTGAACAGTCACCGAATAAGAGTGTTTCGTTACTCAAATTAGAATGGTATGTAAACACTTTAATTCTTAATAGGCATTACACCTAGTGGGATGGTGAGCTTCAAATATACAGTGGCCGGTCGATCACAAATCATTGCAAATTGCTGAAATAAAGCCGGAGACGAGTTCAAGGCTGATAAATGTTTTCCAGGAATAAAAACAAGGCTCTCCGACAATCGGATCATGTTGTTACTCCATCATATCTGCATGATGGCATCATAAACAACTAAATAAGTCGAAACTACCTACAACGTTGCCACTGTTCGAATTCACGCGAGAGATACATTCATAAAATTAAAGTATATGACATTTTACACAAACTATTAACTGAACTACTCGCAAATGTGAGATAGTGAAGGAAGAGATCTGGGCGGTTCTTAACGTCGAGGTCTTGAGAGCTGATTAGGGTGAAGCGGAGTTAGTACGTAGCGGCGCCGGAATGCAAGGGCGGGGGAAACGGAATATCCTCAGGTGTTTTCGGTGGGTACTATATAACCACCATTTTGAACCTCGAGACTCCGGCGGATGGGTAAGCATTGGAAACTTCCAGGATTTGACTTCAAGACCTGGTCGATCAGTGATGCAGAACCTGTGTGTATGTGCGTGATTGCAAATATGAGATTGCGAAAGTAAACATGGCAAGCACATCTCGCATTGTAATGCATCGCATCAGCTCTTTGTGATGATCGTATTTATTTCGTTGCGGGAGAATTGGAAGTTAAATCGCTTCACATTTGACACCCCCGAGGTGAGGAACTGGCCTTACAACCCGGCCTCACTCACCCTCTCCCAGGAACCAACACACATTTTACAGCATGTTGACCCCCTTTCCAACTACATCATCGATGTGTATGGATGATCGAGCAGTAGCTACATAGCAAGGCAAGCAATCAGTGGACCTGCTGTATTGCTATATGCAGATGTGGATATAAATGAAATACATATTATAATTCATTTTTATGTTGCATTGTTCCCTTACGGTAGTGTGTGTATACCATCGTCCTGTGTCTGCTGCTTGTCATCCGCCCATGTCAGGGGCCAATTTATTTATACATTCGGAATAGAGTTCGTGCTGGTGTGACCTTATCATACGCACAGTTACCCTCATCATATAGTGCTTCTTCGGAACAGAAAAAAAAATTTGGATTTTAATTAATGTTCTCACCACGCATGACTGAATACCTTTCCCTCTTTTGGTGATCTTGCCCCCGCATTTGTACCTATACAGTTTTGCCCCACGAATTCTGTCATAATATCCCCTCCACCCCACTCTTGTCCATGAACTTACCGACAACTCTCTTTTTTGTGTCAGAGTAGTAGTGGTGTGTGTTGGGGTAGGCGCTTGTGTCAAATTGGTTTTTAAATTTGTGATCGCTGGCCAAATCTTGGTAAAAGTCTGGCTTTCGAATCTGCAACAGGAACAAGTCGGTGTCGGACTTTGTCAGTAAAACCAGTTCACCGAATATTCATATCGTTTTGTGCCCCCATGTAAGAATTGTGTACATATTTTATTGATTATTTTGTTATTATTTATATTGTGTGTTGAATGTGTACTGTATAATAGGTTAAGGGTAAACGCATCTGTATATTAGTTGTGATAGTAAATTTATTTTAAAAAAAGGATCGTCCAGTGGTTAGCACACCGGACTTCTTATCGATAGGTCGTGGGTTCGAATCCTGTCTAAGCACTAGAATGGTGTTTTAGTTTTCATGTTGCCAGGTGTAATGGGAAAGTGTGAAATTTACAAAATTTAAACTCTTTGAACTGAACTTACACTACAAAATACATTTTTCAAAACATTTTTTTTTTACTGTATTTTTCAAATATTATTTTTTCGGCATTTTTTGAATGATAAATAAAATAAATTTAAATAAGTCTACTTATTTATAAATGCATCGCTTTATAAACGATTGTGTACAAGGCTGGTCAGCCCAGTGCCTCACTGTAATTTACACTATGTCCCATCACCCCGTGCGACGCCTGTTGATGACCTCACTGCTCGCAAATGTCAGAGCAGAAACGCCTGACTCGCAGGCCTGTCGGTGCTTGCATAGTTACAAAACTAGTCCACTTAGTTTTCGTACGACAGTAAAAAAAAAATTGAAAAAAGTAAAATATTAAGACAAAATATTGTTTTTCAAAAAATAGAGAGTTTTGAAAATCGAATATTTTTTACAAAAGTCTTGCCTGGAATGTACTTTACAATAACTTTTTATATACCTTCTCATGTATGGAAAATTACATCTTTAAATTCGTAAATAAATATATACACTGACTATTGGCGTACTCTAGTAGGCGATGAAGAAACTATGTAGACGGTGAATAGAACAAGTGTGAGTAATTAGTTGGACGAATGAGAGAGACAAGAGAGAAAGCGAATGTGAGAGACAAGAGAGAAAGAACGAAACAACAAAAAAATGGGAGGACTCCAAGAAAACCTATGGACTGATAGAGAAACAAGAGAGAAAGAAAAAGAAAAAGAGATAAAGAGATTGAATAAGAGAAAGAGAGAAATGAAAGAAAGAAAGAGAGACAAGAGTGAAGGAGATGGAACGAGAGAATGAAAGAGAAATGAAAGAGATAGAGAGAGAGATCGAGAAAGGAGAGAAAGAGATTGAATAAAGGAAAGAGAGACACGAGAGGAGATGGTATGAGAGAATGAAAGAGAAACAATAGAGAGAAAGAGAGAATAGAAAGGAGAGAAATATATGGAATAAAAGGAGAGACGCCATTAAAAGAAAAAGAATGAGAGAGAAAGAGGTGGGATGTGAGATACAAGAGAGAAAGAGAAAGTGTGACAGCACGGAATGAAGGAGCATGAAAACATCAATACAGAATGGTGGTATGACTTCACGATTGTATGCGCCTTGAAAAGACGAGTCCGATGATATATAGCACTTAAGTACATAATTTTTTTAATTATAAAAATATATTTAAATTAAAAAATTATTATTATTAAAATAATTTTATTGTGACATCATGTTCGTGTGCACCTTGAAAAGACGAGTCCAATGATATATAACACTTAATACTTACATTTTTAAATTTTTAATTATAAATATATATTTAATTTTATAAAAATTATTTATTAAAAATAATTTAATTTGGTCAATTCCTCATTATGTGGCTGAGTTTCATGTATCTCAACAACATTGAGGATGTACGTCAGTCACAACGAGGATTGGTGCTTTTTATGGGAAAATCGGGAAATGTTTAGGGAAAAACAGGTCATTTGTAGGGAAAAGGGGAAATTTTAATCCATTTTTGGGCTAAAACGTACGATTTTGTGTGAATATGGTGGTTGCGTGGTCGGACTGACAGAGCAAGAAGTCGGGAATCCAACATGACGGCTCAGTCCACCGATCCACTCCTTACTCTCTGTGTCCTAGCCCCGTCATATACCTACTACATATTATAAAGGCTAATTGTATTATATCTTGGCCTGGCGGTATGGCCACGTTATACAGATGTTGACAAGGGCGATTTATGCAAGATTTCAGTAGGCCCTATACTTATTGTTCTGCTGCAATAACCATCTTGTTTATGGGAATTAGGACTTACCGGTGTGGAAACAATAACAACGCTCATCTAGTTGGTTTATTATTAAATAACATTTGCAACTAAATATTTTTTGAATTATTTATATGTGCGTTATCATATTCACATAGGTATTGAATGTTATTTCCGTATTACAACGTGCAAATGAACAAATGATCGCTTTTTTAAATTCAAAATATTAGCGAATTAAACGTACTTCAGTAACCACTGTAGTCTCGTACACCAAACTCTTCATAACACCCCGCAAGTAAAAGCCAAGTTGCGGAAGATCTGGGGACATTGAAGGTCATAACATCGGCCCACCGCGGCCTATCTATTAACCTAGAAATGGGGCGTCAAGGTACTCTAGAACATGTGCACCAGTGTGCGGCGGTGCACGGTCATGATATAACCATATTTTCTGTATAATCCGAAATGGAACGTCTTGGAGCAACTCTGGTGAAACCTGTTCAAAATCATGAGGTGCCGGTCAGCGTTTAAGCGAGCGAGCAACATGTACGGCACAATTAAATTGTCGCCTACAATACCGGCCAGTATACGCTGTTCACGGTAAAATGAGCACTTTTGAAAGCCCTGCTTAAGATTTACTTGTATGCACGTTGTATATTATTCTGCCTTATGTAAAATTAACATTGCCATGGGCCTCATCACTTTATTCATTCGTCAGTCATGTGAAGCTGTGAAATTATTAGAAAAGTAAACATTATAAAACCTCTAATTTTTACACACTGGTGAATTACGCACAGAAAGCGTAAGAAATAATTAAAATTATCACAAATGGTTACCTAACACTTTTTATTCGACGTTAACATATCGAACTACTTTCCATCTATTGTTACAACTGTACTAGTCGCATGTATGTCACTCTGTGCGCCCGTTGAAGTATATGTATGCATAGGCAGGGACTTTTTTCTAAGGTTGGTTTCAAAAGTGCTCACTTTATTGTGAACAGCCTCTGGAAGGGTTGTGATGAAACTGGGACAATGATTTTTAAATTGCAACTCAGCGGCTTGGATTCGTCTTGTGCGGCTGGGAGGTTTCGGCTCGTCTCGGACGACCTTGGCAATCTTCGGCTCGTCTCAGAGGGTGCTCAGACTCCGTCGACTCGGGTTTGCCGAACGTAGCCGGAGGTTCTCGACAGTTACGCCCCAATAATTTTCTTCAATTAATTGTATATCGCACCTTGGGAAGAAGAGGGTCACAAGTGCAAAAATGTCATGAGTTTAAACATCAAGGCCGCATTGTGGAGAAAAAAGTCCTGTATTTGTTTATATAGGGCCACATGTGGAAGAGCTAAATCTCTAGATGTTAATTGTAGAACGTCTGCCAACTACAGGTTTTTTCTTCAAAGTTGCCTTTGTCTTAATTTCAGGTATATTATCACTAGAAGGACATAGTACTGCATCTAATCTACTTGTAACAGGCTTAAATATTTGTTCATTTAAAACATCCTGATCCATTCTCATGTGTTTAGCTTAAATTTTTTTTCTTTTACCACAATTATAACATTATTTAACTCTGAAGTAGCATCAGATATATATTTCTTCACATACACACTGTGTATTTATATCTAATCTATTGAGTTTGTTTTCTAGTTGCAACAGTCGATCGACTATCCAGAACAATACTTCGAATATTATGTGCTCTTTTAATTCTCACCAAATTTATTTTAAAGAACATCTAATTTACTTCTGATTCACATTCGAAAAACATTAATTACAACAATTATTCATGATTTCAATTCGTCACTTTGCTTTGGTAATTCTGTACATGTAACAAAAGATATTGATTTAATGTTAATTTTACCACTTTTAAATCATAAGTCTTCCAATATTTCTTTAAGTTGCGATGTAATAAGAGTGTTTAGCATCATGTTAAATTCTCTGTGTAAACCATCTAAATGTGCAAGTAATTTACTTTCAATATTTTTCAATGCATCCAGAACATTTATTATAATTTACAAGATCAAAGTCGTGTTCTTTTTAAACATGTTTGTTTCCTTCACTTAACTTTATTAACTTCTCTTTTATTTCAGCCATGTGCGATTTAAAAATGTCCATTATATTTCTGTTTGGATATTCTACATATCATTCATTCATCGCATCATAATCTTTCACTGGTGCACCAACATTACGTAAAATATATCTGTTCAAATCGCAATTCCCATCGCGTGTTCTGCTTAAACATGTGTTGTAATGGCTCCACCTTATTCTGCTATTTCCAAACTTTGAAATACTCATTATTCTTCGTCTGGTAGTATGAACGGTCAATTCAACACCGATAGATGTCCTTATATAGATGTTCAGGAATAATAACCCGTAAACCGTACTTTTCTTTCCAGAAATAAAAATATCTTTAAACTTTATAAATGACATCACCTAAAACGTAGTCATTGTAAATGTGTTGTAAATCTAAATTGTCAGTACAGAAATAGATTATCATATCTGTGTTATCTTGCAAATTATGTTTGGAAATTTAGGCGTAACTTTGTGATATATAAAAACAGTTATCATTTAATGTCTACCAAAACTAAAATACTTTCGAGTTTCACCCTGTGGTTCACTCCAGATGCCATCGAATATAAAACCGAACTGGCCAATACTTCATTCAAGCTTATAATTACGTCTTTATTACTGAAAGGGAAAAATTGTGTTCCTTCGATTGAGGATAAAATAGTCGCTAAATATTTATATTTGTATTGTTGCGTTGTTTTCGAAAACAAATACATGTATTCAAACTTAAGTCCATTGGGATGTTTTAAAAGTGACATAATGACACATGACTTTTCGCGCAAAGATAGCCCACTTATTATGCAACCTATGTTCCACAGTAATAGTATGCCATGTTTTTGTCCATTTACATTTCCATACTTAGGTGCAATTATGGGGAATTCAATGTTTTGTTTCATAACTCTCATTCTGAACAAATTGTAATATACTAATGTAAAACTATATATATATATATATAATGTCGTGAAGTAAACACAGTGATTAATAAGTTGCTATTTCAATTATACCTTCCAAGATATAATTACTGTGGTCCAGGAACAAAACTTGAGAAAAGATTAGCATGTAACGATCAAGGCATAAATGCATTTCACTAGATAATGCCTGTAAGTAGCACACTATCACCTATTCGCAAATAAATTATTTTAAACAAAGGCATAAATAAGACACAATTTTGGCCGATACAGCTACAAATATTAGAAAGAGTTCCACATCCTCAACTGGGGAGAAACTTGGTGCTTAGGTTTTAGATAAAGTTATGAGAGGTAAAATTAAAAGAGGCATGGAAATTTGCAGGCCAAAATGTAGAATCAAAGGAGGATTGTTGCCATTCCTTTTTCCCACATTAGGCACTTTAGGTTCCCTCCTGGCTGGAGCTTCGGTCCTTAGTAGAGCAGTAAACCAGCTGGCAATGGCATGTATATTCACCCGTATAAAGTTGGGTAAGGAAGTGTTAAAATAAAACTCCAAATATGGGAAGAAGTGGAGAAGGGTTAGATTCCTCCCAAATTGTGCACTCACCAATAAAGATATTCTTGCACACACTAAGAAACTTAAGATTCCATACTTTTGTGGTGTGTTAATGAGAGACGATTTGCCATGAAAAGCAAACTTTAAGGAATGTATGGTAGTTAATTTATATTTTAATAAAATAAAGGGACAAGTTGGGTGGCATTAATAAAAACCAAAAGAAATCTATTTACTGTGATAGTTTTGGCGATTTACGATCTCCATCAGAAATATGCAACTATTTAAACAATACACAAATCAAGTACAACTATGAAATGGAACAATTACCAAACATGTTTAATTCCAGGCACTTATGTTTAAAGTTTGTGACTATGAATAAGATACACACTCCTTAAAACATGCTAGTAAAATGTAAATTATGCTGATTGTAAGTGGCAACTTGTTGCAACTATATTCTGTTTATTTCCCACCATTGAAATTAGATGACCAATGACAAATAAGTTTAATTGAATTTGTAACTTATAACAGTATTCCGAATGGAGACATACATAATAAATAATTCATATTAATTATTGGTGATAACAGACATTGTATAGTTATACTTGCTGGTTCATACAAACTAGAAGACTTGGAAATATGTATTATTAGTAGTGTTCCTGAAAACATTAACTTCTTATTACATGGTACGCCGAATACATTAAATAGTGTAATGCATAGCAATGTTAGTATTGATTTCATGCAAAATGTTTCAGTTGCAAGTATGTTAGGTTATGAAAACAAAGCTTATTGTGTGAATCTAATAAACAAATTGTCAAAACAAGTTAATATTGTAGCAGTTAATGTTTGCCATGTAAATGTGAATATTGTAGGTGGCTCATATTCGAATGGAAAACCAACAAACACATTACATGAATTCACGTGTTCTGTTGCACCAAAATAATTTAAAAGCCAAATACGTAAATTTAGCTTCCAGTAATATTAAATCGCATAGACGAATTAGTTGTTACTATAGTGGACAACAAGAGTAAACTTATAAACTTTAGAAATGAGGAAGTTACAGTTCGATTACATTTGAAACAGGCGAATAGTATAAAAACACTTGCATTGTGTGCATTACAAATTAAATGGGCATTGTATACATAAATCAATAAGCAACAAGTAACTATAAAAAGATATCAACTTAATTGTAAAGGGTTCAGTTAAGTTAAGAATCCCTTGTGATTAACACAAGGTAATTAACTGTTTTTAAAAGAATTAATATATAAAGTTAATTGCGGTGGAAGACATCCTTAATGTAGAATAACCCATAACTTACAAAGATGCCAAAACAAACACAGAAATACATGTATAAGAACCACTTAGAGCAGGACCGTATATGTTCACATCAGAAATATGAATACCTATACAGAATCACGACATTTATACGCGGCCTTTGAAATCAGCTTTAAGGTTCAGCAGAAAATTCTCTGGTGGGACTAACCCACTAAGTATGAGTATAGTTAGAAAATGTATACTTTATTTGATAGAAAGAATTGCATACTTATTGAATGGAGTCGAAATTGAGTAAACTCGAGATGTAAGCACTTCCAAAATAAATAACTACTTCTTGCTAAGTATAAACTATTTTAATGCATACACTAAGTTTGGGTGGAACCACGTGAACAATTATAGACTATAAATTAATCCCGATGGGAAATACAAAGTTGTTAAACTGCAAACTATAGTATTGGGTTTTACTGAACAATATAAATAATAGTAAATGTCAAACAAGAATTAATTATTCTATTTAGTAATATGCACTTGAATGCTATATGCAATGTGCTTAATGACGAAGAGGATGTAACTTTCTAACTTAGTAGTTACAATGGTTAATGCCACATATTGTAATTAACACTTGTAAATGCATTAATTTCTTAAATATATTGAAAAATGGAAATATCTAGATCTTGTATTTGTATTGTGGAGTTTGAAGACATGTCCTTTATTACCACCCTTCAATAAAATTGTATGGAATGTTAAATCTAATTTCTTAAATGAAAAAGCAAATATGTAATTATATGCTTCCTAACTAACCAGCAAAATAATATATAGGTAGATAGTTCATTATTTGATCATTGCAATATTAAAAACATTAAACTATTTCTCGACAATTTCTCAACAATATGTACAAGCAGTTTCATTAAACATATTCTAAAGACAGCACACCGATACTAAATCCTGAAACTTTTAAAAGTAGCGCGATTTTATTCGTATTCAACATTAGATGTAAAATGACACCATTATTACTAATGTTATTGATTCGCGAATTTAAATAAGTGCGAATGCAACCCTTCCCCCAAATACTCAAGCATATGAGTTAATCATTCACAATATATTAGTTTCTTACAATGTCCGAGATAAGTTACTTAAGATGTTAACGTAATTGTGTTCAGTCACTCTTCAACTGTCATCGATCAAACTTGTTTTCTAATATACAAGATTTCCAAGCTCCAAATAGAATTATCATTAAGGAATTGGTCATTACCAACTTAAATAATATTACCACTGTGTTCACATTCAAACAACATTTTGACTAGAAATGTTTAAGTCGAAGATATGAAGGAACCAACATGTGGGTTACAAAAATCACCATGGTCTAGTATGGGAGAGTGATTGTGTGTATGAAGATATACCGGATATTTGCACCTCATACATAAAAGACGAGGACGTATTCATGTGTGAACTTGAACAAAAGCATATTATAGGAAGTGTGTGGAATGGAAAAACAATTGATATGCAGAAAGTGTACAAGTGCCCCTTATTCAAAAAATTAGGTGAAATGTACAGTTACAAAACCCCAATCATCTCTGCAGGTGAAAATTCAAAATTAAAGCTAAAACAGTTGCTACTGACAGACTGTGGCGAGGAGGTGGGGAACCCAACCGAAGCTGCAGTTGAAAATTCAAAATTAATAGTTCCATGATTTTACAGACTGGTAATGGGGTGGAGGAGGGGGAAATTGAGGTATAAATAGAGGAGTGTTTCGCGATATTATTTATGTATAGGTTGTGCGTGCGCGAGTGTAGTCCAAGGATAAGAAAAGGTATGGTTCCAGGTGTATTAATTACATTAGTCCATTGCAAATACAATGTGTGATGGGGAAGAACATTGGAGTTTTTCAGAACTTAGTGCGGATTATACTTACGAAGAGGTTGGAGATTATATTGAACACAAACTTGTGGTGTATAATTTGCGACCAGGCGCAGATTTGCCGTGTAGTTTAACTATATTAGCGTGGGCACTCAAGTTGAAGAAATCACGAAATATCCATTATACAAACAAATTAAACACAAGATGCGAAAATAGTCTTATGCCGAACTTATAGTCTGGATAGCGAAATTCGATAACAATGACCACATTACCAAAACTCTCAGTGAAAATTGGCAATTTGTCTCGCCTTGTGGTATGTGGGTATACATAGTGTGCAATGTAAGACGAGTTCTTCTATTTTCGAACAATCCAAGATGGCTGCCACACTACATATAAAGGCATGGGACTAACAGAGCTTCAGTCATGGCATGTGTATTCAACCCTATGATCGAGCGCAAGATGCTACATGTGAGCCTTAGACAAATGTATTTTAAACCATATGTCTGAGCACTGAAAGTAAAAGTATGTAATGGTATCGAGCACTGGTGTTATGCATTTCATATGTATCTAGGGCTCGAATTCGGTGGAGATATAGCTTGCGAAGTACTCTCTAATAGAAAATGGATTGTACTTTGTGAGGTATGAATTACCATTTTCATGTAACACGTATAAGGAAATGTGTGAAAACAAAATTCATTTTTCAAATATGTACAGTCCTGGTTTCATGTTAACAAGTAGTAAACCTTGTATAATTGAAAGTAGTGTAACTGGATATGACAGTGCAAATTGTTTTGTTAATATGTGTAGTCCATATATGACAAAAATGTTATGTTAAACATAAGGGTGAGATGTATTGTCACAAGTTAATGTAATAAAATACAGATTTGGAAATATGATATTTATAGACCAGGTCAAACAGTTCTCTTGCATTATTTTGAAGATTGCAGTGGAGATGTACATATTTTTGAAGCTGCGAATGAGTATATATTGGTCACTGGATGTGTCTCCTGTAATTGTTTTGTGCATAGGAAATTGAAACTAGGAAGAGCAAAATTTAACCCTCCTACTTTTCTTGTTCGTGGCTTAGGATGGTAGAATATAATGATTAATTCAATTTTGCATGTATATGTTTTGGAAAATTTAATTGTAAAATTAAGTATACCAATTTATTTTGATGGTTTTTGGAATATAACCTAATTCATTATTATTTGGGGAAAAAAATATAACTTGTGTCTCAGTCGGAAGTTGGCTTTCATACAGTAAGGTTGACGTACTTCCATCCCACCAACCCATTTGTTTCCGTTACACCTGAAAAATCTAGTAAGGATTATTCTTACTGGTCTAGTAGATTGTATAGACAGTTTACCAAGATTTGTGATTCAGTGTTTCATTTCAGAATCACGCATTTTCCATTACGGAATTAAAATAATCATGAATTAATACAATGTCCAGAATTTAATAAATTCACTGTGTTTGATACGAGTCCAAGTACGTCTTTGGCTGGGAATGTGGATGAAGTTTTCTCTTACTTTCAAGAAACTTGACCCGATTTAGTGGAAAATATAATCTCGCATGCTCTTGACTGTACTAGTAAAGACATGGGTATTCAAACTTATAACTTCCCAAGGACAGAATTTAGAAGTAATTGTAAAAAAATGTATAAAAAATCTTTATTTAGTGAATTTGTAAACACTCTGTATATATTGTGATGTTAAAGAGTAACCGAAATATTTATTGTTAAAGTGTGTGATGTATTGTGAAAAGTGTATAATTTTTTAAGAGAGAATTCATAGAAGTGTTGTAACTGTTTGTAAACAATAAATAACTTGAAATCTTAACTGTGTTTTTATGACTTACAATTACCTTCCCACATGCATGAAGAGAGCTTATAAAATGACAATACTACATTAAAATTTAATTGTAATCTACATTTAAAAATGAAAAGTGATGAATACTCTAAACTACTAACTTGATGTTACAATTGGTTTGTAACATAAAAATTGACTAGTAATACGTGATGTTTATGTTATCTACATTTAAAAATGAAAACAGAAACACGCAAATCTTCACATGATCTACATTTAAATGTGATAAGTTAATACTCTACAATATCAACATTCAGTTTGTAACATGCCTTGTTCACGTAATCTACATTTAAAAATGAAAAGTTAGAACTCTATAAACTACTAACTTGATGTTACAATTGCTTTGTAAAATAAAATGTTCTTTTTCTGAAAATGTTCCATGTTAAGTCTAGTATTTTGGGACGAATTTACTATACCTGGGCGGACCCCATCAACTTTCCACATTCCGACCCTCGCATTTCGATCCCGCCTGCACAAACAAAGCATGCCTGTGGAATATAAAAGGTGGGTGAAATTCCCCAACTCTTTGTCCGCTGCTCATCAACCATCGAGCTAATCAGATGGTTCCATGCTCCGCAATTCAATAAACGATCCACTACCTCAGTACATCGCCAACCACTGAAGGGTGGTGATCTCCGTGCTCCTCAGAGAAACTCTACTGGTCGTCGTTGGGTGTACTTTACTGGCACTCCAACCCACAGCACCCTCCAGAACCACCCATGCTCTTACCAGTGGTAGTCTTTCATCGTCTACTGTGCAAAGGTTTTTAAATGTAAGTAAATACGATTTCAATAATTCTCTAAATTTTTTGAATACTAACCTTTTTTTTTTTTTTTAATATTACTCTTATTTTAAATTTTACTTGTTTTGATATTTAACTTGTTTGGTAGTTAACTTGTTTTGAATAATAACTTGTTTCGACATTCTGCTTCTTTTGAATATTAAATTGCTCTGATCTTCAACATGTTTTGAATAATAACTTGGTTTGACCTTCAACTTGTTTTGAATAATATCTTGTTTTGAATATTAACTTGGTTTGACCTAAAAATTGTTTTGAATGTTAATTATTTTTAACTGGCCCTATTGAAGTATCATATGTTGGGGGTGCTTCGGTAGAGTAGTTGGTTAAGTGTTAGGATGTGAAGCATCCCTGGTAGGGATTCGTGCCCCCTTCAGGGCAAAAGTGAATAGTTATACTCTATGTTTAGGGCATTTGTTACAGGGGGTACTGGGAAATGTGTTAATTCGTTAGACACACACACTTTATATATTGTTTCATGTGTCTATAATTTTTCTTTTCTCCTTTGTTTCAGATCGAGTTTTTGGCTAGTGGCTTTTAGGTCTTGGTGAGTAGAGGAAATTTATAAAGGCAATCTCCACCATAGCTAAGCGTCATCGTGTTAGTTCGGTTTCAGAAAGTTATTCTGATTCATCATCCGAATCAGATTCATATTCAGAATTTAGTTTGTCGATGTCCGACGTACCTTTGTCGTCAGACTTGCCATATATTCTTTTTGATATGGTGTTTGGATGGAGACTCAACGCGCGAATACATAATGACAAGTTAGAATTTGATGTGGATTTCTAAAGTTTCATTTAGAGATGCAAGGCATCTGTTCTGGCATTAGTATGTAGTGCTCGGAAGACGAGTGCTTCCTGTATGCCATTCTAGTAAATTTATTTCCTGTCGCAAGGAATGCCGACAGATCCTCTTCATATACAAAACCTCACCGGGTTCTGTATACACAAGGATTGTCGACTTCTGTAGTGTTACATGAGATCAAACACTTCGAGCAACTCAATATTATTTCTGTTAATGTCTATTCAGTGGTAGACGAAGATAGGAAAATTGTTGACGAATCGTTTGATAATGCTAAGGAAGGAATCGTCATACCCATCCACATTCCTCCTGTGTGATGTGATCACCATGTAAACATGTTAGCCATTCGTGCCAGTGTTATTATCGCCCACTTGCATTTTGAAAAGATAAAAAGTTTGTCATGACTGCTGTATGTGGTATTATTATCCTAAAATTCGAGTGCTTTCATTTTGAAAGTAAACATAAAATTTATCTACAAACTCTGTATGTTGCATGTTGTCATTAACAAGTTGAAATGTATCATACAATTTGTCTTACTTTTTACATCCTTTAAAGGATATTACACATGCTAAGATATTACGATTATGTTTCTACCTTTTGATAAGAGCCGGTTTCCACGAACACTGACGAAGAAGACGAAAGTATTTTATGCATCCAGAAGCGGTATCTGGAAAGATTTAATTTCTGAAGCAACCGACAAATTTATCAATAATAAATGCATATATTTTCGTCACTCTATTAAGTTATTGTTCTGTTGGTCTTTCCATGTGTTTTAGTGTGTATGGCATTTCCTCATACGAATTCGTCAACGACTTGCAGTTATTCCAAATAGGTTAAATGGCTCGGAAATGTATACTTCAATCGATAGTTTACACCAGAATACCCTCGATCTTCCCACCTTGCATCACCCTAGACCATGAGTTTAACTTTAATCCTCATCTCAACATGACAATCAAAAACAAAACAACAGTAGCCAAATTCAAAGACATTCTCAAGCTACTCGCCTCGGTTTTAGACCAAAATCTGGACCTACTTCGGACAACTACCTGACAGCCTTTCACTCACATATTCTCTCACACTTCCACTTTGCCTGCCCCACTCTGAGTCCACTCCTCACCATATAACGTCCAATCTTTCACTTGCACTTCGTTCATGCCCGTTAGAATTCTTCTTGGCTGACAATGTGCGACACGCCGTCAAACACTTCGTCAAAAGTCTAGTCTTCAACGCGTACACACTACCCTCCCGAACAACACCGGCCGTTTCAAAAGCAGGCTTCTGCGTCCCATGATATGGCACGTGGCACGAGCAATGATATTCAGAAGATACCACCTCCACGCCGATCACTTTTCATCTCAGACTTCAGCCACGTCAACCAGGAAGAAGATGCTGAAGACAAGGATCATCAGGATACTATGCTTAGTCCACGGCGGAAGGTAGCACACCCATAAATACATCTTACGATTTCCGAACGCCCAAACTAATAGCTCAAAATAATCATCCTTCACAAAATAATACGTCTACATCAATCATGCGCAAACTTCATCTCTGAAAAGTAGTAATGGAATTAGTTCCTTCGATGTACTACATGTGTATGTTATATTCTGCAAGGAACAAAAAAATATAAACACAAGCTGGAAGAGGAAAAAATTAAATAAAAATTAACAAAAAAACATGGATTCGACATATTTCAATAATGCAGGAAAATCGACTTTTAAATGTCATGAAATATTATGCTGCCGGAAAAACAGGTGGAAAGACCATGAAGAAAGATATCCGAACACGCCCGCTGAAATTTAATAGCCTACTTGAGAAATTGTAACTGCTCTATATAATCTTGGTTGAATGTGAACGGTTTTCGACATTTTGTGAAACTTTCTATCATCTTAGTCTTGTTTTGAAATAGGAAATTTCGTATTACATGAGGGTACCTGTCTGCTTTATATGCCTCTTTAATAGAAAATAATTTGAAATTAGTGGTATAGTACACAACAAGATCGCCATCAAATGTGACTTCTTGTTTAGAAATAAGTTGAATGCATAAAGCGATAAATGTGAGCTGTAAAAATTTATACGTAATTTTATCTGACTTGAAGATCGTTAACTTACGCCTGGAGTTCTGAACTCCAAGACGTTTCTCAACTCTCAACGCTGATCAACACACGGTGAATGCAGGGATGTTTTCTACCTCGCGCAGGAGATGAGTCTGTAGTTATGTCACTGAAAAACCACAGATTATTTTAATTTATCACTTTTCCAGCTCTCGTTCTCTCCAAGTCTCAGCTCCAAAACTGTGGTACTTACTGAAATGGAAATGTGTTCTCCGAATGTAATGAGATTAGGAACTCCGAATAGTGTGTTCCAGTTAATTCAGTGATTTGAAACCAGGATCCCGACATATACTAAAGTAAGGTAGACCGATCTCGCTGGCTGCGCCCAACCAGGTTCCGTGTACCAAAATTGAACTGCTTTTCTGCCAAAACGGCTAACAAAGAAGTGGTTTTTTTTTTTTAATTAAGACATAAACAAATATGTTCATCACTACTGTTGGCCATGTGACTTTGACATTTGTGCTCCTTCGAGGTAGGTCAATGCTGGGTGCATGCGCAGAAGATGAGTAAGCGGTCAGCGTCATCTTTAGTCTGTAGGTCCCAGAGGTTCATTTTTGGGGTGGTGAGCGTGAAACCGCAGAACAGGAGGGGATTTCCCGCCGCCTGCGAGTGCGACCCATAGTTGACGTCACGATCTTCGCGCCAAAATTATCTCCTCTCCCACGGATCTCATCTCGAGCGATCGCTAGGTGCGCGCGCAGCCGTGCCAATCGCCAGCTGCGCTCCCTTCAGGCGTCCGTGCGACTGTCAATTTGGCAACACTGGCTCAGCCCTGCCGCGGCGAAGATAGTTTGTCGCGTGACGGCGAGTTCTTTTCCTCATATCGCGGACCATCGCGTCGGGGCGGCGCGAGTAATAATTCACGCGGGCTCGTCACGACAACAATGGCGCGGGCCAGCGAGGTCGATGCCGGCCACTCGACTGTGGAATCCCGGCTCTCGTTAGTAATTACTGCTTGCCTAGATGCAGGCAGATATAGCGCCGGCCTCCGAGCTTGTGAAACCTCAATCCACTCCCGGTTTGGTTGCCTTCTCCAACGGAACTCTTCGATGTAAACAGCCAAGTACTTGATCCAAACGTAATATCTTAAGGACACGAATTTTCTTCTCTCGCCTTTAGTAACATAAAATGATTTAACTGTGTAATTTGAACGACGCTGGAAAAACAGGAATTATTCTCTCTGCAAAAAAAATCCTTTCTTGTAAATGTTATCACTTGTGTCTTTTCGACGTTTTCTTGAGTAAGATTAATCTTGCGCCTGTAGGAAATAGCATCAGTATCTTCGTGTAGCTTGTAACTATATGTGTTGAATTAATATTTTTACTGATTTTCAGAGGAACCGCACGAATGAGCAATTCATTATTTGGTGACGACCCTAGATGAAACGGCTGTTGTAACGAATTAGGAGAAATTGACGAGTATGCCAATTACAAAAAAAATTATAATAATTAGCAGGGCGGAGAGGGAGTGAGGTGAGGATGGTGCGATAGGCAATGGGTAGGGTACAGTAACGTATTATGTTCTTCGATTTTTAAAATTTATTTTATCGATTTTTGCGATTTTTATATTAATTTTTAGGCCGCCGTGAAGGGAAGGGGGTGGGGTGAGGGTTGTGGGATGAGCGAACGGTAGGGTAGAATAACGCTATATGTTTTTAGACTATCTAGATGTTTTTATTGTTTGCGATTTTTTATGATAAGTTCTATGGGGAGGGAATGGGAGGGGGTGAGGTGAGCTTGGCTTAGGGTGGGGTGAGGGGGCCATGTCCGCTGATCCTCAGCGAGTCACCAAAATGCTCCAATGGGTCGAAAATTGCCTGTCGGGGGGCTCGATTTTTGCAATTTGGGGATATAGCTCTATTTGGAGGAAAACGGGAAATTTTGAGGACAAAAGGGAAATTCTAAAGGAAAACTTTGAGGGAAATTTTATAAATTTTGGGTGTTTTTTTTTTTTTAGCGAAAAACGGGACATTTTTAGGGAATAGCGGGGAAAATTCGTAAAGTCGTCCAAGATGGCGGACGGCTCCTGGCTCCTGCAAATGAATCGTGCCCCAAAATCGGCATATATACACTACTGTTATACTACCTGAAAGCAAGGAACTGAAATATATTTAGAATATCCATGAGACATGGACCCAGCAGTAAAAATGAAATGTTCAGTAGTATAACAACGCTTTTCATAATCGTCTTTGCTTTTTCCTTTACCTTTGCGTCGATTGTTGCGACGATCATTTGTGTAATAGTTGTCGCAGACTTTTTTTTTTTTTTTTTTACCCATGTAGTATCATATATTAAGTAAATATTTTCGCGGTTCTATCAATTATGATAGCATAGAAATCAGTCTTTAGCTATGCCGTGTAAGAATTATTTTAATATATTTTAAACCACATTGTTATTGTTTGACAGAACTAAGCGTTTTAAAGGTCTATTATTTTATGTGTAATATCTAACTACGAAACTCACATAATATAAGTTATTTGGGGCGAGCTCGCTTATTTTTTAATTGGTAGAGAAGCTTGAGAGATTTTGGAATTCGTTAAAATTTTTGTACAACTTTATTGATATGTAAGTGCTCAGAATAGAATGTGTAGTAACACTTTTCCATCACTAAATATAACTTTAAATAACGTTGACATAACTCAATGAAGAAAAAGTTCCCCAGAAAGTGTGTGCAATTTACGTTATGCATATTCATTACAATTTTTCTTTGCCTATATTATCACGTTAGTGTCGAAGATAGAAGGTGTAGCAACAAAGAATACAGTTTCATCACTAAATATAAAATTAAATAACATTGATATTAGTCAATGAAAATTGAGGCCCTCAGAAATTTTGTGCAATTTAAGTTGTGCACATTCATTAAAATTTTTGTATAACTTTATTGAATGGTTAGTTTTCAAGATAGAAAGTGTAGCGACAAAGAGTACTGTTTCATCAATAAATATAAAAATAAATAACATTGGCATTACTCAATAGAAATTAATGTTTTCACATAGTAACCTTGAAGCTTGTATGAAAGTACTGTGGAATAAATTAATGGTTAGCGTTTTCAGCGTTTTTAACTTCAATGAAGCCCAATTATCACACTTCTCAAAAAAAAAAAAGTTGCAAAATGGCCACATTTCAATAATTATGAAATTAATAGTATATAAGTATAACACGAGACCAAATATTGGTACAAACTGAAGGGGCGTATTAAAATGGGGCTGTGGTGTATTTTTTCACATAGGCCTACTGACATTCCCACTGTAGTTAGAACAAGTTACAGCTGATTGTACATGTGACTTCCGATTGTCGCAGACCAAAAAAATAGTTTGCATACTACCATTACTCGAAATAAGTGTGGCTTCTATAGCTTCGTCTGATTTTCAATACATAGTGAATCAAACGCATATTACTAATTGTTTGGATTTTAAGTAATGCTTCATGGAGAGTTACTTGTTGAAATACTACATATTATTACAAATTCCTTGCTTCAACATAAGTTACGGAGTCATGATTATTAATCCATGGCTCATAATTTGCAGTTCAAGAAAAAATATTATTACTTCATGGTGCAGCAACTGTGAATTTCGGCCTTAGTGGGCTAGATTTAACAGCGCTGCAGTAATGGGCAATTATAAACAATCGACCTTATATCCACAAGATTATTTACTTTATATACGCCACAATTATCATAATTGCGGTAGTTGTAGGAATACAGTATGATGATGAATAGGAAACAGCGCTGTTCCAATCTACAAGTAAAATATTTACAAAACTACTTCGCCTTTACTACTCTTGTCTGTGTGTGCTTGTGATATCTTAATGAATTAAGAATGCAATTCATTTTGGTGCAACAAATAGCATGCATTCAGGACAAATTTTATCATGTTCACACATAGCTATGGAATTCTTGCCTTTAATGAAAAATTAATAAAGAGAAACCATATGTGGATAACTGAAATATTCTCAGTCAATTTCTAACTCCAAAGCCCCTATCACACTGCCAAATTTTCGCCTTCAACTATATTTGACAATAAAATTTGAAGACAAAATACGGCCACAAATATTTCCTTACAACAAATTTTATCAAATAATCTTGAATGTGTTTTAACATGTGTCACACTGTCAATTTTTTTTACTGGGAAGATCCAATCTGAATTATAATTTTAAAATTATTTTTATAGTGAGATATTGCTTATGTTTTTCCATGCAGTCCATTACAGGAAGAAATATAAGGAATTATGTAATTAATTTTCGCTACTTTACTAAATTCAAATTTTATTTATCAGAGGTTTCCTGCACAACGAAATTTAATGCATCTGAGTTCGTAAATGTATGTGTAATATTTACTTAAAATAGCATTCATGCCCAGATAGATTCTACATAAATTAATTATCTTCATATCTTACTTCGTTTCCAGCAATTGTTCGTTATTTTAAGTACCTTGACGTACATTTTTATCGTGCACTATTCAGATTAGCTGAGACCGACCAACATCAAATAAATTTTAGAACCGGTCCAATTTTCAAATGTTTGATGGACACTGAAGCTATCCTACTTTCTCAGGCAAAAATGGCGGCGTTTATGACGTTTAGATGACGTCATAACTGTCCAACTTTATTTGACCAAACTTACTGGAAGCAGTTTGACGGAATAATTTGACAGTGTTACAAGGGCTTAAGACTGACACTGAAGCATCAGCAGTATAGTTGTCATGTGGATCACGAAATAAAGTTTGACCTCTGTGATATTGTTGAGTAAAATGTCCGGTAAACTATTGCACCGAGATAAAGTTAATGAGTGGTTTTTCAGCATCAGTACCGATAAATTAATACATATATAACTAAAATTTAGTGAAATTTCCGGACTGACTAAAAGAAAATTATGATTAATCCCCAGTGTCAGTGCTAATGAATTAAATAAATATGACTGAAATTTCAGTGAAATTGTTGCACTGAACCAAAGTAAATGATGACTTATTTTCGGTATCACTGCCGAAAAATTTGATTCATATTACTGATTCATCGGTAAAAATATTTCAGGGACCAAAAGTAAAAAATTATTGACTGTTTTAATATAACTAGTGATAAGTTATAAACATATCACTAAAACTTCAGTGAAGCTATTTTACTGAGCACTCAGTAATACCTTCTGATAACATCGGTTCACCTGTTCATTTAGTTACAGCTCACTTTTTCCCATCTGCACGTTTCTGACCAATAAAACCACTCATATTCCACTGTTGATCAGTTGAATTTCACTGAATGGGATTAGAGTGTATGGCAGGACAAATAATTAGGTATAGTTCTAAGATATTTTGCAATTTCAGAAGGTGAGTTATTTTAATTTTCAGTAGCCTTTTTATGTTACGTTGGTTTATTATTACATTAAATTTTATTACAGGAGAGCCACGCTTCCAGGACATTTCTAGTTAGATAAGAGCCAACAAGTTTGTAAGCAGAAGGTTAGGGTATACCTATTCTCTTAAGTTCTCCTCTACAGTGTCTTGTTAGACTCAGGGGATTCTTACGGCTGAGCCGCTAACGGCCGGACTGTTACAATTTGCTGTTCACTGGCCTGGTTACATTCTTATGTTCATTAAGGATGGTAATAAATTTGACGCGAATATTTTATAAGTTCTTAGTAGTGGGAGCGTATGGATTCGGGTCATTTTTTTTGTGTGTATATTTGTGCCTATGTACTTCGGGTAAGGGTTTCGGTTAGTATATAAGCCGGTTTGGGATACAGTTTTATTCACTTAGCTTCGTGTCATTAGAGAAAATACGTCACAGTGTTGCGGAGACGTTCGCGGCCTTGTTATTACCCTAGGAAGGTATACGGTTATATTTGGTCGTTTTCAAAGGATGTTAATAAAGAAGACAGGCCTTGGACTGTTAATATTGCTGATATAGAAAGTTATATCTTGTAATTTTGTAGCGTTTTGGTCTTCAAGGAATTACTGCTAATGCAGGTAGTGGTTTGTTGGAAATGTGTTTCTTCAGAAAGCCGCAGCATGAAAAGCATCCTACTCCTAAGGAAATTGGTGATATCGACAAACGCGATATAATATGTTAGAAGACTTTTCCAGTTCATGAAGGGCAGATGGACAGTGTCTTTGGTAGCGCTTCGCTGTCTTCGCGTAAGAAGATGAAGTTTGAGCTTGGCGATCAGATTTGGTAGTATCGAAAGTTGGTTGGTACTCCTGGAGACATGCATATTCATGGACATCTCGAGTGTGGACTAATGAACTACAGTCTGCCTGCGCCATTGTAACGATGTGGTCGTTGGTTTGACAGCTCTGCTATGGTGATGCGAAACAGGTACTAACGTATGTTGTCTTGGCTTTCAAGAAACAGTTTAGAAGCCTGTTGTAATGTTCGGGAGAAAAGTCGCCCGTTGGAGGCGGCGCATCCTCGAGCCAAGCAAACCTACGTGAAGATGGTACTCAAAAGTCATCAATCTGCTCTGTATGCTAACAAAATTCATAGCACTGTTAATATTTCAGGTGGTTCTTCCCTCAGAACCTTGGGGGTTCTTGAGGCACGCATAAACCATAGTAGTCTTAGCCTCAATTCTATGAACATCTGCAGCTCCTATTGATTGTAAACCATAGTATTACTGTCATCTGGTACAATACAGAGTTATTTAAGATGGACTCACAACCATCCATCGCATCCGTAAATCGCCCGTACGCCAGGCGGTCACGTGACTTTCGACCAATCGCGGGGCAACTTTTTTTTTTTTATCCGTCAAATATATGTCAAACTTTAACTTTCGACTGACCGACGAATGGGCCACCACCTTCTGACTACGTTCCGTAAACGCGAATACGCACTTTGAAATAAAATGCAAAGTGGTGGATGTGTGTTTATTTATCTTGTGGTAGATTCAGAAATTTCAAACGTATACAATAATTCAGCATTAATTTTTATCACGTAACAAAATTATTTCCCCAAAATATTTTACTCTGGAAAATGTATTTCCAACCAAAATATATCTTCTACAAAATCGAAATCTCCACGTTAAATTGTCTCGCTGAAATTTTGCCGGACAGAAGAATCGACGGACGATGGAATGTTGTGAGTCGCTTTCGACTGACGGACGAAAAAACAGAAGGAAGACTGTGAGCCCAACTTTATAGTCCGTTCACTGCTACATATAACTTTTCAGAGGCCCTCCTAAAGTTCTACTTTCAAGTTATCCCTCCGCCTTATACAAAGCTTAGCTGAGTATAGAAATTTACACCAAAGGGACAACGTACCGCATTCGTGTGCACTCAAGTTTTATAACATTTTGCATGAGAACTATTTCTTACTAGGCATTACCAACACACATATTTTCTCCCTGTTTTATTCATACTAATTATAAACGAAATATTTAACTTTATAAATAAAATTTAACTAAGTGTCAATTAAATAATATATATAATACCTTCATGTTAGCAAAAGTGAAAAACGAACTACTTTCCCTCCATCGTTTCCAACTTTAGTGTGCGCACGTCACTCAGTGCGTCCTTTAAAATATATAGGCGTACAGTCAGGTGCAGTGGTATTTATCTAAGGTTGATTTCAAAAGTGCTTACTTTATGGTGAACTTCCTTTAGGAAAGATATGTAATTTTATATATGTCTGCACTAAGTAACCGTCCCGGTATTTGAGTAGAGTGATTTCGCCATGAAAAGCCAAAATAAATAATGCCCCAACAGGGAATCGAATACAGGTCCTCCAGAATGCGATTGCAGTATTTTACCATATGCCACCTCTTTCTGTAAGACAATGCAAATACTCGGTAAAAGTCAACAGTAATTGACGATATGAACATCACAGATGTACAGACTGTGCCAGCACCTAATACAACACTTGTGAGTTATGCACAGTTGTTTCGTCGCAATACTGGTGCACCCCTTATCACTAACATTTTTTAATACTTTATCATTCTGGTTATTAATCTTCACCTTGTACAGCTTCACGCAAATGAATTTGCGTTGTGCTGTTACTAGTATCATTGAAACCAAATCAGTGTATCAGACACAATCAGTGATGAGTTGTGTATAACGTGCGATCAAGCATAGTGAGAACATTTATAACACTTCTTGTATCGTGGCTCGTCACTGCTGGTAAACAAGTATACGTCTGAAGCTACGTGAACAAGAGTTCCTCAAGTATAACTTCTAACAATACAAGCGGAACGTGGGAAGGCTTGTAATGACGGGACGATCTTCCGTAGAACATATATTTATACGTTGTTTTGTTTATTTTATATATTCTATCCACCTTCCGCTTACACGGAACCATCGTGTATGTACAATATCCTGCGCTCCAATTATTGTGGGTAACACTTACGAGAGAGCGAGAGAGATAGAGAGTGAGTGAAGGTTCGGGTCGCTCTGAAAATCGAGGTCTTGAGAGCCGGTGAGGTTAAAGCGAGGTGAGTATGGAGCAGCGCCGGAATTCAAGAGCTGGGGAGATGGGATATCCCCGAAAAGCGACCAAACATGAGTGTTTTTTTTTTTTAAGGTTTGATTCCAAAATTGTGAAGACACCGCAAATACAGCATGTTCCGCGATTCGACCGACGTACATAGGCAGTGTATTCTAAAGCTCATTGGGAACACAAAAGTCATATACGTAAATAGGCTACGCAGTTCCAGTACCGAGTTACAGGGACGGACGTGCAAGGAACACAGACAGATACAGTGGAGAAACCCGTCCATTGCTGTGACGACATGACAGGTGAAAGACACACATACACATACGCACGCAGTTGACAAAGTGTCCCATTAAACCACACGCAGGCCACAGCGTCGGGAGGCCGGCATGGCCCGTACAGTGTTGGTGTTACGAGGCGAGGAGATGCACCATGCCAGGACTGTTTACACCAGCAGAGTACGTGGATATGGTGTACGTTTGCGGATTCTGTGACGGCAATGGGCGTCGTGCGGCGGTGGAGTATCGTCGGCGGTTCCCAGCCCGCCGAGCGCCGCATCACACGATGTTCGCCAAGGTGTACCAGTGTTGGAGGGAGACAGGAGCCAGCCCGCGACGAACACAGGAGCGTGAGTATCGCCAGCGTGACGTGGCTGTACTGGGCGAGATCGCGGAAGCACCATACACCAGCGTACGTGCGATTGCATGGACGACAGGAGTGTCGCCAACGCAGGTGTGACGGATATTGCGCGCCGGCGGCTTGTATCCCTACCACCTGCAAACAGTGCAACACCTGCGGCCCCAGGATCACCCCCCCCCCCCCCCGGCAAACAGTTTTGCGCCTGGATGCAGGAACACGTGGACACACTGCCCCTCATTCTGTTCTTCGACGAGGCAACATTCACGCGTTAGGGAATCACCAACAGCCGCAATGAGCACACGTGGGCACACGCCAATCCGCACAATGTCACGTAAACCAATTTCCAGGAAAGGTTTTCAGTCAGCGTATGGTGCGGTGGGCTTGGTTCACGGCTCATTGGCCCACATTACTTTGCTGGCAGTGTTACTGCTCACGTCTACAGGGAGTTTCTGGTCAACACACTCCCCGTGTTATTGGAGGATGTTCCATTAGAGGTTCGCCGGCGGATGTGTCTACGGCAGGATAGGGCTCCTCCACACTTCGCAAGGACTGTTACAGCGTACCTAAATACTGCGTTTCCGCTCCGCTGGATTGGACGGGGTGGGCCGGTCTCGTGGCCGGCGCATTCTCCGGACCTCTCCCCTCTAGGACTTCGTGTGGGGCTGCCTGAAGAGTCGGGTGTACAACGGACCGCGGCCGGACACACGTGCCCGGTTACAGCAGACGATTACCGACGCCGCCGCGCCGATCAGTTAGGCGCAGACCTATCTCGCATGCAGTGGCAACGCTCCATGATGCAACGCGTCGCAGCCTGCGTACGGGTGGACGGTGCACATTTTGAGCAGCTGGTGTGAACCACTCCACATTCCTGTGGTCCAATGCAATAAAGAGGTGTTCCGTAAGGCTACATGTGGATTTTTTTTTTTTTTTTTTTTTTTTTTTCACATTTGCTCCTGTAACTCGGTACTGGAGCTGGGTAGCCATTTTTCTATTTGAATGTTTTGTTGCCAATGAGCTGTAGAATATACCGCCGGCGTATGTCGGTCGAATCGCGGAACAACCTGTATACTATATAAAATGTGCTGCCATGCACAAGATATCCCATAAACAGCAAATTTAAAAACCACAGTTAATTTTTACCTGAGTCTTTTAATGTCGATGGAATTTTTATGCACACTGTCGAGGTAAAAACATTTAGATACCTTTAATTTTCCGATTCCTATGGACACATGATCTGCATTCAACTAATTTGAGACACGTAATGGAAAAAGGTACCTTGCCTTTCCGGGCGGTAATTTTACAGGAGAGGACCAAATGGTCAGCACTGAACACTTTTATCAGACAAGAATTTCAGTATCAGCCCTGAATTCAGTACAAAATAAGTTATAAGGCGGTACCTGGGCGACCAGACATGATTAGGTTACATAAATATACAGTACTCCTGGAAAATAGACAACCTTTAACATTTTGTTATCTCACAACTACCAATTAACGTTTATCAATTTAAAAAGCATACTTGTATCCATTTTTAGGATACTGGCATCCAAATAATCTATTTTATTCAGGATTTCATCATCTTTCGCGTGATACCAATACATAGATGTCACCCAGGGGGTAGATAAGGACCCTTTTCCTATGATTAGTCATATGTTATCGGTAACCATACTATGGCCACCTATTGCATGGCATTGTGCTTCACGAGTACGATCGTATGTCCAATTACTGTAAGCTGTAATACAGAGCCGACGTAAATTTCCAAGTTAATCCTCGGCAATCTCTTGCACCTGTGTCCGAAGCACAAGAATGCTTCGTAAATCATTGCATTTTTGCCTTTCTCCTTGTGGTACTGGAAAAGTTTCCTCATTAACACTGACAGTTTCTTTCCACACTCGTTGCTGATTCTGTCAACACCGTATCCAGCACTCGGGACATATTTGTTGAGGAGCCAAATTTCCATGAGAAACACCCTGTCATAGGTCCGTGTCCCCATTTTGGATGCTAGTTTGAGATAGTCTAGTTTGTAAGATACCCGGCATAAATATTGTGCCCTTACTAAGCTCGGTCAATTTTAAAAATTAAATAGTTTATCAAACGAACTTGTTGTAGGTTTAAAAAGTGTCTCTCTGTTTTGTCTTCTGCTTATATCCAGGTTTTTACATGAATATTTTTTATTTAGCGTAATAACTTATTGTTATCTTCCTGTGTCTACGATTTTTTGTCTTGTTACACGCACTTGTTTGTGTGCTGTACACATTCTCCACGTTATAAGTCAACTCTGCAAAACACAGTTCTACGATTTGATCATTCTTTAATGCGCCCAAAAATTTCATACGTAGTAGGCCTACTGTGCTGATGAAATTTGGAACTTTTTTCGACAAATTTTGAAAACCAGTCATTCTCAGATATTTCGTGTCACAATTTCCTCGATTAAATACTCCTCATTGACATTATTTTGCTTGTAAGTATCTATCTGCAACTAACTCATATTTTTACCTTGTTCGTGGCTTCTGACCACAGTTAAAATCTTACAATCAAAAATATTCCTTTCCCTTAGTGATCAAATTTTTTAATAGGTGGGGGCCTTCACTGACTGCTGTGCGTAGGATGAATCATAGAAGTTTGTTTTACGTCTTAAGATAATATTTAAAGTAAAATGTTTAAATTCGTGAGGACCTAGTTATTTAATAATGCGCATTAAAGTTAAAAAATTTTCGTTACTTATATTTTATGTTCAAGTTATTTCACAGTTCGGCGTAGAAAGTGCATTGCAATATTAATACTAGAATGAGAAAAGCTCATACACAATATGTAGAAGTAAGGACTGAAGCAGCCGATTCATAAGTGTTAAACTATGAATAATCAGAAATAGACATAAGCAGGCCCGCAAGAGGAGAGGGAGGCAAAGGTGTGCAATGCTGAGGGGCCCGGGTCCCCGGGAGGCCCGGGTTGGGCCCGACTCTTAAATGTTTATTTATAAAACTAAGTATTACGTAAAAATCTAATTTCAACACTCAAAACTTATTAACTTTTTTGCATGGATCACGATTATTTATGTTGTTGTAAATGGTATATTTCTGGAGCGGAGGACATAGTGGTGTTACAGCACGCCTTTCTCAGGGGCCCGGAACTTCTCTTGGTGGGCCTGATAATAACCCGGTGCCCCGTTCTTATCGCTGGCAGCGCGCCATACTTATTCCTTCCGATATCTTGCGCTAAACTCTGCGCACTCTAGTACAGATGCGATGTTACACCGCATTAACTTTTGCTAATATTCCCAAGCAAAACATTCACAAATCCTTCGGTCGTGAGCTTCTTCCTGCAGCGAACATCCTGGTGAGTCAAGGCCCTCGTGACTTTATTTTCCACGCCTTCCTTTTGTCTTTGTTCATTTGTTTCCCACAAGCTGCCTTCAATCTCTTAGTTCTTTCTCTCGGTAATCGTTTTAATTGCTCTGCCATTTATTTCAGTGTGATTAAAACTGGCAATACAGTACCAACTACGCCATGCTTTAATTAATGCTCTGACTCCACCTCGGTGTTGTCTACATGCCTGTTTATATGCATATATACACAGATATAGGTGTATATAAACTTATAAACTGCAGGATATTTTGAGTCCTCTACCTCCCCTTACATTATCTCTTTTCCTTAACTTCGGCGGGGTCGCGGTGGCTGAGTGACTAGCACGCTCGCCTCCCACCAAGGCGAACCTGGTTCAATCCTAGGCCTGGCTATCGGATTTTCGCAAGTGGGAATCGTGCCGGACGATGCCATTGGTCGGCGGGTCTTCTCGGGGATCTTCCGTTTCCCCGGCCCCTTCATTCCGGCACCGCTTCATACTCACTTCAATCACCCTTATCGACTCTCAAGACCTCGCTGTTAAGAGCAGCCCAAATATCTTCCCTCACTCGCCCTTAACTTCAGCCTGCTTTTCGTTGATGTAACATATAATATATACACAACATCAGGAGCAGCTTGACATGTATTTCTTCTACATTGTTTGGAATCCAGTTCTCAATGTAAATTATAGACTACTCCCGGTAAGGTGGGCACTTTTGTAAGCCCTCTCATCTGGAATAATAGTCAGGAAATATATTTTATTTTAGCCATAGACGCTAAATTCCCAGTGCGGTGGAATCTACGCACTTTGTTTATTACTTTCATGGCAAAATTTATTTAAAAAGGTATTTAGGATAAAAAATTACTGAAATAAAAAAAATCACTAGGGCCTCAAAAGTGCTCACTTTACCGTGAACAGCCTATATTTATGTATAAGACAGAATGTGGAAAGGGCACAGTGTCTCCAGAAGTTATATACTTATCGACGCTATCTCCACGTGTTTTAGCCATCTGTAGGCCCTATGTGTAAGTTTTTAACTAATATTCAGTATTTTTTAAAATCATTTTATGACTATTTAGCAGTCAGTAGAGTGTTTATTTTATGTTTACAAAACCCTCATTTTTATGTAGCAATAAGATAGTTTTTTTTTTTTACCTAATTATTTTCTTAGCGGGCTCAAGGACTTTCTCCACCCTCTTTTTCCACACCTAATAAATGTGTGACCAGAAATTCTTGAAAGGAATCGTAGATTGTTTCATTTCATTTTTAAAGTTGAGATTAAATTAAATATTTTAGCATTAAGGTACGGATGAGGAAATGTTAGGCATTTTCCTCATCAGTTAGTTTCAGGTTTGGCTTTTAAAAAGAGACTTGATTATTTTGACTTTTTTGTTCTCAATGAAAAAAATTAAAATAAAACAAAAATATTAGAATAAATAAACCAAAATGTACCAATCATCAACAACCAAAATAAGAAAGAGGTATTAAAAACAAAATACACCTTTAAATATGCAATTTAAAATCATTAAATGAATATAAAACCAATAGTAAAGTTGTTGAGTTCAAATCGACATAGGAGAAAGTGTGGACAAGCATTTAATTTACGAATATATCGCAGATAAGATATGCTACTGACTACAATTTTTTTTTAAAACCTCTATTATTTATCTTAATTATTCTTTCTTGAATTGTGAATTTCACGTTCTTATAGTTCCTAATTTTTTTTCTGTAATTTGTGTATATTCTGTAATTGTCGAGAAATTATAGCATATTTATTTAGTAATTAAATTGAGATCTTCAGAAATATCCTTTCCCCTATTTGTTGTCTGCTTTAGTTAATGATGTTGGATTTAAATATTTTTCTGTGGCCAATTGTATTTAGTGCGATCTGAGTTTCCCCCTACGCATCCAAAAGACCGAATGGGACTAAACATATAGGTTTGATACCTGGAGATACCGCTCCCGCCCCTCTCTTTGGACTAATTTTAAATAGGCAAGAGAGAGGAAGTAGAAGCATATTAGGGTAACTGCCTATCTTACAGGCCATTCTAAACCCACCCCTGTCACTAATGTGACATTATAACCATAATCTATTATGTTATCGTGTTATTTTGACTATCTTACTCCCCCGCTTGATCTAGCATTTTATAGCTGAGAAGTGTATCGCACAGCAACATAGTAGTCGTCGACTTTTCTTGCCCACTCTCTTACGTTTTCCGAAATGCTCAAAAAAGGGTCCCATATTTATCCTAGAAGTGTAGTGTTTCAAAAATAAACAAAACTGCGGTACATCACAAACCCTGTCAGTGAGATGCATGTTCATGGACCAATCAGCTCATACAATATATTCAAACGTATATTGTCATTCATCATGAATTTAACATAGTTATATCACTGTTTGTTTTTACGTGTTCTTTTCACCATATGTACAAAATAACACTGTATGAGACGTACGCGCCACGCTATAAACCTGGAGGAGTGAAAATGGCTCCAGATTAGTTAAATCAGCGGAAATTACTGACACGTCACTGATTTTTAGGGTGACTGAGTTTCACTGACTTTGTGGTGATTTTCGCTGTATTCCACTGAGTCCTGCCACCAAAATGCATTGGTTCAAACTTCAATCCTAATTCTTCTTCAGTCTGTAGAAAATTATAAAGTGACACATTGACTTGTATTTCATTGAATGATGGAGCCTGTTAGAGATTAGAGTGAAGTAGCCATTCCCTATCAAGTGAGTTTAATGTGTTGTTAAAAACATAAATATATTATTATTTAGCCAATCATATGGGTAATGACTACCTTTAATGAGTTTTTGTAGTAACATTTAAATTATTGTAACACTTTTTTAATAAAGACGCAAAACACGTAAATGCACTTGTCCTTCGTTGGCAACAATACTTTAGGCACTGTATTTAGTGTTTACTTTAGAAGATACTTATATAATGTATAATACATAATAATATATATGATATATTATTATAAACACACAAATACATTCATATATGTTTGCAGGCAGCTATATTTTCCAAAAGTTGAGTTCAAAATAATTCAATAAACTGGCAACCAATCATATTTAGTCTGATTTTTAGAGTACTTTCAAAACTCCTGCTGGTAATAGGCGGTGTTTCCAAAGCTCGCATGATGTTCGGTGGTCGTACAACAACGATGGTAAGATTGTTATAGACTGTTCACGATAAAATGAGCACTTTTGAAAGCCCTGCTTAAGATTTACTTGTTTACACGTTGTGTATTCTTCCGCTTTATGTCAAATTAACATTTCCATTGGCCTGATCACTTTATTCATGCGCCGGTCAAGTGAAAATGTGAAATTATTACCAAAGTAAATATGTTACAAGTGTGCTCATTTTTACACTTCCGATGTATTAAAAAAACTGAAAGAGAGATAAATAATTTAAGCTATCACAAATGGTTACCTAACCCTTTTAATCTGACGTTAATAGGTGGAACTGTTTTCCCTCCATCGTTACCAACTTTACTGGGCGCATGTCACTCAGTGCACTCGTTGAAATATGTGCAGGAAGGAGCAGTGATTTTTTTCTAAGGTTGATTTCAAAAGTGCTCACTTTATCGTGAACAGCCTTTATCGACGTAAGTGCCCGGGGTGTCGAATCGAATCACCATGCGATGTTGAACTAATTCTGTTATTGATGCCCACAGTCCTACCTCCGAATCATGAACACGATGAATTTTAGCATTGAAGTGATATTATCACGTGTGAGAATGGGCGACGATGCATACGATCTGCATTCACTGTGTTTTAATAAACAGTTTCGAAATGCCTGCTTTATTTTTTCGTTTCCATCTTTCCAGAATGATCAATAGAGACAGACTTCAGCCTGTTCAAGAGTCTAAAATAATTTTATATATTATTAGCTTATTAAATAATTTTTCATAGCGATATCAGATAATAGTCAATAATGAAGTATGAAAACAATGAAAAAAGTCTCTAAAAATTTTATGGAACGAGGTATGGTAATTCTGAGTTTAACTAAATTTTTTTACTAGTCTCAAATTGTACAAAAGCAACACGGTAAGATAAAGCTCGAAATATTTGTTCATGATATTAGATGTCATTAATATTTCTTGGAAATTTGTTATGCGGTTCCTTGTCACTTCAATTTTTATTTCGAGATAAAATATAAAGTCAAAATAGCCAGAAGTGAAACACTACCTGCAGGAAAAAGAAGCGTCGTATTTCATAGAAACTGGAACATGCCGTTCCTGTGACTTTAATAAACAATTTTACTGAAACTAGGTAACATTTCTAAATTTGTGAGAATACAAGTTCGAAGTAAAAACATCTGCACTAACGTTTAAAAATACATTAAATGTAACATATCGAATAATTAGGTGTTTTAATCAATCATAATCAATATCGTATCACGAAAGCATATAATATGTTCAAAGTGTAAAAAAAAAATTAGACTCTTGAACAATCTTTCAACAGATTGTAGCCATTACTCGATCACTTTAGACAGCGAAACTGTTATAAAAGTAAAAAAATTCACTATGCCAATGTTTACTCCAATGAATTTCAAACTAAACTAAAATTAATTTTAGGAGACACCAGTACAAATTTTACACTTTTAATAATACGTTTATATATTGTGACGCCTTCACAAAAGTTTACGGCGTTTGGCGACGCCGACTACAAAATACCCTTTCTAACTATACTACGCAACATGCCATTATGCAGTTGAATAATCTTCCTGAGTATTCTCGCAGCCAAACTGTTACGGCTTGATTGTAAAATGTACTAATGGGGCCGAAAAATGAAACATCTAGTAGCTGAAGTTTATGTGTGGCGTTTGGTGGCTGACTGACAAAAATAATACGATTCTTTCTTGCAAATTCTACGGCATAAAGTGATTTTGTGTGAGAGGCATGTCCATCGAGTATTATCATGGCAGGCCTTTCTGAAGACGGCTTGGCTTTACTGTGAAAATATTTAAGATATTCCAAAAAAATATTCGCCGTTTTACCATCCATTTTCTTGGAAAAAATGCTATGGAGCCTGTTGGTGGTCCATTGCACATCTCTTCGTACCTTCTTTTCCGCGGAAAGATGAAGGCATGTGGTATAAAGTGACCTTCGGCATTCATCGCACAATTTATTGTTATATTCCTCCCACGTTCTGCACTAGTCAGCGTAGCAATTTGTTTTTTACCTTTAGTTCCACGAACTTTTCCTAATCCCTGGGCAGTTTTGATACTGCTTTCATCGGCGTTACATATTCTATCACCAGATATTCCATATCTTATGCAAGCAGCTTCCAGCATTTTGAAGAACTTATCCACGACGAGTTTGTTAAAATTAGAAGCCCTGGCGAATGAAATTGCTTCCGGAGTTCGTAATGAAATGTTTTTGCCACGCGACAAAAAATTGTACACTGCTTTTTTGACGTCATCCCCTTTTCTTTCTTAAATTGACGAGGGATCTCTTTGCCGTCAGCGAAGTCGAATGCAAACTTTCTAACATCCCTACAGGACAAACAGAAAATGCGCGATTCTATTAGCAAACTATAGTCCGTTATTTCTTGTTATTCTTGGTCGCTGAATGCACTAGTAAACCGCCCAAAATGTTTCTTAGTTTCTGGAGCGATCTTACAGCAATTGAGGACGCGTCTTGCAAGAGTGCTTTTAAGTAAATTGTAATTAGAAGCAGCCTCTCTTATCGTCATTTCTTTAAGCCTTGCATTTTCAAGTACTTGTGACATAGACACCTCTACCCATGATCCACGTGTCGTTTTCCTCTGGTAGGAATATTTTGAAAATGTTGGCGGCATTTTCGTAACACAAACCAGCAACAGTAATGTTATTCCTCTATTTTTAGATGACAATACATCTTTCAACTGTAAAGTTAGTCTTAGTTTAGCTATGCTGTCTATTTATAATAGGCCTACTAATTAATATCTACCTATAGTATTTTCAATAATGTATTGTTTTGGAGTAATGGCTGTAAAATGTTTGCTATGTAGAGTATTTAAATTAATTACACGAGCGATTAATACGTGTATTACAACGTTACATACGTTTAAAACAAATATGAATGTCATTCTGTTACGGAAGGATACACGTATAAAATAAATTACCAAGATGGGACGCTGTCCCATCTTGGGTAATATAGGCCTGCAGGATCCCAGGTAACTCGGCCATTTTGAGAAATGCTGTGTCGTATCAACATACTTCATTGGTAATGTATTATGTACATAAAACTATAACCCAATCACAGAACACAACAACATTTTGGTTCGACGAACTATATAGCGTACATCACTGTTTCTATGTATCGAAGACTTTGCATTATTAAAACGTAAAAATGAAACATTTCTACCTTGGTACCAACAGCAGCAACTTCACTCAAACTACGTATTAGCACACTTCTGAAGGAAAGCCACGTTTATTGGAACGTGTACACAGTTGCTGCCTAGCGGGGGTTTTGTGAACTACGTCAGTCCCGTATGGTTACCGGATTTTCTCAAGTGGGAATCGTGCTGGACGATTCCGTTGGTCGGCGGGTTTTCTGGGAGATCTCCCGTTTCCCCCGCCCCTTCATTATGGCGCCGCTCCATACTCACTTCAGTCACCTTCATCGGCTCTCAAGACCTCGCTGTTAAGAGCCGCCCAAATATCTTCCCTCACTCACCCTTAACTTCAGCCTGCTTTTCGTTGATGTAACATATAATATATACACAACATCAGGAGCAGCCTGACATTTATTTCTTCTACATTGTTTGGAATCCAGTTCTCATTGTAAATTATAGGCTACTCACGTAGCCGAAAATGTGCAGGCGTCATATTTGACACTACTTCAGCCAGAGTAACGCTAACGTTTAAAAGTACTCTATTTGAAAGAGTAAGTAGCTTCGTTTTACGTTTATCAGCGTGTGCCCTCATAGTTTGAATATGTCATAAACACCGTCTCGGGATGCCTTCATGTTCTGGCACAATGATCACCAATAGGCATAAGTTTTTCAGAGTCCTAAGGTTCCACGTGATTGCCACGCCATATTTTCCCGAATCATTGAGACGGCCCCAGATAACTGGGTATAGATTTTTAAAAAATTTACCACATTTCCTCATAGTATATGTCCCAGAGTGTCCGAGTTAATCTGGTTCTAGCGTAATGCTATCAATACACTCTGGCGCATGCAATATACATAGGTCTATTCCTTATTCGTGTCAAAACAAATATTGAATTTCGACACGATTAGAACGAAAGCATGAAATATATGTTTTATTTGTTTGATAAATGAAGTTGCGATGTTTACAAATTTTTGTTTCTCGTGCAAGAAGTTGCATTTGAGCAGATCGACTATAATTATCACAGTCATGCTGTATTTTTCAAAGAAGGCAAGTCTAGATACATTTGCCGAACCTGTTCATTACGCACGTACAGTATTAGAACATTTTTTTAACGATATTCGTGTGCCGTAACATATTCCGCTAATGTTATATGTACGAGGAAAGTTTTAGCCGTCTCTGCAGTTAATTGAACAGTGCTGAGATAGACTATAACTGCTTTAATTCGTGTATGTAATGAAATAGGAAAAGTAGTTGTATGAATTTAATTTTTCTGTTACTAATAACCGGAATCTTCCTTTTTCGTACTTTAAAACCATCATTGTTGGTATTGACGCTACAGTAATACATTTAGGTTGCAAACAATTTCGCTGATATGCAAGGCTATTTTTATACTGGAAGTTTGTGGCCCTTAGTGGCGACCGTCATCAGTGTTTGCATGAAGAAAACCAACGACTCAAGATGACCAACCCCACACCAACACAACTGTCAAAGTCACGTGGTTATCAGTGACGAACGTGTTTCTTTATATTTTGATTTTCAAGTGATGAGCCCTATTATATAAACATGATACCTAATGTTAACCGATTTAATTTAAATGTAACTTTATTAAGACTAAGTTATATAAAATATACGGATGTTTCCAAGCACTTGTTTACATAAACAGTGTTCTAACCTCAAATCCAATACACGTCGTTTGCGATATAGGCCGTTTATGATAAAGTGAGCATTTTTGAAGTCAAACCTAGCATAAATTCACTGCTCCTATATCTGCGCATATTTTAATGGGTGCACTGAGTGCCATGCGCCCAGTAAAGTTGGTAACGATTGAAAAAAAGTAGTCCAATGTCTTAGCGTCGAATTAAAAGTACCAGGTAAACATTTGTGAAAACTTAAATTATTTAGTTCGCTTTCTGTTTTTGTATGCATCTTAAGTGTAACAATTAGCATATTTGAAAAATATTTACTTTTATAATAATTTCATAGTTTTACTCAACCGACGCATGTACAAAGTGATGAGGCCTATGGTAGTATTAATTTTACATATGTCGGAAGAATACACAACGTGCATACAACTATATCTTAAGCAGAGCTTCCAAAAGTGATCAGTTTACCGTAGACAGTCTATAGTCTCGTGTCGGCAATAATTCATCCCAGTGTTGAAACACACACGTGGCTGCTGCGCACTTCGGATGTGCGGTCTTACCCCCCCCCCCCCCCCTCTTTTTCCTTCTATGGCATAATCACTCTAGAGATGCAGCATTGCCAACTGTAGATATATCTGATGCACGCTCACTTCAAAGAAATTGACTCGAGTGCCGAGGATGTGTTATTCATTTTGCTCGGAAGGAGGGAGACAAGAAAATACGTCGAAATCTTTCATTTTCACTATAATCCTTTCCTTAGCATTGCTTTTCGCCAGCTGATGAAGTCATCGCTATTATCATCCCCAAGGCCACGCCGACTTATAATTTCACTTATAAAATCTTCTGCGTTTAAACCAGAATTAATGTTCACAAAGACAGTTACACGAAAGAAACAAATGTGTGCACTTCTGTGTCTACACTCTACAGCAGCCATGTACTGTGCAGTTGGCAACAAAAGTTAAAGTGTTATGTCTGGTTCACATGTACGCCGATCACGCCGAACATTCAGAGCGGAAAACTAGAACAGCCAATCAGAAGCTGTCCTCGGTTTCGCGTGGTAACCGAGGACAGCTTCTTATTGGCTGCTATAGTTTTCCTCTCTGTCTGTTCTGCGTGATCGGCGTACATGTGAACCAGGTATTGGTCAGCCGTTGTTCAGTTTGGACTCTCTGATATAAACCTGTACAACTAGAGCAGTGACCGGCCCAGACACAGCGGCGCTGTCGCTCACAGGGAGCGGGGCTTCGACACACACAAAAAAAGCGGGGTAGAGCGCGCGCCTAGGGTGCGTACTAGCCACTTTCCATGTTACAATATTGCACTACTTTTCTTCCAATACGACCATAATAAGTAAAGTGCATCTGATTTGAGGCTAGAACAATGTTTATATAAACAAGTACTTTGAGATGTTTGTATGCTTCCTCTAAACTAGATTTAATTAAATTAGATTAAATTCAAATTCTTAAAAGCATTTTATTTATATAAAAGGCCTTGGCTTTCGAAAATCACGATATAAACGAACACGTTCATGACAAGTGACCACGTATTTTTGACAGTTGTGTATGATTGGGGTAGGTCAATGTTGGGTACATGCGCAGAAGACGAAAACCATCTCTAGTCTATGTCGGATACCGTCTCGTCACCGCGACCTGCCACAACAATGCAGTGTCGCACTGTGAACACTCCAATCACAAGCAATCTCTTTATAAAGCCTATGTGCCGCGATAAAATATTGGGCAAATGTTTATTGTTCGAAACAATTTTTCGAAGCTGATGAATCCCTTATATCTTTAAAATCAGAGCTGACTTTGGCCTTAGTCATGGGAAACTTTGTCTGGTACTACCTTTCTTGAAGTATCACTTAGATTCCTGTCAAGATATTTGAATAACCGAAAAATAAATTTTAAAAAAGTGTGTTCTCCTTTGATCCAAATTATATTCTTGCTTACAGAACATTCAGTGTTTCTTGTACAGCAAACGATGGACACGCAGTACTTCAGATAACTCATTGTGCTGTTTTATTTGGTAAAATAACCCCTGTTTTTGTTTGTTAGATCCACAGATTTGAAATCATTGTGAGTAGCAGTAGTTATACAATTTACATTCGTAGCTTAAAACCATTATTATTATTATTTTTACTATTATTATCAGTATATTATGCTCATGTTATTTTGTTTATTTTCAGGGGTAGACCAAACCCATGGACTAAATTAATAGACTACGTTGCAGTTTTCATAAAATGATTTTTAATATAATGAAAACCATCAACATTATTACTATCGGTATATGTTATATTTATTTTATTTTGTTTATTTTCAGGTGTAGACCAAGCCCATGGACTGAATTTATATATTTCGTTCCAGGCTTTCATAAAATGCTTTTTAATATAAGGAAACTTATTTTCTGTGGTCACCTTTTGTTATGGGTAATAGCTTTGGTCCTCATTGTTTTCACCCTATTTTGTTGTCGCTTGGACGGAAACTTCCACGAAATCTGCTACTTGAGTCTGCATGCAAGCAGGTAAAAGCTGTTCACGATAAAGTGAGCATTTTTTAAATCAACCTTAGAAAAAATTCACTGCTCCTAACTGCATATATTTTAACGGGTGCACTGAGTGACATGCGCCCAGTAAAGTTGATAACGATGGATAAGCAGTAGTTCGATATCTTAACGGAAATAAAATTAGATAATCATTTGTGATGACTGAAATTATTTCTTTCGCTTTCTGTTTTTTTTAAGCAATGAGGTGTCAAAATCAGCAAGTTTGTAAAATATTTACTTTTCGAATAATTTCACCATTTCACTTGACCGACGTATGAACAATGTGACGAGGCCTATGGCAATGTTGATTTTACATAAGGCAGAGTAATACACAACGCACATACAAGTAGATCTTAAGCAGGGCTTTCAAAAGTGCTCATTTTACCGTGAACATCCTTTATGAAGGTTTCTATGGAATAAACTGTGACACGGTACTTGCTGCCGCAAAAGTAATGGCGAGTGTATTTTTATCGTTGTTTTACTTCTTCTACTGTGGCACAGGAACAATCTTCACTCACGACTACAGCATTATCCGTTTATGCACAGAGCCTAATTGTTTTGTTGTGGTAACTGTTGCTTCTGTGATAAATTAATACGAATGTCTACCGTAATTTTCACGCTGTGGCGTATTAGCATCACTAAATGTTTTCGTGGCTTTTATTGACTCTTACTCAAAACAAAATTACTATTGTTTCCAAATCTTTCTGATTAGCTAAAATTCCAACCTCACACTGAGAGAAAATCGAACAAGATATTTGTTTGTATAGGGCTGCTAAAAATTAATTTAGCTGCCCTGCAAAATTTATTGTTGAGTAAACAAAATTTGAAAGCAACAAAATATTTTTTGTTCGTCTGACGAAATATATGTTTGAATAAACAAAATATCTGTGTTCGGACAAATAGACTGTCAACAAAATTTTTTGTTGCATCAACTGTATGTATTTGTTTGGCCACTCATTTTATTACCTTCGTTCTAAAATACAGCTCGAGAGTTTGTTTGCTTTTTTTTTTGTTGCAACTAGGACAGTAACATTGTTTGTTAGTGTATCTATTGATGCTTAATAATAGTATAAACTTATTAATAAAACAATTCAAAGCAAGAAACTGAAAATTAAAGCTTTAAAATTTGGAATATTTGTTTGCACACGTCCAGTATTTGAACTGTACCTATTTAAAAGCTTTCGTGTTTCATCACTTGCCACATTAGCCGAGACTTCTAAGGCGTAGCGCTCGGTCGTAGGAATCTAAGTTCGAAACAGTCTAAATTGTAAATCTTTTTTTTTTATATATATCAGCCCATGTACGTGGAGCTAAACGAATCTTTAGTTACACCAATCAAATCTTTGTCTGGGAGAAACCGAATGAGAGCATCAAAATAATTTGGTTTCAGCAAACAAAGTATATTTCACTAACCCTATACAAACAAATAATTTGGTTGCACCAAACAAATCTTGTTTGATTCAACAAACCTTTTTGACAGTGTATAGGAAACATTCCATCGAAAATTGCACACGACCTCTTACGAAAAAGTCCATGAAAACGGCCAGCAAGTGGACAAATCGTCCATACAACACTCCAAATGATAGCTGCAGTGCAGGCTTGCATGGAATATTCCATCGTGGCACATGGGGTTAAGATAAGGTGTGGTGATGGTCGCCGATGGTTGTCACAAGTGTCCCAGTTTTTTTAAGAACGTTTATCATTAGGTACACTGGAAATTGTTTGTTTTTTTTTCCTCCCTTTGCCGAATGACATTAAATGGTCTGTGAAAATAAACCGAGCAAGGCTATCAGAGTGTTCCAGTAATCGTAGATAAGCTTTAGAAAGTACGCGCCATGCCTTAACGGAACTCACACCGACGGCGGTAGCACAGAATATTTAAGAATACAGAACCGAAACAGCGCTTTCTACCACGAACTCCAACAACACACGCCAGGAAAATGGCGTCACTAGCTAGCAAACTAGTGCGTCGTCCATCAGCGCCTGGTAAGTAATAAGCCAGGCGGTAGTCCACCCAACAAGGAAGCTTTCACCGCACTCTGTATAATCTATTCGTGGTTTATTCACATTTTTGGATCAAACTTTTGAAAAATCTTTCCATGTGTAACAGCGTGGTGGTTTTCCCCTGTTAACATAATATTATATTATATTTTATTAAATTGAACTTCTACTTATATTTTATGTATATATTATAATATTTAATTTATAATTAATATGAATCAAAATAGGAAGAAAATAAGTATGTTAGTAATTCCTTGTAAGTTTTGGCACAAGGCATGTGCCAGATCCACGCTTATGACCGGTTGCACCATCGCGGTTCGAAACTAGATCCGAGATCGGATCTAAGATCGACACAGAAAACTGTTGCACCATTCGAGTTCAGAGCTGGACTGGAGAGCGAGATGAAGTTCATTTCGAACCGCTGAAATTGGCTGAAACCGTTCGAAATCTCGATCCGAGATCAGAAGCCATCGTCGACAAATGTAGTTTGAAAATACGCCAGCAGATAGAACTACGTTCGATTGTTTTCTTGGGAAATTTAAAACAACATTATACGCACTTGAATATTATTCAGTAAAATTCGTACAACAATAATTCACTTAAAACCGATAAAACATCGCACATCTAGTTCTATCTGTATTGAAAAATATGCCTACTTCCATGACGTCATATATTACAAACCTAGAGAAAAATTCGTCTCATACTTAATATCGATATCTCACTTTAGAACCAAGATCGACGAATCGGAAATCCAGAATCATGAAGTTTCGTTGGTGCAACACTTGTACATTGGAACCAAGATTAAACTATATCCCGTTTCGAAACTAGGATCATTCGATCTCGGATGGGGGAAGATGTTGGTGCAACCGGGCACTAGCCAGTCAGCAAATGGGTACGGCGACATCGAAGGGACCGCCGCGTCATCTCATCTCCTCTGTGGCGGTGGTTCGTCGTGCTTGAGACGCTCAGACCGCGGCGGCAGGCTCGAGTGGTCACGAGTTCGTCTCCGTGGGAAGCCCGGCTACCATCCAGCTGCAAGCCACGCCTTCCCATTAATAAAGTGATGACGTGGCTGTTGTCCTTCTCGCGCCTAACGTCCTCTCTGCTGCTTGTCCGGGACTCGCTGGGTCGCAGCAGCCGCCACGTTTTCCAGCGGTGCGGTACGTATATAAGTGCCGGGGCCGCCCGTTCCAGGCGGTAGAAGAGGCTCCGAACCATGTGGTGCAACGTGCTGTGGCTGTGCCTGGCGCTGTACGGCGCCCCGACGCTTGCGAACGAGACGCCGAGCGCCCCAGGTAACGAAAACTGGCGGTAAAAGCTGTTCACGATAAAGTGAGCACTTAAGAAATGGACCTTAGAAAAAAGTAAGTGCCCCTGAGTGCATACATTTTAATGGGCGCACTGAGTGACATTCACCCAGTAAAGTTGGTAACGATGGATGGAAAATAGTTCCATATCTTAACTTCGAATAAAAAATGTTAGGTAACTTCATTTTTTCTTTCGCTTTCTGTTTTTTTTCATGCTTCGAAGTGTATAAATGAGCATATTTGTAAAGCATTTACTATCTTAATAATTTCAGAGTTTTATTTGACCGGCGCATGAATAAAGTGATGAGCCCAAGTCAACGTTAATTTTACGTACGGCGGAAGAATGCACAACGTGTATGCAAGTAGATCTTCAATAGGGCTTTCAAGAGTACTCATTTTACCGTGAACAGCCTAACCCTTGGACTCACGTTCGGGGTGATCCGGGTTCGAGTCCCGGTTCAGCAATTCTCATTTCAGTTCCATGCTTTCCCGAAATCGCTCCAGACGAATTTTGAGACGATCCCTTATTTCACGCTGGCCGATTTCTTCCCCGTCCCTGCTTTTAAGAGCAGTTTACTCCGTCTGTAATGGTCTCGATGTCAACGATATGTTCGGTCCTATAGTCCATTCACGATAACTCCCAACTTTTCTGAAGCCTTTCTACAGTTGTTCTACTTGCAGCCTATTCCTTTGCCTCGTGCAAGCTAAGCTCAACCGACACCTACACCAGAGAGACACCTCACCTCATTCATGCACACACAGTTTAATATTATTTTGCATACGATGCATAAACAAATATCCGCAGTAAATAAATTGTTTATCAAAACGTCTTAATTGGCTTTACCATCTACAATTTATTTCATTGACATAAATTTCATTCGTGTTATACCCACGACTTCGTAACACTTAACAATACGATTTTACTATCTGTTCACGAATTTATCATGCACTGAATCATTTAAAATCATTTCGCATGAAGCGAAGATAAATAAAATAATGCCCAGAATTACTGTAGTAAGTGCTACAGATGTGGGATAATGTTGTCGTGTCACAGGCTCTTCGTAAACAAATGCACAATGTATCTTACATAGACGGCAATTATAACATTATCCTATTCAGCTTATAAAAAGTCTGAAGTACAGATGTCAGTTTAAAAAGATCGTGAATATCCACTTATTTAGTAAGCTGACTTAACAGCCTTTATACCCGAGGTATTTAAGGCAACCATTGACAACAGGTCTGAAACCCGTGAAAGCCACGGATTCTATGTGCGTATTTATATACATGTTTCGTAAGGGCTCTCCTTCATCTGATATCCGAAGGCATGAAAACAGGTGTGATTCTGGGCGCAGTGAATGAAATCATTTGATTTTGAGGCTATCTATCATTCAATATTTTTACTTACTATGTTTTTGGATACGTTATGTTTGCAAAACAAAAAAATTCCGTGTAGGTAATATACTCCAGTATCACACGTTCACACTTGCAGTTTTCTCTTGCTTAGTAACCGTGTGAGGGACATTTTGGTAAAAGCTGTTCATTATAAACTTTGCACTTTAGAAATCCCTGCTTAAGATCTACTTGCATTCACATTCCGTATACTTCCGCTATATGTAAAATTATCGTAGCCATGAGCGTGGTATCTTTATTTATGTGTCGGTCAAGTAAAACTGTGAAATTATTAGATAGAAAAAATACATTTTACCACTTTGTTCATTCTAACTCTTAATTGCATTAAAAATACAGAAAGCAAAACAAATAATTTCAATATTCTCAAATGTTTGCCTTACACTTTCATTCCAACGTGAAGACATGAAACTACTTTATCTCCGTTCGTTACCAACTTTACACGGCGCATGTCATTTAGCGTGACTGTTAAAATACATTGCAGGTAGTGGCAGTGACATTTTTCATACATTGATTTCAAAAGTGCTCACTTTATCGTGAACAGCCTTTACTTGACTAGACGAATGAGCTTCAAATGCGTAGCAATTAAAACCATCCGGTCGCGAAAATTTGAGCGGAAGAGTTTTGAAATACAACTAGACAGAGGCTCATTTCGCGAGAATAGTTTGTGCCTAGTCACAATACAACAGAACGTTCACTCTCCTTAGTAACTTTCCACCGGCCCTTAAAATTTCAGAGTCACCAGTTCCGGTTCCAGTCTCCAGTGCATATTGTATTTTCATTGCAATGATTATCGTTTGGTGAATGTACCGGACGGTGTTCCTGGGGCAGTCCTGTTTTTTACCTCATCTTCATTCCTTCACTACTACCGCCCCCCCCCCCACCCGCCGCCTTTTTTGACGTGAATACGTCTTCAAATTTGCGACCACAGTGGGAGGCAATACAGAAAATCCGATGATAACAAAATCGGGGATACAGTTTGGCGTTGCAGCTCCTAATCTATCGTCTGCATTCAAAATTCAATTACACCACTCGATAGCCAAAGAATCAAAGAATATGTTACGTCGCGTGAGGACTGCGAACCATCACGCGCTGCCAGGTGGAGAGTAAGGGGGGGGGGGGCACAATTTTGAGTTAGTTTCGCCGCGTCAATATCTCCCGCGTAGTATAACTTGACTAGGAGATGTTACGACGCTCGTTTGAGTTTCATTCGACAACTCTCGTCAAGATCAATCGATTACGTGTATAAAAACATTTGTGTGGCGTGGATATGGTGAAATTGTATGGTTTTAATGTAAAAATTAAGAAAGCTTAATACAATTTCGACCTATACTAGTAAAAAAAAAAGCCAAGTGGAAATACATAAATCGTATACGGTTGGAAAGAGCATCTCAGAAGCAACCCAGTGATACCCATAAAACCCCATTTTATCGTTAAAAAATCATAAATGCGTCCGAGAGCGTAGACGTATTCACGCAAAACAAACGGCCGTGTCCCCACACAGCCAAACTCAATTTTTTTTTGGCCACTGTCCATTGAGGACTGGAGTAACAGGTGTATTTCTTCGCGTATAGGGCAGCCAGTTAGCATCGAACGAGCTCCTCCATACCTCCCCTGCCTGAGGCGCGGAAGAAGGTTCTTTTTCTTTTTTTCTTTCTTTTGCGAACCCCCAAATCCCGCTTTGCCAGCGTGAGCACCTTCACAGTTATGTGTACCATCCGGCATGCTTGTTAGTAGCTAAGTCGGTTGGAGAATGGGATGCGTCTCAGAGCAAGCCCTCTACGCCTTAGGTCGGGTTTAATTAACAAAATGGGCGCATGCATCGCGGCTATAGCAGGGTTGTCTGGTGCCATGGCCGCAATTATAGCCATGGACACACCCCGAAAGAAGAAGGTTCTAGTAAGGGGCATAGAAAACCAGGCAAAGCGGAGAGGGCCTGGAGAAAACTATGCGACAGTCGCAGAGGATAAATGTAATTAATTCCTTTATTGGATTAGGGCTGGAGAAAGTATGGTGGTGTTAGTTTGCGAAGATAGACATTGTGAATGTGATGCAGGGTGAAATGAAATGAGGTCGTAGCTAGGTTAAGGACCAGGGTCGCGCTATGCGGCCCTGGTGGTGGGGGACAGAACTGAGCCACCCAGCCGAACGACGAAAGAAACATTTTTGTTTTGGCTTTTAAACAGATATCGCGGCAGTAAAAGAAGCTGTGCGGTGGAAGAGGCACGATTATATGGTGGGTTTCCCATCCTTTGTTTACAAGTGCTGGTCGACGATTATTGCTTGGGAAATACCGGAACCGTGGCATTCCTGCATGCACTGTCAAGACGTGACTTATTACGTGCTGGATTAGATGCTGTGTAAGCAAGCTCTTTAACGAGGGTCACTAAATGCCTGCCGTGCCATCAGGGTTGTCACCGTTTGGGCTAATTCAAGGCAAAATTTGCGACCAAAAATTACGAAAATGCGACTGTCACAATTTGGGCGATTTTTGTAATTAATTTGCGCTATTTGGGCTACACGGGATTATTTACTCAGTATTAGTATATGTTTTTGATTTTCAACAAGATTATTAATTCTCGTAAGTAAGACCAGTTTTTTAAACGGCAACCACCGTGGACAAAATTGAGGAGGGCCTCTTGTTCAGACTCGTAGCGTACAATGAATAGGCGAATTGAACATCAAGCGATTGTTTATGCGTTTGACATAATTTTTTTTTAATTTTGCGAAAGGCTACATCAATTTCTAATTTTAAAACAGTTCGTGTTTTAAGCATATAAAATATTACATGAAAATTGTTCAATATAATTTTTAAAAAATGCATTTAGTATGAAGTGTAATCAAATTGGACGACATTAGGGCGACAAAAGATTGGCCATTTAGGCGACTTCAACAAAACCAATCTGGCAACCCAGCATGCCATCCAGACTTCTCAATGGGCCACAGGAAATTAAGCTGGGTCGTAATGTTCTATGGTAAAGAAAACAGTCGGGAATTATCACAGACCTCAAATAGAAATTTGTTATATTTTCAGCAGTTATTTCAATGCCCGCACAATTTATCCACAATCTTTTTACCTTGCATTATATATAAGTATTTCAATCGTTGTATATCAAATATTTATACATCCGTCTAACCACGATAGCACTTTTTTTTCTTCCCCCCCCCCCCCCCCCCTTACTGCTTTGCTATGTGAAAAATTGTCCATATTATCAAAGAGGGATTTATTTCATAACAACTGACTTTAAACACATAAAAACATCTCACTATAGTTCAGCAGCGCACTTAAACATAGAATCAAAACCACACGGCTAGCAAGAAGCCTATACATTATCGTTAGGTAAGTTTTATTCATGACAAGTTTTAAAAAATACCAGGTAAATTTTTTTACAATTAAACAAGGTTTGCTACTTTGAAGAGAGCGTCACAAGAAGTATTAATTGCTGTACGATTACAATGATTCAAATGATTCACATCATGACATTATGCTTACGAGGTCTTACTGCGTTCAAAATAAAATCATGACTGATGTAACAAAAGTGGTTATTATAAATCTGCAACGAGTACACTGATGTAGATCGTGAGCGTTGTTAAAAGCCATTATTCAGAATATTTAATTGTTATAATACTTATAATTGCGCACCTAAGAAACGGGAAGGAAATTCTTCAGATTTTGACTGCCAGAAAACCGTGAAATGTTTTTACCGGATACATGGACATGTACACAAAGCGATGTTTATCTCTTCACAGTGTTATGTAACAAAATCGATCCAAACGTGGTTTACTTAAGAAAATGTAAGACTAATTTCAACAAAATATAATACCTTCTAAATTAGGACCCATATATATTTTTTTTGCTGCTTAATTAATAGGTTTATACTGGTGAAATTATCAAACTGCATCTTTCAGTTCAGAAATAGTGAAGACATACCGTGTTACGTAAACTTTTTATCCACTAAAAGGCGAAAAACTAGTTGGCAAGCGCACTGAAACCGCAAAATCCTTCTAACGTAATTGTCTCTGTGTGCTGTAAATAACAGTGCCTTTTGGCTAGAATAATTATGACGTTTATATATGTATATATAATCATTGGCATTTTACTGACTTACACACTGCGCGCATGTTAACGTTAAGGTAATTCTGTTTTTCTCATTCTCATAATTCATAACTAATTATGTTTTAATATATTAACAAAATATGACACGATATTTACAGATAGTATAAACTGTAAGTTCAACCAGAAAATTTGTAGTTTTATACTTTCAGAAAAAAAAATTATAAATTTTACCGTAGCTTGCAAACTGAATTAAATAACACAGCCAATTTTAAGGTAAAATTATAAATGAGGTCTGACTGTGAACAATTCGAATTTAAATAATACAGTGGAAACGTTTTCAAAGCAAGGGAAAAGGTTATATCAATACCTCGTTCCCAATTTATAAGTATTCCAAATTCTTCAAAATAATTGAAATTTGTGTTCGCTGTTTTGAAAATGCGATTGTAACGAACCTTTAAGAAAGTTTTTATCATTAAAATTTATTTTCTTAACTCTTTACTGCGCCCACCGTCCCTACTCCATTCAAAGGAGGATTGGAGATGCTGTCAAGAGTGCTTTCGCCCCTTCAGAACAACACTGTCTGAACTGAGCCACTAGTATGCTGTTTGGAAACGTGATAACTTCTGCGCCTTTTTACGCAATGAGACCACAAATATTATGAAGAATTCTTGGCGATGTTCTATTCAATGTGTAAATATACCTAAAGGCTGTTCACGGTGAAAATGATCACTTTTGAAAGCCCTGCTTGAGATCTATTTGTATGTACATTGTGTAATCTTCCGCCTTGTGTGAAATTAACATTCGCCGTAGACCTCGTCACTTTATTCATGCTTCGGTCAAGTGAAACTGAGAAATTATCATAAAAGTAAATATTCCACAAATCTGGTTATTTTTACACTTTCGATGCATAAATAAAACAGAAAGCGAAAGAAATAATTTAAATTTACACTTTTTATTCGACGTTAAATATGGAACTAATTTACATCCATCGTTACCAAATTTACTGGGCGCATGTCACACAGTGAGCCCGTTGAAATATACGCAGGCAGGAGGAGTGACATTTTTCTAAGATTGATTTCAAAATTGTTCACTTTATCGTGAACAGTCTTTAACCACGTGAAACTTGTTGCTTAGAGAAAGTCTGTCGGAAACACACATTACAACGTTTGCTTTACTTGGAGCGTAGAACGATATGACTACACCAATTGTGAAGAGGTCTTGAGAGCCGATCAGGGTGACGTGAGGCGAGTATGGAGTAGCGCCGGAATTCAAGGGCGGGGCATTCAAGGGCATTTTCCCCGAGAAAACCTGCTGACCAGCGACATTGTCCGGTACGAATTCCACGTGCGGAAATCCCCGCCGGGAATCGAACCCGTTTCGCCTATGTGGAAGGCGAGCAGTCTGAATACTATACCACCGCAATGCCACAGAAAAAATTCTAATTTTGTGACAACAGTATTTATGTTACTACAAGAGTAATTTTTGGTATCTGTGAACCGTCAGTGACTAATGTTGCGGTTATTGTAATATACTGCTAAGCTGTTAATGTTAATATAACAGTAAGCACTTTTTTAAAGGCTGTTCACGGTAAAGTGAGCACTTTTTAAGGTAAATTTTTCCTTTCATCCAATTTTCATCTTCTTGTTCCTTTTTAATATAAACATTGCAATGTGACCAATAAACACAGTGTATACATTTCACCACGCTCAAAATTTAACGCCTGAGGTTGCAATAAGATATATTTATTAGTTATTAATGTCTGTTGGGAGCATAGACTAAAGATGAGGTAGATCGATCTCGCTGACTGCGCACAACCAATCTCCGTGTTCTAACATTAAACTGCTTTTCTGCCTTCAAGTCTAGTAAAAATGGCGTGGATTGGGTTTGCAGTTAGAACACTGCTTAGTATACAAGTGCTTTTGAGATGTTTTTATACTTCATCTAATCAATTTGTAATGCTTTTTTTATTACATTCAAACTGGTAATAACACTTTGTTAATGTAACAGTGTTTGTCATTTAAAAATTAAGATATAAACAAACACGTTCATCACTGTTGACCATGTGAATTTGACAGTTGTGTTCCTTTGGGGTAGGTCAATGTTGGGGACATACTCAGAAGACAAATAAGCGGTCTACCTCATATTTAGTTTATGGTTGGGAGGGCCTTAAAAATAGCTCACTTTACCGTAAACAGCCTATAACAAAATTTCTTCCTTAAGTGTTCTGTCAACCTTAAGGTGGTGTTTAAGTAGCGGTATAATCATTTCAGTGTTCAAGTGATGTTAACGGTAACATTTTTCCTGTGTTACCTTTAATTTGAATACAATTATTTTGTCACAAAAAGAAATATTACCAACGTAAAAAGAATTACGGCTGTTAAGGGAACCGAGCCCGCGCCTTTGGTGCTTGACGTTCTTCACTTCACGCAACCTGGCGTCCCATCTACTGCTATATCCTAACATGTATATGTTTTATATTGAGGATATTCAGTAATATTATAACGACAAACTACAGTTCTCTTTCGTTGGAAATACTTCACGTTCTATAAATATATGCATAATTGACACACGTAAACTGCTTTGCAAGACTTGAGAGCTGGTCTAAGATACATTTAGCTATATTACTATGATTTAAAATTTAAATACAGTGGTTTCATTTTACGAGATTATTGCTGTTCGCTACTATACGCCATTTTAAAACAAGTCAGAGTAAATGTTTCTTTCAGTCATAGTAACACAAAATATTTTTTCTTCCTGTTATTTCAGCGGAATACAGCTTTTGGTTACGGTAACATTACTTAGAGCCTTTTTTAACATTAACACTCCAACTTACAGCTATAGTAATAAATACTTTGTAAGCTGTTAACATTATTAACTTTGTCAAATTATAATTTATGTTGCAAGAACACTAGAATTTTTCTGTGAGCATTTCTACACACGTCCGAATCCGGAAGATTTTGTACAGGGAAAAAAGGTTGAGAGTCGAAATGTTCAAACAAATAAATTGTTCAAAACAAAATTTTTATGTTCCAAAAAGGTTTCAGCCAATTCAGCTATATGTTCAGTTTGAATTTAAAAATTATGTTCACTGTTAATTAATAAGCTTTAATACAATCAAAAATATGTTTTTGACGACAAATAAGTATTTATTAAAGATTATATGGGGGTATTTGAAATATTTGAAATATATTGAGATCATATTTATGTATTGTTTACAAGTTGAGAGGGGTTTGATACAAGTATGAGATGAAAATTTGTCCTGCACGCAAGATGAAACATGCAGTTTACTGACTCATGAACCATGTCCTTTGGCGTAATACCTGTAACAGTTCTTCGTTATTAATGTACCACGTGTGGTAGTGGCGATGTACAGTTGTGTGTGTGAATGTTGGCAGAACTGGAGAGGCCAGTGAAGGGAGCGGAGGTGAAGCAGGCGGACGGCTTGTTGCTCAGCGTTCTGCAAGGCGTCGCTCCCAAGTACCTGGGCAGCTACGAGTTCAAAGGTAACAACTCTCTGTCCTTTTCTCACTCATATAGGTTGTCCACTGTAAAATGACCACTTTCGAAAGCCCTGCTTAAGATCTACTTGTAAGCATATTGTTTATCCTTCCGCCATGTATAAAAATAAACATTGCCGTGGACCTGACCATTTTATTTATGCGTCAGTAAAAGGAAACTAAACAATATTTATAAAAGTAAATTTTCACGAATTGTGTAATCCATACGCTTATATGCATTAAAAAGTTCAGAAACCAAAATAAATCATTCTGAAAAATCTTTACCGAGTACTTTTAAATGAACGTTGAGACATTCGAACTACTTTCCGTCCGTCATTACCAATTTTACTGACAGTATGGCAATACACGTGCTCTTTAAAATGTATGCGGGTAGGGTCAACGACATTTTTCAAGGGTTGATTTCAAAAGTGCTCACTTTACCGTGAACAGCCTTTATACACGTGTTTACCAGTGTGGCAGGGCTGATTTGCGTACAATAGTTCACCTTCCTGTCACAAAAAAAAATGTATTTCAAAGTTTTTAATTTTCAGTTACGCAAGGCTTTATCATTGTTTGTAAACTTCAGCATTTCTACGAACATTTGTATATTATATTGAATTACTTGAAAAAGTATTGTTCTTTCGAGACAATAATATTTAACATTTAAGGCACAAGAGTAGCGAAGACTGGTAACCTTCGTAGCTAAGATAAGTAAGGTTATTGATATCTTTAGACCACAAGGTTCCGGGTTCTAGCACCGAGTAAGCTATGACTTTGTCATTTTAAGATGTAGTACAAACGACTTTGGGATGAAAATTTCCCTTTATTAACCCACCATCATAAATTAAGATAAGTGAGTAAATAAAAGCATAAGTACGGTACTTAAGAAAATTAACTACAATATATTCGATTTGGCAAGGTGCATCTACAGCGCCAATCATAAGTTTGCTTTAACAAGAATGTTTATTTATTGTGGGATTATTAAAAATAATAATAATGAAAGAAAACTAGACCTGTCAAATGTAAACATCATTTGTTATGGATTATGTAATTGAAAGTTACACAAAAGCTGGTAATATGTATTACTGCGAGAAGTAAACAAATTTACTGCATTGAGAATTTTACTGGCAGATGTAGCACTCAACACTAAAATTTCATCTCTAGGATATATCTACTGAAAGGCCTTTATGTTGGGGATAGTATATAAACAATGTATCTTATAAATGACACCAGATACTATAGTGGTTTTTGGATCAAACCTTTAAAAAATCACCCCTTGCATGACGTACTTGGTTTTTCCCTACATATACCATGTATCGCAAACGTTTTATACTAATCTTAACATAAAACTATATAATTTTATCATTAATTTGAAAATTTACTTATATTTACTATTTAATTTATAATTTTTCATTTATATAACTAATATGAATAAAAACAGTGAGAAAATAGGTGTGCTGGTAATGCCTAGTAAGAAATAGTTCATATGTAAAATGGTATTACACTGAGTGCGCACGAACGCGGTGCGTTGTCCCTTTTATGTGATTTTTCAGTCTTAGTTTATGCAAATTTTGCATGAGGCGAAGGAATATCCAGGAAGTAGAATTTCAGCAGGGCTTCGGAAAAGTTAGAAGTAACCGTGAATGGATTCAGTGTGATACTGGTCCGCTTCTGTATTGATGTTCGCAGACCAGACTAACAAGAAGCACAAGGTGCTGGTGGTGGAGGAAACGGCAGCCGACGGCACTCGCGTGAAGAGGAGCATTTGCAGCGTGTGTGGCGGGGGCGGCGTCGCCACGGGCCAGGGCTACGGCTACGGCAGCGGCAACGGACAGGGCGGCGGCGGCGGAGGCGGCTACGGGCCGGAAGGCGGCTACGGCTACGGCAGTGGGTACGGGCCGGGGGGCGGCGGCGGAGGCAGCTTCGGCCCGGGAGAGGGCTACGGCTACCGCGGAAGCTACGGGCCGGGGGGCGGCGGAGGTGGCGGCGCCGGACCAGGCATCGGCTACGGCTCGGGCTACGGCGGCGCCAGGCCCGGAGGCGGCTACGGAAGCGGCGGCGGAGTTGCTGTGCCGGGAGTCGGCTACGGCTCCAGCTACGTACCCAGAAGCGGTTGTCTCCAGTGCGCAAGCGGTGGGGCCCCCAGTTACTCCAGAAGCCAATCCTCCGCCTCCAGCAGCAGCGCCAGTTGGGGCCGCTGACATTTATACAATTTCTTCAGTCGCCCTACACTCCATTACTGACTGGCCAGTGGCATCAAGTGCTGACAAATCTAGTTTTAATCTCGGTTCACATATTAACTCTTCAGTGCACTGATTACAGATAATTTCAATCAAATTTTTTGGTCAAAAAGTCATTAAAAGTGTTTTTATAAATGAACTACAACAGGCATAAAACACTATTATATTCTTCAACTCATGCAGGATGCTTCCGGACAAAATTGACATACCTCATCGGTCTATCTAAGCGTATGTGATTGTGTAACTTCTCAAATTTGGAAAATAAATTTTACATTAACAAAAGAAATTCCTCCCAAATCATACTATCTTTAATTTTGTGTCATTCTGTTTTCAGAATTTCCTCTCTTCACACTGGTAGGGAAGCTATATAATTATTCTACTTATCTGTTAAGTAATTTACGTAATATTTTAACTTATGCCGAGTTCATTGCCCGCTTGACCTTAGTTTTCATACACCATTAATTTAATATAATTAGGTCTTCAAATTAGAACATTCGAACATTGGATGCAAGGAAAGTGATATGGAATTGTTGAGGCACTTTCTATACGCTACTGCCACCTTCATGCGATTACACAGTAGTCTACACTTAAGCGTAATTTAAGTGTAATTCTTAAAAATATTGTGTCGAAAATTGCTCACATCTGAATTAGACAAAATGTTTTAATGGAGTTTCTTGTAATGTAGTCAGAGTTGGCTACAACTGTCACTACTTCTTGCCTCCAGTTTCCGTGTCTCTTCTGGCGTAAAAGTATTCTGCCTTCAGGGTCCATGATTACATCTTTTCCCGTACTCAGTCTCTCCAACTGCGCTCTGGCGTCGTCTAAATCATCGTCTCGCTGGGGCCCTTCGAGTATGCCTACCTTCCTGCAACGTCTCGCGTTTTCAGTTCTTTTCTCATTGCGAAACCACATCAACACTTCATATTGGCTGTAATCTGATATGTTTCTACAATTTCTATCCACACTTTTACAGTACTATTGTGGACATGTTCTACTCTTGACTTTCTGAAATTACGCCAAAGTAATTCATGTTCTGTTGATAACAGACTTGACTGATTCCTCGAGTTAACATCCCGATTATCTGCTACATACTATATTGCACTTCCAACGATCGTATTTGGCAGCCTATTCTTTGTCCTCTGCTGGATTTTTTTTTTTTTAACTCAGAGAAAATTATTAAAACCCTTGCAATTTTTCTGCCTTTACTGAAGCTCCCATTTAGCTCAACTAAAATTTATTTATTCTGGTTAAACCAAGCGCAGAGATACTCAACATTTTCCGCAACTCTAATCTGGCCTCTCTCCGCAGAGTCTCGAAAATACCCTCCCAACTAAATATTAACTTTAGGCAATTTTGATTTCAAGCATTACTTTTGAAAACACTTCTTTCGACTACCTTACCATGATGCCCAGATCATTATTGTCGTCAGGAGGTGACAACTGGTAATTTTCAATTAAGAGAATTAAAATTCCGTCGTTTCAAGCTACCAGGTCCATGCTGTTACTTTTCTTGCTCCACTTCTCGAGTGTTGTTTGCGTTCTTGTTATCTTACAAAGTCAGGGTGACAAACCATTTCCCTATCGTCTGGTATCGTTGTCCGTTAGTTACACTGAATTCATCAGACCAGCACTTGGTCTTGCTGTTTTTACGTAATTGGGCAAAAGCTAAAGGAGATTTGTATCAGCTTGATCCATGTGCAGCAACAGAAATATAGGCTGAAACTTTCCTTTGCGCTTGGAAACGTGTCACCTTCTTGGTATGACACCTTTTCTCCGGGATTAACTTCAAAGTGAAAATATTATCAACAGTGGAACTTCTTTCTTTCAAGCCAGCTTGTTCTTATGATTGCTCAACCTTTATTTCGTCCTTCAAAAGACACTTCAAGTCTTAATAAAAAGTCCACATCCAAACGGCATAGCTGCTAAACCTTTATCTCTAAGTATTTATCTCTCAAAGTTGTAATATCTTAAATTTTTGAAGACTTTGTATTAGAGAGAAAAAAAAGAGGACAGGAATTGTTCACCAACTCTGTATCAGCTTATGACGATATTCCTTTTTGGGTCTACAGTGAAACTATCAATATCCAAAGTCTTGAATTCCTGGCAACGGCCCATGTACCAAAACACATATGGCCCATTTATGGTTTACCGTAGGATGCCAAGCCGGCCAGAAGTTTAGCCAACAGTTGGCACGCACTCAGCACCATTGATGGTCTTGAAGTGGGGCCACTATCTAGCCATAGTATGCCCATAGCTGGCCCAGATGTGGTGAACACAAATGGCCCAAACTGACCCATATTGTTACAACAGCAATGACCCGTCAATGTACGATTTCACAACCACCAGATGGCTTACTGATGGCTAGCCACTCTTCTACCAAACACTATAACAGTAAAAATTATTATGTTTTTGCATCATTTTCAATTTTTGTTTTTTTAATTTCGTTTGCCTAACTATTAAACACATTACATGACATAAAAATGTTATGCTTACCGGAAGAGTGGAGGGGGCGCAACTCACGGGCCCTGCACTGATAGCGCAGCATGCTAATCATTACACCACTGTGTATTACCATATTTATATGAACTAATTTGGAATATATTTGGACATACATGAATTATTAACAATCTCTAATAAAATATAAATTACACCAGTTATTTCATAGCCTTAAAATGTACCATGCGAACAAATAATTTCTTAAAAAAATATGCTTATGAACAAAAAAAATAGTGTCGTTGAGAGAAAACTTGCTACCTGAATCGCGATATTAAAATAAAACCTTGACTTTAATGTAATTTTTCGCAATATGTAAGTCACCTGGATTTTATTCATCTGTTTTGAAATGCAGTACTCATATATGAATATTTTAGTGATGTGAAACAACAAAAGCCCTTCAACATTCTAAGAGCAGTTTGATATTGTTTTTTTTTTCTATCTTCTCATTTAAATTTGACACAGTCGTACATTTAAATGATTACATATGTCAATTTATTCAATACCAGACACGAAGTTACACCTAATATTGTATTTGCAGCATTTCACCATAGATATTTTCAGCACTATATATTTACAAATAATCTACTCATTGTATCATATGATTTATAGTTATTCATTATAAGCCAAATTGCACCAGTATTGGTGCATCGATGTACCACTCCACAGCCATAAAATGGTCAACGGATACGTATAGTTATGTGCGGCCATTGGTACAATACAGTTGGTAAGCCATTTATGGGCCATTAGTAGTTCACCTACTCTCAATCATCAGTTCCATTGCCATCAACATTCCATTAGTGTGTCATTAATGGCATGCCAAATGTCCTGGTGCCAGCATTTAGCCATAGCACGGCCAGTTGTGTAGACCCACAAGATTTTTATCCATCAATGGCCCAAGAATGGATAAATTAAGTGCTGCCAGTGCTGGAATACATTTGGCAAGCCATTTGTTGATCATTAGCAGTATACCCACTCTCAGCCATCAGTTTCATTTCCATCAACAGCCCATTAACGAACCATTGATGTCATGCCAAGTGTTCTGTTGCCAGCAGTCAGCCATAACATGGCCATTAGTGTAAACCCATAAGTATTCAGTGTCAGCAGTCATCCAGTAGAGCCAGCAGTAAAACCACAGTCGGCCGACTGTGGCTTGCTACATAGGAAGTGTTGTTTGCTGTATTTGATAATTAAAATGTCATGAAAGAAATTTTTAATGGTTTGGTAAATACGCATTTGCCATGGTAATAATTAAAATTCGCAATTAATAATAAAACTAATTGTATATGATCTAAAACCTTAAATTTGTGTAGTATGAAGTACGATTCGAAAATAAATTCGTACATTTAGCCTACTCGTTCGTTATTTTTATAGTATTATTCGTTTCGTTTAGAATTTTACTATGTACGAAAATAAATAAGATTTCGACACTTAATATATATTTTATATGTGGAATATTATACACCAAATATTCTTAATACATCTAAAATATTTATAATGTTAATATAGAAAATCCTTCAACACACTACGCACTTTATCCTCGTGGGAAAAAAAAACTGAACTTTTACAAGATGATAAGGTGATTGCATAACCCACGTGATTTTTGCGGGAATTTTAAAAATACATATATTATTGCAGCCGTTTTGCAACTATATGAGTGGATATTATCTCCTGGGGCCTAGTCTTCCACAGCATTCCTCTCTCAGCAAATAACTGTCAAAACTTTTCATTCAAGATTTTCAACGCTTTCCCCCTTTACTGTCCATCAAGCCTCTTGCAGGTCCTGCCCGATGTTGAAGTAATGCAGTTAACTACACAGTATAATATTTGTGTACCTGTAACGGACGTATTCTGGCAGAAATACTAAAGTTTATAAATTTCAGAGAAATTAATCTCGTATAAGTACATAATTTGTCCACTTGAAAGAGCAGTGCGTGTGTGGACTAATGGCAGAATGTTTGTGTTGTTACAAATACCCACTAAAAAGCTGACATCATTTCTGATAATATCAATAATTACTACCGCCGTTATTATGTTATAGCTATACTTTTTTTGCACATGATATCGTGTATAAAATATTGTAATATTCAGTGACACCCAAGTACAGCCAATTTTTGCTATAGTCCATTCACGGTTACTTCCAGCTTTTCTGAAACCGTGCTGAATTTCTACTTTCAGGATATTTCTCTGCTTCGTGCAATCAATATTAGCCGAGTGTAGAAAATTACACCGAAGGGACAACATGTCGCGTTCGTGCGCACTCGGTGTAATTATATTTTGCAATAGGAAAATTTCATACAAGGCATTACCAACATACCTAATTTCCCTATGTTTTTATTAATATATTAGAAGGAAAATATTATAATTTTTAGATAAAATATAAGTTAACAAGAAACAAGGTAATTTTATGTTAAGACAAGTATAAGACGATCGTGGAAACCGGCATATTAAGGAAACAGCCAGACACGTCATACATGGGGTGATTTTTCAGAGGTTCGATTCAAAAAGTGTAGAGAAACCGCGAGTAGACTACACATGAAACTTGACGGGAGCCGATAGGCGCGTGGTGCAGTGGTCGCCCCTGGGTGCTGCAAAATGCCTGATCCCCGCTCGAGGCTACGGCTGCAGACACGATTACTGACCACGCCTTACAAAACTTGTTACGTTAAAGTGAGCACATTCGAAATCAACATTAGAGAAATCTCACTGCCCCTACCTGCATATATTTTAACTTGCGCCCTGAGTGGCATGCGTCCAGTAAAGTTGGTAACGATGGATGGGGAAGTAGTTCTGTATCTTAACATCGATTTAATAAGTGTTAGTTAACCATTTTTGATAACTTAAATTTTTTCTTTCGCATTCTGTTTCTTTTTTTTATGCACAGAAGTGTGAAAATGAGCAGATTTGTAAAATATTTACTTTTCTAGCAATTTCACAGTTTCACTTGACCGACGCACGAATAAAGTGATGAGGCCCGTGACAATGTTAATCTTACATAAGGCAGAATAATACACAACGTGCATACAAGTGTAGATCTTAAACAGGGCTTTCCAAAGTGCTCATTTTACTGTGAACCGCCTTTAATTGTGTACGCCAGGCGAGCGCGTGGAGCGAGACGCGGCGTGACCTTCCTGCTCACAGCCGACCGTGCTCTTGACCCCGCTTACCCCCCCCCCCCCCACCTTTTCCAACGACTGTACCAAACCATCACCACGTTAGGAGATCACTTCGTGGAACACCAGCCGGATGCTATAGAGCGTCCCACTCTTTGCTTGCAGTTCAGTGTGAACGGCGCTCACTGTTGCCAGATTGCTCCAGCTTTGTGACGTAACTGGCAGGCTGAGTAACAAATGGGTGGCGAAGGTAATGGCCTGATTAAGAGAATTCTATCTGTTTACCTCCCTGACAACTCTCACGAGAATGCAATAGTGCGACGCAAAGTTAAGCGGTTCCTTTGGACCTGAAACCTGTGAGAAACATTATCATTGTGATTGCATGGCGCGTAAGCAAAGAAAATGGCTTTTTTTTTTTAGGCTGCAAAAAATATAAAAAAGATAGCTTTATCAGGCAACAGTGCACGCAGGAACAAGGGCGGCGTTAAGGGGCCAGCCTCCCTAGGGTCTAAATCACCTTTCGAGCCAAATAATTGCAGGAAGGGGGGGGGGGTATAGTGAGCTGGCTGAGGTCGCATTCTCCACCCCCGCCCCTTCGTCTCCTCCAGACAAAGCCTGTCCTTGGCCGCGACCTTCATCACCCGTCCTTTCGGCTATCTCCATTATCCTGCACTCGCCCTCTACTCGCTGTGGAGGAAAAGAAGAGATTAGAGAAGCGCTCTCTTCTGCGGGAAGTTGTCTTCCCAGCGGAGCACATGTTTGACGTCCAAAATTTAGGCGCTATTCTGTGGCGATCTACGCACAGTGTACTACCCCTGTATTACTACGAAACGTATCTCCCATTGCATCGTTTGAAAAAAAAAATCAACAAAACATGATCCAGAAATCATAAACGAAAGAAATGTTGCTGCTTGTTGAAATTTTCTAATCAACTTAGCATCATAAACAGTGTGCTAAGTGTGATCCAGTTTTCTAGCTGTAAACTGAGGCGTGGCGTGATGTTTCCTTGTCATTCGATTCAAAATACTGTACAAGCCTGTTAAACTGAGTTTATGTGATAGTAGGTTACATATTATTGTTTAGGTTGTTAGATAATTATTAGTTATTATGCAAAGTATTCCTCGCAATTAGACATATTTAAACCAAATTTGGTATACTAAAAGTACGAGTTTGAAATACTGAACAGGCTAATTCGTGGTCTATTTCGTTAGCCATTTTGAAAAATAAACATCATCTATGTACTGTAGTTACTGAAACGAAACACAGATCTAGTATATAGATGGTAATTACAAGCTACCTGGACTCAGAAATATAAAAAATATGTTAAATATATATTTTTTTAATTTCAGCAGTATTGTATCCAAGGAATCACTAAACCCATTTAAAACACACTTTGTATATCAGAAGTAGTCATCATTGTCGTTGAATACACAATTTGAAAATTTCTTCGGTGGGCTGTGTTTGAAAAGTCATTTTAAAAATAAGGTTTCAGTCTCATAGCCATGACAATTGTCGAAAAACAATGTGTAACATTTGTTCTGCTAAAAAGAAAATTCTACAGTCTAGGTTTTTTAGCACTGTATAGAAATGATTTGTATAGGCTAGTTCATAGAAAATTAGACTCATTAATTGTATCGAAAAACTTCTTGTTTCTGGTGCTGGCATTTACGTTTTGTGTACTGAAGATTACAATCGTAAGTTGATGTTAATAATTCCAGTCAGAGTCTTATGCAGGGAAATCAGTTGTAGACCTACATCAGTCGAAATAATTGTGTGGGTTGCTTTTGGTAAAACATTTTCATCTATGGCATTGGCTGAGGCTGTGTGTAAATTTTAGGAGAATACCTGTACAGAAATTACAAAAGAAATTCAGATTGTTAAAATAATGCAACATTACTAATACACAACTTATCTTGAATCAGGGGTGGATCCAGAAATGAGTACGGAAGGGGAGCCCTTTCCTCTTTCCTTCCTTCCTTTACAGGAGTCATCTCGTTCAAAATTTATTCTACAGAACGTAATATTGAATGAGAAAGGTACACAGCGCGTAAGTTACAAGATTCGCCGCTAACCTAACCTGTCAATGCTGCCAGAAAACATGATGAAATTCCTCGAGCCTCCGAGTTTTACATCTTCCATCATATTTGAAAATGGTCATCCAAGTTGATCTCTTTATCTAATTTTCAACAAATAGCGCCCAAGCAGGCAATTTAAGTGGAAATTTGAGTGGAACTAAAAATGAGGACAAAATTATTTCCTAATAAAATTTTTACTTCCCACTTTTCTAAATATTTTGATTATTGAGAATATATCAAAAATTAAATGCACAGAATCAATTTTCGATCATGCCCCATGGCCCACTCTCCCCACCCTCTTTTCTTATCATTCATTTTAAGAAGTAGCTGGATCCGCCCGTGTCCTGAAAGTCCCAAAAAATGGGATGTCTACAAGTTGAGTTCTGAATGAAAATAAAACAACTCTATATATATATATATATATATATATATATATATATATATATATATATATATATATATATATATATATATATTTGTGTGTGTGTGTGTATATGTGTGTGTGTGTGTGTGTGTGTGTGTGTGTGTGTGTGTGTGTGTGTGTGTGTGTGTGTGTGTGTGTGTGTGTGTGTGTGGAAACACATTGCATAAAAGTCCAAATAATGGAAATACAAAACTTCGAAATGATAGCCGTGCAATTAACAAAACAAAAATTGAGACAATTGAGCTACTAACGTCACGGGTTTCAGGAGCAAATACCGACTAATAATTAATCTTCTAGAGAAGCACCACTATATGATAATACCTGTACAAAATCAGACTGTTTTTTTTTAGTTAACAATGAACGGCACACTTTGCAGCTTTTACATACATAAAAGAAAAACGTAACATTACGTTAAAATATTGGGATATTTTGGGATCATCCATACACATGTAATAACATTATTGCATTTGAGATAATAGTAAACCAAAGAAAGAATTTTTTGTTTTTACAAAAAAATGTCCGAAAGCCACATCGCAATAAATTCCCGTGACCCAGAATGCTAAACCACTTGTACTGATTATCATAATATATTTATATTCTACGCCACTTACCAGGAAATAGGAAAAACATTTTGGAAGTATTCTTTTTGTGTCGAGTGTTAATTTCTGAAATGATTGATTTGGAATCCTGGTTGAGGAAATACGTCAGACATCAATTATCATAATAATTGGTATGTAGGATGTATCCAAGCCGTGGATCAGGAGGAGGTAGAGGGGTTATATAAAAACTACCCATTTACGGCTAGGATGGAGCGACGACGGAATACAATTTGGGCGTATACAGGAATACCCCGAGAAAACCCACCTTCCAGTGGCATATACGTTACGTTCCTATCACGCAGAAATCTGGTTACGACCCCATAGAGAATCTGACCTGGATAACTTTGGTGGGTAGGCTGGTGTACAAGCCACGTAGACATCGTGAGCTCCTATACTGCATCCATTCCAAGGTGGCAGCTTTTATTACTCCGCCTCTTCGCGTACTTTGAAGGTATTGGTTATGTTGCCGGCCACCAACACATGTGTCAGCCAATCAGCTTGTTAGATTCATACCTCATTACGTCCACATTTCAAAGCAATATTATTCAGTAACATATGTTAATTTGGGAATGCGAACTCTTCACACCAGCATTAAAAAATAGAGAATTGAGACAGCGACTAGTAATGTAAATTACGACGTTTAAATTAACTATTACAAAATAACTGTTGAATCTATTTCCTGTCGCTATCATATGTGAAGCGGCCAGCCAGCTAATGACTATGGCTTCTTACTGGGAATGTTATTTCTGCTGCACCTTGCAATGGATAAAGTAATCTCTCACACAGAACATGCTGCTGAATATGTACGAGAATTTATGTTCAGGTTAACCGAAGTCCTTTTTTCCATTCTGAAACGTGACACGTGTAAAAAGATAGCCTATCTGTCATCCTAACACAATACGTATTTCCTTTACATTTTTTGCTTACCTCTCTGGTGTCTTCTTGAATATTGTTCGGGGAGTATCTCCAATACCTGCGTTTAATTCCATATCAGTACATTTCTGCACATAAAAAGAGTTTCATCCTTGCATCATCTGAAATTAGTGGATTAAGTTGGTTCGAATAATCGGACTTTTTATTTTCGCAACGGGCTTCCTTTAACTGCGAAACTTCAGAGCACGTTAGTAGCCATCGCAGCGTCAGCGGCAGTTCCGAAAAAATCAAAACTGTCGCTCGCCTGTAAAATCCAGTATGAAGCGAGCGGCCGTCCGGCACCTCAACTAGGCCTCCGATCTGTTGGTGTCAGATAGCTGTTGCCGTCGCTTGGCGATACTTGCCATTCGGTGTGTAGGCGTCATGACTAGTGCTAGTAATAATGCCACTAATTTGTTCAGCTTTGAAGAAGAATATATTCTGTTGTTAATTTATCAACGTTACCATTTCATATATATCTCTTGCAGGATGAAAAATACAAAGGATAGGGGTGCTAAGGCTGGCACATGGAAGATAGTAGCTGAAGGCATGGGAAAACCAGGTCGTTAGTGAATGTGTTAATATTAAGTATATTTGTATTAGAATATTTTTAATTTAACCTGTTTCTGTATGTATTGATTCGTATGAATACTTTTACAAATCATACATATACCAACTCTAGTTGAGAAAATAAATAGTAATAATAAACAATAAAACCATGTAAATAAATTGTCAAATAGTGTTGAAGAAATTCATACATCAGCAAATCAGAACTCATAACAGAAATTGTAAAATTACATAAGAATTGTGCACTCTTTTGACTCCATTGTTTTGTCGGTGTGTACGTTCCTGTATACCTGACGCCTGCCACAGAGCACTACCTCCATTGCAAAAGTATCCTGTGAATTGTTTGCGAACTCGTTCACCCACATTCGCGGGGTGGCATGCATGTGTGACTCTCAGTGGAATAAGATTTTCTTGTGGATGTTGAAACTCTTTGTCTTGGGTGTCTCGCGTTCCTTGTGCGCAGCAGTATTCTTCTCTTATCATGTTATGTAGATTGCAGCAACAAGGTGGCTGAGCGATTAGCACGCTCGCCTCCCACCACCGGGTTCAATCCCCGGCCGAGTCACCGGATTTTCGCAAGTGGGAATCGTGCCGGACGATGCCGTTGGTCTGCGGGTTTTCTCGGGGATCTCCCGTTTCCCCCGCCCCTTCATTCCGGCGTCGCTCCATATTCACTTCAATCACCCTCTACGGCTCTGAAGACCTCGCTTTTAAGGGCATTCCCTAGTTAGCTACAGATTCCTCTTCTATTCGGAGCCAAAAGTTATTAGCAACAAGGAGGCATGTCCGTTCACGGTTATCGGGGTTGCGAGCGCGTTGAGTGGTGGAAGCTTGAGAGGGGAAATGCGCAAGGGGAGCTGAGCACTGACAATTCCATGTTGAGCGGGGAGAGGTGCACATCGTCTGTCATGCTTTCGTGCTCCACAGCCCGCACACTGTACGCAGTGTGAGACTGCGGCACGTACAGTGTTAGTAGCGCAGAGACCGATGTGTTGCGGTTCGCAAGTCAGGATTTCTATCTTATACTGGGTGTAGAAATGCTAAATAAAGTGCCAAATAATGTTACAGTTTCCGCATGAAACCCTCGTTTGGATTATTTTAACATCTGAGCCATCTCTGGTCGTAGGGCGTAAGAATAGCACGACCAATAAAAAAATCGCTCTACTTGTTAACTGAGCAAGCTGCAATTATTCGTATGTTTTAGATACAAAACACTTTTCTTATTTATATATTCATGAACGATTTTGTCTTTTAGTCGTGTTTGTAAAGATTAATACATTTTTTAAACACAGCCGGCTTTTTTTTACGACATCGCATATTCATTTCCTGTTAAGTTAGATAGTAGGCCTACATATTTACTTCTACCAAAATCCCCAAATGGTGCTGCTGATTCATTAAGAGAATTTTTGATTTTTTTTTCGTTGGACCTTACCTATTATTGTCCACTGTTAAAATACGCTTTTATTTGTAAGAAGTGAGTATGTGTGCCATACTTTCAATGAGAAGTTCTTAAAGCCGTGTTATGGAAAAACTAAAAAAAAAGTTATGTTTCCTGACTGCTGAAATATATATTTGAAAACGATTTTTGTGACTTCTAGGAATTGTTACTTCATGACAGATAAATGTTTGTAACTTCAATAACTTAATAAGAGTCAGATAAAGCAACATATAGTTAACGTCCTTGATTAAGAAGGCTTCATTTAATTGCCGCTCTACCGACACCTTTGAAGAGAGTTAGAATGCTAATTTACTAATAAACGATACTTATGAAAGCTATTATAGAAATGCTGCATTTTACACTCTAAAATCGAAACATTTAAAACTGCTCCAAATCAACTAATTTGACTGCAGATCTGTTGAAAATGCTCCACTTGAATCAGTAAAATTGTATTGATATTTTTAGTTGTTGTTGTTCGCTAATTAAACTGGACTTCTACTTATTCCAAGTGGATTGCACTGGCCTGACGAAAAAACCTCAGTGAATTCCACAAAATCGCCAGTATATATATAGGCTCAATAATTGAATATTCAATAAAATAATACTTATGATTGAAATCACAGAGTCGGACTTATAGTGCAGTTGAATATTCTGACCTGAATGAATGATAAAACAATTCTAGTCTGAAATAAATATTGTTGTTTTGAGTCATAGGCGCGTAAGAACATACGACACATATGGTATAATTTAGTGAGTATAAAGTCGAGAATAATGTTTCACTTTATTATAAGTCGCACATATAAGTTTAATATTAGATTTGTTTTTAAATTGTTTGAATGTTCTCTTATCTGTTGTTTTCCTTTAAATTAATATTTCCGCTTCTTCCTTCGTCATTGGGCTTACTGTATATGAAAAATGTCGTACACCAGGATCAGACACGTGGTTTCAGAGCTGAGCGGGAGTGGCTTGTCGGCTGTCTGTCCTGTCCTCCGGGGCGAGTAGGGGTGGTTATTTATAAGAGTGCCCAACCGCTGCGAGTCTTCTGTACTATAGTTGATTCACTTCTCCAGTCCCGGCCTCATACCATCGCTCCTCGTCACAAGCCTCGCTTCCTACTTCCTTCTGTTACGCCGGCGTGGAGGCGCCTATAATTTACATCGTCACCTGAACACGCCCGCTCACATTCAGTAGAATTCAGGACGGCGATTGCGACAAGCGGGGAGTGCATTGCCAAATTACTGTAAGTAGGAACTCCTACTACTAACCAGAAACCAGGGCAGATTGCAACACTGCGACGCCTACATCTAGCTATGCGGAGTGGTGTCCATTGTCTTTCTCCTCGTGACGCCGGACATGAAGGACCACTAGAGACCAGCTGTGCCGCCGTAACGTCATTTCCAACAGCCTCGGAAAAACTACAGACAAGGTGGGACAAACCCAATAGTGTAACATGACTCTAATGAAGCAACAGAAAACAGTTATTTCAGGTCGCTCCCCCGGTACATTTAAACAGCATTAATGTATTTGTAATGTCATTAACTCAATAATAACCATACTCTCAACCTAGACAGTTTTACAGTTAATCAACCCTTGTCAACCACTAGCTACAGCCCCTATCACTCACAACCATAAAGCCCCTAGTCCATTTCACGTCCAAATATGTCCAAGGGCATATTTATAACACTTTCCCACGCAAGTTCTTTTTCACCTCGCTCACATCAACAGCCTGTTTCGCGTGCTATTTCTTGCATACGAAATTGCGATTTTGACACTACGTGTGTTATTGGTTTGGGAAGGTTAGCATATAATGATTTTAAAAAATTGTATGGCACCATATTTCAGTAGTTGTAAGCATTTTTCACATATGGCAGTTTACAAGATCATGTCAAAACTGTCAGCCTGTAATGGAAAATAACGCACACTACTTGTGCCATACAACAGTTACCAATAATAATAAATATATGTAATTATAAGAGAAATAAAGATGACATTAACTAATGATGATTCATGATAATTACACTTGCACATTTAAAGGGAAACATAAACATATTAGGTTCTCTGAAAAAATAAATGTACTACACACTACGCCAGGCATAACAGGGGTCTTTATCACAGTTGCATTTATTATTTCTGCCAGAAACGTGAGAAATTATTTCAATAAGTTAAATGCCGAAGTAAGACTCTAAATCGTAACTTAAAAGTACAACTAAAGTAACAGAAATTGCGTGTCATAATTTTACTTTGCGGACAAAACATCCTAATGTCATAGACATTTGTACGTCCATATAAAGGTTTTTGGTACCTATAACAAGGTATAATAAGATGTACAGTTTCGCAAATTTACTGGACACTGTGAAAATTGTAATTTTAGTAATGCTGCAGTCGGATGAATAGAATTTCATTTTGGTGATAAATCTTCATGTGGTCCTCTCTCACTATCAATATTATGGCTTAGTGTATTCCCAGAATGAAATACTGATTACAGACACGCATAACACTTACGACATGTAAATGGTTTTTAAAATTTGTATCAATGATACTCTGTACAATTAGTCTTTATATCTTAAACTATTTATATCCACTGACTTTTTGAGAATCTTGATGTAATGCTTACCCGGCTTATTTTTTCAAAGCTTCCTCAAAACATTTGGGCTTTAAAGAATTACAGCCTTTCTAAAACATTTTGTGAGTTTGTGACCTATTCAGTCACAGGAAGGTTTATAAGAACTGCATTTACTTTTTTTTTCACTCGTTCACATTCCACAAGACCAATAGAAAAATACCAAACAACAGTGTACATTAGGACGTAGTGTTAAAGGAATAGGTGACTGAATAGGTGATAATTCATGGCCTGTTTCACAATAACTGACTTGAAAATCGAGTCAGTTACAAAGTGGGTATGGAGCACAAAGTGTTTGATTTCTGCCTCTTTATAAACAATAGCGAACCGTAAAACCCTGTTAACAAGAACCATCAGTATAAATTCTCAATGAAATTGTAAACGTTATGCAGGAATACAAAAATTAAAATGTGGGAAATAACGCGATTAGACAAGGTATCGTAATTAGTCTTAATAGAAAAACAAATTATCCTCTGAACTGAGAAAATAAGTAAATACAAACGTGGGATTGTATATAATAATTATGATAATAATAACAACAATAATAAATGTATCATTATTTTATTTGGCGAAGTAAAGGCGATTAGCATTTTCTTACACTTGACCACTTTTATATATATATATATATTATATAGATATAATATATATATTATAATATTACACTGTGAGCAATAGACCATACAGCATAATAATTCTGCCATGAAACTCAAAAAACAAAACCACACTAAGCTAACGAAAATATGCTATGGAGTGATGTGAGTACATGCAATAGGAAAGTATCGTATATTTATAAAACTAAACAATTTCCTACGTCAAACCTTCTAAAACCCATTTATACAGAGATTAATTAAATTGCTAATATGTCCTGTACCTACAAGCTATATGAGACAAATGACTTCGAAAAATTTGGAACATTTTAATGAAACTAAAAACGAAGGTATAAACAGCAAAATTAACACCTTTACAAATATGCAGCAGTTTATTTTGTCACAGAATAATTATGACACTCCTAAAAGTATAATTGCTCACCAACAAATCTAGTGTATTCAAATCTATCGCAAATAGATAAGACACAAAATTTATTTAGAAAATCAATTTTTATGTAAACTAAATATAAAAAATGCTTCTTCTGTTAAGAAAAATTTTTAACTTGAATTTTTTGGAAATTTTAAAACTGTAGAAACAGTAACACATGTGCAATTTTTTTACTTTCGTTGTGCCTAGTATTTGACAAAAGAAAGTGGTACAATAAACGCATACGAAATATTTTAGGCGTAGAAATCCAGTTTCATTATTAGTGAACGAGTTGTCAAAAGTAATTTTCGTAAAATGCATGTTTCTTTAAATTTGCTGGATTAAGAAATTATTTACATGCATCATCCGAAACTATCAACACACTAGTAGGGGGATTCAAAACAAACTTTTTCTGAAATGAAATATGAATATTAGCAGGAGAGAAAATATTTCTAGTTCTAGGAACACGTTCCTGGAAATGAACACCATTGACTCTTAAGAAAAATATTGTGGTTTTCGCTAATCTCCTCAGCTGTTCTGTAGCAAAAACACTGCTCAGGGTAACATAACAACTGTGGTCAGCTCTAGGTATTTTTCTTTGTTGACGAAGACTCTTGAGCTTTATAAAAGGACTTAGGTTCTCTAATGGCTAATTTCCTTGCATGTCTAGAGTCAATTATTTCGGGCAACAGACAGTTGAAATAAAAGTTCTGGACCTTAGGAAGAATTTTATTTTTCAAAGTAATTATCATTTTTTTCGAAATACCTCATGTATTATGCCCTTGGGTAACCACACAACAAAATAGCAGTACTTTTTGGAAATGTGTAGAATGCCTTGTACTTGGTACATATATGAATCTTCAACTTTAAGTTTCGGGATGCCGTCTTTAACTTCCATAAACTTGATTTTTTTGCATGTGATGCCTTCTATAGGTGACAGAAGTTGTATCGATGCAGGGCACTTTACTTCTAACACAGCGTCATCCCCGATAAGCCCGTCTGGTGATGCTCCAAGGTAGGGGAATTCTTCATCCACAAGCAAGCCACGCACTTCTGTAAACAGTGATCGCGCTACTCCCTCTTTCTCCAAACTCCAAGATGTATTTAAATTTCCTTTAAATACATTGTATCGTATTTGTTTTACTGCACTAGCAAAGGATGTTGTTGGTTTCATTTTGCATGTTTTACCGAAGAAAGATGCTGCGATTCGTTTGCAGCGTTGCTCTTTCCATTCATGACATGAACTTTGGCCTCTAGTGTTTTCTTCTGTCGCCTTTCTGTTTTCATTCATCAACTGAGTTAGAAATATTTCTTTCCTTTCCTCATACTCTTGTTTCAGAGATGTCTTCTACAATTATAGTTTCATTTGGCCCGTAATCAGCGTCAGATGTACATCACTGGGTGGCATGCTTTTTTCGACTGAACCGACTCGCCAATCACCGTCGAAGCCGACGCCGTTCACGGTTTTTTGTGACATGACACATATTTCTGTGTGAAAACCTGGGCTTATTTTAAGAGCAAACTTGTGGATCACTCTGTGGAATTCTCCTTTGGAATTGACATACACGACTACTGCCTCACATCGAGTCCGATAGGAATTCCTGAGTGCGAAGTTCTCGAGTTTCCCTCCTACAGTTTTTGCTACGATTGAGTTGAAATTGTCAGAAATGTTAGTATCGACACCGAAAATTTAACTGGATGCATTATTTGATACACGATATAGAGCTGTAAGTAATTCTTGCAAAATTCCTTCTTGCTTCAGTTGTGGAACGAGATCACTTTCACCAGGTTTTGATGAACCGTCGCATAAGTAATCTCTTTCAGAACAGTTTTCGTGGTTTCCAAAAATATGATGAGGACTGTTCAAGATGTCTTTCTTCAGTTCATCCATACGGTTATAATTACTGCAATTGCTGCTTTGATCTTGTCTGTGTTTTATTGCAGAAACAACAGCAGTTCTGAGGCGTTGCGCATTGGCTTGTACTGCAATTTGGAGTGGCAGATTCCCTAACTTACAGTTCCCACAAATATCGCGAACTTTGTTCATGTAATTCGGCAAAATATGGTTTCGGCATTCAATTTTTTGTACCTGTATTTCCGGCCCGTACGGCATAGCATCAATTAACTTTCTATGAACACTGCTGTCACCATCGTCAATAAGTTTATTATATTTGATATCATGCATACAAGTGCTTTGCAAGAAACCTTCAACAATTATATCTTGTTCCATCAATGAAGACGGACCAGACCAGTTTTTTGCACATTTATGTACTGGTTTGGTGTCCGATTTTGCTGTAGACTCCAAGCGTGCGTAAAATGAACAGTACTTGTTACGGATACCAATGAAAAGTATTTTCTTTGTCCGGAACCCCGTTATAGCACCATGAAAATAAACAGTAAGTTATAGATTTAATATTAAACCTTTATTCCTTTTACTCCAAAATTGCCAGGTAAAAAAATGTACATTTGTAAACACGAAGCTTTTGGCATTTTAACTGTTACGTGGTATAGGTCTATATAGAAGAAAAAACAATTAAGTGATTGTGTACATTTACAACCTAGTAATGAAAGTTACTCCTCTGCATTTCTTTCAGTAATACACAAATGTATGTAATTGTATTCAAATATTTTGTTAACATGGTAATAATCACTGTACTTGCAAAACGTAATGAATATCACGTGTTAAAACACGAATATAACGTGTCTAACACTTACAGCAATCCAACTTACACCAAAAACTTTGTGAAAACAATAACAATTCATTGAAGTTGGCCTTTTATGCTGCTACGTGTAGAGATATTAGAGAAGTACACATTAACACCAAATGTATCAGACCTCAATACAGACTGTGTTAGTCCTACGATGCTATTTTTTATACCGTTGACGAAACATGTAGCATTAAAATACACGTATTCACGAGATATATTTATAGTAATTTGTCATACTGTGTAAAATATCTTTGTATAGGAAAAAATACGCAAGAATTAGCCTACATGCATAAACATGCAATATACACATTGCTGTCAGAGTACACGTTCTAAATCATATTTTATTTGGCATGATCACGACATATAATTATGTGCCCATTAATTGTAACTACACACATGAAATTTAATAACATCAGTTAATGTCTTCATGTGTATATATTTATGTTTCATAATATAATAATTCAATGTGCCATTTTATTTACGTATCATTATCTTTTGTGGCAAATACCAAATGCAAATTCCGTGAATATCAGCAATATTACACTAATTAATTTTTAATTATGTCTTTGCCCACTGGAGTTGAATTTTAGTGTCACAAATGCCAACTTTTAAAAATGTGATCAAACCTAACAGAATTATTGGAAACGTATAATGTTCTGGTTTATGTTTCCTCTGCAGCTTATGATGAATTAATTACATGCCCAAAGTATTTGTTATATTTATTCGGAAGTCTAATCAGTAGTGTTATTCGAATCGTAAAGGTTATGAGGTAATTCTGGTCTCATATAGCAAAAATTAATTGAAGTGTTTGTATATATAAGAAAGTTTTTTTTTAATGTACGGTTACAGAAACAGTTTGGCTAGAACTAACTTATTTCCCAGTCAAGTACATTGTATTAAACTTGTAAAACATATACGTACATAATCGTTATTCTTTCACCTGACTCTCAATTTGTTTTGTACCATATACTGTAAAGTTGTTTGACTAAATACAAAGATATACCTTGTTGTCTGAAACAAACTACCGTTCTATGCATACAAGGATTACAATACTTACAACACATGAGAGCGAATCATATTTGTTCTTGTAGGATCGTCTTGCCCACGCGCCATCGGCAACTACTGTGATAAGTGGACTTCCATCCTTGTCCACTTCTCCTGCTTCTATGGCAAGTTTAGCCTCTTCTCCAGCTGCCTCTTCCATCAGATCCCGGGCTGCTTTGTGAATGTCTTCAGAAAGTGTGTCGTGATAAACATCCCGTGTATTTCTTGAGGATATAAGGCATGTTTAGTGACGCACAAAACTCTTCTAATTGAGAGTAAAGTCCACCAGTCGCTTCATTGCCGGATACTGCATATGCGTTGACATTCATAGCTGTAGCGTCTTTTGGTGGAGGCTCAGTGCGGATAGTTTCTGTGACGTGGCACATTTTACACTTAAAGGACAAAACACTACAAAATCCTAGCCTACGCTCACCTACACGTTCCATATCTTTAAACGAACAGTCAAGTGGTTCATGGCAGCAGAGCGACCTAGTTGAATTCAAAAAACACTTAATATCTACTATCTGTCGGCCGTCCAATTTTTCTCCTTGGTTAGTAGGTTTTTGATTATTGTCCGTGTGAGAAGCTAGTCGTTCGTCACTTGTTTCTGAGAAAATTTCTTCGTTGACTTCTTGAGATGGAACCAGATCATCCGATTTAATGTGAAAATTACTGAAATAAGAAAAGAATAAATAATATTTGTTATGCTTAATAATTATCTATAACTAATGTTGCTTCACGCTGTATGTAATTCTGAGGGGTAATGCTTTGGTATTAGAGAAGGTTTATAATTGAAAAAACTATCATAATTACGGACTCCAAATTTTTTGTTACTCGCTCCGATATCTGAGAATGGTACGTAAATCAAGAACATTTTTATAAATATTTGATCGTCTTGATACTGGCCTGACGAAAATAGAACAATTCGACTATATGTTATTTGCTAAGCAGTTAATTTGTATTCATCGATTCAGTAAGTGGATTTGTTTGGTTTGAATTAATTTTAGGTTTACCATAAATTTGAAAAATACATAACTCTATTTGAATGTTTAAGAAATTTTTAAATCGTTTTTCTTCTAATTATAAATGCTAATTATAAATGTCGGTGAACTTGTTTGAAAATATAAAAATGTATGAATAACTCTAAGCTGTAACACAATATGCTTGTACACAACAAATGTATCAGAATCAAGTACACTACACCAAAGGTTATACGCCAAAAGCATTATGTTCTTGGCAAGTGTGAAAAACTGAGTGCCTAAATGAATTAACTATGAGTCCCGCTCAATGCGTTTAACACGACAGGAAATAACTTGATTTAAGAAAGTAAAGAAGTGCTCCTCTGGCCTGCAGTTAAGTAATTATGCTTTTCCATTAGGTTTATTGAAGTTGATTGAGTTTATTTTATCCAAATAAAAATAGGGAAATAAGTTTTTAGTACAGCATTATTTGTTTTGGATTTAGTTGTGGCGTGCTCATTTAATGCAAGATTTTGCCATAATATAAAATTGAGGCGGCACACTCGTCTGTTCCGATAGTTAACTACATAACACAATTTTTCAAGTATACACCTATAACACCAGAATGTCTTCCAATGTTAAATAAAATTGGATAGGGTTTTATTTTTGAATAAACTTACATATATGCAGTGGTCTCATTTCCGTTCCCAATTTGCAGCACTTCATTGTTATTGCTGTTTTCATTGTTCTCTGTATCACTGCACTAATAGTGAGCCTCACCTTTGCTTTGAAGATTTTCCTAAATCTCTAAATATTCTAGAGGACTTAATGTTTCCATTTCTGCTAGTGTGTAATCACTATCTTTCATCTGAGAATCGGTAGGTGCTTCGCTGTTGCTCTGTATATCTTCTATATTCCTAGACAGAGAATAACACACAGCTCATAACTTTTGAAATTAAAAAATACAAATAAATTTACCTGCCCTATAAATAAAATTTTTAAACCAAAATTCTAAAGTCCTTAGGCCCACATTTGGATAGTAACGTATTATATACAAAAAATATTTCTCTTCATTCATAACATAATTAATGCTCCGGTTTGAATATCAATATTTGTACCTTGGGGCGAAATAAATCGTAAATACTGAGTTTTTTAAATTCTCGGAACATGCTATGCTCTCGCTGCCTACTAGACAATGCGATAATGTCGTGCTCATGCACACACTGAAATACACAGACAACTATAGGTATTTTTCTCCTAAAATTATCCAAAGAAAAAGCAGGCTGTATCACAAACATTTTTCTAAGGCTTTGTAAGTATATAACTCTTGGAATGGTAGGACGCCACGGTGGCTGAGCGATTGGCACGCTCGTCTCCCACCAAGGCGAACCGGGCCCAATACCCGGCCGGGCCACCAGATTTTCGCAAGTAGGAATCATGCCGGACGATGCCGTAGGTCGGCGGGTTTTCTCGGGGATCTACCGTTACCCTCGTCCCCTCATTCCGGCGCCGCTCCATATTCACTTCCATCACACTCATCGGCTCTCAATACCTAGCTGTAAAAGAGCTACACAAATTTCTTCACTCACTTCAGTCTTAGACTGGTTGTACGAATTTCCCTAGGTTTATATGTGTGTTTTTTTTAACTGTATATTTTTTTAATTAATTTTTTTTGGAATACTGAAATATCTGAGCGTTCACCAGGGAGTCTTATTTACATATTATGTAATTAATTTATATGAATTAATATGTCAGTGCCGGTATTGTACTTAGGCCCTACCTTTCTCGTTGAAACTGTGGATTTGTGTATGTTAATTCTGAAGTAAACCCTGGATCAACAGTATTTCCGTCAGCCTCCGAGCCGGTGGATCTTTTCCTGTAAAAATATACATATATAAAGTTAGCAATTTCATTAATACGCAAATGCATATCTGTTACCTTTTTAACTTACACAGTAAAAAATTGAAATAATGATATAATAATTGTTTAATTATACAATAGTCCACAAATTTACATTTACAGTATGTTATATGCTGAACTTCTGCCTGTAGGCTTAAAACAACCATTAAGATTCTTCGTAAAATTCTGGTAGTAATAATGCGTGTTACATAATAAACAAAGGTAGGCTATGTATATATTAAACTGCTACTACTGGTAATTATTACAGTAATGTGATCACAAAGGCTGCTACTTTGTTTCAGCAGTACAAAACCATATTTTAAAAAGAATGCATGTTACTAACCAACCCCTCAAAAGAATAATTTTCCTTATTTTTTTATTTTTACGACTAGATTTTTGTTTTAATACTAAAGTTCCCATAATTGTAACAAATCACTGACATATCTAAACCACAAAAAAATATCACTGTGAAATTTTTATTATTTTATGAGAATTTAGGTTACTAATAATGTCTTCAAATAAGGAAGATTTTCTAAGTAGTAAACCGCCTTGAAACCTTCTTTATGATAAGTGTGGTTCAATTGCTGCAAATTATAAAGTTCAGATTTATCCAGCATATCTTTCTAAAAGTTGGCTATGGTTCGTCCTCGCTCTAATTCATAAAATATAACCGAGTAGTAATGGTATTGAATAGTTACAGCATGATAGAGCTGCATGAAACCTTACTTTAAATATTTTGAGCACGTGTTATTTATATAGCGATGCATGACAAAACTCTACCGGAACCAAGACCGCTATCTGACATAAGCAACAGCAGAAAATACACTCTCAGATGACAAATTTACTGATCGATGCTATTTCCACAGGTCCTTCGTCTACAACAGCTGACTCGATCTTGGTTTTACTTAAAGTCACGTAGTTTCTATTTTTTTTTTTTTTTTTTTTTTTTTTCCATTTGGTGAATTTTAACGTTTATGCAAATTAGGAATTTAAAAAAAAACCACGGTATAATTGTGACAAGCAAAAGCGACGAGTTCGTGGTCTGATGTATTCATAACGCTGTAGAAGATGACGGGCTGTTTTTGTGTGGCTGACTCGTGATTAACCGCGACAGATTCACACAACGTTACAATAATTAATTAGTTGGAGACAATATCTCGATTACTCAGCGAAAAATCCTGCTATCCGGAGTAAACTTCGTGTGACAGCTAATGGTGGTAGAGTTGCCAAAAAATGTTGTACTGTACATAATTTTGCAGGAAAATGCGTAATACTGTGGAGTGGAGCACGTAGTAGAATAATCAGTTACTTTGAATATATGTATTAATATAATTTCGAATATGTTAAGACTGTCTTGGCTTGACACATATTTCGAAAATCGATATTTAGGGATATAAACATTTCGCGAGTTCATTTCAGGACAAGATATACTTTAAACACGTGTACTTTGAAGTTGACTTTGCAGTCGGATCGCAGTTTATTAGACACGCCCTGGACGACTCTGAGCGAACAGCAGACTTGCAAGGAAACAAGTAGCGAGTGCCATACCGCCATGTGTGAGGTAACACCGGCTACTCTATGGGCAGCAGCCAGAGAACAAACATGAGGCTCGAGTATACACATAACTGTGGAGTCTAGCCTACAGGTCATTGAACTCGCAAATTTTTCCTATCCCTACCAATATTGTTATATTAAGGAGTTTAATACCACAAATAATCACAGGCGTGTATGCCATAAAAACCAAGTACTTTCCCATTATGCATTTTGAATGTTTTGTAAGTTATAATAGAGTTTTCAATACTTTTTTCCTTCCTGTTATAACTAACTTCGATTTTTTTCCCCGGTATATGATTCTCTCTTTTCGAATTTTTTCCAAGGAAACCTATAGTTTTTTTTAATTAGGGTTATTAACGTTTCCGCTTAATATGCGCCGAGGCATGGCAGGTGACGGTTTGACATGAGATATTAATAATTAGACAAGAAACAATCCCAATTTCGGAAAACCGTACAAAATAAATATAAAGATAACCGAGGCGGGAATCGAACCCACGGCCTCCCGAATAGTCCAGTCAGGGACTTACCGCTGCACCACCTAGCTCCGAACTGTTCCCTATCAATTACATATGTAAATTTATTAAAATAGATGGTTTGTATAATAATATGCAGTGCTTTACGCTATACAAAGAACAGTCGAATTATACCAATTTCGTATCGAAATATACAATCAGGCAGCTCTGGTGTGTGTGACGTTTACAGATGTATGGGGAAAGTAATGATGCAAGTAGTAATTATAAGTGAACGCAATTATTCTGGAGTTTATCTAAAGTAAGTCAGCGTCAGTACAACTCAGTAAAATAATATCCGTGTTTTCGCAACACAGAACCATAAATAAAAAAGTAACACACATTAATCACTACAAATATCGGCAGTTTGACATGACACAATCCCTTTGAAAAATTAAATCTTACCATAGACGTAACTTTATGGTCCCAAGTTTTCCTAAATTGTAACATGGGAAAGGTATTAAAACCAGAAAATTACACAACCACATTAATTTCATGCCATTTAAAATCCTGGAATAATATTGTTTTAAAATACCGGCTCCGGGAAATACTTAACTAGGAATTAAAATTCTAATATAACGCGTTTTGTGGAAAACTAGCATCTCTCTTACAATATTTACTTGGGGGAGGGGGGATATTCAAACATTAATTTGTTAATTCGCAAACAATGTTCTCTAAAGATTCGAAATAAAGTTATAACTGTAGTAAAAAAAAAGTCCAGTGCGTTAATATTCCCTTTAAAATCAGTGTTCCTTAATGATTTTGCTTCTAGTAACAGAAAGAGAGAGAGTGAGAGAAAGTGAAGAGACTTGGGTGGTTCTTAACATCGAGGTCTTGCGAGCCAATGAGGGTGATTGAGGTGAATATGTAGCAACGCCAGAATGAAGGGGTGGAGGAAACGGGAAATCCCCGAGAAGACCCGCCGATCAACGGCATCGTCCGGCACGATTCCCACATGTGAAAATCCGGAGAAGCCCGGCCGGGGATTGAACCCGGATTGGCTTGGTGGGAGGCGAGCGGGCTAACCACTGAGCCACCGTAGCCACGAGAGAGAGAGTGAGAGAGAGAGAGAGAGAGAGGAAAGAAAAAATAATAGTTCAGTCATTGGACTCCGTGAAAAGCAAAATGTGTTCACGGAATTCAGCAAAAATTTCTAGAAAGATATGAGTTCGAATTTTAAAAAAAAATCTGCACATCAGCGAGCAGGAACCGAGAGCATACGTGAAAAAAATAAAGTACTAATATTAGCACGGCGACGTCGTACCGCATAGTACGACGTCGGACTGCGACACGACCCGATGTCGTCTTCATTCCTGCCACTTCATAGCTACGACTTCTAAACTGTGCGAAAAAAACAAAGAATTGTTAATGTTTAAAAGTCTCTTATTAAGTAAACATAATAGACGCACAAATAAATTGACAACGATTTTCCCGTCGAAAAGACTATAATAATTATACTCAAGTAATTTTGCGATAATTTGGAATATGTGAGTACAGAAATCAAAAACCGAAATCCATCAAAAATAATATGTTATATTTATACATTACACAATAAATCACGAACCAAAACTTCAGCTTCCCTCGAGATTATTTGCTTTTGTTCTCTAAAAAGGTCATTATGTAATTTCAACACAGATTATACAATCAGTGTCGTGAATTCAGTGCACGTTTGCCCTCTGGTTTACTGAGGATATTTACGCTGCAACTAACAAATACTTCATTCTTTGGTTTGGTGCCATCTTAGTCGATGATTTCCTAAGCGTCAAGTGCTACTGAATTGACAAAATCGCGTATACAAAATTTATATTTAAATGTAATATTAATACGCCCAAAGTATGGCGTATGTTTGAAGAAAATGTAAGAATCATTTTCTCAAATCTAAACACGCAATAATTACAGTTAATTTTATTCGTATCGTACTGGTTGTTATTTGTCACTCCGTAGGATACACATCTGTGGATTTATTCCGAGTCAGCTCTAGAGACACCTCCCTAACAAGCGATTAGCTTCCGTAATTGAAAAAAAAATCTACTTTGATAATTTTTTGATTTTAAAGCATGGGATAACACATACCATTTACTCACTCCACCTTAAAGTTCAATTCTGACTGGGTTAGGGCTCAGGTGTAGCCACAGCTGATTATAAATACGAGGCACAGCATTTAATTTTGTGTTTTTATATCCTTCTCGTTGGTAAATCAGACATTCGCTTAGCACAGAATAATTTTCGCGTTTCGCAGTTTCCCGGTGTAAAATACAGTTCGTTCAGTCGGGATTTCTAAATGGCAGTTCAAAGCCTACTAAGCCATTTGTGGCAGTAATAATTTGCAGGACAGGGAACATGCGATCTATTCTAGACGTTAATGAATCGTCGCAAAACTCTGTCAGAAAAGCTAAATGGTTAAAGAGATCAACTGATGAGTGTTTTAAAGTCTTTGTTCAACAATTTTCTTTCCTCTTTCGCTCTCGCACAGAATACAATTTCACTACAAAACAATTTGCTATAACATCCCCCCCCCCCTTCCCCTTTTAGGAAGCAAATATAAAAAATAACGCTTTGCTTTTAATTAATTTGTTTAGAAAATTTGAAAGATTTTAATTGCATATAAAAATTCTTTTCAGTGGAAGACATGTAAACAAAGCTGAAATGAGAGTGTTCATTTATAAATAAATCGTCAGGATTACTAATGTGTTTTAATGAGTTTCGAAGAAATCACTGTCACTATTGGTAACTTAGAAAAGTCTTCATCACGAACTAATTAATTATTAATAACTAGTTTAAAACAATTATTCTTCAGATGGGACATTCAGTACAAACATCCTCGCCAAACTAATGTTTAAAATAACAAAACATTTATTTCAGACACCGGAAGCAAACGCTGTTTGTTCCAGTTGCTAGATCGAGAGATACGTCGTAATAGTAACACAGTGACTCACATTTTGGAAGACCCGGGTTGAATTCCTGGTCCGGCGATCCTGATTTGGATTTTTCGTGGATTTTAGAAGTCGCTCTAAGCGAATTATGGGATTCACTGATCCTGTTTCTTATGATCCCAGTGTCGACGAGATGTCATGTCAAAAACCTCATCCATTGAAAGTGAAAAACCAAAATTGAATTTCCGTTCACCGGTCCACATTAAACATTAAACCTCATATTATAAAGTTGTTGAGTGAGTAAAGTGCTGCTTTTGCGTTTTAACTGACAATATTTAATAACTGAGTTTCGATTGGCGTATGTTGTAGTTGACGAGGAGGGGTTGAACACTACACATGTCTCTGTAGCCAGATTTCTTCTGTCATAATTTTCTCCCGTTTTCGAACTTATATAAGGAAGCTCTTCAAACTACAGCTGTCATCGAAGCGACAGTATTTCCCTACTAATTTTGTGAATTTTTCCGTGCCATCCTTTTCTGCTAGCACGATAGTTAATTCTTTCATCTCCACTTTAATTTACGGTTTCAGGTGTTGCAATGTATAGTGCATACTGTACTTAAGTCGACACAACACTTGTTTCGTTGACGCAGCCAACGAGCAATAGGCTATATGTTCGGCTACAGTAATATGAACCAATTATAATCTAGACCAGAGAGACGGTTTGCGAATATTTTACCCACAGGTAAGATCATTGGTCATTGAACTTCGCAGTGTGCAGTACATACAAATAATCACTTACACGTGCGTAATGTACACAATAGTGTACACCAGGTCTGAATGGGTTAACTGGTAACAGTAAATTAACGATTCTTGTGGAGTGAACGATGTGGTGATTCAGAAATGATATGGTTAGAAAATTTTGATTGTTAATATATTAAATTTTTATATCGACATAACCCTTAGAACTGTAAGACATTGAACATCACTATAAAACTCCAGCAGTGCAACAGTGTTTCAGCCATTTTCGTGCTTACTTCTATTTGAGATTGTCAACAATTATAGCGACCCCTCAGAGTCAAAGTTGTTGTGACAACTTTTTTTTTTTTTTTTACTAGAAATATTTTGTTCGTGTCATGTCTCAAAATGTAAAAATAAACCTCAGAAAAAAAGTAAAGTTTTTTCTGCGAAATGAAGAAATAATATATCCTTTTTTTTTGTATCATATAGAAAACCCATTGAAACAATTTGATTAGAATAGCTTAGGTATTGTGAGTACCAGAAAATTCAACCAGGGCTACTAAATCATTGCGTACAGAAAACAGACCGCACAATATTTTGCACGCTTGTATTATTAGTCAGTGACAGCACGCGTGGAACGTAATTATGATTTGATTTCAATTAAAATGTAATTTGCATGTTCACGCATAGCGATAATTAAAGAGAAACGTTTTTTTTTTCTTCATAAAATGTCATTTCAAATTAATTTACGGCACTTGGCTTTGGTTTTCAAATATTTTATACATATGGCTTTTCACGAAAAAGTGAGCACTTTTGAGATCAACATTAGAAAAATGTCACTGCCCTGCCTGCATAAATTTTAACGGGCGCACGGAGTGACAAGCACACAGTAAAGTTGATAACGATGGTTGTAAAGTAGTTCAGTATCTTAACGTCGGATAAATAGTGTCAGATAACTATTTGTGATAAATTATTTATCTCGCTTACTGTTCTTTTAGTGCATCGAAGTGCACAAAGGAACAGATTTGTAAAATATTTACTTTTCTAATAATTTCACAGTTTCACTTTACCGACGCTTGAATAAAGGGATAAGGCCCATTGTAATGTTAGTTATACACAAGATGAAATAATAAATAACGTGCATACAAGTAGATCTTAGCAAGGCTTTCAAAAGTGCTCCTTTTGCATGACCATCCCTAACAGTGAAATTTGTTTCCAGCAATTCATTCCTGAAAATCTAAGTACGACGGTAATAAAGTTTTATTTAAAAAATTACGTTGATACTTTTAATTAAATAATATTTTTATCAAGAACTATTTCATGATAGCCATTTTTATTATACATTTTTCTCTGTGGTTTGAATATTATAATTTACAGACAAAATACTTTATATTACTTCCATTATTGTTAACGGAAGTGTAAAACACTTGTAATAAAAGTTTACTCAAGAAACAACTAAACGTGTATTACATGGGGTTATTTTTAAAGGGTTTTATTCAGAAAGTGTAACGCTACCATGGATAGGCTACATCAATTTAATGACTGGGGATGCATGATGCGTAAAGAATATCGTCCTTGATTGCTGGTTAATTAAACACATTTATTAGTCTCTTTATATTCGTCTCTCTGGTAATTAGGTATCATTCTGCCATTGAAGAACTGCATTGCCTCTGACCTAATGACTAGCTGCCATATGCCAATCAAGTGACGCTGCAAATTGTTATAACCATAAATGTATTGCAGTTGCGCCAATTCTTATACCTGTATTCTAGAATAGAAAAATAGGACTATTTCAGAACCCACATGTTAAATATTGGGCGTTTAGTTACTATCACAATTCCTGGATTAAGCAATTTACGAATATTCCTGTCTTTATGACATATCCTCTTCCTGGGTATTTTTGGGACCACACTTGTTTCGGACACCTAGTCTCTCTTACAGTATACTATCCTCGTTATTCAACTATTTCTCCTTCTCCTCGGTACTTTCACTAACTTATTAAGTATTTAAATGTTCTCTTATCTCCCAAATATATATTTTATCTTTTTAGAGCATTGTTTGGATTTTAAAAAAACGTCGTTTTCGAGCTTTAAATTTGCGGCTCTTTATTCTTCTCAAAAGTCCTTATTTCTGAGTCATACAACAGAGTAACACCTCAACTGATGAGTGATAACAGGACTTTAAAAATTGCTCATTTTAACGTGAACAGCCTATTCTATAAAATTTTTCCTATGTTAAGTTATGCAAATGGCACTGCGAATATTTTTGTAACATTGGGAGCTTATTTATTACATGTTCACCATATACAAAATAATGTCCAAACCTAGGTACTGGAAATGGGATATTTGTTCTGTGTTAGTTTCATATTGTTATGGTGTGGGCAATCCTTGGTTATACTGCTTGCCTGATCTCGCCATCCCACGTGTAAAGAGAGTGAGTATACAAGCTGCCGGAGTTTGATAACAAGCAGTATATTTGGGAAACAAGCGGTATACTTAAGGTTAGCGAGGCATCGAGTGCTGGACTTACGACAGCGAGCCGACATTGAGACAATATGGAACGACGCCAAGGGCAATGTTGATCAGCCTTCGGCATCATTATTAAGTTAAAGACAATCCGGTAGTCCAGTAGTCCCAACAGAGACATTCAATTAGTTGCGCGTGGCTTGCAGTAATAACTAACTATTGTAGAATACTAATGTATTTGGATCAAACGAAATAGTAAAGTATACAATTGCGCTCCCCCGAAGTAACGAAAATAACTTATATATCTTAATGGATAGAGAATTGTATAACATAATGTAAACACTGTACGATTAACTATTTTAAATACCTGACGTAGTAGATAATAACGTGTTACATTCATCTTAGTACGCCAACCTCAATCTACTTGTATGGCCCCCATATGGGACCATAACAATATACGAGTGAAATAGTTCGTGCGTTCATACGGGATATATTCCTGAAAGTGCTGTGATAGGCTTTCCTGCAATTATATATTCATATTATGTTCTTATCAAAGATTATTTAACTTAAAAGAATATCATTGAAGTTTGTTTTCGGATTCTTGGAGCATTACCTGATGAATGTAATTTTAATTACTGATTATCAGGTATTTCTGATGCTAATGAAACGTAAATTTATACAAGATGTGCTAATTCGCAGCTAGTATTACTGTAGATATGCCTATTCGTGTAGACGTTATAGTAAATGGGTGGAGAGATTTGGGCCACTCTGAGCAGCGAAGTCTTGAGAACTGTTAGCACACGACAAATCCATTATTATTTTATTTCTTATGTTCATCATTTGATTGTCTATATCTGAGATAACAGTCTTGTGTAATTTAAGATAGCAAATATGTTAGTATAACCTAAAAACCATATGTCAATGCAGTAAGAATTATTTATTAATTTTGGCAATATTTTAAAATGTAAGAAGATTATCTACGATCATAAATATCAATTCCACTTATTTACACGTTGTAGAAAGTTAGTTTTTCATTAATAATTTGTAAAAAAAAATAACTTTTCTTTCAGAGAGAAAGTTGCTAGCATTTTGTTGGGTTCAAAATGATATTTTTTATATTCAAATTTATATTTTTTGTAACTATGTGATGCAACATTAGCTAGTTTATGAAGGGGAATAGATTTTTAACTAGATATTGTTGAAAATTTTATATTATCGTCGAATTTTTTAAACTGATTGAAGAAGGGCAAGCCATATTAGATTTTTTGCTAGGGCTGTGGTGATCTGAGGTTATCACCCAGCTATGAATTTAATTTATTTTGTTGCTTATCGAGTCAGAATTGTAATAAACCAGGCATGTACGTTTGTACGACGACTAGGCAGTGTTGTGAAGAATAGAAGAGACCCTTGTCCGGACGACAGTCTCCCGTGTGCATATCATGCTACTGCGCTAAGACTGTATCGTGTACACATATAAGCTGTTGACGGTAAAATAAGCACTTTTGAAAGCCATGCTTAAGATCTATTTGTATGCACGTTGTGTATTATTCCACCTTATGATTAACATTGTCATGGGTCTCATAACATTATTCGTGTGTCAGTTAAGTGAAACTATGAAATTATTATAAAAGAAAATATTTTACAAAACTGGCTATTTTCACTTTGATGCACTATCCTATATAAAAACATAAAGCGAAGGTAATAATTGAGGTTATCGCAAATGCTTGCTTAACACTTTCAATTCGACGTAAAGATATAGAACTACTTTCCATCCATCGTTACCAACTTAACTGAGCGCATGCCACCCAGTGCGCCCCTTAAACTATATGCAGGCAGGGGCAGTGAAATTTTTCTAAGATTGATTTCAAAAGTGCTCACTTTATCGCGAACAGCCTTTAAGCCCGTCAACTTGTCGTTTCGGGAAGAAATTTCGTATCACGGACAGAAGAGGAACCACTAGATAGCGGAGACATCGTCGTATTTCTTTTCACGTGTTCCGGTTCGCCTAGAAGCCACGTCAACGATGATCAGAATTTTAAGGTTCCAGTTAAGTCTGAACATTTCCAGCAACGTGTAGCTCGTTGAATTTACAAATTTTATCCTGCATCATGTTCAAATTAAATTTTCATAGCGTTTGCACAAAGTTTAACACCAACTCCCTGAATGTTGTTAAGAGCTCGTGATTTTTAATGCACGAGAGAGTAACATTTTATTATTGAAAATTTGTTTTTAATAATATCATTTTTAAACGATAAATGCTAACTTACATATATTCTCCCTGCTCAGACGTAATATTTTGCTAGCTAGTGTCGGCATCAATCGTTGTATAATTTGTTGCATTGTAAAGGAAAACCTTCTTAGCTTGGTATAATTGGTACTATTGTATTAATTTTGAAGTCTTTACCATTACTTGAAAATGTAACTTGTCAACTCAGTCTATTATTCTCGAACTTTCTATCGTCCCTTTCATTAAATATTTGAGGGACTCAGAGCTGCCAATGTTTTCATTTCCAGTAGTTAATCAGTAGCTATATATTGTATTTTTAAGTCGTTTAACTTACAGATTTCTGAGAAAGATATTTTAAGTATCTGCCAAGGTGTACTAACTGGAAAGCTGAAATGTGGTAAGTTCTGATTGGAAGTTGCATATATTCTGGGTCTTATTTCCACTCGTCTGTCTGCAGTGTTAGCAGGGCAAGAAATGTTATCTCATGAGAAAAACACAAGACGATACACTCATACACAAAATATTATTTATCATTTCATTGCATTACAGAGCCGATGAGGGTGAAGCGAGGTCTGGAGTAGCGCCGGAATGCAAGAGCGGAGAAAACGGGAGATCCCCGAGAAAACACTCTGACCAGAGGTATCGTCAAGCACGATTCCTACCTGCGAAAATCCGGGGGGCGAGCCCGCCGGGAATCGAACAAGGTTCGCCTAGGTGGGAGGTGAGTAGTCTAACCACAACACCAACGCTGCCCTCTGTAAACATTAGAATAAATTCAGCTGCGAACATGGTACTGTTTCAGTTTGGTTAGAAAATTGTTCAGTTGACCGCGAACTAGACACATACATATGCATGGTGCAAAGTGAACGCCCGACCGGACATCCGGAGACCTTGAACGACCAAGGTCCCTGTAGTACAGACTATTCTCATCACGCGTTAGTTCTGCGGTCGGTCGCCATACCAGGCGCTGCAATTATTCGAGCCACACAAGTACAACACTAGACAGTTCCGCTGCTGGTTTGAGGATGATTGTAGGGAAAGGTTACGGCTAGCTCTGGCTAATGCAAAACCCACGAAAAGGCCAGTGCTTGTAAATATAAATAAATTAAGGCCGTAAATGCTAAGTGACGTGGAGAATAAAGACAAGAAATATAAAAGTTTATGACCGAGCTAGTTGGTGCAAGAGTAACACACGAATCACACTCAGAGGGACTCGGGCTCCTATGTTTTTTTTCCTAAGTCACTCCGTATAAATCCAGGCATGACTCGTTACTGCTGGCCGATATCCTTCACCTTCCAGCTTCTCTGAGCTACCTGTGCCGATTCTAATGACATCGCTGTCGACGAAACTTTTAAGTCCACCCTTCCTGAGAGCATGTGTCCTGAATGAAAAGTAATGCGACTATGAAGCAAGGGGAAAATTAATTATGAAAAGTGAGTGTGGAATGGACTATAAACGAGATCGCTATCTATCTACCAAGTAGTCATGATAGACTTCCGGGAGGTTTCTATGTTCCAAGCCCATTTCTAATAATTTTTGTTCTCCACATTGTACATATGCGATTTGCTATTTTAGTGTCAACAATTCTAATAATGTTAGTGAACAAACGAATTTGTGATATATATATATATATATATATATATATAGAGAGAGAGAGAGAGAGAGAGAGAGAGAGAGAGTGAGAGAGAGACACACACACATACATATCGTCAGCACAATTAATGCATCAATTGGATTATTTCAGAATTTCTACCAATAAACAAATATTACCATTATATAATGGTATATTTAATACTATTAGATATAATATTATAATAATTATACTATAATTGTATATGCCTAATGGCAATTTTTATTTATTTTTAGTCATTCAGAAATAGTACAGTTTATGCACGGTTTATGCTGACGATCGAGGAACAACCAGTTTTTATGAACGATGCTACAAATTACATTCCTTGCTGAGTTTTAGAAGAGAAATAATTTAAATTACAACCTAAAGGAAGTAGAGGATTGCAACTGAAGTATTTAATGTCTTAATGAACCCTGCGGAATTTACACCAGCAATGGAGACAAGCCTATGTGAAATTACACGGCATATAAGGGAAGATGTGAGCATTATTCATCTCTACTGCAGAGCTACCGAGCCAATTTAATGTCAAGTTTGTCGCACCTTTCGACAATTTAAATAATAAGTTTTAAAATTTTATAGTATATTTTGAATGATTAAATTCGAGACAATTTGTTCAGTAATCTTGTCTTCTAAATGGCAATGGACTTGATTACCTTTAAGCGTATGTTGATTGTTAAAATACTTTCATTTAATACAAAGTTAATTTATAACATATCGGATTGCAAGGTTACTAAGTTAAACGATATTTTTTTAAACAAAAACAAACAGAATAGGCGTTAAGCTGCCATCTCACGTCTAAAATACATCAATGATTATAATTATTTAAAGTTAGTGGTATTTACAGAAATTTATCTTTGGTCAGTTGGCCAGCAGTGACATATGTGTGAGGCCAGGAGTCAGCTAAAGCTCAGGTGCTGTACTACCCTTTACGAGAACATTAAGCAGCTAGCAAACAAATTCGATCTGCCCATAACTCAAAGATATTCCTAGCTCATAAAAGTCTCATGAAGATAAATGCAAAATAACAGTATTGAGCTCAATCATATTGGTTTAATTATTTAATGACAGCAACATATTTAGTGTTTGAAGATCTTCCTCCATTTACCACTTTATCCGGACGCTTGCTAATAGTTACTTCATAAATACGTTCAATCAAATCTGCAAAAAATTAACTTTTCAGCTTTATCTTCGAATCCACAGCATGACCAATATTTGGACACCGAGGAAGCTTAAATGTGGTTCGAGATGTTTCATAATCAGAAGTTACTGCCATCGGACGACCTTCGGAGGGTAACCCTGCGGATAATTGTCAAAAAGCAAGAACATTTTGCCCCTCTGCAGGCCAAATGTCATTAGACGGAGGAATTGCGCATCAAATAACGTTTAGTAAATAGGACAATATGCGAACTTCCTGAAGTTTTCTCTAAGGCATTTCATTGGAAAAGATCTGTAAATCAGTTCTGTCTGACAACTGTTGGAGAAGAAAAATTGGTGAATTTTGTATTGTGTTAAATAACTATATCTAATAATGCTATTATGTTGAACGAGTTTAAGGTAAAGTGACTCTCGAATTATACTAAACGCGAGGTGAAATTATTTACATTGCAGCACCCTAAATCGTAAAACGTATAGCGTAATTCAAAAATAAATTCAAATTTTGGCACTGAATCTGGTAAACTATTAATGAAACCTTTTGAAAGCCCTACTTTGTTTCTTATTTCCGCAGCGTGTGAACATTGGCATTGTGAAATAATATATCGCATTAACACTGCACATGCGGTCTTCGGGTGACATCGTGAAACCATTGGAGAAGAATATGTCTAATTTAATTTAGAATGCATACTCTTATATTTATAATAAAACTATTTCGGTGGGCACGCAAAATGGTTTTAATAACTTGTTACTTCGCCAGTAAAATAAGTCATGGGTATTACCTAAAAATATTCTGTCTCTCAATAGTATTCAAACAATTATATTGTTACTAATAATTACTAATACTGAGCTTGAGAAGACTAGCAACATGGGCTGGGAAAACAATGATTTATTGACTTTGTCCTGACCACCAAAGAGTTTAGACATGTCTCTTCAACAAGACTTTAAACATAGAACAGCTCTTCATAATTCTATTCCAAAAATACAGCCAGTAGTTGTTTACGTTGACGGTGGGATTTTCTTTCCGCAGTTTGATTTTGAAGTTATCTATGCACCTTGAACGAGGCATACAAATTAGCTACAGTAAATCTGAACTGGAGATCGACTTTACAGCTTCTAGCCCGTCCTTCCGAATTTCTTTGTAGTTGTTTCTCGCCAACGATTTTGGTTGTCTCGGCGGGATTGTAAGGCTTAGTGGAGTGCAGTGGGCGGCTCTTAACAGCGTGGTCTTGAGAGCCAATGAGGGTGAAGCGAGGAGACAGTGTAGTAGCTCCGGAAAACAAAAGGCGAGGAAACTGGAGATCCCCGAGAAAACCCGCCGACCAACGCCTTAGACCGACACTATTCTCGCATGTGAAAATCTGGGAATGGCCTCGCCGGGTATGGAACCCGGTTCGCCTCGGTGTAATGCGGGTAGTCTGACCACTGCACCACCGCGGCCCCGGTGGGACAGAACAGACATTCTTGTCTCTAAGGGGATTCGAACCTGGAACCCCTAGCACTGCAAATTCGTGTACACATGATTTGCCAGCTCAGTTGTCTGCCGTTAAAATAGCTGTGTACTACGCAAAGAAGTTTCGAAAAGAACTGTAACTATAGATGCTAATCAGAGTCTGTCTTATATTCAGAGCCATTGTGTTGGCGCAATTACCGCGCTGCGCTCACACATACAGTTACGGCACGCCTGGCTGCCGTAACATGGAGTAGTCGCCCATGAGTAGTCGCGTGTTGCGTATCATGTATCTTACCCAGGCGCCTGGGAGAAAATATAATCCCTGTTACTGCCGGTTTACAATTAATGTAGCTTTCTAAAATTAATCCTTTGAAGATAAGTTCCTCGTCCATAACTGAGTACGTTATAACTACGGACCCGCAAATGTCGCATATAATCCATTCACGGTTACTTCAAACTTTTCTGAAGCCCTGCTAAAGTTCTACTTCCAGACATTCCTCCGCCTCGTGTAAACTAAGCTGAACTATTTATTGTTGAAAATTACACCAAAGTACGGCGCACCGAATTCGTGCGCACTTAGTTGTAATAATATTTTGCATGAGAACTATTTCTTACTAGGCGCTACCAACACACGTGTTTTCTCACTCTTTTTATTCATATTTATTATAAATGAAGTATTATAATTTATAAATACAACTGAAGTTTTAATTAAAGGAGAAATTATATAATTCGGTGTTAACAGGGGTATAAAACGATTTTGATACATGGCGTATTTAGGAAATAACTAAACGCTGTGTACATGGAGTGATTTTCCAAGGATTTGATACAAAAAGCGCAAATAAATCGTGAATAGGGCTATGTTTATTCGGTCACACGTTATATTGTTAACACCCCAGCGTTTGTTGTTCTCTGGTCATTGGTCCGTATTCCAAACGCCTCGCCCGAAGTAACTTTGCGGCAATCAATGGGCACTTCACGTCTGTACGAACGAATCATGTGGAGTCCCGAAAGAGTATATAAACGGCATCAGCCAATTAAATATTGAAACTTGCTGAAGTGTGTACAGTATTATGAATTCTAGCATGAAGCAAAAAAAATACAAACAAGGCAAATTTTTACGATCATATTTTAACGTAAATACTATTGTCAGCAATATTTGTCAGTTGGTGGACAAGCAGGCTACAGGAAGAGACATAAAAAGAACATTGCGATATATTTCAGAAACAAATGTTGACATTAAAATGTGATATTGCAGTATTCCGTTGTACACGACGTGTTTTCTCCTGAAAAAAGGGTATTTTCGAGTGCAAAGAATAATTTTTACACGAGAGTGTGTGGTTATAGATGTGGTGATATTTTTTTAAGGTTTTATATAATTAATAAGTATTTTATTTGTTTAAGGCATTTTACACTTCAGCGAAAAGTGCAGTACATCATTTCAAACAGTAATGAATAATTGATAAATAATTATTTTAAAATGGTCTTTTACTGAAATTTCACACCATAAACATCCCCTTAGCATACTGTATGTTAACAGGTGAAAGAGTTGTTTAACATGTGAAAGAGTTGTGCTGAAGTGTTAATTAATTAATATAAAAAACATGTTATTTCTGAAAGTTTCAACGATTATGCATATTCAACAATACCTGTGCATGCTGAATGTAAAACTCTTGAAGTATCTAACGTAAAGTTAAAAAATAAATTAAAAAGAGGAAATCATAAATTTATATTTAATATGTTGTTATGTGGCTGCGAACTGATATTATTTCTTTACTGATATTGAAGATGGCTCTGTCAAACTGATGGGAATGTCCCTTGAAGAATTGCCATATGACAGGGGCGATGTGGCATTACGTGTGAACTATTGTGATAAGCAAAAACATTTACTCGTATTTCTACACAGTTGCAGAAGAATAGGTCGTCGGTTCAGAAAGCATGTATTTTTTTAGTATATGATTTCAAAAAAACGTACTTGAAAAGTTAATCGAGAGATCTCTATTTCTCTGTCAGAATATTACGTAATAAACATTATACGTAGCTTAGTGCACGTAAATTAACAAAGACAAAAATAAGTGTGAAAATTAGTACTTAAATTCCGTCTGTTAAGGTTAACTAAAAAAAAGTTCGATTAGACAGTCACATACAGAAGGATATACATCAATGTTTTCTGGTTCCTTGACTTCCGTGAAATGGAACATTATGGAAAAGCATAACTGACAACTGGAAATTAATAGTTATAGTAACATGATAGAAGGAAGCAATGTTTGCAAACTGATAATTTCAATAATGGATGTAAAACATGGGCATCTTTTAAGGTTACATTTACCAAGAATTTTTTGTGTTTTCACGAAAAAGGAAGTGTTGAAATAATTTATTTTGTTGTTTAATGTTTACACTCTAAATACTTTCAAACAGTCTACACCAATGCTAAATATCGTCTGCTCTCTCTCTCTCTCTCTCCTCTCTCTCTCTCTCTCTCTCTCTCTCTCTCTCCTCTCTCTCCTCTCTCTCTCTCTCTCTCTCTCTCTCTCTCTCTCTCTCTCTCTCTCTCTCTCTCTCTCTCTCTCTCTCTCTCTCTCTCTCTCTCTCTCTCTCTCTCTCTCTCTCTCTCTCTCTAATATTATCTCCCGCAGTGCACACACGAAATCTTCGTTATACACACCGACCATAGCCTCTCTGCGTATAATCGCGCCTATTTTTGCATCCATTAAAGTGCCTCATCCATCTGCGTACTATTGAATCGCTCATGACATGTTGTCATTCTGCTCGCAAAGTTTGCAATGAATGTCGACCGGTTTTATTATTCGTGCACGCACAAACGGATCGCAGGCCTCTATTTCACACGCGCCGGCCGGGCGTCTCGGTTTACTTGAACACTGCAAACACACGCACGGTGATGTGTAAACGTGGCTCGAATATCCGCAAATGATGTCCCTGCCTTGCCACAACAATCTCAGTGTACATGAGCATTATTGTGGACACAGCGTAATATCCGTTGCAAAATAAAACGTACATAATTACATAAAAACGTAGATAATTTCATTTCCTTAAGTATTATCTAATAAATGTAATTGCTCGTGAAATAATGTCATATCAAAAATAGCTTCACAATGGCCTGATGATGAGAAGGCAACTTTTATCATTCTCGGAATACTTGTTATTGTCTTTTTCCCACAACAAACGACCTCTCATATCTTAGAGCTGTTCTCATCAGTCACTTGCCGTGTAGTATTGTTGACAGTGAATGTGTAGGCCTAGTTCTATTCCATTACGTCTTATTAAAGTCGTGATATTTAAACTTTTATTAATTTAAATAAGAATATTTTTTTTTTATAAACCAGACTTGTAACTTGTGTGGTAGTAACTTTACTTTTATTAATTTACTGCGTCACTTACTTGAACAACGATTAAATTCTGCTCATTAAATACATTAGAATGCTAATTAGTACATTGAAGGGTGTATACAGGCGGTGATTAAAGAAGAAACTTATCAGAACTTTTAAAAAGCGTTGTTAGGTGTTAATAAACTATAATAATTTATATATAAAATACACACACGCGTGCACAAGTGATAACAAAGACGAAATTAGTACGATGAAAATATCTTATTTTCTGTACAAAAGTATGTTAACTTATTCAAAATAACTATATTGAACAACGTAGTAAAGGAAATGAGAAATCGTGTATACACTAAGTTATTAATGTCTGCAAAATTATTTTTAATCATATAGCACTGAAGTCGATTTGTTATATTTTTTTACGTGTTTTGAAAATTAGGGTTAAATTCAAAAAATAAACATGTTCCTTATTTTGAGTTTATTGTATAATTAGCGTAAACCTATGAGCATAAAAGATCCTCCCTATAATTCCAGTACCCTTTTTCGATGCAGTTTATGTGGCTGTCTGAAACATGGGATTAAAGTAGTTTATTTCAAGGGAGCAAGTTATGTTGTTGTAAATTACTTTAATATTCTTTTCGGTAAATTATTCTCTTGCTGCTTTGAGAGACATTGCAATCATGATGAATGAAAAAAAAAATACTCAGAATTATATCTCAGCAGCATAAGCATGTATTTAGAGGAAGAAGCTCCCCATGTGCCAACGACATCCCTTAACAAGATAAGAAAAAATGCTCAGAACTGAATTTTGTAATGGACGTTTCCAAAATTAAGAGACTATTTGTGTCATAAGAATAGCAAATATTTTTCCATTAATAGGGCCTACAAATGGCCTGAAGTCATACGAAGAAAGGATAATTTCCCAGTTTCTTACATAAACCCAACACAAAGCTGTTACAACGGGAAAAACAATGTAAACACGAAAAAATGAATGGAAAATTAAGAAAAGAAATAAAAAAGGGAAACAGTTGGTTTCTCAAAAAAAAGTTCCAAGAAAAACTGCTTAGAATCATTGAGTAAGTTGTGGATGGATTTAAAGGAGAAAAATTCCTTAGATGGTATTTACTCAATCTTAAATAGTAGACCCTACGCATACTGTACATATTGCATTTGGGGAAAATTCGATTATGTATTTTCGTCCGTGTGTTTCTTTTTTGAAAATGGGTGACATTTGTAGTCACTAGTGTTCTGACCTCCCACAGCGGTGGTCCATGTTCAGTTATAGATGAGTCTGCTCCCGAAAACATGCCGAACGTTGCCACTGACTACCGTGTTTCCTCAAGTTATTACCGTTTCCCTCGCCAATACATCTAGTGCCTTCTTCATAACAGAATTGCATTGTGTGTCGTACTTTAGAGATGATAGTAGGTGTCACTTCCACTTTGGAATTCATCTCTCAGCTTACGCTGTCGATCATTATTTCCCACTCGGTATTCTATTTTGGCAACTATATGATTGTCAGTCAAGCGGTAGAGGTATGTGTAAAAACAGCTCGAGCAAAGTTGTGTTCCACTTCTGTAGTAATGTGATGATGTTTTTGACGAGAATACGTCTTTAAATTTGCAACCATAGTAGGAGGTAATCCAGAAAATCCGATGATAACAAAATCGGGGGATACAGTTTGGCATTGCAGCTCCGAATCTATCGCCTACATTCAAGATTAAATTACAATTAAACCACTCGATGGCCAAGGATTCAAATAATATGTTACGTTGAGTGAGGGCTGCGAAGTATCGAGCTCGAAAAGGGAAGGGGGGGGGGAGTCGCAATTTTGCGTTCATTTCGCCACGTCTCATAAATTCCGCGTAGTATAACTTTTGACTATGAGAAGTAAAGTCGCTCGTTTAGGTTCAATCAACAGCTCTCATCAATATCAACGATCGCGTGTATAAAAACATTTGTGTGGCGTTGTTATGGTGAAATCGTATGCGTTTAATGTAAATAAATTAAGAAAAATTAACACAATTTCGGCCTTTACTCGTCAAAAAGGCAAGTCGAAATACATAAATCGTATACGGTAGGAAAGAGCATTTCAAAAGCAATCTAGTGATACCCATGAAACCCCATATGATCGAGTGAAGCGGTGCCGGGAACGTAAAATAAACATCAAGGCGTCCGAGCGCGTCAACGTAGACTTATTCACGCAAAACAAATGGCCATGTCGCCAACACAGCCAAACCCAATTTTTCCCTGGAATTTCCTTGATAAATTAATTGATGTGAATGCAAACAGGATGAAATACCCAAACACTGTATTTCCTTGCTTTCCTGAGTCGTTCTAGTTTACGGGAGTAAAATTACTGTGCTGCCTAGTGTGCGTATAATAGCATGACGCAATGCTTTGCTGGACGGTCGGTGATCAACAAAGCAAGGCGTATAGATAGGCCCCGTGATTTTTTGCCAGAAATTCGTATCACGCAGTAGATTTCAATTCTATATATACACCTCGGCTGTTGTCGTGCCTCCATTGGCTGCTGGGCGTCGTTTATACATTTCACCGAGCCACTCATAATTCTGTAACTCTGACACTGAACCTTCGTGATTCGTGCGCTAACAGTTAACACCAACCAGAACGTGTTTGACTGTGTTGGGGACACGGCCGTTTGTTTTTCTTTCATTCGTCTACGTTGGCGCGCTAGGACCCTTTTTTTTTTTTTTTTTTTTTTTTTTTCGGCACCGCTTCACTAGATAATATGGGGTTTTATGGGTATCACTGGATTGCTTTTGAAATGCTCTTTCCAACCGTACATGATTTCTGTATTTCGACTTGGCTTTTTGACGAGTATAGGCTGAAATTGTGTTAAGTTTTCTTAATTGTTTTATATTGAAGGCATACGATTTCACCATAGCCACGCCACATAAATGTTTTTATACACGCAAATGATTGAAACTCAAACGAGCGTCGTTGCTTCTCCTAGTCAAAAGTTATAATACGCGAAGTTATGAGACGCGGAGAAATGAATTCAAAATTGCGCCCCTCTCCAGCCACGTGCAATGCTTCGCAGTCCTCACTCGACGTAACATATTATTTGATCCTTTGGCAATCGACTGGTGTAATCGGAATGTGAATGTAGACGATATATTCGGAGCTGCAATGCCAAACTGTATCCCCCGATTTTGTTATCATCGGATTTTCTGGATTGCCTCCCACTATGGTCGCAAATTTGAAGACGCATTCAAGTCAAAAAGCTGGACAAACCCACAGTGCTTTGAACTGTAGCTTGTCTCGAAATATTTTCGCGGAACATCACTGCCCTACGTATACAGCACATCGCAGTGCTGCAACTAACTGGAGTGGCGTGGAAAGTAGGGTAGAAGTGGAGGGAACGGTCACACGGAACGAGAAAGTAGAGAGAACGTGGTGGCCGTGGCGCACGGCCCACATGCGGTGCGCAGGAGGGCGTGTCACAGCGCATGCGCGCGCGTGATGCTTGCCCTCGGCGGCGGAACGGCCGCCACTCGCCCGGCGACCGCGGACGCGAGCGGATGTCGCGCGACGCCCGCCATGGGAGCAGCGCACCCCACCGGCCGCCGCTACACAGTGTCGAGGGTCGAGCGCCATGCTACCGTCGACCTCAGTGTCCGGTGAGTGTAGCTTTTCCAAGGTCAAATGTATGCTGTTCACAGTTAACTGAGCAATTTTGAAAGCCATGCTTACGAGCTACTTTCCCTCAAATGTTGTATCCTTCCGTTATGTGTACGATTAACAATGCCGTCTCACTTTATTCATACGTCATCCAAGTGGAAACCAAGGAATATTCAGGAAAGAAAATCCATATATAAATATAATAAATGGGAAAGTGTGTTTGTTGTTTGTCCTTCTTTCACGTCGAAATGGAGCGACGTATTGTCATCAGATTTGCACAGTCTATAGATAATAACCCCAAGACCAACTTATTCTTTGTTTCATCGAGATATCTCAAACGGTTCCGGAAAAAATTATGATCAGGGATGTAAATAGGTACTGGATTAAGCTTTTCTTAGGATTACTGCATAAAAAAAAGAATTGTTAAAAAAAATATTCGTCACTTCTCCTTTCTTTTTTGTCCATGGGCTGTAAAACTTTCATTCCAAAAAGCCGTAGTGGCCCAGTGGCTAGAGTTATTCCAAGTAGGGCCGCAGTGACCCAGTGGATAGATATATATCAAGTGGGGCCGCAGTAGCTCAGTGGCTAGATAGCCCAATAGTGAGGCCGCAGCTGATCAGGAGCTAGAACACCCAGTAGTGGAGCCGCAGTTGGTCAGGGGCTAGAGCACCCAATAGTGGGACCGCAGTAGCTCAGTGGTCAGAGAAACCAATAGTGGGGCCGCAGTAGCTCAGTGGGTACAGAACTCAATAGTGTGGCAGCAGTAGCTCAGTAGGTAGAGCATCCAATAGTGGGGCCTCAGAATCTCATTGGGTAGAGAACCCAATAGTGAGTTAGTGTCACACAACTTCATATTTATCTCTAAAAACACTCGAACGAAGCCGCGGGTAAAAGCTAGTGTATTAATAATAATGTGCGAAACCTTACAACTGTAATATGTATATAAAGATAAAACCTTACGACTACATTAGCTTCACATATTACCTATATTATCAATACAAAGCCAGGTCTTAAAACTTTTTTTATTTATTCCCTGCAAACTACTTAACTGAGTGTATGCAGCTAGAGTGTACTGTAGACTACATGTAGCCATGTGCAGTGACATTTTTTTCAATGGTTAGTTTCAGAAGTGCTCTCTTTACCGTGAACAGCATTTAAGCGCTTTCAAATAAACACGCTCAAAAATAATTGATCCGCCTATTTTAGTGCAAATACCCTCTGGAGTACTTTCAGCCATGTTGGCAGCGAATCAAGAAATTTATATCTGTTATTATTTTAAATTTTAATTTTTTTTTTATCAATTTCCAACTTAGGTAATATCATTGGGCCCATCAACAGGAAGGAAAACTAAGCATGATTTCCGAAATTGTTCAAATGACCGCAAACCATCAATAAGATTTTTTTTTTGTTTGCATCTATAATCACCATACAATGTAATGTACACAAGGGTACAGGACAAGTCAAGTGGCATTTCATAAATACTAAACTAACTTTTCTACACATAATGTTTCATACAAGTTATATATATACTCTGTATACTCATATACATACTCTGTAAACAGCTGTTTACAGTACACTGATATTCGAAGTCAATACATGTCAGTACAGATCAGTTCACAGATATTTAACGTCAATACATTCACGAGAACTTTTACAGTGTAAAATACATCCGTAACTCTTATCGCATACAATGAGTAGGTTGGGGGAAAAAAAACATCTAGGCTACATATTATAAATGTTCACATGATAAGTAATATCAACGTTTATGACGTAACGTAAGTTTAACAGGTTTGGTAAATGGATTGTTGGAAAGGGCACTTATGCCTAAATACTCGAGTAAAATATGTACACACATGTATAGTCAATCCACAATTTTATCTTGGACCTTTCGCATTATTAATATATGTATTACTATAAAAGAGCTAGGGCTGGAACATATTTTCCTCATTTGTTGATGACGTGATCACTGAGTAGTCGGAATTTCCGAGTTTATTAAAACAGGTCGCTCCTTATTTTTCAGCAGTGTCGTTGACGTCATTCACCAATAATTTCTTGAAGACAAACTTCCAAGACACTTGTAGAAAGAACGATAAACAGCACACAACAGGACGGGCAGTGCCATAAGGTTCTCTTCCAGAGAATAATTCAACAAATCAGTGAATAGGTGATCCTTTTTCACAACAACTGGTTATTGAGTGCTGGTCTATTTTGCTTCCGCGTACTTTATATCACGTAGCATGTCTTTGCGAGCAGATAACTGAACAAATTTATGTTTAAAGAAATTGATAAAAAGACCTGGACGAATGTTGTGAAGACTATGGACTGATAAATAAATAGTGAACGGAGGTGGAAGATGAATCTAGAATATGAAGAAACAAAATAAGAAACTATTTAAAGATATCTTTGGAGCCTGCTGGAAGATTTGTTAGGAAGCTATGATATGCTCCGGGGAAACGTAACCAATATTGCAAATGCAAAGGAGCAATGAAATGGAAGAGATTTTTTGCAGTAGCAGAATAAAAAAAGGAGAGAGAAAAACATAAGCGAAGTGCTATAAGTAGTGTGTTACATTATACAGAATGGAAACAAAATGATAAAAGATCGGCAAAGATTAAAGGCATTTGTGGTACAGTAAATAGAATCAGCATATTACAGGAAGAAAGTACTATATCAAGCGACTGTGCAAGTTATTGGAAACGTTTTTACCGAAATACTTTAAAAATAGTAGAAGGAATACGAGGAAGAAGAACAATCCAATAACATGTGGCGTGGAGCTGAGTGGAAACTTAGTACGATAACATCTGCAGAAGGCACATCAGTTTAATGGAGAACCATTTTGACAGATACTGCGCTGTGAAAGTAGAATACCGAGTGAATCATCTGAATCTTGCACCGAAAATATTTCTTAAATGGAAGACGCTATTGATATGCCGGTTTCACAGAAGTAAAATGTAGACAAGGGCTCACAATTGCAGCCCAAATACAGATTTTAATAAGTGTTAGAGTATGTATTCCTTGAACAAAGTTACATTTTTTTTAGGAATAGAACAATGCTTATTCACATCTAGAAAATAAAACTAGAAGAACTAAGAACGACGATGGTGTTTTTTTTTGCAGGATTCTACTGCAAATAGTTAACGTGCTGTCGTAATATGACAATTTTAAATAGCTATCTACAGTTGCCTGCTCAATTTAACTACATATGATCTTCGTATATTTACTTCTTTGTTTTAGTGTGTGTGGTTTTCTTATAACTGTGCAAGAAAACGCATATTACACCTTGTACATTTATGTGATTTTACTGTGCCATGTATCAGCACTCTCTTACGAAAAACAAAAACGAATAAACAGATTCTGTGAACTCTAAAGAAGAAAGGTTGTGTTCAAAATGATGACCACCAGCTACAATACAAGCTTCCAGTCTGTCATCTAAAGATTACTGTACAAGACAGAAATTTAAGAACAGGCCGCTGTAGTATGTTGTTTCATATCTTCAGGTGTAGTCAGTATATCCTTGTAGGCAGTGTTTTTCTGAGTTCCCTAAAGGAAAAAATCTAAAGGAGTTAGGTCTGGTGAATGGGCAGGCCAACGTATAGGTCCCCTTCGTCCGATCCAACAATTTTGAAACTATCGGTGAAAACAACTGTAGTACGTCTTGCACAATGCGCAGGGCAGCCACCATGCTGATACCACAGGACCCTTCTAGTCTGCAGTGGAAGGTCTGCTGACATCTGTGGAATCTAGGAGGTTGACTTTCTCTTGGGAATCTAATGTTCCTTATACGAAAAAAAAGACCTATGAGAGGATGGTTCACTATTCCACACAAAACATTTACTCTCCATGGATGCTAACGTTCCACTTGACAAAGCCAATTGGTATTACTTACTGAGCAATAGTGCATGTATCTGAGGTTAACTTGGCCATGATTTGTAAATGTTGCTTCATCACTGAACAATATCCATGGCAAATCTGGCATATCATGTCTTAATGCCCGTATACAAAAGTTAACACGATCCTAAAAATCGTTTTGATGTAGCTCTTGATGGAGAGAGACATGATACGGATGGCACTTAATAGTGCAGAATGCGTAGTACACTTGCCTGACTCATGCCACTCCCTCTTGCGACTGCAGGGGAGCTAACTTGCGGATTTACAGCAACAGCAGCTAGAACATTAATTTCGCCATCTTTTCCGGTCATTCGATTGTTTCTGTTACGTTTCCGACGTGGTACACGTCCAGTTCCCCATAATTGGTTAAAGAGTTTCGCAAATAATTGTCGCGATGGTTGACATCTATTGGTATATGGTTCAGAGTACAAATTACAAGAACGCAAAGCATTCTCCCTGCATTCGCCATACACCATGGGTATGTATGCTTCTTCAGCATTAGGAAATACTCTCTTCCATTAGTTCTGTGTCTAGTTAGTATGAACTATCACAACGTACTGACAAGGAGGTCCCATTGTAATAAATGTAATGGAGACACGCTCTGCATAAAACATACGAACATTGTAACCTAATAAACCAAGCAGATAGCACTTAAACTACTTGCTAGAATCCTGCAATATTTGCCACTGACATTCCAATTCCTTCTAGTTTTACATTATTTATGTGAAGAGGCTTTGTTCCATCTGACAAAAAGTAACTTTGTAAAGGAATACACATTATAATACTTATTAAAATCCGTATCTGGGCTGCAATTATGAGTCCTTGTCTAAACTTCACTTGTTCGAATAATTATTAAAGCGCACACATTGGTTTTCAGTGTTATTGTGTTTCTTAAAAAATATGTGATATAAGATTTATACTATTGTGAATGATAGTAGGCTATTTATTTTAACATATTGTAACACAACACTTTCACTGTCTGCACCTATCTGTAATTATTAATGTTTGTTTCCCGTATTGGACACCGTCGTGCATAACATTTGTAATTTTACCTATGCTTCACATATGTTTGATTTTTCGTAATTTTTATTATTTTTATTTTTGCATTTTTATATGATTAGAATATTTAAACTTAGATGTACGAATGGCAATAATTAATGTTTAATTGAAAAAATAGCTAGATTTTCCTTTGTTTGTATTTTAATCAACAACTTAATATTTTGCATTATTTTTGGTCTCACTATATTGTTAATGTTTCAGGGAATTGTCTTGTATATTTTTTTAATTATTTCTACGAGACCTGTAACTCTATGGAATAGGGATTTAGGCCGTTTTGGAGTGTGTTATTTTAGAACGTTAGTCATTAAGCCTTGCGACTGGCTAACAGGTTCAAATCCCATACTCCGATTGGTTGGAGAGCTCAGTGTAGGGTTAGGACGCACGGGCCGTTTGAAAGTTCGCTCTCTCTGCCACCAACCTTCAACTACGCTAGACCTAAGGCTAGGATGCTCGTCCTACAGTTGGACGTAGTGGAGGAATTTTAATTTGAGTAAGGGTGTTCTAGTTTCTAACAGCTTGCAGTGGTTTTTGATTTGTGTTTTACGTCGAGTTCGATAGAATAAGCACTCCGCAAATTTTTATTTTAAGCAGCGGTTTAGGAGTATATGTAGCTAGCTAGACCAGTAACATCCGGGGACCGTTGAGCCACGTAAAGCACTACCGCACCCAGATCTACATTTTTTTCTACCTCCGTTCCTTCTACGAGTTACACCGTCCTGCCTTCATCTACAGCCTGGTATTTAACCACAAAACTGATTTTCATCGCGTTTTAAATTTCATCTTGGACTTCGTTACGTTACGCCATGGGTGTAGAACATTCTACGGATGCCATGTTGGCAAGGCGCCTAAATTAGCTTAAGCAATTTTTAACCATAATTTAACATGAGAGAGAAAGTCAAGTGTTTTACCGTATTGAGACAGTTGCATTTTTTCTGAATTTTTTTCAAGGCATTTTATTTTTAGGAGAGATACTTTAATTTCAAGTGCATTAGTCAGACTGTTAATTAAGTGTGACGTAAGGATTTTGAAATATGGCCGTTACCCATGACCACTTCCCAACGACGGCTTAATTTAAACATTATTCATGTTCTTGGCCAATGCCATTCAGAATTTTTTTTATTTTTCTCCGTCATGCCGAATGTGAGAATCTCCACGACGTGCGACAAAGTCAATAAACGATCCTACGTAAGACAGTAGCTTGCTTTATGGAGTATAAGAATTTAGATAAGGCGTTATCTGCATCAGGAATCTTCTCTGAATATCACTCTTATAGTTTACGTACAGGGTCTTGTGCCGACGCCGGCTATCACTTTTGACGTCACGGCAGTGAGAAAACGTTCCACGCTCACGTAAAAACGGCTCTTTTGAAATACTGGTTTTATTGAACATTGTAAGGATTTGGGTATTTGTGTGTTTTATATTGAAAAAATCCGTTTTGAACTCAACTGTTGACTTGTAGTTGGAAAGTTAATAACTGCAACATGAGTTCTATACGATCATTATCCTAAAAGGTTTATGCATGTGCATGTGATTGGGAATCTATTCCGACCGAGCTGCAAGTACATTTCATACTGTAGCAACTACGTTCCGTAAGAGAGAAGAAAGAGCACTCGAGCACTAGACCATGAAAGTAAACGGGGCTGTGAATTGGGTGTAACTGCAACCATTTCATGCTCTGAATTCTGTCGTGATGAATCTCAGGTAACATACTAGTATAATCTACTAGGATTTAGCTCGTGACCGCTTTTTCAGTATGGTCACGTGCCTAGAAAAGTTACGATGTTACAAAATTTTGTTATCATACAAAGACTGAAAAATATGATGTGAAATTAACTCAACATTTGATCTAGTTCTATCCACTAAGCCACTGCGGCCCCACTTGGAATCACTCTATTCACTGAGCCACTAAGGCCCCACGTGTAATCGCTCTAGCCACTTACCACTGCGGCCCCATTTGATATATCTCTATCCACTGGGCCACTGTGGCCCCACTTGATATAGTTCTATCCACTAAGCGTATGCGGCCGCACTTGGGATCGCTCTAGCCACTGGGCCACTAAGGCCCCACTTGATGTGAAATTAATTCAACATTGAAGCTAGACATTTGGAGTAAAAGGAAATGATATTTCATTACCTTCATATCTCTGTGCAATAATCTGTATGCATTAATACAAAACTTTCATAGGAAAAAATATTTAAAAGATAAGTTTTAGGGTCAAAAGTCATGATTGCGTAATCTGAACTTGTTGAAATTCGAACTTGACCTGAGGATTCGCTCTGCTAAATTTGAAGAACTTTTGTTGAGTTTCAAAAGACTTAGAAGTATTAAAGACGGACAGACAGAGATCGTCTCCTTATATAGTAGGATTAGCGGTTTCTTTACACTTTTTGAATTAGACCTTTGAAAAATCACCACATATATGACGTGTCTGGATAGTTCCTAAGCATATATATGAACACAAAAGTACATTATTCTTTATTAAATTTCATTTTTATTTATATTTTATTTACATATTATTATATTTCACGGGGGATACCGTTTGGCATTGCAGCTCCGAATCTATCATCTACATTCATAATGCAAGTACACCACTCGACTGCCATAGGATCAAAGAATATGTTAAGTTGAGTGAGGACTGTGAAGCATCGAGTGGATTTGGGGGGGGGGGGGGCAACAATTTTAAGTTCGTTTCGCCGCATCTCATAACTTCCTCGTAGTATAACTTTTTACTAGGAGAAGCTATGACACTCGTTTAAGTTTCAATCGACAGCTCTCATTGATATCAATCGATTGCGTGTATAAAAACATTTGTGTGGCGTGGTTATGGTGAAAGTGTATGAGTTTAATGTAACAAATTAAGAAAACGTAACACAATGTCGGTTTATACCCGTAAAAAAGCCAAGTCGAAATACTGAAATCGTATACGGTTGGAAAGAGTATCTCAAAAGCAATCCAGTGATACCCACAAAACCTCATATGATCGAGCGAAGCGGTGTCGGGAACGTAAAAAATACATCAAGGCGTCCGAGCGCGTCAATGTAGACGTATTCACACAAAACAAACAGCCGTGTCCCCAACACAGCCAAAACCCAATTTTTCCATGTTCATGTTAACTCATGACAGAACGATACTGCAAATCAAGATAAATATATGTTGAAGTTTTATAGGAGCCGGCTGTGGCGGACTTCAATTTCAATTGTTTTTATACTTTTTTGTTAAAAGTAACTTAGGAAAAGCGTGAGTATTTTCCTACAAACCCTTCACTTGACAAATTAATTCTCTAGGTAGACACAAGACTGTTTTTTTTTTTTTTTTTTTTTTTTTATAACTTCAATTTTGGTTTTCAAAACTAAAATAAGATTTGCCATTTAATAGCGTTCTATAATCCTTTCTTATTTACGAGTTAAGTTCCCTTCATTTTCTGATTTTGTTTCTACAAGTCGTCTAGGAGTCGTCGGTATCCCCATAAGCTAATATATCTCGTTCATGTAGCGAGGAGTCATATCAGTAATGTTTCTTGCCCAGCCATCAGCATGGCTCGTTGAAGAGCACCGTCTTGTATCCAGGTAGTTTTGATCCGCTTACAATCATTCAATTTCTGCATGGCCGTTCGACGTAAGACGGAAAATTTCCTTCCGATTGATTAGTTAAATTTATTTATTTCTACTTTTCTTTTAATCCGTATATAATCCGTAAACGAATTTTATTTCCTCCTCTGCTTCTATTTGTTATTCTAAAATCTTCCACGAGACAATAACAGCAGAGTGATTATTCTACAGAACTATTTAATGTAAGGGAATACAGTTATTTTCAAATTAAGGCTGGTAGTTATATAATATATAATCTATGAAATATAAGCTATATAACAATAAAATATAACTGATGCCAGTCGCCTCGGGGCATGTGTGACCGAAATACCAGCTTATAATGTAAGTGATTCTGGATTGTAACTACAAGTAAGGCAATTATGTCTCGGTTTTGGTTCTGTATTTAAGTTATTCTTTAACGGGGCCACGGTGGCTGAGCAGTTAGTCTGCTCGCCTCTCACCAAGGTGATCCGGGCTCAATCCCCAGCCAGGTCATCCCGGATGTTCGCATGTGAGAATCGTGCCGGACGCTGCCGTTGGTCGGCGGGTTGTCTCTGGGATCTCCCGTTTCCCCCGCCCTTTCATTCCGACGCTACTCCATACTCACCTCAATCACCCTCATCGGCTCTCAAGACCTCGATATTAAGAGCCGTCCGAATCTCTTCACTCACTCACTTCTTTAACGCAGCCCCATTTTTCATTCTATTTGAAAGCAGGGCTAATAAGAGGCAAAATTAAAGGAATTTACCAACAAATATTGTCACTTGCGCTGCTATGGATTCCTTCACGTGGTATTATTAGTAATTGTATCTCTGTCGTTTTAATCTGTTTATTAATTTAGCTTACTCCACTTTTGTACTTGATTTTACTTGTTTTCAATTTTCTGCCTTATTGAGTCGGTAATTACGTAATGCTAGCATTTCGTTTTATTGTGTTTGAGTAATTTCATTTTTATTTCATATTGTAACTCATGCGGTTCAAAACATTTCAAAATCTTGTTTTCTTTTCGGCCTAGCTTTGATTTTAACAGTTATATCTAGTTGTACCTGATTTATACTTACAGTGCAAATTAAGTTAGCATTCTTTAAGAGCGAGGGCCGCCGTTAATATTATTATTTTTGGCAAAAGTAGCATGATTATGTTCCTCCTTGACCAACGTATTTTAAATGGGAGCTGTGTGATTGTGGCTGTGGCCGACGGTCTTCGGCTCGACTCGGACGAGCTCGGCAATCTTCGGAAGCCGTCGACTCGGGTTTGTCGGACGTACCCGAAGGTGCTCGGCAGTTACGCCCACTAATTCTTCAAGTATTTTTGGTTTCTGGTAGCGATATTGGATTTATAGACATAGGGTATGTCAAAAAATCTGTAATATTATGTATTATTATCATAAAAAAAATTGCAATGCAGATGGCTGTCATGGGAAAACAGGACTGAATTCGAAAAAATACTCAAATAAGACAAGTAACCTATCGACGAGAAAATAAATATATCTATACAACACTGGCAAATTCCAAGAGGGAATAGTGTCAAAAAACAGAAGAGCAAGTAATTACGAAAAATATGTGTACATATACACAACCAACAGATAACTCATATAAAGCAACACCGGCTAGAAACCTGCTCGAAAAAAATTAGGACAACACAGATAAAATAAGTAGGAACGAAATAGGACAACACAGCAAAGAAAACGCACCCAAACACAGCAGTTGTACCAGACACGACAGAATGCAAGCCAGGTATGCTGTAGTCAAGAATATAGATGCACAAATCCAGAAAATTCCATAAAGGAAACGAGTCAAACAAGCAGGACAGCAAGCTAGAAACGGAAAAATAATATACTATACATGTATACTTACGAAAAAAACTATGTACTACAAACAGACAACATACCGAAGACGACACAGGTTAGTTAGCTACTTAAACAAACAAGACAAACACAACGAAGAAACTCGCACAAACACAGTGGGTTTTTCAGAGCAGACAGACTGCGACGTTTCTGGAACTGCTATATGTTCCCGTCTTCAGGCAGCAACACACAGGGTCCGAGAACACAAGTGCCGACTTTGGGGCAAGAACGCTGCGATGCGACCCATGTTTGAGGTTTGATCTCAAACATTAAACTTGAACTTGACCCTATTGGGGGTGTCTTCTGTATTGAAGACTTGCAAAAAAAAGAGTGGTATTTATTTTATGAATAACAAAATTAATTCAGAATATAATATTTTTGCTAGTTTTTGTTGGTTAACATACGTAGGGGGGCAGGTGGCGTACGACTTAAAGCTGATAATCAGACGACGGGTTTTCTTGGTGATCTCTCCCGGCCTTTCAATCCGGTGCTGCTCCATGCTCACATCACTTCACCTTCACCGGCTCTCAAAACTTCGATATTAAGAGCCGCCCAAACTTCTTCGCCTGCTCACTTACTTAAAGCAGGGCCTTTAAAAAAACAGCTCAGTTCACCGTGAACTTCATATACAGCATGTTCACTTCAGCAATCAACCTCTGGGAAATTTGTCTCGGCCACTACATACATAACTTTTAGCAGACACGCTGACTGGCGTGCACCCAGAAAAGTTGGCAGCAATGGAAGGAATATAGTTCAATGTCTTAACGTCAAATTTAAAGTGTTAGAAAAAATTTGCAAATACTGAAATTATTTATTTCGTTTCCCGTTTGGTAATTCATATAAGTTCAACAATTAGCAACATATAAAAAAAATAATTTCTTTAATAATTTCGCAGTTACACTTCTTGGCCAATGCATGAATTAAGATGATCAGGCACACTACACGTTTGGCGGAAGGATACACAATTTGCATACATTTAGACCGTAGGCGGGGCTTTTAAATGTGCTGGGTTTAGAAATTATCCTATATGGTCCGTTCACGGTTACTTCCGACTTTTCTGAAACCCTTTTAAAGTTCTACTTGCAGAATATTCCTCCACCTCTTTTAAACAAAGCTTAACCAAGTCTATAAAATTACGCGAGAGTGACTGCACACCACATTCGTGCGCACTCAGTATAACAATATTTAGCATGAGAACTATTTCTTACTAGGTATTTCCAACACACCTATTTTGTCACTGTTTTTATTCGTGGGTTTTAATTATAAATGAAGTATTATAATTTATATATAAGTAAAATTTCAATTTAACTAAAAGTCAGATACTTTTATGTTAAGAGAAGTGTAAAACGCTTGTCATACATGACATATTTAGGAAACAACCTACGAGGTCATACGTGGTGTGATTTTTCAAAGGTTTGATACAAAAAGTGTGAAGAAACAGCGAATTCACGTTATAGGCTGTTCATGGTAAAGACAGCACTTTTGAGGCGCCATTTATATTTTTTCCTGTCGCCCATTTTCACAATTTTTTTAAATAAATATTGCCATGTAAGTAATAAACACAGTGCATGTATTTCACCGGACTCGAAAGTTAGCTTCTAAGGCCACAATAAATATATGTTTATCGACTATTATTAGCGTCAGGATGTGCTCGCTTTACCGTGAACAGCCTGTAGTGAGATGGCGGTGATTGTGTACGGCAGGCGCTGCATGGCGAGGCGGATATCGCGGCAGAGCCAGGCGTCGCGGCTGGGCGGCACGCCGCTGAGGCGCCGGCGCCAGGGCCTCGACGTCATCTGCGAGGAGACTGCAGGCGAGAGGAGAGTAGCGGCGCGCCGCTCCAGGCAGCTCATCCCCAGGGCGCGTCTGCAACGTCGCTCCTTCGCCGAGGACAGGTGCTGTCCCCGCACTTACCGGCCCCGCATGCCTTCCGAGCCGGCAGCCGCCAGCTTTAAATGGGGAATCAATGTTAAACGAAATTCCTTCTCGCCGAGTCAATTTTCAACATATCTCATTCAAACAAAACATATTCGAAGTGAAATTTCTTAAGGAATGTTGCTATATTAAGACATCTTAAAGATAGTTTTGTTTAATATTTTTTTCTCAAGTGTAATATTAAAATTGACACATAACAAAAAAAATGAATTAATAATTTTAAGATAAATTATTCTGTAGCGATATTTTCTGAGAAAGTCGCATCAAAATGTTTTTTGTTTGGAACAGTTGTCTTTAAAATTGACGCCATGAGAAGGAATTTTGTTTAACATTGACCCCCCCCCCCCTCCATTTAAAATTTGTGGCTGCTGGCTTGATAGGAAGGGCCGTTAATGGAATTCCTCACGAGGTAAAAAAAATATGTTATAGTTCATTCGCCATTAATTCGAACTTTTAGGAAGCCCTGCTCAAGTTCTACTCCCAGGCTATTTCTCCGTTTCATGGAAACAAAGCTTAACCAAATTGCGACGCTAGTGCTAGTGGCGCAAGGCGTTTTCTTTGGCTTCAACTCGACGCAGTGGTATACTGTTTGCACGGCTCGGATCCCTTCCTCTTCGCTCCCCTGTTCGCCCTCTCCTAACTTCCCCTCCGCTCGTGCATCATAACCGTATACACGATCCAGGTAGTTTGAGTAGTTCTATCTCCTGTAGCCTTTCTGATTAATGCATGCAACAATTTTGAATTATTTCCTGTCGACTGGGTTTTTACGGTGTCTATGCCGGTTTTTCCCAGTCTCTTCGGGTACACTCGGGGAAGTAGTCTTGGCCCCAATTGCTAGCCATGGCTGTCCAATCCCTCTCTGCCACGATGCATGTCTCCTTGCATGATTACTTCCCTTTAGGCGTAAGGGGTTCGCCCTGAGAAGCAAGTTAGTCTTTCCGATCCTACCTCGGACGTGCATCTAACACTTAGAATATTAGGATAGGTTAAGAAAAAAAATGTCAAGTCGTTGCACACCTGGCACTCCTATGCCACGCCCTGCTGTCGCCTGAAGATTTCCTCAGTAATTTAATTGCAGCACTCGTCGTTCCACGGGACGTGAAGCCGTGATGGCGCTTCTTTCGATTTAGTGTTGTCGCCTGAGCCAACATGTATTAGGTCGAATTAAATGGTGAGTCATGGACAAAGGTTGTGTGTCAGTTCGGCTGTTTGAAATGTTTTGGTGTTTTGTGTGGCATAGTTGTGTTTGTAATTGGTAAGCATTAATTCTAGTTTTTTTCTTTTTTTTTCCTTCAAAATTGTTGTTTCGGTTGCCTGTCTAAATTTTTGTTTCGGTTTTAACTAAAACCTCATGTAGCTGCGTGTCCCTGTTTTAACGTTTCGTGTATTATCTTGTTCACTGCCCGAGAGTTGATTCCTTTGTTAAGTAAATTCCGTGCCACGATTCTCGTGTTAGGTTGTAATGGCTACATGTTTAAATGTGTATAATATGTACATTTTTATTCGGTTGGAGATTTTACGGGTCGTTTGACTGCCTCGGCCGGATTCTCAATCATTTTAAATAGTTTTTTTTTATTTAATTTTTAATTTTTTTTCCTTTTACGAAATGGAGGCTGCTTTCCTTTCTAATTGCTAAATATTTACTCTAGTCAAATAATTGCTTTTGTCTTCTTGGGATTTATAAATGTTTAATTAAAGTTCGTCCAAGTTTTATTATTCAAGTTTGTTAGCAACTTTACTAATTTCATGTAAATATATTAAAAAATGTTATGTGAATCTAGAAAATAAATTATTTTAATGTTTTTTTGCATATTTTAAATGTCGAGTATAGCATTGTGTGTTATTTTAGAAAAAAAATTCAAATTGGTAATTTATTTTGTAAACATTATTTGTGTCACCGCACAAAGGTTACATCTACTACAGGTTGAAAAGATCAATGTGAAAAGTTTGGCAAATAAACACGTTCTCCACTAGATAAGCACTAGTGATGGCAATGTACTAGATTTTCTATATTTTCTACGTAGAAAACCGGATAATTGCAATAATTATAAATCGAGGATAAAATAACTTCGTAACTAAGAAAAATCTTTCTCTTTTATAATTCACTTAGCTAAAAATTTTAATTAAAATATATATTTCAGAACACTGCGCACATGGCGGAAAATTTCCCTATACCAAACTCCGCCATAAAACATCGCGTTTTGTTCTTAACATGAGTACAATCAACCATAATCGAGTCTAGAAAATTACGCCAATGGAATAACTCGCTGCCATCATGCGCACTCAATACAGTAATATCTTTGCATATGAACTATTTTCTACTAAGCATTACAATCACGCCAATTTTCTCATCGTACGCATATTAATCATAAATTAAATATTATTATTATTTATGTCTAAAAATGTTTTAATTCGCCTATAAATTAAGGCACTTTTATATTAACACAAGTATAAAATGCTTCTAATGCATGGCATATTTAGGAAACAGCCAAAAACATCAAATATGGGGTTATTTTTTGATGCTTTGATTCAAAAAGTGTGAATAAACCCGCGAATAGACTATAAGCGTTAATTTTTGTGTTGGATAAGGACAGGAGAGTTTCGTTAATTCCGTTTCGCGTATGCTAGACCTCACAATAATTTGTAACCTCAAGTCGCAGATATTTATTTGTTCATCGGTTGCTGCCCTCGAGAGTATCCAGTGTTACTCCCACACCTGGCAGTAATTTATTGTCTCCTTACAAGTAGAAGTTGGTAACGGCAGAGGATTTAAAAGTAAAAGTAAACACTTGGGAATACTGAAGTGATTTATTTTTATTTCGGTTTTGTAACGCATATATCAGTGTAAAACTCATCAATTTGTAAAATATTTACTTTTACAATAATTCCACAGTTTCACTTGACTGACGGGATCGCGGTGATTTAGTGGTTAGACTACTCGCCTACCACCGAGGCGAACCGGGTTAGATTCCCAGTGATTCCCTAGCATAACCATATTAGTGACTTGTGGTTCCCTAAGAGAACCACGAGACATTATAACACCGAGAGAGACGTAGGGTAAGCCTATAGTAATAATAAGGTGAAGGAAAGAGTAGTAGCAAGCTTTGATGTTTGTCGCTAATGATCTTTCAGACAATATATTATGTTCTTTAGTTGTATGCTGTATTTGATGCGAACAGCAAGTATGTCTATCAGGTATTCAAATTTTCGAATGCATATGATGATTCCCATCGCCCTTATTACTTCAGACAGTAGCTAACAGATAACATCATCGTTTACGTACCTTACGAAGGAGTGACTTTGGTTAACTTTTTACTGTTTTAACAGATAGAAACAATTGAGCTTTATTCTGTTTTGTGGCTTGGTTACTAGAGAGCAGCAAGACAACAAAACTGTTAATTTTTTAATATTACAAATTAACCGCTACTTCCCAATATCTGGGCCAAATTCGCCCCCCGCCTTACGGTACTTGTGTATTGTATGCAGTGTTGTAATGTAATCTCGACAACAGCGGCATGTCCTGTAGTCGCTCGGTGTGTTGCAGGTTCCCTCCCTACACGCTCCACAACACGCCCAGGCCGAGCAACCTCCAGGACACGTCAGAGGTTGATGCGGCCGGCGACGTCAGCCCCTGTGAGGAGTTGTTCCTGGAGGTGCCGCCAGAGTTCAGGGACAACAGCGAGACAGCTAGCGTCGCCTCGGAGTTCTCCGCCCATGAAGAGTACAGCGACGGGTCGCCTGGGGTGGTCGTCGTTACTTCTACCCACCGTCCGCCCCCCGATCTCGCCGCCAGGACCCTCGAGACTGGCTTCAACAACAGGAAGTCGGTGAGCACCGCGAGAAATCGCAGATGCGCCGAGCAACTCACCAACCAACTGAAGCAAATTAACGATGGCAAGTACCTGCACGAGTTCACGGACGACGACCAGAGTTGCAGAGGTGAAAACGGCGAAACGCAAATAGACCCGGCGACACTTTCTTTCACGACGCACTTCTGCGACGACACTGAGGTGTCGGGCCACGACTTCCGTAGGAATCACGGCACATTCACGAAGAGAACCCTCAGTTCCTACAAGACTGACGTGGGCCCGCCAGAAACCCGAAAGGACAGAGCTTCGTACGGTCATTTGAACGGCCAGTGGAAAGGAATCGTTGCAAGGAAGTCAACGGAACGGAAGAAAAGTTATCGGTCAAATTTTATAAATTTCGAAATGAAGAAATGCCCGGAAGAATTAAAAGAAATTTCTTGTAGTGATGGTTTCTCAAACTCTGTACCAAAGAGTAATAACGTGGCTCCGGAAATGATGGGCCTGAAATATTATGGGAAAGACACTTTCAAGAAAAGTGCTCTCTTGAAACTCGCTGTTACTGCCGAAAACTTGAACAATAAGTGTCAGCAGGTACGTGAAACAAGTTTGGAAGGTAAACATGATGTCGGTTCAGACCGAGAGCTCAGCAGTAAAACGAAGAGACAGAAAAATGTAGCGACTGAAGTTTCGTCATGCTTTAGAGATGTGGGCACAAATAAAGTATATTCACGACCAGCAAATACGCATGAAGAAGCCTGCAAGTGCACCAAGGTAAATGCAACCTAATTAACTTACGCTGGTTATTGTTATCATACTACTGAACCTATGTATCATAGCGTAGCTCGTGAGATTTCAGCTTCAACTATTTTCTGCTATAAAACTTTTTAAGAGCGATTTTATACTGTCAGCAATTCAATACATAATAGTTTAAGTTGTCTGTTGCACAAAAAACGATGAGTAGGTATTTGGCATTATCTCGTTACTAATAGTTTTAAACAATGTTCTAGAATATTTAAATGTATTAAATCTACGAATACTTTAAAGTTAAAAATCGATACTTGTAAAATTCAAAATTATTAACGAGGATCTCATATTTTCCTTTATCACTGTTTCATTACATACTATGTAAGATTAGTCGTTCCTTCTTCTTTGTTTCTAAAGTCGCTTGTCAACAGGCAATTAACGAGGGATAATACATATTTATAACGTGTTTCGCAGGGATTTCACCTGCCTCCTAGTTACGGTAGCTACCTAAAAGTCGTGTGACCCTTGTCTGCCTCGTAATGATCCTTAACTAAATTACAAATAATTCAACCATAGTATTGATAACATTTATAAGATGCCAAAAAAAAAGTAAATATTTGTTTAACCTTAAAGGAAGACCATAACTTATATGTTATACCAGTACATTCGAAGTGAAACAAAATTTGCAAATATTATGAATACGTTGCAAAAAAAAGACAAAAAATAAGGGAAATGCATTATGTTAGAATATTGTGCTGTAAAAAAATAAGCAAGATAGAACTGGTCTTACACTTATAACCACCGCTTCTAAAATAAACACATGCTAAAGTATACATGGATAAATGTAATGACTACAGTGATAAGATAGATTTACTTGACTCTTTAGAAACTCACTATTGATAAGATATTAAGCTCCAGCGTTTCACAACTGATAAATTATGTTAATTTTTTCGAAATGTTTTATGGAGCCAAACAGATCCAACAAAATAGATCCACAATGTAAATCCGATTTAATGAAGCGTGACAAGTAGAAGATAATTGTGAGACATAGTATTGATAGTGCACAAGCGCAGCGGCAGACTAATAGAGTACAGGTTTTGTGGCCGATTTCAGAAACAATAACCATGCATACACGTCCCTTCATTAATTCAAGGGCACCCGTGACAGTTTGTCAAAAAATATGGTCTGACGTGAACGCTCTTCTTAAATTACACTAGTATCGCATACGTACATGTTGGTACTTTTTTCTGGTATATGGCACCCTGAAAGCTTCTTAAATTACAAAACACATGATCACAGTAGTCGAAGTGAGGTCGTTTATAAGAAAAACTTTTGTCGACGAAATTAAAGAACCCTTTTGTTTTATGTGTGTGTATGTAGGGCGTTGAATATTTTCTTACTGAGATTATTTATATGCTAAGGCCATGCTTACGTTTCGTTGGACATGAGCCCCAGGTTTCTCACAGTTTTAATTAACTGTGATATATTGTTGGATAGTTATACATCCTATATAATTCTTCTACTGTACACATAGAGTATTTCGATAGTGTTACATGGCCTGCAATTTTGATTACTAAGTGACGAGCTGTCTTTTTCCACAAGTTATAGACTGAATTCAGGTCATCATTGAGCAGCGTTAAGGTGGATGGAAGTTGGAAAATCAATGAGGGGATGTAGACCCTAAAATATACGGGGTAATTGTATACAGAGTGACAAGGTATTAGGCGGGATATACAGTTTCCCGAGGCAGCAAATTATACTAGAAAAAACCATGGAAGGTAATACGAAAAGAAATATTGTTAAATTTTCCACTAACCCTGGATTTGAATATTGAAAAATAAAACATAATATTGAAGTACTTTCTCAAATTAGTTTATATCTACTCATGGGTTACATCAACATACACATTATATATAATGTGTATACACAACACATACACATTATATATATTATATGTATGTTGATGTAACCCATGAGTAGATATAAACAAATTTGATTTCTCAAATTATTATATATATAGTTATATATATAGTTTATATATATATGTGTATATATAATGGTATAATGGTATAAAATACTACATTTATCCTTAGGATACATTTCCATATTTTATTTGGAAACTTTTTTCGATTATTACTGTAATTACAAAACGAAAATTACAACTTTCTCCAGACTGGTATTTTATAAGGTCTCCCGTCCAAGGTACGCCGCTATGTTTTCGGGTGCACTTTCATTCACCTACCGAGTTCAAGGTTAAGAGGTGTCATTACTACAGAGACAATATCGCAGAATTATGTAACAAACATGAAAAATTACCTATTTTACAATTGTACCAAACATTGTTCTATTTGTACGCATCGTATCCTCGAATAAAAAACATTCAAGCTTAATATTTTTTGAATAATTTGAAGTCAGATAAAGATTGTTTCTGTTTTGCTGCAATAAAAATAAAAATACTAAAAATTGAAAAAATGAAAAAAAAAATTATAACTGAAACTAATGCCATGGGCTACCGCTTGACATATATGCAATCACAAGATAACAGTTAATGCATTAAAAATAATGTTAAAAATGTGCAAAAATTACTTATATTTACATTATATATTATTATTTTTCATTAGTACGATTTAATTAATATTAGTTATTACAGCTGCAGTGAAACAGAATTATTTTATATTTTACATCATGTAGTTCAAATATATATTATGTAATATTTTTTTACTCAGGAAAAATGCCATCATATTCTGTGTGTGCAAGTTGAACAATGTTTGGTGCATAAATAATTTTTTTTTATCAAACACCCTTAAATGGGGAATCGATATTAAAGCATTTCCTTCCCAATGAGTCGATTTTGATTATACATGTTTCAAACAAAAAATATTCTACGTTACATTTCTTAAGGAATACTGCTATGTTAAAACGTTATAAAATTGTATGTATAAAAGTTTTTTTTTTTTCCAAAATGTAACATTAAAATTTTTATTTTACAAAAAAAATACGAATCAATAAAAAAATTTTTATTTCTTAACGTGGCAGTAATTCCTGAGAAATCTACGTTGAAATTTTTTTTTATTTTAAACAGTTATCTTTAAAACTGATACATTGAGAATACATTTATTTAACATTAAACCCCCATTTACACTCCAAGACTGCAGGCTTAGTAGGCATATTCCATAGCAGGTATTACTTTCTTGTTCCATCGATCCTGTATAAAAGGATGCAGGGGAATTTGAATACAGACAGAGTTCGCTTGGGCCATTTCTTTCCGAACATTCTTTATGTGAGAAGTTATCCAGCTTTTGTAAAAATTGCTCAGTAATATCATGAGTTACATTTATGTTGATCAGTTTTTTTTTTTTTGTGTAGGTTCAGCTTGACGAAACGGTGACGTGCAAATCCTGTGTTCTGACGGGACAGACAGACGACGACAAAATCAAGAGGAGCGGAGTTTTTTGTAATGAAGCCCTTACCAAGTTTAAAAATGTCCAAACACACGAACCCTCGGGTGTAACCCTACAAAAGATGAATGCTGTCCCGTTTAGTGGAAGATTAAGTGAAGATGTTAAACGTAAGGAACCTATGTGCTACGGAAGTAAAGAAGATCCACATGGTCGAATCAGATATAACAATTTAGACAGCTGCAAAATTTCAAAAAATATTAGTGCTTCTGAGAACGTGGTGGATGAGTCTACGTCAAAGCAATCGTTCGTGAACAATGGCATTAGTACTGACGATGAATTCGCTTACAGAAATACGCATGTTCCCTTCTCTTGTAAGATTATGGATTCTGCGAATACTGCAAAGACGCGCCAGTCAAATGCACTCAAAGACTGTAACTCTTCCATTGAAAACAAGAACTTAAGTTCTGGTAAAGGGACCACTAAAAATAACGTAGATGAGAAACGCTGCTTCAAAACACTCTCAGCACGAGCCAGCCGTAAACACAAGAGGGTTTTTGAGAAGTATTCTTTGAGCAATGAGGACGAAAGCTTCTGCGGCCTTCTGCAGTATTTGCACGATAACAAGCATGGTCTTTCCGAAATTTTGGCAAAAAACAACGTTATTATCGAACCTCTGCAAGAGGAGAGTGATCTGATGCGGCGAAATCCGGACAAAGGCATGATCACGAGCTCCACTCCGAAAGCCGCCGAGACGGACAAACCATGCAGAATAACAGGCGCTACGATAAAGAACACAGCCGGGAACACAGATAAAACGGTGAGCAGCTCAACCAACTCTCTTCCGAAGCAACACTCGCAAAGGCCGGCCTTGAGGCGACATTACTTCTACTACCCGACTCGTACGAACAGGGAACTGGTGGATGAAGAGCTGCCACAGCCAGACAAGGTGAGGATCATGAGGCAGTTGTTCGAAAACCCTGCGTTCGTCTCCGCCAATAACGAAAGTGACGATCAGGAGAAGCCGAACACACAAGGATGTGAATTAAGGATGCAAAACGAACCATATTGCCGTACGAAAAGTATTCAAAGGTTCACGACTTCTGACTCTGAACTTAGCGAAGTAAAACAAACGACGTTACAAAATGTATCGGTATCACTCGAAGATTTGAGCACCTGTATTAATGGCGGTGGTATATCATCAGAAACAGAGATGTCGAATGTCAGGGACAGCGATAGAGTTGGAGACAATCTTTCAGCAGACACAGAACAAACGTCCACTGCGAAGGACGATGAGGACGATACTGAAGAAAGTGTCCGCTACGTTACTCCTGAAGTTCTGGAGAAGATACGAGCATGCGGCACCTCGGTCACATACTACGGCGGCCACGTGATCTCGTGTAGCAGGGGAACCCTAATGAGGCCCATGACAACTGCGATTATGGATGAGATCAGGCAGAACAACGCGATAGAGAAGAGCGATACCGAAGAGCAAGGCTTCGTGCTGAAATTTCGTCTTGTGAAGAGCAACAGTTGTGGCAGCAGAATAGAACTGGCGGGTGCAGAAGAACATGATAGATGCAACCGGGAGATGAAAGGTATTTCTGAAAACCTACGAGAAGAAGTGACAGTTCCCTCCCGTATAAAAGTCGATTCTTCACCAACAACAGAAAGCAGCTGTACTGAGAAAAGTCCAATATCCCTGTGCAGTCTAAACAGTGGTTATGTAGGAAAACCCACTCCCATTGCTAACAATGAATATGAATCACTGCACAAAATCGAAAATTCCCAACACACGGAAGACACCTTTAATACAAGCATTTGCCGAGAACTCCACAACAGCTGCAAGTCTAACATATCAAAAACATTTATTGAAGAACGATACGATCTGAAGAAATGTGAAGCATCGGACGGGTTTATTAATCCGCATGTAGGTTTGCTGCACAAACCAGTGATGAAAAGTTGTATGTTTAACGATATGGAATTTGAGGAATTCGAAGTTTTAGAGGGGAATTTTAGCACGAGATACGAAGTCGAAAAACAGAGGAGAGATGAAAATACTGCTTCGCAATCAGTAACCGCTAAAACTGTTCACGATAATGTCAACAAATCCACTCGCCTACAGTTGTCTGAAGACTGCGGTATTGACAGTACTGCGATAGACGATCATAAAAGAAGTAAAAACGAAGTGCCGATGACTACTTGGGCGAGTCAGAAGATTTCTACAATATCCAAATGTCAATAAACATCCAAATTTACTATCACATGAAGTATGTATTAATTTATTTAATAACGTGTTATTTATGTATTGCATTTTTTTACTAATTATTTAAACTGCTAATATTTATAAATATATTTATAAATATATATAACCATTTTCATTTTTTTAAATTGAGATATAACATTTATTTTAATTAGTAAAATATTTTTACATAAAAAAATATTTATAATTTAAAAAAATTGTGTCATGTCGATATTAGTAAAAAAAATTATGACCTAGCAAATAAGAAATAGTTTTAATGAGCCATTATTGGAACGCTATATGTTACGAAACTAAAAGGCAACTCAAGCAAGTTGTTGTTACTGATTATTTCATTCAGACTTTATTCTTTACTTGATTATTCACGCAACACACCCACAAGCCATTATGATACTACACTCTTAAAGAAAGTTTGTGGTTTCATTTTGTGTAAAAATACTCTGCGAAAACATATTTATTCTTGTGTTGCTGGCTGGTGAGTTAAAGGGGGGATGTCAAAACACTCGATTTTACTTACTATAATTTTAGTAATATATAAATACATGCAACAAGCCAATGAACTCTGAAAACTGATGTATATGTTTTACAGCTCATAGTTTCAGGTATCAGGGACAAGAGGGTACTACATAAAGAATCACTGCACCTGCAGCGAGGAAACAAAATTAAAATATCTGTTGAACATGACTGCATAATATTTGCCTTCACAACTTTCAACTATCTCGTAGTCTTACACTTAGTGACTACAGGATGCTCGGAAACTCCCCTTACAAACGTCTAGGACTTGTAGAGGGAACTGAGTAGACGATCTTTTGAATAGGAACCCATGTCCGGAAACGTACCGTCTCCGTGCTACAACCATTTCAAATCAAAGAGGCTCGTCGCTGCAGCGGTGCAGGAACCACGTACAGAAGTTAACACGTGGTACGAAATCGGCTGGACGCAAAGACTGTATCCTTTGGAGGTGGTAACGGTTGTCAGTTGTTGCTCATGCAAAACCTCCCAGACGATGCTGGGAGCAACACCCACTGCACGCGCAATTGTTCGCGTACTCACTGACGGGTTCTGTTCAACGTGATGCAGTACAGCCTCTTCCAGTTCGGGAATGCAGCGTCTCTTTGGAGTACCACAGTCGTTCCTGTCGGCGGTGAAGGTACCTCGTTCTCGGAGCCGTTGCGTAATTGTGGCGAAAAGGCAATGCGATGGCGTCGCACGTTGTGGATAACACTCTTGATACAGTCGACGAACTGCTCTTACATTGCCTTCAGCTCTGCCATACACAAGGGTCATGTCTGTGTATTCCGCAAACGTGTACTCAACCATGTTAATCGGAAACGCAAAGGCGCGTGAATAGGGCTCGAGGTAGGATACCTTGGCAGGGTTAGACGTCACGTACCATCAGGTGATCGTCTGACGTAATGTACTGCCTACCCAGTTGCATACCATCACAGGGAAATACGCGACATTGCTCTTTCCCTCAGTGGAAGTGGATAAGTATACACCTTATTTGAAATGGTTGTAGTATGGTAACTATACGATTCCGGACATGGGTTCCTATTCAAAAGGTCGTCTACTCAGTCCCCGCTACAAGTCCTAGAAGTTTGTAAGGGGAATTTCCGAGCATTCTATATAGCTGATATGAGGAATTACGTACAATATGTGTGCATAGTTTCAGATTTACAAAGGAGGAAAGCAAATACGTAAATAATAATGTCAACATTAGTTCACTCCATACTGGTTTTCATGCGCAAACAAATACCTCTCACTTTTACATTATGCGTGGGGAACAAACATGTTTTTTTTTTATTTAAATTGTACAAACATTTAACAGAACTTTTGAAATGAGATATTTTCTTGTATGGAAGTATAGCATGTTGTAGGTTGAGCACTTATTTGAATAACATCCAAAGATACAACGGTCTGTAATATATATATATATATATATATAATGAAAGTATACTGGAACACACATGAAGCAGTTTGATCATAGGCATAGCCCTCATCACTTTTACCTCTGTCTATCAAACATTGTCGAGCATTTTTCATATGGAAAGAAGATTGATATTCTCTCTATGTGACTGTTTATATGCAGCCTTAAGGGAATATAAAATTTTCATTTCACCAGTAAAAAACTATAGCAAAATTTCCAATTAAAATTTTACAAAAGTTTAACAAATCAACAACCCTAAGTGCCACTATCTACTTGTATGTTGCTTGCAGTTGGATGAGGACTTTTAAAAGCTCTGATTAGGATACGCATCTCTGCCCTTGAGGTATTCTTCATCTTTGTGTAGAATTAGCATAGTCGTGTACCGCATCACTTTATTCATACGTCGAACAAAAATTAACGTGAGATTGCAAGCAGCCTAAATATATTACTAATATGTCAATTGCTTCACTTATGCACGTAAAATAAACACAAACTAAATGAAATAAGCTCAGCGTTAACAAATTTGAATGTCAGACTGTCAACACTACGTTTCTAATTCGATGTGTATGTTACAATGAATTTTCAGTCAGTACATGCAGTGACTATTTTCATATGTTGATTTCAAAATTTGCCCAATTAACCTCGAGCAGTCCAGAGGGCAGGCGTTAGCCGTCCGGAATCGCGCACTGCTGCGCACGACGTCACATGGAATTCAGGGCCCTGGGTTTCGGACAAAACCGGACTAACTTACCCGCCTGCTTGACGAGGCCAATTTCGCCGACCAGCACAGAAAATAATGTTATGTAGTCATAACGCTATTTGGTGTATACTATAGTCAAAAAACATGCACTGCAAATAATGAAATTATGACTAAGAGAACATTAAAAAACAATTTAATTTTAAGGAATTGCAATTAAAAATGATTTAGCCGTGTATAAACTTTCTTCTCGGTTGTTAAGACCGTTTATTGAAAATAATATATTTAGACAGAAATGATGCAATATTAAAAAAAAAAAAAACCTGTTTCTTAGTGTTAAAGGGTTTCTTTTTCAAACATAAACAGATACATAACCACCCTGATACATCCTATCTCAATTTTATGAACAAAGTACCTCTGAAACAAAGGTTTCGTATAGTGGTTGAAAACCTGCTTTTAGGCAACAATAGTTTGACAAACATTTAAACAACACAGCACTTAAAAATAAAATATGTTAAGACTTTTTTGCACTATCTTTAAACTCTATATGGAGTGTAAATATTTTTACAAATTACAAATCAACAAAGCGTTAGCAATTTGCACTTTGAAATTATTTTATATTTTTATATAGTTATTACAAAGTAAATTTACAGACATGTAGTATATGTACAGTTCTTAAAATTGCATGATATACAAAGTTAAAACATTCAGATTTTGTATCCAGTTATAATAATTTACAAAATGTAATTTCTTGACACAAAATACTAAAAAAAAATATCGTATGTAGGAGTGCATTATGTTTTCAAACAATACACAACACTTAAAATATGTACAGTTCTATTCTCAGTAAAAGAAAACTTAATCTAAACTATTTTATACACTTTGAGAGAGTATGTCAGTGGATGTCCTTTTAGTTACATATTTTTTTCATTTTGTTCCTGTATTTCCTTTTTTCGTATTCAATGTTTTTTGTTTTCCTATTGAGCTCTCTTATTCTGATGTAGGCTCTTGTTCTAACAAAACAATGGATTGCTTCTCTTGGAATATTGCAAGTTCTTCTCATTATGTCATTTGTAAGCGAGTCAAATACATTTTTACTTTTGCTGAAGTAATATCCGTGCATAGCCACAAATCTTTCTTCGGAAATCTCAATCGCTTCCAAAAGCTCGGAACTGGATATAATCAGGCCTCCCCCTGAGAGATGATCAATCCAGTTGTTATCGGCTAATGGCACGGACTGGTCTCCTAATTGTGGATGCTTATTCTTGAAACTATAGGCGACATAACTCGCAATATATTTTAGACCTTCATGTGACAAATCCTCGTTCGGTAGTTCTGATTCCGGTGGATCGGACATACCAGAAAAATTTACAGATGTTGCTCTACCTGTGTTTGATAAGTTCCAAATAACATCAATTTCTTTTTGGAGAAGTAATTCCCCTGTTTCTGTGAGGCCTCGGGTGTTTTTATAAGTCAGATTATCTATGCATGTTAAGAATGTCTCATCTACCTTGTCTTCGGTGTTGGCTCTTGAAGAAAAATTTCAGAAGAGTGTTTTCCCATTATATAGTTACGTATTCTGTATTTTAAATCTATCAGAATGGGATTACTATTCTGATGTCCCATACCTCGTATATAAGAATAAAGCATTCTGGGACATCCTGATTTAATTTTATAGTTTTTATTTAACGGACTTGTAGAAATGTATAAAAGTAGTCAAATAAATTTTGTCATGACTTACTACTTATTTGTATCCTGTCTTGAAAGAGCAACTTATTTTTTACTCCTTTTTCTCTCACAGTTTCCATCAAGGCAACCATTTTATGTATAACTGCATCTAGTTGCTCTCTTTTTGAGCCATACCCGTCAGCAGGTAGCGAAGAATTCATAACATCGAACCAATCATTGCATATCTTAAAGAACTCTGCCGTTGTTGCGGAATTTTGTAGGCCTGCAGTCTTTTTACCCAAATATATGGATGCGTCATAAACTCTGTTCTATAAGAGCAGAGCAGTGGTCTTTTCCTTTCTGTCTAGCACTACCTTTCACGTCTTAATTATGCTGGGTTAAATTAGGCACTAATTTCAAATCGTGCGGATTTTTCAAGTAGTTCTTTGACATACATTTTATCTATCGTTTCTCCATTCTCTGTTACAAATCCCTTATCTAAAAAATAGTTTCGTGCCAATTTGAGCAAATGTGGGACATCTGCAAAAACGAAAATGTTTTTCATATGGTCATTTGGATTTGGGAAATGAGTTTTCTCTGTATTAATTCCTAGCTGTTTCCATACAGCTCTGTTTCCCCCGCTCATGTTACTAACCACTGCTACGACCTGGAAACCACTCCCTTGTACGTCAATTATTATATTCTTCAGTATCTGCTCAGACTTGTATCCATCAAAATCGTAATATATCGGCTGTTTCCACTTGCCAAGCAAACTGCACGCCATAACTACTTGCGCTAACTTGTGGGGACCTACTACATATTTGCTCTGCCTTTTTGTCGACACAAATGTCGCTAGAAGTCTTTAATTCGCCAAAAGATAGAATTGTAATTTTTTCAATCTTTCCTTAGCCTTCATCAGATCGACAACTTAATGCAATATACCAGCATCGCATTCTAATTCTCGCGCCCATTTTCTCGAAGTGCTGATATCTGGTAATGGGTATTTAAGTTTGTTACGCGGGTATCTGTAGGCTTTAGAATTAACGCTTTTAAGAGAAATTGCAGCTGCGATGTCTTCTGGTGACCAACGAATGTGTTTTTCTTTTTGTAACATACAATGTATTTGACCAGAAGTAAAATAACGGGAAAGTATTTCCTCTACTTTCAATTCCACGTTTTTGCTACGGCTCAGTTTTAATGTATCTAAGTTTTCTCTCAAAGAAAACGTCTCCTCCTCAAGGCTTTCATTTTTTATCATAATTTCGGTTACCTGAGATTCCAGTTCTTGTATGCGCTCCTGCAGTTTCCGTACAGTATCGTCTGGCACAGAAGGTACATCGTTTTCACCGGGAGGCTGCACAGAAGTCTTCTCTGTACGTGACTTCTTCATTGGTGGACTGTAAAAGAAATCGAACTAATCAAACTATTGTTAGGCCAGTAGGTTTGCCAAAGATGTGTCTAAACCTAATTTATTATTCAAATTGGCTAAGATATAAATTTAGGAATAACTTCTTCAATATTGTTTGTTTTATGTGTATTATAACACTGTATTTATAGTAATCTTTGCTTCTGAAAGACTGTATTCTAAGTAGTTTGATTTGAAAGAGACTCGAACTCTAGATAGATGCATGATTTACAAAATTTGCGGATGGAAAGTGTACGTATAGGTTTGTTTATGTTAATAATAATTTTCAATAAGAGCCGCATAGTATTTTTTTTATTGAGTAATGTTGGAAAAACTTACATAATGCCACTCCAAGATTTTCGCATGTGAAAATCATGCCGGACGATGACTTCAGTCAGTGGGTTTTATCGTGTATCTCCCATTTCCCACGCCCTTCCTTTCCGGCACTGCTTCATAGTGCCTCAATCGCCCTAATCAGCTCTCACGACTATAGCCGACCTCCGTACCGCAGTCGTTTGCTCGCAGATCTGCAGTGCGAGGGGTTTCGGGTTCAAATCCCGGTAGGCGCATGGATGTTTGTGCTGTCCATTCATCTTACTTCACCCTCATCGGCGCTTTAAAAAACACACACACGCACACCGCTCACTCATTTTCGCCTCAATTTCTCAGCTCGAATAATAAACGTAATTAGCTATTTATTTTCGTTATATAAATAACAAGCTTACCTGCTCGATGCATCTTGTTCTAATAACATTTCTAGTAAAAGGTTCTTCCTTGTTCGAATTTTTTGGCGCTCTTGGCATTCTGTATTCGCAGTTGTCTCGCCTTCGGTTTTAGGCAACAGCAAAGTAGGTAAAGCATCTTTCTTCAACTTTCTTGAGTTTACTGGGGAATACTGGAGAAGTTGTTCTTTCAGGCTTTTGAGATATGTGTTCTCTTCAAAATGCACAGAAAAAACACGTTCTGAAATATAGAAAACAAATGGTATTGGTAATAAACATGTTATCACTTAAACAGCCAAATATATGTGAAAAAAATATTCTACGTTATGCTATTCGACTGCCTCCATAAAACAACCCACTTCTTTGTGTCTTCTTCGCTTGCGGGGAAGCGGAAGAATTTAACATCTATTGTGTTCCGTCTATTCTTGTTGTACCCAAATACCGCACAATGTGGCATTTTGTTGTTCATGGCTTCTACGTTGTTTAACACATTTTCCAACAACCACTAGTCGTATTATAAGTAGGGATGTCAAAATATCAATTTTTCTCGATTCCAATTCTCGATTCCAACTGCAGTACCTTTCACTCGATTCCACCTCGATTCAGATACCATAAATTAAGATATAGTTATTATGAACATGTGCCACAGTCAATGTATCCTTTTGAAATTTTGTTTTATAGGTCAAATTAGACAGACACAAATATGAAGACAATTACAGGAAATACTTTCTTGTCTGCTAAGTGAAGTTAATTTCCTATATTTATTTAACATTCAGATTTATCTAATTAGGCCTAACAAGTTCATATCAGTATTTTTGATGAATATATGAATTATTTGAAATGAATATAGACACAGTATTATACAAAAAAACTTAAACAAAAGTTCTTATCTTCTCAATGCATTCTTATAGGTCAACTTATGAAGCTAACCAATATGTACACAAATATTGATGCTATTCAGTAATGAAACTGAAATACGAATAACCTTTCATTTAGCATTGCTAAATGAAAATGCTTCTACCTGACATTTTAAGTTGCAGGGTCATTGGATGGCTTGCTGCTACACGCATATTTGCCCAGAAGATTTTCTGAATCATAATTATTGGCAATTTGCTTGTACTTGTCGTGTTTACATAAGTGTTTTCTCATGTTAATAGTTGTGCGATCCACCTCGTGAAATTTTTGCTTAACACAAACTGCAAAATGAGTAATTTGGATAATTTATATCAACTGAAGAATAATTCCACACATCGTTTGACATTTTCTTCACGTCTATGTAAATAAAAACCTCAGTACATTGAAAACTTAAACGCTACCTAATTTTAGAAAAAAGAGACGGATATTTTTGGTAAAGGTAGACACGAACAAAAATTGCTTTCAATTTCGATTACATCAAAAACGAAAATGTCACAAACAGGAAATTTGTATGGTACGAAAAATGTACTTGTTATTTATCTAATATACCATTAAATAAAAGGTAAACAAAATCAAAAATCCGAAAAATAATACCAGGAATCCTGATATTATTAAGGATTCTGGTCCAGAATCCTTTTTCTCCCACTAATAATTATCGCGCAACAGGCTAAAAGCCAATGCATGTTCCGCGTCAGCGACCCGGAACTCTAGGAGCTTGCCGCTAATGAGGGTTCTTATCTACAAACCACATCTGATTGCAGACCAATGCCGACTTCGGCGCGCAGCTTATCAACTAACGCTGATCGCAACACTTACGCACAACAAAGTGCTATCTCCAACAGTATCCACATGTGCGGTGGTGGTCTTTCATCCGTGACTGCCAGTTTGTATTAGTGTTTCGTGTACACGGACATTTACACGTTTAGATATTGTGAAGTAGATTTCCACGTGCGTTTGTAGCATTCTTGCAACAGTATACAATTAGTAATGAATCATGTCATAAAGTACGCATAAAAGAAAACTAGTGCAGTTTTCCCATTAAAGTCGCGCCATGCAGCACATAGAGTGACGTCGGAGTGAAGTGAGGCAGCCAAATACTGATAATAGCCGTCTGCCACATGGCAACCATCAAGATAAAAACAACTCGTTTACTGCGAGTTTCGATTATCCGACTATCTCTTGCCCTGCATCATCGTGGATAATCTAGGTTCTACTGTATTAGCTTAATTCTTTCATAGTCAAACCATCATTGAATGGTTAATTCTGAACAATGCATGCGAGTTCGGTACAGGTTCAGCCTATTTGGAGAACCAAAGACCTGTCGCTGTGCAACATAACCTCAAAACATTATGTGAAAGTGGACGAGGATTTTCAACAACTAACCGTTCGATTCTCGATTATTCGATACCTGTAATAATCGAGGGTATCCAGGTATCGAGGAATCGACTTTACCATCCCTAATTATAGGTTAGCCTTTGCCTCAGTCTAGTTATTCTATGTGTGCGCGACAACTGGAGTAGAGCAGAGGGATGCCACTCTCAAGGCCGCAGTAGGCCTGTATTCCACATGACGTAATGCTGCAGGAATGTGGTGGTGGACGGATGCGCTATTCTCCCTTTCTTAGTACCATGCGAGCAGTCTATACCTCCATGATATACATTGTCTGCCGTATAAATATATATATATATTTATTTATTTATAGACTACACGTGTCTGGGCATGACCAAGTTCGTGAGGGATGGAGGTCTTGGTTAAATAAAAGAGCTGAGTTGTGATATTTGGACGGCTCTTACAACGAGGTCTTGAGAACCGATGACGGTGAAATGAGGTGGGAATGTAGCAGCGCCGGAATGCAAGGGCGAGGGGAACGTGAGATCACCAAGAAAACCCCCAACTAGCGGCATCGTCCGGCACGATTCCCACCTGCGAAAATCCGGAATGACTCGGCCAGGGATTGAACCCAGTTAACCTTTGAGGGAGGCGAGCAGGCTAACCGCTCAGCCACAGTGGCCCCTTTAATAAAATAGTTACATTATCACCCACAAAGTTACCATCCTCAGTGCAAATAAACCACTTTTCAATATCTTACTACAGAATGTCCACCCAAAAGGGAAACGGGGAAAAGCCAGAGAATTTCATGTGACAGGGAAAAGTCAGGGCAGTCACAGAGAATTTTAGCCCCCGTCAGGGAAAATGTAAATAATTGATACTCTGCAAAAATTGTTGTTTGAATGAAGGAGAATAATATTATGAGCTGAATTTTACTATTTCACTTTTTTTTTTTTTAAAGTTTGTGAACTCACAATAATACATTTTTGCCAAGTGGCACAGGACCTATACGTACAAAATAAATTATTTGTATGTATTTAATGGTAATTCATGTGAAGGCAATATTGATCGGCGGAATAAAATGTTGACTCTTCTTGTTTTGTTTGTAGCAGTGTAATTTAATTCAACTTCGCTGATATAGGCTGTTCGCGATTAAGTGAGCACTTTTGAAGCCCTAGTTACTTTTTTTCCTTTCAGCCGTTATTTGTCCTTTAACAACTTTTTTTAAATAAATATTACAATTTAAATAATAAACACATTATGTATATTCCACCGCAGTCGGAAGTTAATGTCTATGGCTAAAATGAAATATATTTATTGGCTGCTATTCCAAAGGAAAGGACTTTCAAAAGTGGCTCACTTTACCATGAATATCCTATAGTATATTTCTTCTGTCAGCGGGGAAAACCTATGGTATTCGAAGGTTTCAATATTCCTGGAAATAGGTCAGGGAAAATAGTAAGATTTTGTCTGGTAAACAAGGAAACGTCAGAAGATTGCAAAATGGAATTTCAGTGGACATCTTGTATTACAGCAACCTTTCCAGTCACAAAGTCCTATAAACAAGATGTTGCACAAGAAGTGAACTTAGTGATCGGCACTGAACACAACAGAACACAGCGACAGTAAGGTTAAGTCCCTCATGTTGTGTGAGATATCATTCGTTGTTGAGACTGTATCCCATAATAATGTAAAAAAAAACTGCTGCTTCCGATGGCATACAAAACAAACACATTGATGTGAGATCGGGGTTGGAGACTTGTAACGGCGTCACAGTTTTGGTGAGAAACTCTCACCAAAGGCTTCTTGGAGAATTCTTACCGAATGCTCGGTTGTTGGGGTCGTTGCCGCGTCACCCAGGTGGCCTGGCTGATCTCCCGATCCTCTACGTCCTCTTTTGTGTGATTTTTACGGCTCATAAGGCTGTTGGCCACACTACGGTTGCCCGTAGTGTGGTGAACAGTTACACTGGTGTCAAGTTGTTTAAATGTGGAGTTGTAAGGCTACTCCACACGCCACTTAAACACTGGTAAGTTATACTTTTAGCACTGAAAAACTGTTAGAAAAAATAATACCTTATTATGGCTGGTTGTTTTGCCCAGCTCCCGAAGTGCCTTTAAGAGACGAGGCCTGAAAAATAAAACGTATACTTTAGAGACATAAGTATTTTTAGTAATGTTTTATGTTACAATCCCTCATTGACGGATTCCTCACGTCACTCAAACGGAACTGATGCACGAAGTCTGTCGGCGCCTAATGCAGAAAACTAAGTGTGTGCTCTTTAAATTTAATGCCGAAAATTAAAGCTCCTGGGGCAGCAGTCTACAGGAGTTCGGAGTGACTCTCTCCCAGGCGATGAAGTTAAATGTATTTCGTTAAAGTTCCAAAGAATATAAAAACAATTTTAAAGTATTACCAGTTGTGAAGAATCGAGTTAGTGATGCAATGCACGGGAGGCGCTAGGACGTGCGACCGGCTCCGTCAGACTGAATTGCCGCCGGCATCTTTCCGGCCACTTGCCGTGAAGATGCCAGAAGTCGACAGTTGCGTGATCAGCAAAACACCTTGAAATTAAAGCTAAGCCCTTAATTAATAACAATATTGATGTGGAACAACTCCCTTAACTAATTTGGATGCTGCATTGTCTGTACTAAAAACATACATATACAGTGTGGATATGAAGTTAATAAAATATACATTTCACTTTATAAAGTTTACGGGTGTGGGTGATCGTTGAGAGTGTTTCTCCAAGCCCGTAAACTGAATGATGCTTATATACTAAACACGAACATTGTTTACATGGATTGAAAGGAATTATACATAAAAATAAACATGCCCTCAGTCACGTGATACACATGAGGGCTAAACTCATATTGGTATTGATAATGTCAGTTTTCTAAGTAGGAAATCATAATACATCGCACTTTGACGTAATTATTAAACTATGTTTCTGAGTGTTGTGGATTTGAGGTGTCACTTTATTCATAAAAGGAAGGGTGTTGCTCTGCTTCTTGGTACACTGACACTTTTAATTCGCACTTGTTGCACAAATTCGTCGTCGGCTATTCGTCGGCGGCCTGATCAGGGGCACTACAAAGTATGTTGATGTCTTCATGTGTGCTGTTAGATTAATAAAACAATCGCAGATGCATCGTTCAAAACAACTTTATTCCAGGACAACATGTTTACATGGCAGCCATATCTGTCGTGCACTTGAGCATGTTGCCAACACAACATATTTGGAAACATATCTTACATCTCCCTTACTTCAACATTTTTTTTTAACTAAGAGTTTGAAATTAATTTACTCAATAGTTAACATCACACTGGTATAATAAATTACAATTATGACAGCAAATATCTTTAACAACTAGCTGACAAAATCTTGCAAATATTTGGGTCGTTTATTAACCCTACTTGTCATCAAGTTACCTCTCCTTTCCCCACAAACATTGTTAAATGCAGAACCAGAGACAATCATGGCAGTAATACATTTGCTATTTTCTTGCAACTCTGAACCACTAAATGAAGGCTCATTATTTAAAAAAAAAATGTATTAGGCACTGCCCTTAGGTGTTTCCTGTTTCGCCTATAAACTGCGCCATCAAGCATTTTCAGTAAATATGATCTAGGAGCATCAAACTTATTGACAATTGTTGCAGGGGTCCACTTGTTACCTTGCTGAACTCTAACTGACTGGTTTGGACTAAGTTCAGGTAGAGCTACTGCACTCCTGTCATAGAAGTACTTCTGAAAATGCTGAGGAGCTTGAAGCCTGTCAGGTACATCGGCATTAACATGCGGTTTTAGTAGATCAGAGTGAGTGGGAATTTTAGATTTTAAACGGCGGTGAAAATGCATTTGAGCTGGGGAGAGCCCAATTCCAGCAGTAGGAGTATTCCTGTAATCAAAGAATGCCAGGGACAATGGAATGTTACACTCAGTCACTTTACGCAACATACACTTTGCAATATCTACTGCTTTTTCAGCAAACCCATTAGTCTGTGGAAAATGTGGGCTAGTAGTTTGAACCTTAAAGTTCCAGCAATCACCAAACTGCTTAAATTCGTAACTACTAAAAGGTAAATTGTCTGAGACTACTAAATCCGGACTGCCAAAATTAGTAAGCACTTCTTCAAACTTTTTTATTACTTCACTTGATGATTTAGCCCCAAGCAACTTAAGTTCCAACAACTTATAAAAGTATTCAATGATAACAAGTAAGTTTTTTCCTGCAAATTCTAAAATATCTGTCCCTAAATGAGCCCCAGGCTTATCGGAAATAGGGTGAGGCATCAATGGCTCCTTAGTATTAGACCTTTGGTATGTTTGGCGAATTTCACATTTATGAACAACCCGCTCTATGTCACATGACATGTTAGGCCAGTAAAATACCTCTCTGGCTCTGGCTTTACTCTTGCTGATTCCCAAGTGAGTTTCATGTATCAACTTGAGCTTTACTGGCCTTAAATACAAAGAAACAAAAAATTTTGGCCCTACAGAAATCAAGGCATCTACAATTTTTAACAAGTGCCGAAGCCTCCAAAATATTTTACAAGCATCAGGTAATGCATGCACATTTCCTACTTGTGAATATATTATTTCGTACTCTCTTTTAGTTGTTATAAGTGGTCGTTTCCGCAATAGCTTCTCCACTCTACCAAATACACTGTTAGCAGGTAAAAAATTATGACCTCTAACTGGGAAAACAATAAGTATATTCTGAATTCTCTTGGGCGCAGACTATCGAAGCCAATGTGTCAATGTGTGTACAACATGATTATTTTTGTTTTGGCCTCCACAGTCATCACAAAACAAGTGGATACTGGCTATGTTGCCAGGTAAACTGAGGCTGAGACAGTGCAACAATGCAGAAGACACTTCAGTCGAACCCCTTCCTGCTTGATCTTCTGTCCAAACACAAATCTCTGGTGTCTTACTGTCCATTGGCACACAGCACAATGAATAAAAACTTATCTCTCTGCTATAAAATGCCTCCTGGATAGGCGTCCGGGAAGCGGCTGAACTTGTTGAAGATCAAAACACACAGAATATGAACTATGCTGTTGCTGCTTTGCATGATCATAAAATGAATTTGCTCTGAGCTTGTGCACTCTTTAAGTTGCATAAGTAAATTTATTTTACTTGTGTTGTCTTTTGCAAAGTGAATTGAAGTTGTAAACGATTACATGTTGGGCAGCAATCTGAGGCAGGTGATCTGAATCCTACATTAATATCGTGCACAAAAATCCGCCTGAACATAGAAAAAGTAACTCTCAATGACGTATCATGCTAAACGCTTCTATTGTACATTTTGTGCAATCTAGAAATGCTTAAATCACTTGCTAGACAAATGTGTTTAGATGTAGACCTACTATAGTGACTTTCACATCCTTTCAGACTACCAATGAAATTTTTCACGTTACGTTTCTTTGTAGCAGATTTTTACTTATTTTCTGCCCCCTCCCCTACATTCCTTTGGTATATCACCATTATCAAAATGTTTTACAACAGTATTTAGTCTGTTTTTGGAAACCCTCAATGCAGAAGTAATACACTTTTGGCATGCCTGTACAGGTCCTTTCGCTGTTTGTATGAAGTATGTTACATGAATATTTCAAGGCTTGCTTTCTCAGTGGGAGTATCTGTTCGGGGACGCTTCCTTTTCGGTTCCCCAACTGATATGAAATGTCATAAGTGCTGGTCTTGTACTACTTTGATGGGAGTTTGATACAGTTGTGATCGTGCTTTTACCATATTAAACATTTTGCCCACAGAAGTTGGGTTACAGAATTTCAATGGGGTTCCTATTGAAGTTGTGGGCAGATCAGTAACAAAACTAGAGTTCAGAAGTGGGGCATATGGTGTGGTTGAATTTTAGGTGGTTAAATCAGGCAACAAGATTCAGTCAGTACTAGGGTTACAAAGTATTATACAATAAGATCTGGTGAGGAAAGTTCATGAAATTTATAACTCGGTTATGGATAACCATCAAGAGGTTTCTAGTGGTATTGGTTGTATTGATTTTGTTTATGATATTAAGCTAAAAAGGGATGTTAAACCACAGATAGCAACTTGTAGAAAAGTTCAGTTTTGTTTGATAGATCCTCTGAAAACAGAGTTAAGGAAACTTATTGAACTGGGTAGGTATTATTAAACATCTTAAAGAGCCAACTGAGTGGGTAAATTCAATGGTAATTAAAAGAAAACCAGATAAAAGTTTGAGAATGTGTCTGGACCCTTATTCTTTAAATAAGGCTATTGTAAGAGAGGTGTAAAAATTACCTACATTTGATGAGTTGGTTGTGCAAATGCCACAAGCCAAATTCTTCACTACATTGGATGGGCATAAAGGGTTTGGCACATTCCTCTGAGGGATACTAGTCAGAAACTTACAACTTTCAATACTCCGTTTGGTAGATTTTGTTTTACAAGGTTACCGTATTGCCTATGTTCCGCACCTGAAGTGTTTCATAGATGTTTTGTTGAAATATTTGGAGAGTTGGAAGGTGTTCAACTTTATGTAGATGACTTGATAGTTTGGAACAGAACTAAAGAAGACCATGATAGATTATAAAAAGTGTTGGTTGCTGTTAAAGAAAAAGGAATGTATTTTAACAAATCTAAATGTAAGTTTGGAGTTACTGAGGTTACATATGTAGGGCATACATTGTCTGATCAGGGAATTAAACCGGATGAAAATAAGGTGAAAGCAATCATGGAAATGCCAGGACCAACAAACAAAAAAGAATTGCAAACCTTTTTAGGCATGGTGACATATATAGCAAAATTTGTGCCTAGGCTGGCTGACATTACATATCCTTTAAGGCAAATTCTAAATAAAGATGTAATGTGGCAATAGTCTGAGGTTGAGAGAACTGCTTTCAATGAAGTAAAGAATGCAATAGTAACATGGCCTGTGTTACAAATTTTTGACACTAAAGTAGAGATTGTACTATCAATTTCATGCTTCATACTATGACTTGGGTGCTACACTTCTGCAAAATAGCTTACCAGTAACATATGCATCTCAATTGTTGACAAATTGCCAGCAGGCTTATGCACAAATTGAAAAAGAAACATTAGCGTTAGTTTTCGGGTGTGAAAGATATCGGCAGTATGCAAATGGTAAACATTTCACTATTGAGACTGACCATCAACCATTGATAGCCATTTTTAAGAAGCCCTTAAACCAATGTCCACTTTGCTTACAGCGAATGAGGTTAAGATTAAAAAATACGATTTTTATCTTAGGTTTGTTCCTGTTAAGGATCTAAGAATAGCAGATATGTTGTCCAGGGTGAAAGTAAAACAAGAAACTGAGGTTTAGTTTGATTCTGTGCTAGAAGATCATGTGTGTCTAGTTGTGGAAAAACTGCCGATGTCAAAGGATAAGTATATAAAATTTCAACAAGAGGCAATGAGAGATGAAGAATTGCAATGTGTAATGCTATATGTTAAGGAGGATTGGCCATCAAAATGCAGTGTTGCGTTGATGTGGCAAAGCCTTATTACAAATATAGAGATGAATTGTTTGTTCATGATTGTTTGTTGTTCAAAACAAACCAAGTAGTGGTGCCTAAAAGGTTGAAGAAATAAATGCTATCTAAGATGCACTATAATCATTGTGGCATAGAGAAATGTAAAAATATGGCTAGGCAACATTTATTTTGACCTATGATGAATGTGGAAATAGAACACTTATTGGGAAATTGCGCAGCATGTCTACAGTTTCAAAAAAGGCAAACACATGAACCATTAATACAGCGGGTGTCGGAAGTTCCCTGGTTAATGCTAGGTACTGATATTTTCCTTTACACAAACAAGAATTATTTAATAGTAGTAGACTATTTCACTAAATTCATTGAGATTGAAGAGCTCTCAAACATGTCTAGTGAGGAAACAATTAGGAATTTGAAATCAATACTAGCGAGACATGGGATTCCAGAAATAGTATACTCTGATAATTGGCTACAGTTTAACAGCAGGCAATTTAGGGACTTTGCAAAAAGTTGGGATCTTATACACATAACATCCAGTCCCAATTATCCGGCTTCCAATGGTATGGTAGAGAGATAAACACAAACAGTAAAAATAATGCCGAAAAGAATAGCCATAGACAATAAAGATAGTGCCTTAGATTTGCTAGAACTGAGAAACACCCCTTTATCAAGCAATATTCCCTCTCCAAGCACAACTGTTATACAATAGAAATGTTAGGAGCATGTTAAGCTTGCAGGGAACACTTACGAATCAGAAGGATCATGACAAAATTGTCCATGGATTTAGGAGGAGAAACAGATTAGTTAAGCAATATAATGATAGGACCACTAATACCTTGCCAGAACTGCAAAAAGGGGATGTAGTGTGTTTCAGAGGAGTATCCAGAAGGGGGGGGGGCATAGGGTCCATGGCCCCTCCCGAGATTGCTCTAAAAAAATAAATGCCAAGTAAAAATTGAAAAATAGTACCTACTTTAAATTCAAACTTTACCCGGTGCTTTAGAAAAGGTAACACACACACACACACACACACACACTCGGTTATCCTGTTTTGTATTGTAACAATAGCTCTGATGATCAAGTTCACACGGCACAGAAGGTTAACCCCTCCCCTCATAGTTCTTTCCATTTCCAGTGTCACATAGTTGAGCTTGTTTACCTGTTCACTCTCCTCTTCGAACTTGATCCCTACTCCCTTCTCTTCTTTCCCTTTCTCATTCCGGCTTCACAATAGTTACACCAAATACAGCAGGGAACTCTACTGTATTTGGTTACACTTAGTCCCCTTTCAGATCTTACAGTTTTATGCCGTATATGGCATGGCGCCGTGTCGTCCACAAAACAGCGGCAGCGTTGGGCTCACCACGGCACACGCCATCGAGCAAACGGTGCGGCCACACGCCGGCATGTCGCGTCGGGCAGTCCCATCCCACCTACTAGTTGTCATCGAAGAGTCCCAATGGATGGTCATAAAAAATTACTGTACATGTACTACTTGTATATTAAAAATAAAAAACATTCACGAAGCAGGAAGTGGGTCCCTCCAATAAATCTACAAAGGCAAATTGCAGGTGCATTTGCTACTTTGTATAGTGAGTTAAGAAGAGACAAGAAAAAGTTTTTCAACTACTAGAGGATGACACATGCTACCTTTGATGAGCTGTTGAATCGACTAAGTCATGTACTCGTCAAGCAGAACAGCAAGATGAGAGATGCCATTTCACCAACCGAATGGCTGGCAGTGTCAGTGAGGTAAGAAAAATTAAATTTAGCGATTTGGCCGGCTCTTAGCATCCATGGTCTTGATGCGATGAGGGTTAATATAGTGAAAATGGAATTGCGCTGGAATATAATGTGTGTGGGATGGGAGATCCCCGAGGAAACCCACAGGTCAGCGGCATCGTCTGTCACGATTTCCTACATGCAAAATTCAGGGACTGATCCCAATGGGGAATCAAAATAGGTTCGCCTTCCAGAAAGGCGAAATCTCTAACCGGGACCTACAATTATTATAGTGCTGGCCAGCCCTTGTGTTGTAGATAGCCAGCGAAAGTTCTTGGTACCCGAAAAGGAGCTATTGTTAAAGTCCCACATAGAATTATAGCATTGTTTGTTTAGAAAAGTAAACTAATTTGATATAGTTGTACATTATAAAAAATGCAAAACATATCGCGATAATTTGTAATGTACCAGAAATTTTTACAAATAATGTACTTTAGAATGTTTGTGAAAGAGCAGGTATACGTCAGGCGGGGGAGGGGGAACACATATGTGATGAAAAGAGTGCTGTTACAGCCAAAAAAAAATATTGTTAATGAAGTGCACAAATTAAACATAATTCTCGCTATAAATTACACTTGACAGACCATATCCATGGTAATTTACACATCCAACATAAACAGTCCTTGTGTCTTTTGATAACAGCACGTGCCATATAATTGAACCACTGCCCTCATTGGCATACTAAATCCTCAGTAATGTTTCTTTCCTTTATAATTTATTCTGTGTACACAAAGAAAACTGTGAAATATAATCACATCATGTACGTTTTGCAAAGTCCCACATTTCTTCATTATCTGTTGAGGAGTCAATGGATGGTAGAGAATAGATAGATGAGGTAGAAAGTGGAGACGTGACTCTTCTGTTGCTGACGGTTGCACGATTGTGCGTGAAATGGTGACTTTGCGTTGTTGACAGCCGCCGAACTGCCCTAAAACATTTGTATGTGGAAACTGCGCCATACATGGTGCAGTCACAATGGAACAAGTTTGCAGTAATGGTTCTGAAGACGATGGTTGGTTTCCCCACATTGAAGGGAGCTGCTCCACTTGCTGTAATCCATGGAGATGATGCGCAGGTTGATTTGTCTGCTAATGCACAGGCCACGAAATAATCTTGGGAACAGCTCGAGCCAGATAAATATTATGAAGAACATTCAAGACGTCAACCTGGAATTTTATTGTTTCTGCTTCATCAAGATTTTGTAGGCTTGGTAGAATACCTTTAAAGAAGCTAACATGTCTATCCTCTGACTCCTGAAGTTTCCAAAGAATAGATGTTTATATATATGTCATCTCAGGTTTTTGTTTTTCCGCTTCTTAATATTGGTAACAGATGATGGGTTACGGATGTCTCCACTACCTGTCTCTGCGAATACTTCAGTATTTTCAGTCAGTTTCTGAATATTTTCCAGCAGTGTGTTCTTCCTCACAAGCCATACTTGAAGTTGTTGTATGTCTGTCAGTGTTTTTTTTATAGAAATCCCAACTAGTCTTGTTTTGCTTCAGATCCTGTAATTTTTTCATCACGAATTTTCTTTTATATATTTTGTTTGTCGGTAACGAATGTTTGTCCACTTAGCGATGATAGCTTTACCTGAAAAAAAAATATATATGAACACCATATTTAATGTAAGAATTCGCCCTTTTCATTTACTAGAAGAATATCTGTAAGTATGCATCTACATTGTCACATGTTTGTGTGTGCATGCGCCTCGTCTAAATTGCTACTTGATGTGCTTTTTCAGGTATGGTAATTCGTTTATGGATCTTCACTATGTTTATCGATGTGGAGTATCTACCATCTCCGATATTGTGAACGAGGTCTGTGAAGCATTATGGGACAAGTTGCTTAATGAGTGTATCCCCCAATTGACAGAGAAAAACTCATGTCTGTTGCCAATGGCTTTCAAAACAAAACACAATTTCCCCACTGTGTAGGTGCAGTGGATGATAAACATTTCAGACTCGTAAAACCTGAAAACAGTGGCTCCTTGTTTTTTAACTACGGTGGCTATTTTTCAATAGGGCTGCTTGCTGTGGCAGATAGTGAGTATTGTTTTATTTTTGTTAATGTTGGAGCATATGGTAAAGACTGCGATTCGGCAATATTTAAGGACTCGTAGCCTTGTGAAAGCATCATTAACAAGAACATTCCTCTTCCCAAACCAAAACCCTTGCCAGCATGTGGTGAACAACGAATTCCATTTATGTTTGTTGGGGATGAAGGATTTGGAATTCACCAACATGTCATGCGGCCCTACACAGGAAAACTTCTGACTCAGCATAAAAGAATATTTAACTATCGTTTAAGTAGGGCAAGAAGGTATGTAGAATGCGCGTTCGGACTTTTGTCAAATAAATGAAGAATATTTCATTGACTGCTAAACGTTGTCATGGACCTGGCGATGAAAATAGTACAAGCATGCTGCATTCTGCATAACTTTGTGAGGGAAAGGGATGGGTACGCCTTTGAGGAAAGTCTCACAGTAGTAGGTCTTGAAGACATTCCTGGCACTAGGGCTGAGAGTGGTAATGTGTCTGCTAATGACATTAGGAAATGTTTTACAGATTACTTCATTACCGACAAAGGTGAGCTGTACTGGCAGTGGGAAAAGTAAGTTCAGGAGACTATTTTGTCCTTGTACGGAAAAATATAGGGGCATCACTGTCATTAGCTTATATCATAATTAATTGTTATACAATAACAGGATTTTATTTTGCACTATGTTGAGAGGAGGGTCTGAATTACAGTGACATACTCTGATGATATTAAGTGTGTAAACTTGTTCACATGTAGCACAGGACATATATTTTATTTTAATCTAAATGTTTTAAACAACAATTGATTTTGTACATTAAAAAAATATTAAATAAATTAGGAAGATTAATTTTTTCTTTTGGTTTCAAACAATGTAACTGTATTACTTTTTTAAAATTTACATTGTTGGAGCAGTTCAGTGGTATAACAAAAAATTAAGCTTATTCACGTAATAACTTAATTTCCAAACCTTCCGCCTGAATATAAGACAAATAAAAGAAAGGGTCTCCATTTTCACAATAAGTACCTATGCCGTACAGTTCCTCAAATATTAATGTTGATTTGAATATTTGTAACACCTAATTGTATAGTGCTACAATCGGAATGATAGTCCTCGAGCATCAGTGACGATTGATTGTCTTTGTTTGGTGGAGTTTCACCCAAGGTTTCAATAGCTATTATGGTGATGCACGCGCTCACATATAATACCTTAACATAATGTTAACATACACATATAACTCTGCTAATGTACGTGTATGAATGTAGAAGATGTGACGTGCAGGCACTTTACCTCTATGGGATTTTCAGTGGGAACCACATCACTCTATGGTGTCATATTAATGATATGTAAAACATGTATTGCCCTTGTCAGTACAACTTCAAATATTGTGAACTGTAGTGTTAATAACTAAAAATGATGGTGCAAATGTCTATTATAGTAATTTTCACCATAAAATTAATACATTTGATAAGCAATATATAATTTTATACCTGTATACAACATGTAATGACGATTCTTAAATGCTATCATTAATTAAGAAACAATGTTATGCACTTTGGCTATATTGTATATGTTTTTCTAAAGCTCTGCACATAGGCTGCGACCGAGACAGGCGGCCCCTTAATGTGTGCAGCTCCTGTATGTTGCTATAAACATGATAAACATTTTGAATTTTTTTCTACATCTGCAGTAATATTTTCAAATATTCAGTAATGCTATATGCACCATATTTATTTTTTTCATCGTCGCCCAAGTTGTCGAAATCTTTGTATAGTTCCTTGAAAACTTCTATCCACGCTGCAGTACTTTCCACGCGTGACTTATAACCGTCCAAACTCTTATCCCAAATGATTGGGCGACTTAATACCAGGGTAATTAGCAAGTCTACACCACAGTCGACCATTATCACAAATTCAAAACAAATCTGAACGGCAATAAACGTGACTCTGTGCTGCAGCTCGTCGCGCCCGATGTACTGCCTGCAGACCAGGAAGTGGAACGAGGCGGCGGAAAGCTGGCAAGTTTGAACATGCCCATTTAACTGTGTGTACATTTCACGCCGTGGATGGCGTTGTGCCATGCCGGGTTGAAATTGGCGCCGTACATGCAATGGCGGCCAACCACGACTTTATGCCATCGACGGTACATGCCATTGCATCTGAACGCTTCCATATCCACCCATGGTTATTTCTAAGCATGGCACCGTGCCATACACAGCACACTGCAAAAAAACTGTAACGTCTGAAAGGGCCCTAGTACCTGTTCAACATCCTTCACCTTATGACCTTCATCAATATTGTTTGCAACAATCCTTCAAGAGTATCAGTAACAGCGATTAGTTGTTTTAATAGTGCCGGCATAGCTACAGGTGTTTGTGTTTCCATTGTCCAATCTTTCAGTTAAATTCTAAAGCATTTCTATACTCTTTAAACTTATGACTTCTGATGCCAAGTTGTATTTTAAAACAAAATTACATCAAATTAATGTGTGGTGCAAGAAATGAAGTCACTGGCAAAAAAAATACAATTTCTTTTTGCAAAAAGATTCTGCATCAACAGTATCTGAGATTTATCTTCTTGGGGAATTTAAACTATGGGAAGCTAAATGAAGACGAGACCAAAAGACCAAGTAAATACCAGAGACAGTGCATGAAGTATAAATGACTGTGATGCTGACATATTCCTTACAATTTTTGTGCTACTGTAAATTGTGTGTACTATTCCGGACAGTGTTGCTACAGCCGAATGCTCTTTTTCTGCTCTTTGGCGAGTCAAAACTTGGGTTAGATCAAGAATGACCGAGGAGCTGTTAAATGGTCTTTGCCTGTTACATGTACATAGACACATGAAAATTGACCCTGAAAAAGTTAGAGCTAGATTTGACAAAGAGAAAGTTGTTGCCTTGGATTTGTAACGTAACTGTATTATTTTGTAACATGTATCATAAGTCATTAAATTATTGTAACACGTAGAATAGTAATTTTTACAATATGTTTTATTTTTATAATTTATGGCCTCCCCCTGAACATCATGCCTGGATCCGCCCCTGGTGTATTTAGAGGACACGAACATGGGTTGTAGGCCTTTAAGTAAAATGTGTATACAACAGATGAGTAATGTAGGACCTAGGTCATATTTAGTGAAAACTTAAGATGGCAACATTGTTAGGAGAAATATACAGCATTTGTTTAAGGCAGGGGAACAGATGCCATTTAATAAACAAAACTGTCCAGAGCTGTTAGGGAATAGTGATTTTGTAGAGTCTGGAATAAACAACGAAAGCGCAGTGGTAAATGGTGATAAAAACAGATAATCTGATCAGTTAAAATTGGACCTGAGACGTTTGGAAAGTAACCTAGGTTCAACAAAGACTGACCAAGGCAGTTTCTAGGAAATAAGTGGTACAAGAGCCATATCTGTGATGCACCACTTAAAACACGAAGTGGTAGGATATGTACAAAACCTAAATACTTGGACGATTATGTACGAACAACTGTAAATGTGATATGGGTTAAATCATGTTCATTATTGTGTGTTCATGTAGATATAAGAAAGAAGGGTTATTGTAACCATTTACCAATCTATGACAAATGTTGTATTGCCTTAAAATGACTTGAGTGTAAAAAAAAGGGAACATGTCATATATCATGGAGTTAAGAGTATACAGGAGATGGCATGATGTGGCGTAGGTGAAGCTGCTGGAGATAGGTCGTTTAACTATGAACTTTAGCCTCTATCTTGACAGTAACTCAAGACAATATATTTACAATAGAATGGCATTGAGAGAAAGGTTATATTCGAAGCATTTCTTGTTGAACAAAGAAGATGATGGATAAATAAATATATATTACAATTCATGTGTGAAGTTTTAATGGTGTATTATTGGCTTGTGTTAGTTGTGTATTCAAATAATTTCCTCATAAAACTACCGATCGTGATTGTGTACCACAGGCCAGTATTGGGTTATGTGCGACAATAAGCACATGTTTTAGATATATCAGGATTTGTGGAAAACTATTTTTTGAATAAATGATTAAAGTATAACAAGCATGCTACCTTTGTCGTGTTAAGTGTTGCAGATTGCATATCGGTAATGAGTGTAACTAAATAGCGTTCAGCAGCCTAGCTGAATTTCTGGAAGGCAAAGTTCACATGTTCCTGAGCCACGAATAACTAATTATTTCCTGGTATTTATATTTAAATTCCTAACACTAACTATGATTCGAGAGATTGGTTTTCAATATGACTTCATCTCCTTTATACATATTTAATCTCAATATAGTAAATGGTTTCTGGCGAATAAATTGCAATCCCGTTTTAGTAATTCCCTCTCTTTACATTACATTAGTTCTCTGTTATGATACAGTTCTATACTTATTTATCCCTTATTGAAAAGTACAGTTTTGTTTCTTGCATCTAGAATGTTGGACAGGGTTAAGTTACCCTTGTTACATAACTAAAACACAGAAATTAAATTTTTTATTGAATTGTCTGCACTGGACAGTCAAGTAGTTTAGAAATTTTTCAGGAGAAAAAAGGGGGGAGGGACAGGAGACATTTCTGGATAATTTTATTCCCTATATCTAAAATATTTGTGTTTCATATATCTCCAAAAGTGCAATTTAGTACCAAGGGCTTAGTCGGTCAGTAGCCGCAATTATAATTAAGCCCAACATGTTAAAAAATTTCACATTGTGAGAGAAAACTACAATAGGATATTATTTCTATAAATACACGTTTAGGAATAATAAAGGAACCACCCTATGGTTAGGTTAAAATGTATGGAAACTTATTCGCCAGCATTTTAGGTTACTTTGCATAGTTTAATTAGATTAGGATACATTGTTGAACTACAATGGGTGAAAGATGCATGCTCCACAATGATATCGATAACAAGCGCACATGTACCAACCACTGCCAAAGTGGTCCGCAGACACACTTGTGACAAAATTTCTTTGTTGTTACCTACAACTTGTGCAATTATTATTTTTAGTGTGAAATTCTCTTCTGAATACATTAGAAACGATTCAGTTTCAATATCTCAGAACCACGCTGCAGAAACTTGACAAACAAACACTCATCTAAGAAAAAGCATTATTGCTGAAGAAATGAGGTTCCTCTTCACCCTTCCCAAGGGTGGAAAGGGCTGTGGTTTGCATAGTGACAGGATGCTTGCCTTCCGCCAATATGATCCATGTTGGTTTCCTTGTGAGGTTAATCACAGATTTTCACATATAGGAACTGTGCTGATTGATGCTGCTCGCTGGCATGTTTTCTCGAGATTTTCCCTTTTTCCCCACCCTTGCATTTCAATGCTGCTTCATATCTGCGATATTTCACCCTCATTGGCTCTCAATACAAACCACCAAGACTCTCTCAACTCCTCCCTTCTAAAGCTGATGGAGGCCATGGTTGTATAGCAGCTAGAGTATTCGCTGTTTCACGAAGCACACCTTGTTTGCATCCCATCTACCTCCAATACACTTTGGAAAGGACTTGTCAATTAATACTCTTTTTTTTTTTATTTTTTGTTATGCAATATGGATATTTGCACATAATTACATTAACATAAAAATATATAACAGATAAATAATATAGTTTACACACTTCTTAATTCTAGCAGCTCTACAAACATGTTAATACTACATTTGGTTGCAGTACAAGTTGCTACAATTCATGTACAGATAGAGATTAAAGTATAAATATGTAAAGTCTACATTAGATTGAAACACTAGGTATTACATGAAGTCTCCTTATATCAGTCTTGTTCTGCATTATAAAAATATGCATCTTTATGAAAGCATCCTTCTATGGAATAGAAGGCCTTATTTAAAAAGTATAATTTAACAGCTCTTTTTAATTTCTGTAAACTATTAATTGACTTCAAATGACTAGGTAGGTTATTTATTAGTTTTTCCCCAGCATAGTATGGATTTGATGAAAATTTTGAGGTTCTGTAGGAGAATAGGTGAAGATGATTAGCTTGTCTGGTGTAGTTAGGTGTGTTACTATTTATAACTTTTTTTATGTTTTCCTTGTAAAAAAGAATACTACGGAGTGGAAGAGTGAAAATGTTGTTATTTATAAATAGTGGCCTACAATGGCTTCTTTTTCCTTATTGGGTATTAATCTCGCTATTTTCTTCTGTACTCTAAAAGCCTTTTTTCCATTTTGTCGATTTACCCTCAATATGATCCATAATTTATTATGGACTGAATATTTGAGAAATAGTATGCAAGTATTGTATTGTTATTATAAATATATGTTAAGGTATTTACCGCAAAACACAATGAACTCAATTTTTACAGACACTATCAACATGCTCATTCCATGATAAATTACTGTCTACAAAGAGCCCTAGAAATTTAGTACTATTTACTGTCTGTAACCCATCTTCTTCTATTGTTGTGCATATTTCATCCTGCATTCTGTGTTTATTTCTCTGCATGAAATTCATGAGCACATATTTGTTTACATTTGATGTTAATTTATTATACTGAAAACAACTGGACACCTCAGTCACTGTTTGTTTTATATTTTCTTCAAGAACAGCATTATTTGACCTAGTTACCAAAATATTTGTGTCATCCGCAAACATTATAGCTGAGCCGTTGATTATTTGTTCTGGAAAATCATTAATAAATTGACACCGGCTAACAGCCAGTGACGCTAGAGCCCATGATGGCGCTCACCACGCACGTATCACGTGTACATGCACGTACGCAAAGAGGCCAATATTTTAGAACTTTCAGATAAAGAATATTATTTTGCAGTGTAAATTGTGTCTTGTATTTTTATTTTCAGGGTTTGATATGTCTTACAGTGTTTTAAAGTATTTGTTGTTATTTTGAAAATAATTGGTTATAAAATTCAAAGTGTGCGCTGCACATTGATTAACAACACTAATATTCCGGCGTGAATGCCGTCATAAAGAGACACTGAGATAATACAGAAAATTCACAAGAAAATTATAAAATGTTAACACTAGTTAAATTATTTGTACCACTTTTATTTTCAATAATAAAATATTTTACTTGGCTTGCATAGCACTTCCGCTTATGTTAACCTCGTAGACAGCCATGGTAGGTCCGTGCGACGCTTGCCTCTGGACAGTCAATCGAGAAGAGCTGGTGAGGTAAGAGACTGTCGTGTACGCACTACAACTTTTTCTTCACTGATGTAGATTTTAATACCACTTTTAGTGTACCAGTTAACCTTTGCTTGCATACGTTTTGCCAGACATTTCCCCAGCATTATGCCCTAGCTTAACTAATTTATTTCGCCCTTGTGGTATTTTCAACTTAATCGAGGAGGAGGAGAAACATGTCGGAGAGATCATGCGACCCACAAAACTTGAATCAGGTGTCATCTGCTTCTGCTAGAGATGTTTCATCGTAATTTCTGTATTATTGCTTTGTGCAATTTTAAGGGGTTTGATTTTCACATATGAATTTAAGGGTAATTTTCGTGTTTGAATATTTGACGGCAACATGTACAACCACGTGGCTAACCGACGCCAAATCTATGTCTGCACCATCATTGCATTTTGAGAGCTTATTTCTGTAATATCATATGTACAATATTTTACTCAGGGTTCTATATTAAATTTTGTCAGGATTCCATGTAATTTTCACATAAATTGATTCTTTTGTGTTTGACCACGCTGTCACTTTAATGTTTGCTTTTTCCACTATCAGACATGCTACAAGCCTGTAATCATTTCAGTAGTAAAGAAAATAATTTTCTCTAAAAGAATAATATTTTGTTGGATTTTAATTGGCCGTTACCACAAAGAAATATTGTAATTTCACCTGCACCACATGGTCCGCAACAAGCTTTATCCAGCAGCATCTGCGCCATATAAATTTGTTTTCACACATGTGTGTGTTTATTGTGACTACTCATGTCGTGCCTCATCATCATTTAAGGCTCTTTGTGCAATTTATGTAATTTTGTATATTGTGTATGGTGATATTACTTCCATCCTAGCCGGTTCTGTGTATAGGCCGTCACCATACTACTCACGTGCTGGTGGGCGAACCCAAGACGAGTTTGCGTTAGTGATGCCAAGTAATCACATGTGTTAATGTATCATCAAGTGTTTCATTTTGTAATTCACTGTGTCATATTTTCAGGGACAATCGTCAGTCCACCATAGCAGCTGACGACTCTCTTCCCTTGTGAAGATTGTGTTTTCATACACCATGGTAAGATCATCCATCTAGGCATGCGCTAGAGTAATTGCAGGCTGGAGAGCACCCAAGCGGAGTTCGCTAGACACGACCGAGTGTATCGTTAATTTCATGGCATGTTGATTTGTACTAACGGTATAAATAAAACATGTATCACAGTGAAACATTTTCTTTCATTTGTAGTGACAGTGTCGTAGTCACATGTGTTTCTTTTTCAAAGAGTTAAAATGTTTAGTAGAAGTTTAGTGTTGCTAACATGTTTGTAGGTACGCTCGGGCGAGACAGACACACAGAACCCACAGCATCCCTGAGAACCCTGAGTCTCAACAGTGCGGTGATTGGGAAGCACCGCTGGCAAACATATTTCAGCAAACTGTCCAGGCTCAGGGACAAGGTAATGCAACAAACATGCTTGCAGCAAATGCTAAGCAAAAGCAACTAAGTGCCAAAATGAGACCCAAACCCTAAACTCAAACAACAAATCTAAATTAAGGTGAATGTGAACTGAGAAAACTGAAAGTAAATAGAAAGAACAAATTTTCCCTTACCTGGCGTGCATTCGCCCAGAGCCTACGCAAGAGCAATATACCATACCTCCTCAAACGTGAGACCAAACCAACTAACAGTCCTCCAAGTGAAAGAAAGAAACCGAATTAAAACATTAAACCAAGAGGACATAAAAAAAACAATAAATAATTGGAAACTACATTAATTTTGAAGAGAAATACCCTGATAGCGGCTTACTTAGCGGGACGCCAGCAGCATGGACCCCACCAGAAGCAGTTGGAAACAGTGCGACGAACCCCAAAACTAACACTGGGAAAGCTGCTACCTCGGCGAACTCCACACTGCAGGCCACTCCCACCAGCGAACAGCCATCAAAACTAAAACCAAATAAGTAATTAACAGTACCACCAAAATGGCAAACAAACCTGAAAAGGTAGAGTTATTCGACAATCTAGATTAGGACACTAGCTAGGAAGACCCTACGCAAACAAAAGAACCTCTTGATGACACTCAGATTTAAAAAAAAATTAAAACTAATTAATTAATATCAATAAACCTAGGAAACCATAGAAATTCACTTAATAAATTATTATCCTCTAAAAAAGAGGAAATAAACTTAAATTTTACACACAGAGCTCTGCGATCTCCCAAAGAGTGGCAGCTAGTTCCCAAACTATGGACAGTATTATTTACAAAACCCCAAAAGAAAGAAAGAAAAAACTAAGCGCCACTTCTGAGAGTCTGATGGCTCTTGAAACAATAATAAATCATGGAAATTAAATATAAAGTTCCTTTAGGACCGGTCTTGCCATCTCTTGGTGAGGGTCTTGGGTAATTTATCTTCTAGGCAAATTATAAAATTTGCCTTATCATCTATAGGTACAGCTACCCAGAAGGTAAACTGTCGTCTACTTTATCTGCATGATGAAACTCTGGGTAAGGGTCTACACTTGAGATAAATATGTCGATCCCGCCAATCATTGTTTACATATGAAATGGAGGTTGTGAACGATATTGGTGAGGTTATTGGAGAATATAATGATAAAGAAATTTTTGTAATTATCAATGCTGGTGACGAACAAACGTGAATTTAGAGGAGTAAACTTGCAATGATTTCCATAGAAAAGCACGTGTTCGAAAGGTTGCGAATTTTAAAAACAGTAAGTTTGCGTGTTTTGTAGATAATTCATTAGACCGTTACTATAATTATTGAAATGCAATTGGCCTGAAAAAGCCTTACTTCCAACAGTTTTGTAGTGTGTAAATATAAAATTTCTTTATTTGCCTGTATCGTTAATTCAACGAGTGTACGGTTAACTTAGTTCGAAGAATGTGTATTGCTGCATCTGTACGAATATGAACAGCGACTTATGTATTGTGTTTTGTTTTTCATTGAAGTTAAAATTTTCGAAATTGCAATAATGTGAATGTTATTTCAATATGAGCAAAATTTTCCACTGCTCCATCAAAAAATATGCTACTCAAAATGCCACATACTTGTACTAATGCGCAAATACGAACAGCGATTTATGTATCGTTTTTGTTTTTCATTGAGGTTAAAATTTTCTAAATTACAATAATGTGAACATTATTTCAATATAAGTTAAATTTGACACTGCTCAATCAAAAAATATGCTACTCAAAATGCCACATACTTGTACTAATACACGAATACAAACAGCGACAGATGTATCGTGTTTTGTTTTTAATTGAGGTTAGAATTTTTTTAATTACAGTAATGTAAATGTTATTTCAATAGAATGAAATTTGCCACTGCTTCATAAATAAATATGCTACTCAAAATGCCACATACTCGTACAAATGCAGTCTCATGAAAGACGTTAATTTAAAGCCGCCTGTAACCTCCTCTTTGTTTTCTTTTCCCCTTCGAAATAAAATAAACAGAACCCCAATAAACTTGACTTGGTAATTACAAAGATTAAACAGGTTGGAATACCAACCAAGCTATAATATATCCTACAGTCTTTCAGTGCCTGTCATGAGTCAGGAACCACGAGAAACATACAGACACAGAAAACCACCAAGAATAGTGGCCGATAAGTAGGCCTATGTGCAGAACACAGAGCATTCCATGGAAGGAATTCAGTCAGTAAGCGACAAGTTAACGAAAAGATAATAATGAGAAACAACAAAAATAAATACAGTGGTTTCTTGCAAGTAAATGACTCCTTTTGCAGAATTCTGTGTGTTTATGTAACTATTTCAACTATTCCTGTTTGGTTTTACGTGTTCGTATGTTTAATTATAGTTTCTGCAACATAGACTCTGCTACAACAGTGTATATCCAATGCAATTTATTATTTGTTTCAATTGTCACTGCAGCAGACCTGGTGCATAGCCTAAACTGTGGATGGTAATGATGTCATAAACATTATCATCAGCTTGCCAAAATACTTACCGATGTTTTTAAATTGATTAGGTCTATGGCGAAAGTTTTCAAATCCTACTTCCAGGAACATTGGTTTCTCTATCATTTAATTTAATTTAATTTTCTGTATTTTTGTCTGTATATCCCATCTCTTAATGTTGTATGTATGTATTTATGTAAGTACTTTGCAACCTATATATTAAATTTGAAAACTTCCACTATGTACCTACTGGTACCTAAGAAAGAAACAAGTGCATATGTATTATTATAAAATAATAAAATGCAAATGTGCAAAACACTGTCCCTCCCATTCAGAAACCATATCTATGATAAGTTGGTAGAGAATTATATTGATTGTTAAAATCATTCCTTTTTTAATTCAACTTTGTAATTGACTTTGCCCAAATATAACTGAAGAAATAAGGTGCCTCTCCACGCTTACAAAAAGGAAGGGGCTTTGGTGGGCATAGTGGTAGGGCACTTGCTTCCTACCAAAGTGATCCATGTTTGTTTCCCTGTGAGGTTACATACAGGTTTTCACGTATAGGAATTTTGCTGAATAGTGCTGCTGGCTGGAATGTTTTCTCGAGGTTTCCCTGTTTTCCCTGCCCTTGCATTTCGATTGCACCAGCATTAGCTCTCCAACACCTCTGCTGTTAACCACCTATGCCTATCAGCTCCTCCCTTCCTAGGATAATGGGGGCCATGTACCCATAGTTCATCATCAATATTAAAATAAGCTTATGTTCGATTAGTTACTCTCAAAATTAGAATTTCAAAAATCCCAAGGAAGGGCGAAATAACATTTAAAGAAAATCACGTAAAGTCTTTTTTTTTTTTTTTTTTTTTTTTTTTTTTTTTTTTTTTTTTTTTTTTTTTTTTGCAATTTAACAGGTGGCATAGTTACAGGAAAAGAATGACATTATCTATATTTTATTTATTTTAACTACCTTTAGTAAATTATAAAATGTAAGCCTGCACATTTGTCATTTGCATACCGTAATGATTACAGCATACGGCTAAATTCATCGCCATCTAAACACACAAGTTGATGCTATCCACTCCCCCCCCCCCAAGCCTGTTTGCCCTCCGTCGCCGGCAGCCGCTGCAACTACCAGCACTCTACCGGGCGCTCGTGTGCACCGGTTGGAGAGTGCACCGCAGCAGTCGAATCGCGAAAACCTCAGTTACAAGAGTGGGCACAGAAGCCGAAGAGAGCACTCGTGACATGAGCAGGAAAGTTCCAGTGTTGAGCAGGACATGAGCACCCAGGCAATTCATGAAACGACCCATCAATGAGCCCTATCATATTTTGATGCCCCGTGGGCCTTAATTACAGTGTTTTGTATTTTTATTAATTATCATTTTCACGTGTTTCATCCACATTTCATTTCATATAGTATAACATGACGATTAAAGTGTTCCTGTGCTAAGGGTAATTCTTTTTGTAAGTTTTGTAGCATTTAAAGTAATGTGGATGTGTTTCTGGAGTTTGAGAGTGTAAGTAAATAGTCAGTATGGCTGGCCTGCCCACCAAACCTCGGTCGAAACCACGTGGGACAGATAGTCATACCACGGTGACTCGAGGAGTTGCTATACTGACTGACGGGGTGGCATTTCGCACACTTGGGCAGCGATTCATCTTCGTCCACTAATCACTTCACAGCAATAGACATTAATTTACTGAAACCTTTGTTTAGTTCACATCCGCCAAAGATTTTCCACTCCTCCCTTCCTGTGGAATAGCATAGCCTGGGGACGCTTAAGTTTTCACATAAGTTCTTTGATACCTTCGGGCCATCTGTAGAGTGTCACCCTGCCAACAGGTTGAGCCCGGCACCATGTATACGTTTGCTTCCTGGAGGAGCTATTAATAAAACCCAATGATTCAATATAAAATGGTGTGCGTTCTCATTCAGGTTGCCTATGGGACATAGGGGAACAGGCCCCCACCTTTTCCTCCAATCATTAAGGGTTATGTATCAGTGTTTTGTATTATCTTTCAGTGTTTATATCTACGTACAACTAATTACAGGTGTCTGAGCCCCCCCCCCCCCCTCCAAAGATCTCACTGTGCAGGATTTCAGTAACATAACTGTTTTTGTATTAATCACGATGATCGGAGCACCGGGAGGACACAGCTTGTAGGTTGTCATTACACGACCCAGAGAGGAGAAGAGTCTGCTCTTAGCTAGTTAGTTGGTATTTCACTTAAAATACCTGGCGTCCATCATCTACAAGTAGAAGAGTTGGTGAGAATCTACAGAACATTTACCTGTCCTGCTCCCAACCTTAATGAACACCAGTTTGATCCTCTACCTTGCCGTCAAAGTAAATTTAATTTATTTAACTTAACGTCTTGTCGACAGTTGATTCATTAGAGGATAGTACACCACGAACACAATGAAAGCAATTCAAGAAAGGAATTCGTCATCTCCTTTATTACTGGGTCAACCAGAAATTACCTGGAGTGTGTGTCGAAGAACCATGGAAAATGCATATCAGTAAGGCTACAGTCATAAGCTATTAAAAATATGAGAACAGATTTCGTTGTATATTCTTGTATTGATAAACAGCAGAGTTTTTGTTTATTACTACAACTCTTCTGGCTTGCGAAAAAAAAATTACGACTTTTTTTATAGCTGGTGACACGAGGCATCACGCGTCAGCGAAGCTTTGAGTTTCCCCATTAATGACCGTCATGTGTAACCTATTTGCACTGAGAAATAATTTGTGTGTGTTATGCAGTTTAACATTTTCTTTTTACTATTTGTGATATTACTGTAATATTCTCTCATGAAAACATGATCGAACTGAACATTAACTAAATTGACAATGTTACCAATACAATTTATAAATACGATAGTGAGAGGGCTATGAACTAGAAGGAAATTTAGGGGTAAGCATTTCTAATGAAAATGTACACATTTTGTATTTTTTTCTACCCCACATTTCCCTGATCTTCATAGCCCTCCCCACTACACCTCTAGGCGCAACAGGATGTCGGTGGTCGCAGCTGGTTGCGGGGCCTCAGGATGTAAGGCCCACGATGATGTTGTGATGTGCTGTCTGCCAATGCTCCAGGGCGATGAACTTGCTGATGGTGAAGTGCCGTTGCCCAGGCTCGCCGAAGGGTGTTGTTCCCATCGCAAGTTGTGCTCGCCGGCTGATGCAGATGCCGACGCTTGGAGTGGCGAAGTGAAAGGTATGCTGTCCCTTGCTGGACTTGATTCTTCTTCTAATGAACCTTCCTCTGCGCCCCTAATGTGGTCCTCCGATGCGAGGTCAGCCGGTATTGTAGTCTCTGCTGGTGTCGTGGCGAAGGCTTGTAGGCAGCTTCCCTGTGGGCTGATCGGGCCCACAGTTGCACCCACTGACTCACTTTGTGCTATGTCTTCCGAAGGCAGTATCTCTACACTGGGTGTCGTGACACTCTGGTCTGGCTCACTTCAGTTTGCAGCGCCTGCGATGTTATTGTAATGGTATGTTTGAGACGGTGTTACCCCTTCTTCTTGTATCTCTTCTTACCCTGCCAACCGGGTGTGGCAGTGGGAAAAGGGTGCCAAAGAGCACTCCCCTTTGTGCTTGAGCTTGCCACTTGTTCGTCATTGGGTGTTTCTGCTACATGCTCTTGGCCATTGGAATCTGCCTCTTGCTCAGGAGTTTCTGCACTGGGTCCTTGCACGGCAAGGCGAAGGTCGCCGCTGTGTATGGCCACCTTGTGCCTACTGCTGACCTTGATAAAGTAAGTTGTATACCCCAGCGCTTTTACAACAACATGTGGTCTGCTCCACTAAGGGGGGAAACCCTGCACAAAAGTTGTGCTTTGCACTGTTCAGTCTGTGCTCGCGGACGTAAACATGTTGTCCGGGCCTGAACCTCTTTGGTGGGTGTGTCGTTCCCGATACCCATTGTCCTATGTACCTCTCTTGGGGAATGTATAAATTTTCCAGGTATTGCTCTAGGCACTGTCGCCTACCTGTTGTGCTTTCTGTTGCATCGCTATTTGCCTGTCGGATTCTGAATTCCCCAGGGAGGGGCAGCTCCCTTCCCTGCATGATGGCGGCTGGTGATTGACCTGTGGCTAGGTTCACCCTCCGTCTGATTGTGAACAAGGCCACGGGCAGATGTTCAGCCCAACTTGCGTGGTTTGATCCTACCTGCAGATGCAACTCAGTCTTGAGGTCTTGATTCCTCCTCTCAGTTGGGTTGACCTGCGGGTGGTACATGGCTGTTGTATGATGCTGGACTACCCACCTGGTACATAATTTTCTCTAATACTTCCCTGTAAATTGTGTACCATTGTCTGTTAAGAGGGTGCATATGTAGCCCCATCAGGGGTACAATTCAGTCTCCAGTACACGGGCTATGTTGCCCATGTACTGGAAATGGGGTATGCTTCTGTCCATCTTGAGAACGAGTCACTCGTCACCACAAGAATGAATCTCTTGCAGTTAGGGGTATGCGGAAATGGCCCAATCAGATCCAGCGAAATGGACTCGAATGGCTCCTGCGGCTTCAGTGGTGGTTGTTGTTGTGTTACTCCATCTGCTCTCCTACTCTTGCAGAGATTACACTTAACACACCTCCTCACATATTGCCGGACGTCCCTGGTGACGCCGGGCCAGTGGAAATGATTCTGCACATTTATTGTGGTTTGTGATGTGCCAGGGTGGTCAGCAAATAGTGCATCATGTGCATGATATAGAACTTGTGTTCGTACACTTTTGGGCACGTACAGCTTCCAGGCTGCTTCAGGATGATGCGGTCGTGTCTTGATGTGCATATGGTTCATTTGCCACCACTCCTTTTCACTCAGCATGATGGAGGTGACACGACATTGGGTGTCTGTACACTGTAGTTGTGCAGTTAAAATGCTGTCCTGCAATTCGTCGACCTCAAGTTCTGCTTCCTCAGGAGCCTCGATGATGGCGCAGCTCACGCTGCCCTCGCCAGTTGTTGGGCATGGTAGGGGGAAGTAGGCCATCCCACTTGTCTTGGTCCACCACTACCATTTGGCCTGGCATGCATGAGAGCTCGTCTGCTATGTGATTCTCAGCTCCTGGTACATGCTCCACCTCGAAGTCGTGCACTTGGAGGCCCACACTAATGCCAGACACTCTTGCTCGTTCACGTCGTATCTACCCTGAGTTGTCCCGAACTTTGCACTGCTGTATTCAAATATGTGCTTTTCTTGGTTATCTCCAATTTGATAAAGGACTGCTCCCAAGCCCTTTTCACTTGCATCTGTCTGAAGATATAAATGGTGACTTGGGTCGTGTCGAGCCACTGTCTTGCACTACCTGAACTTGCTCTTTATCTCTTGAAAACTTGCTTTGTATTTCGCTGTCCACACGTACTTTATGTTGGGTGACAACATGCCAGTGAGTGGTGCGGTAATGGTTGCAAAATCCTGTATGTATTTCCGCAGCCAGTTTGCCAACCCGAAGAATTTTTTCAGTTGCTTCCTTGTTCGTGGCACCTCGTAGTCGTTAATGAGGGCTAAATGCTCTTGTGAGGGCCCACTTCCGTGCTCATATACCATGTGCCCAAGAAACTGTAAGCATGGGTGGCCAATGTGACACTTGTGGTTCGCACATGACAAATTGTTGATGCCTAGTCTCGCCAAGACTAGTGTCACGTGTTGGATGTGATCATCCCAGGTTTTGGACCACATGACCACATCATCCAGGTACACGAGGACAAAATCTCCAATGTACCTGTCGAGTACATGGACCATCATTATCTGAAAAGTTGCTGATGTACACTTCAAGCCAAAGGGCATTGCACAGAGGTGGAACCTTCTCCCATCTGGAGCTGTGAACACCTGGTCTGCAGGTTTTATTGGCACGTGGCAGGAGCCGCTGCACAGATCCAATGATGTCATGACTTTAGCCTTGACCAAGGTATGCAGTACATACTTGACACATATAGGGAGGTGGGGTGCTCAGTGTGATTTGGTTGATTGCTCTGAAATCCACACAGAAGCACCACCTCCCTTCTTTCTTGGGTCCAAGGTGATTGTGCTGTTGTAGTGGCTGTAGGTCGGTTCAATCACACCCTCAGCTAGCATTTCTTCAATTTTATCTTTAATGATTGCCCATTGATGCGGCTGGTAAATTCTGGGTCCAGAGTAGATCGGTCGGTCATGTTCCAGTGGAATACAATGCTCATCGACGGTCGTTCGACAGAGTGGGTCTCCTGCCGCAAAAACTTTGCATCGTTTGTCCAGTATGCATTGCCCCAATCTCCCTATATTCCGGATGGACCGCTTTATCGAGTTCGTCTAGTTGCACTCTGGGTTCATTACCAGTGGGTCGGGGTTCGTTGTCGTACACCGTTCGCCTTTCATTCAGGCCGAAATGGATCCTATGGGCAGCTGGCTGAACAATGGTTTTTTATTCGCTGAGCCACGGGATACCCAAGATGGCATCCTCCCGTAGGTCTGCAGACACAAGGGTTGTGGTGATGGTATCCATATCTCTAATTCGGATGGTAATCAGTGTCTCTCCCATTGATTCCCCCATGTTATTCTTCATTGCAAGGTGAAGTACCTGTTTACTCTGTGTAACATCGCTCATGACGAAGAATAAGACACACACTAAATTATGACTGGCTGCTGTGTCTATTAATGCATGTCATGGGTGCTGATTTAAATGTTCTGCAATTCTAATCATTCTGTTTTGTGATTTGTTGATCTGCTGTTTGCTTGGTTGCCTGACTTTTGATTTCTGCCTGCTCTACTGGCATCGTACCACAGGGCCCTTTGCCCTGCCTGGGGTAGTGAGCGTCCGGCTCGCCTACCCCAATGGTCCGTTTCCCATCTGTGCTTTGTTGATGTTCTGAAGTTGGTTGCATTTTGGGCACTGATTGTGCCAATGTATCTTGCCTTCTCCTTTGCAATAAAGGCATGCAAATGGCGGCTCGTGTGGGCCTCCTACCATGCCTGAGGTTGCTGATGTCTGTGCTGCCATCCCGGGTTCGGGGTATCTTCTTGTCAGGAACGCACCTGCTCCTACTACCTTGTTCACTGCCGGTTGCTCCTCGGTCAGCTCCTTCTGCTCTGCATCTTTTCTCCGGTGCGAATGGTAACTTTCACCCTCTCTAGTCGTGGCATTTTGCTCTCGGCTGGCTTAGTCCAGCAATGTGGTAGAGCACATTAAGTCCTCCGTGCTACTGTGAATTAACGGTGCCATTGCTAACCTGTTTTCCGCTCTTACAATTGACGCAACTACTTCGAGGATCTCATACTCGCTCATGTGTGGATGAAAGTTTTTAATTTGCCCTATCTTTCTTGTTGCAAACGCAGTCAGGGAATCGCTTACTTTTTGCAATTTTAGCACAGCCCTCCTCTCTGCTTGCAATGAGGAGTATGTATTGGCAAATCGACTTTGAAAGCTGTTAAGAAATTCTACTCGCTCAATGCCATAGTGACTTATTGTTTTCCACCAATTACTTGCCTCATCGGCCAATTGAGTCCCTATACAGTTTGGCCACTCTTGCTGACAAATCCCGTATCTCTCTAAGCGTGTTGTGCAGTCGTTTAGGAATGCCTGAGGGTCCTCACTTGGTAGACCTGATAATGTTGGTAACCATTAAAATCGGGCCAGGGTTGTGCCGGCTTCGATGGCTCTTGTGACTACTGTAAATAATTCTGGATTATTATGATTGTTCGTCTGGGTAAGGGCGTTGAATGTGCCAGTGGGCTTTGGTACACACTGGCCCATTCTGAATGTTCCAGTACACAGTGATGTGCGCTAGACAATTCCGCCCCAACTACTGACTTGACTTCTGACCGCAGCGATAGGAATTGCGCATTTTCCGCAGCGTAATCTCCCGGCGACTTGATTTGCTATGTCTTGCCTGGTCAGACATTGCCAGTACGTTTTGCGTCCACACATCTCACACCTCACAGTTTCTTGTGACTCTTGCCTGCAAATTTCCTACTGGCACTGTTCATGTGTTTGTAGATGTCCTGTTTTGACTGATTTGGAAATTTCGTCTGTTTGGAAATGAATGTGTTCGCACATTTTGCAGAGAATACGGCCTTACTGATCTGTGGTGGCCTTTTCAGTTCGACTCAAACATTCCGGATGTAAACTACGTGCACACTGCACACAAATTATGGTTCTGTTTCCCCTTCCTGCACATATGATTTGTTTCGTACACCTGCCATCTTGCCAATGTGTAATTACATTTACTGTAGAGTTGAAATCGATTAAGTGTGGCTATTTACATTGACAAACAAATTTGCTTGGCAAACCATGTTCATTTTGCGTGGGTTGAACTTTGCCACAGTCGGCACACAAAAATTGCTGTTGTACCACCTGAGGTACAACTCCACATTTTGCTTACTCGGGCTCTATTTGCTGTGGTTATTCTTTCTTTGCGAATTCTCAAATTCTGTGTTTCCCTATACGGTCATATTACTTCTTCAAAGGGATTTGTACCGATTGTGGGTTGTAAACACATAAGAAATAAAGGTATCGCTTGGCCTGCACTTGTACACCAATTCAAATGCTTCCAGACAGTATCTCGTACCACCACGTGCTGTGGAGCGTGGTCTTCAAGGTCAAATGTTGTGTTGTTACGCGGCTGGCCCTCGGTTGCACTTCGCAGGAGGAGTGGAATTTACAGTTAATCCAGCACCTTTCTTTCCAGCTCCGAACACGTGTTCCAACTGCCCGGGCGACGCGTGTGTTTTTCCAGTATACTGCTTGCTTTAAGAACGGAAAAATTACTTTTCAAAAATTTCTTGAAAATTAGTTGTGGGCTCTTGACTTATGATTGCCGTGCAACAATTTGAAAAACTTGTTTACAAACACTATCGCACTTACTTAGGCACATCTGCTGTACTGTTGCCTTACTGCTGTGCAGTGTTGAGTACAGGTACACTTATTCATATAATTTTCACTTGCAGTGTCGAGTGGGTGTGTTCGACTTGCTTCTGTTTTGGCTTACAGTTGTGTCTTTTGCATTATGTGTTCTCGCGTCTAACCAATGTATGTTTACAAAAGTTAAAACGTCTGATGATGTTGCAAGTAAACAACCTAGCTTAGTGGATTGTTCTGACATATGCAGGCCCTCACTAGACGTCAGTTGACGTAAGTTATTTCCCACTCGATTCACTGTATGTCTGTTGACATAAAACATATGTGCTCTACAGTGTAAACATATATGACAAATTGACCAATGAATAATTGTACAAATAATGTGACAAAGAAAACATAAAAACCCTTATTATTTATGTTGATTGTAGTGTTGATTGTATTGTCTTAATTGTGTTGTTTAATAGGTATCTGAAGGTCTCAGGTTACTCACCAATGACTGTAGCTGTTAGTTGTGAAGCACTTCTGTCACACATTTACCTTTGTTGTATAGCCTGTTGTCTGCATGTTGTGTTGAGCAGACTACCGACGTGTTGTTGGTACTCTCCTGCACTCTGATGTTCTACTGTTGTTTGAGTAGCCCTAGTTGGTCAAGCCACATAATGCATTGCACCTCCAGAGGTGCTGTGATGTGTTCGTGACCCAGCTGTGAGCAGGTGGAGAACAGGAATTGGTGATGTGTCTGGCGCCACGTTCGGTAGAGTGAACGATGTTTGAATGGGGTCGTACAGCCGACTGTCTATGGTAACTCTGGATACATGGTCAATTTGAAGGAGAGATATTTTAATTGTAAGTTAAATTATGTTGAATATAAAAATTTCCTTTCGGGCGAAGTTGTCTGCCACTTCGTACTCCTGCAATATCACTTAATTTATTCTGATGAAAGACACTTTAAAGTTGATGCTGCTATGAGGGCACAAGACCCTATGAACTCTGGAGTTAATACAATAAATCACATCTAATTGTGGTATGACTATTTTATTACCGCAAAGGTACAATGAAACATTACTGCATATGAAAATATGTACCCTTGGTTAAGCAGACCCGGCACTCTGGACCTGCCGGTGGTAACTACTGTCAAAAATAAGGCGTAGGTCTTAAGTTAGAGTTACATATAAACGCATCTCGTGCGTGAAGTCCTGGTATGCTACTTAAGGATGTAGGGAGATCTCCCCTCGACTAAATAAAAGTACATAAATATTCTTGGATTACATTAACTATTGCGATGAAAGAAAATGCAGCCTAGATTGAATTGCCGAGGGGGGTACGCGAAGCTTACCATCTGCCCTGCTGGTTGTCTCGAGTGTTGAGGTCTGACTAAAGTCCTGGGGTCGGCTTCGCCGCACGTCTGGCAGATCAGGTTCCAAAATTGAAAACATAAAAAAACCGAACTTAATAACTAACATGATAAAGGAAACATAAACTGTACATAATTATTATTACTAAACTAAAACACATTGGTGACATACCCATTAATGTTGGAGCCCCAGATATGGCTCAGTATGTGATGTTATGAGTATGTCACCACTCATCAGGTGATATTAAATGAAATGGTGACTCAAGGGGCTGATTCTCGATAGATGATTACATGTACACTCTTATAATTAACATATTAAAGTTGGTGTGTGTCGTAATGGTTATAATTACAGGAATGCATATAGATGTGACGACACACGGTTTTCTTCATTAGGGGGCGGAGCTACACCCTGTCTTCTATGGTGTGTAATCTACTCTCTATGCTGGAAAGGGTGGTTTCCCTAGTTAATTGTGGTGTAATCACCACTAAATATGCCTAAAAATGTTCCTATTAATTAATCCGGCTAAGGAGCCGCTCACCACTTTACACTTCTGTGGGAATGTTATTCCTCGTCTTTTGACACTACTTGGAGCCACGTTGCACTCCATATTCGCCAACTGGGCCCGTCGACATGGCGTATATTGGACAGCTGGGGGAATAAGCGCCACCGCTTATCCCAGTGTTTGCTCCGATAGCTGTTGCGTCTAACGGTCGTGACTTCACGGTACACACTTGGTTATGCCACATATCCATTCATCACAAGAGTTACCTCTTGTGATGAATGTTAAATATTATGACCCACGGCAAGAAAAGTGTGAACATTGTTCTTGTCGACCTGCACTGATTGAGACCGCGACCTAATGTCGATCGGTCGAGTGTTGCTGCGTGGTTAATGCGTCTCTGGTAGAACAAACGGGCATAAGGGATACATGTGCATCAAGAAAACATCAAAGTGAGCACTTTCTTGTACATACCCACATTCATCGTGTGAGGGTTAACCGAGTATGTTAATTACTAGCACACAGAGTTTGTATACTAGCTAGTGCCATATAGGTATTTTCCTATTTTTCACCATCTTTCTTGTGCAAGTCGAATGAAAACAAAACATATATTTTGTTGTTGCTGGTAATAAGCAGATATGTTAATGTTTTTTGTGCGATAAAATGTTTAATAGTCACTCTATTGTAAATAATACTGTATATGAATTTTAAAATAGAGAAAGGTTTGATTTTTTTCTGCGAGTGATTTTGCATTTTCTACATTTGTATATATTTAGTGCTTGAAATATGTCTGAGTGCACAAAATCTTTATTCTTTTTATATCAGATGCTATGATAACAACCCAAAAAAACTGCTTCCAATTCATCGCAAGGATATTCAGTGTCAACAAATTTCAAACTGACATAAACTTTACATAAATCTAATACCGCAGCCTGTATCTCTGTTATTATTCGGCTTCAACAGCATTATTGGAAAATGCAAATATTTACAAACAATTAAATGGCCATCGGTATTCCATCACAACCTTTAAACGAAATTAAATACTTAAGGACCAATCATAGTTCACCCAGAACGTTCAACTTAACACAATCGACAGCAAGTTCCAGGTAGTTACAAAGGGGAATAAAATCAATGGTAAGACACTACTGTTGGGTAAAAGATAAGGGTAGCCTACCTGCTGGGTAGCTACCCGGAAGTTTGCCAACAGAATGGTAAGATCGGCCCTAAGGTATTATTTTATACAAGATTGAGTGTACCAAATCATGTACAACCACAAAAGGATACCAATACTTAAATTACAACAACACCAAAATATCGCTTGAATAAGAGTAAAAAAGTATTAAAATAAATACCTTGTCTGTGACAATGAGGGAATAAAATCAGTAATAAATATAAAAGAAATGACTCGTCACAATTAGATATCTTTCAGAACAAAATAAATACGAGCCAAAACGAAATACAAGAAGCAACTCGCGACCTGGAAAGATTTCCACAATAAGACAAAACTATTGAGCCAAAATTTTATATAAATTTAAATATATTGGGCAAGTAGTGAACTACACAAAAAATTATGCATAGTTAGAATCAAAATTAATATTAATTAAAGTAATTAACGAAATAGTCGCGCTTCAAACACTTTAAAAACACAGTAAAACAAGGTAAACAAACACCAACACAGCCATGGGGCCATAAGTATGGTCATGTTGGCTATGCTGCGACACTAGATAACCCGAACGCTCTGCCATGTTAGAAGACTCGCCATGAATGAAAACAAAATAAAGCAGCGAAAGTTACGTGATCATAATCATGCAATTACCAAACAAAATCAAAATATGATACACTCGAAAATAAACAATGCATAAACAATGCACTATTATAGTCGCTTAATGTAAAATTGGATAACAATTTCAGAGATAGAGAATCGAAATCGAAATCGAAATCTTACTATTCGAAAGTAAACAAAGCATTTAACTGATTAAGATAAACATGATAATAACATAAGTATCTCTATAAATACATAAACTGGAATGGAATTTAACATCTGGTGATTTTTAAATATTTTTGTGTACTTGTTTTGTGTATTTTAGATAGTATAAACTAGTAATTTGACGTGATCTTAAACTGGGCATCAGGGAATGATTATAGGTTATGATGTTCGATTCTCTATGCTCAGGTTGCCAGGGGGGCGCCAGTCCTTGCTCAGTCGAGAGCACGATGATGAAGTTGGGGTCTTGGGTCATTCGCCCTAAATGTGGCCCCTGATGCTCCAATATCACTGCTGTAGTTGTCCTGCGTACTATAATCCAATGCCTGGTCTAGTCGAGGAAATATGAGCTCCCTCGATACACTCATCCAAAACACTGCGGAACTGTTGAGGCCATCCCCAAGCTAAGACTTTGCTATGTTGCTGGTTCACAATTAATGTGGCCGAGATACTGCAAAAACAAATAAGAACTGATGTGATTTTGCAACAATCAGATTTATTCATTTACGAATCCTCGTATTAGTCACTTACGTGAAAAAAAAAAACTCCACTCTAGCATGGAGTGCTCTAATACAGAAAAAGGGTGTGAATGCCAAGAAGTGATTTACATGTACATTACGTCCCAGTCACAGACAAACGAACTAGGTTGTAGAGCGGCATGCTCCCGGATGAAACATAAACATAAAACGTTGCTGAATACAAAAATGACTATTGATATGCTAGATGCTTAGGCTAAAACATAAAGGTCCGGGGAGTACACAAACCGTACATCAGCTCGACGGTGAAACGATGACGCGACTGACTGGGCAATGGTATGCAGCCCTCTCATTGGCTATTCGTTCCCACCGGGAAATAAAATCCCGTTATACACAATGTTTGACTGTACGTAAATAGAATGACGTATGGCACATGATTCGTAATTAAGTGAAACACTGGGCAATCGCTAACATATCACTCATAAAATTAATAAAAGAAATATAAAAATATAAAAACATGTGTGATTGTGACATCACCCTGGCCGTGTACTTAAACTATATAATGTGCACATTCTTCAATTTGGCACGTGCTGTGTGTCTTGATTACCTATTATCTCAGTTCTTTAATTTGATATAGTAGATTACATTGTTAACACTGAAAACCTTTGAAACAATTTGCAAATATATAATTGAAGAAAGTAGGGTTAACTTTACCAAGTGCTCAAGTCTCAAGTTGGCACTCTTGTGCACAAGGCATCCTAACCTCCTGGTTTCAAACACCCTCTTTCTTTTGAGGCTGTTCACTCGTGCAGCTTTCTCCTCAAGTTTGGCAACATCTTTCTGGTGGGAGAAGTAGTTGGTGTGGGTGTAGTTCATACTTCCTCGTCGACTGCTCTTGACACGGTGCCTGGAGTGTCCTCTTGCTATTGTTTCTGGTGGTTGTGTGGTGACGGCTGCCCTGTGCATCGGAGAATATGCACAGGCTTGCACGATGCTTTCTGCAGGTGACGAGTCCACTTAGAGCATCGTGGGGGAGGAATGCTCGTCCGAGCCCGACTCGTCATTGCTGCTGCTCACTGTGTGATGCGGTCTACGTCGGCTCGGGGTGTAGGCGTCCCTTAAATAATTTGTCTGCATGTCCCCTTATCGGGTCGTCAATGATCCTGTGAATGTAAACAATGGTGTCACTGATGTAGATAGCACGGAGTAGTTGCAGGTCTTACGCACGTTGTGATGTTATTAGGCGAGGCTGCTACCTGCTGATACTGGTTGTCATGATTAACCCCATAAGTCAAAGATGGCTGAATATTATCTGATGATGTACGGCCATCAGCTGTGCTGTCTCATGTCTGTCCCCTGTAAACGCAGCAGTGTTGGGTGTACCAGTAGTGGGCGAGGCAGGTGCGGCATAATTTCTTGGATGGGTGATCGCAATGTTATTGTTTACATTTTGTGTTGGCACTACCTCCTCAATGTTGACATCGAGTATGGACTCGGACACGTGTTCGTTGAATGGAGTGCATCCCAATGAAATATTACTGTGTGTTGTGGACTCATGCGTACCTTGTAACATGAATCTCCCATGACTTGTATGATCACATGTGGCCTACTCCATTTTTTGACAAATCAGGTGCAGAATTCGTTTTGTCCTGCGGATTGCGGATGAGAACAGACATAGACACATTGGCTCACATGTAGCGGTGGTGGTGGCCGTGAAGTGGTTGGTAGCCAGCAGGCTGTGTAGCGACATTGGTGTTTCCACGCTTCTTGTATTGTACTCTCTCGCCTCTCTTCTCTGTTGTTATTATCTTCCCTTACTCCACACATAAACTCGCCCAGCAGGGGCAGGTCAACACCTTGAAGTAGCTGTGCGGGGGTTTTGCCCAGTTGCCTCGTAAGTCATTGTTCTTAATGTAAACACTGTAGCGGATAGCTGTTCAGCCCAGGGATTGTGCTGTTCTCCCACACGCAGTCACAGCTGAGTTTTGAGCTCTTGATTTCTGTGTTCTGTTAGGTTGGCATGGGGATGATAATTTTCTGTGGTGTGATGTCTAACTATCCACTTTGTGCAGAATTCTCTCCACACCTTCCCAATAAATTGAGTCCTGTTGCCTGTTAGCAATGTTCGCGGGTATCCCCAGCATCAGAAGAATTCGTTTTCCAGCACTCTTCCATGGTTCTAGCCCGTGCACTCGATACTGGGTATGCCTCAGTCCAGCGGGAGAGAAGATCTGTTACGACCACAATAAACCTCTTCCCGGTCGCAGTGTGCATGCAGGGGCCCATTAAGTCTAGTGCCACTGTCAAGAAGGGATCAGTTGGTATCCATGGCTGTTTCTGCTAGTTGCTTTCTGTTCGCCTACTCTTGTACCGATTACACATAACACATTGATGTAAGAATTTTCGCACATGTGCGGACATGCCTGGCCAGTAAGAATAGCGAAGTACATTTCTCTTTATTTGGACAGACCTCAGGTGTCCAGTAAGGTTATGTGTATGTGCTTACTCCAAAACACTTTTGCAGTCTGCGGCTGGTACAAACACAGGCCATGTGTCACTATTTATGTCTGCGCGGGACTCAATACGGGTGTCGAAAACACACCATCTTTCGACTGTTTGTTGCTCACATAGTTGTCTACACTTGGCTGCAGTAGGGCACACGATCTGTTTTTCTGCTACCAGAGCCAATATCTGGTCAAATGGGGGTGTTGCTGGTAGCGCTGTTATGCTTGCACACTGGATGTTCTTTGGTCCAGCTGGTATGCCATGCTGTCTTGGGGGGGATACTTTCCCATTCCTCTTCAGCCCATGCCGTGTCGTTCCCCGGCATGTGAGAGAGATGGTCGGCTGAATGATTTTCCTTGTCAGCCACATGTTGTGCTTCGAAGTCGTAGGACTAGAGTCACACTGCTCAACATGTCAGTTTGCTATGTGTTCCCTTCATTGAATGCAGCCACAGCAGGCAGCGATTATCTACGCAGAGTGTGAAGCATTGACATTCCAATAGTGCCCTGTACTTCTTGAAACTCCACACTACTGCCAGACATTCCCTTTTATTCATGTCATATCGCTGCTCTACCGGGCCAAACTTAGCACTGCCAAAATTCAAGGTACTGCGTGTTCCGTAGTCGGCTAGCTGGAATAGCCTGACTCCCAGACCCTTCTCTCTGCCGTCAGATTGTATGTAGAGATGTCTATTGGGATCGTACCTGACGAGGGAAGTGCATTGTTTGAAGGATTCTTTTATTTGTTCAAAACTTCGTTGTTTTCCACCTGCCATTTGAAGCAATTGGATGGTGACATCAAGGGAGTGAGTGGGGCAGTGATGAGGGCAAAGTCCGGAATATATTCTCGCACCAGTTTACAAGGCCGGAAAACTTCCTTAATTGCTTCTTAGTTGTTGGCATTGGGTATTCTTCTATCGACTTAAGCTGTTCTGGTGTAAGCCTGCTCCCATTTTCATCTACAATATGTCCAAGAAACTGTATGTTCGCCATTCCGATGTGGCACTTGGCATTGGCACACGTTAATCCATTGATAGTGAGGCTCTCAAATACCAACAAGAAGTGGTGTATGTGTACCTCCCACAACTCGGACCACGCTATTACGTCGTCCAGATAGACTAGGACACATTTTCCCATGAGGCCGTCTAATACCTTAACCATCATGGACTGAAAAGTCGATGGTCCACAATTTAGTCCAAACAGCATCACCCAGAACTGGAAGCAGAGACCATTGGGGGCGGTATTCGATATCAATAACTGCTCCACAGATCTATGGTGGTGAGAACTTTTGCCTTCCTCAAGGTGTTAAGTGCATCCCTGACTTGTATGCAGGACAGCAGTGCGCTGGCTGTGACTAGATTTAGGATTCGGAAATCTACACAAAATCTCCATGTCCCACCCTTCTTGGGGGCTCAATCACCCTTTCTTCCAATATTTCCGAGATTTGTGTAGGGGGCTGTCATAGACGGGTTTGTCCATCGTCAGGTCGATGTGATGCTCGGCTACAGTTGTACGGTGTAACGGGTCAGTGACTGTGAAAACATCCTGTCGTTCATTCAAAATCCTTTGAACGGCCTCATGATATTATGTTGGCACAGCGTTATCCAGGCTGTCCAATGATACTGCCTGAGACTTCCCAGCTGTTCGAGGTTCCAGGTTGTACACTGTGCGGTATTCCTTTCTTCCAAAATGTATATGTTGTGCCACTGGCTCTACTACAGTTTGTTGTTCTGTTAGCCAAGAGAGGCCTAGGATGACGGTCTCTATATCGCGGATGTGCACTGTATTCCTGACTATGCCGGTAATTTCCCTTGTGTGCTGTTGTGTGGCAAGCTGAATGACTTATTTGACTGGTTTCACTTGGCTGACATTTATCATATGTGCATGCACAAAGTTGTGTGACGCTGCAGTGTCGATGAGTGCTCGGCAGGGAGTGTAGTTTATGAGTACTGGTAAGAGTATGACACTACTATTCTGGCTGATAATCTATGAAATTAGTATTTGTTGGGGCATCTGATCAGTGTTGCTTTCGGTGTTGTGGGGTGAGTGACGTCCAGCCGCTCTACCCCCTTTTTCCGTTTCCCGTCGGTGTCTGTTGTGTGTTGTCCTGCAGATGCTCGTAGTAGGCCCATGTCGGGCAGTCGTTATTCCAGTAAGAACCTCCACACCAACGACATGGCAGCAGTGGTTGTCGGTGTCCCATGGAAAAAAACATAGTGTAGGCATGTTATGTTTTGGTGCAGGTGCCCTGGGTTTCTAGGTTATGTCACTTGTGGCTGCATGTGAAATTATGTTGTTCACTGTCTCACTTTTGCACTTGATGGAGTCTGTTCGCTGTGCAGCTGGGCATTGCTATGGTCGTGGTGCAGTTAAGCTGAAACATTTGTGTCGAGTAGCATCACTGTCTGTATAAATTCACTCTTTGTGGTACGTATCGCGGGTACGAGTGTGGCACTGTACTCAGCACGTGCGGATCCGACGACCACTTCTAGGAACTCCTTGACCCACAAGTCGGGATACTCTGCTCTCACTCTGCTGATTTTCTGTGTGGCAACATTATAGAGAGAACCCTCTCCTTGCTCCTCTAACACAATGTAACTTCTGGCCCGGAGTGATGTAAGTGTGTTTGCGAATCTGCTAGTAAAACTGTGGTGTATCTCTTCCCACGTCATGCCATAGTGGGTTATCTCTCGCCCCCAAGCTCGGGCGTCGCCGAAAAACCTCTCAACTACGCAATTTGTCCAGTCCTCCTGGTTCACTCTGTAGCGACGAAGCCAATCTTCACAGTCATGTATAAAATAAATGGGGCCCACGTTGTTTGTTCCCACATAGGTTGGAAGCAACTGGAATCTTGCTAATGTCAGCTACAGTGGGCGTGCATGTACACAGTTTAGGCAGGCAAACGGGATTGATAAATCCCTTAATTTGTACTGGTCTCAGGCAGCATGTGAATACTTCATCCTGGTTGCCTGAGATTTATTGTACTAAAAACCCTACACTAATGTCCAGGTTTGCATGATCCAACTCCTGTTTGCAGACATTGGAGAGCAGCAGGTTTGTAGCAGACACACTCGTCTTCCCGGGGTAAAGAAATTAGCAGTCAATGTGGGTATGGTAAGCGCCATAAGAACTTGATGCACAATGTCGATGGTTCGCTGTTTGTAGTCCGCCAGTCCCAATGTCCTCAGTCCCGAGCAGGCCACTGTTGCTGCACTGATTCCATGTTCCCGGTTTGTTTACTTTCGGCCACGTGGCCTCTCATCTTGTGGCTGTAACCCACATGATGTGGGAGGGGTGGTCGTACTGACACGACATGGCGTGGATAGAGGGGTGTATGGCAGGTGGTCACTTCCCCTCGGTGATACAGTCTCCCAAAATTGCGGCATTTACTGATGTTATGGTGGTCGGAGCTGTTCAAAATTGCTACTTCTTTCATGTGATGACCAATGGCGATTCCTTGGCGCCAAAAACATTTCTCTCTTGGCATAAAGTCCACAGATTTCTTAATGTGATGACGTAGAAATGGTTATGTTTTGCCAGTACAAAAATGGTAGGAATCTGAGGGTTCAATTTGACAATACACGTACAACACACATGGTCACACATAGTTATACGGTCATGATACATTTGGAAAATAGGTTGAGGACATTGAATACACAAGAATGGTAGTATAATATCTGATGTTTGACAACACAAAGACGTTGTTCGTGGTGCTGATTCGTGAATAGCCACATGCTTGGACCTACCACTTGACATGTTCTTAAACTGGACATCAGGGAGCGATTATAGGTTATTATGTTGGATGCTGTAGGTTCAAGTTGCCAGGGGTGGTGCCAATACTCGCTCAGTCGAGGACATGATGATGAAGTTGGGATCGTGGGCCATTCGCCCTAAGTGTGGCCCCTGATGCTCCAATGTCACTGCTGCAGGTTGTCCTGTGTACTATAATCCAATGCCTGATCTAGGCGAGGATATCTGGACTCCCTCGATACGCTCATCCAAAACACTGCGGGAACTGTTGAGGCAATCTCCAAGCCAAGACTTTGCTACGTTACGTGTTCATGATTAATGTCGCCGAGATGCAGCTGAAACAAATAAGAACTGGCATGATTATGCAACATATCAGATTTATTCATTCACGAACCCCATATGAGGCACTTACATTAAAGAACTCCACTGTAGCACGGAGTGCTCTAATACAGAAAAGGGCGCGAATGCCAACAAGTGACTTACATGTACATCACTATCCCAGTTGCAGACAAATGAACTGCGTTGTCGAGTGGCATGTCCCCGGATGAAAAATTAACTTAAAACATTCCTGAATACAAAAATGATTACTGATCTGCTACATGGTTAGGATAAAATGTGAAAGTCTGGGTAGGATGCGAGCCATACATCCGCTCGACGGTGAGGCAATGATGCGAATGACTGTGCAATAGAGGACAGCCCTCTCACTGACTGTCCATTCCTGCTGGGAAATAAAATCATGTTATTCTCAATGTTTGACTGTATGTAAATCAAATGACTGATGGCACATGATTCGTAATGTAATGAAACACTGGGAAATTTCTTACATAGCGCTCATAAAATTACTTAAGGCAATATAAAAATATAAAAACATGGTTGACTTGTGATGTCACACTTGCCGGGTAATTAACCTAGATAGTGTGCACATTCTTCAGCTTGGCACATATTGCGTGTCTTAATTAGATGTCGCTTTTAAAACCTATTATCTCAATTCTCTAATTTGATATCGTTGATTACATTGTTAACAATAAAACCTTTGAAACAATTTGCAAATATAAAATTGAGCAAAGTAGGGTACTTTGCCACAAGCTCAAATCTTAAGTTGGAACTCTTATGCACAAGGCATCCTAACCTCCTGGTGTGGTCGTTGTACTGTTCTGAGCTGACTAATTACTGGCCACTACTAGCTTAATACTATTTTATATCATAACTTACGATTTAAAGGTTTGTGTGCGAATTGCATGTTAAATCATATTACTAGAAATTAAAATAAAATGTGCATCATAGCATAGTGATATGTGGGAACAAATAAACACATGAGACCGCTTTTTGCACAACACATCTAATACATCTCACTACCAATAACCATAAAAACCCTCTTAAATTAATACAAATACCACGATCACTGACTATTATATGGTGGTGGTATTTACACTCTCTTACTGTTCATGTGCATTTCGAGTGACATCTCGTGCATGTCGTGCACTGTGCACTACATTTAGGAACAGGTTATACAGTGATTTAATATACAAGACAAAATATAATTATACTTCAAAACGTAAACATAACCTTGGCTAAATATATAACGACGAGTAGAACAGTGCATACTGGTGTTGACGTGGCCGGACACTCAAGGGATATGTTGAAGGCGACTTCGCTCTGTCTCTTACCCAAGATAGGGGTGAGTTGATGTGCCCAATCGCCTAGCTCAGTCGAGCTGTTGCTTTGCTGGCGTCATGGGCCGATGACCAATGGAGTGTCACTGGAGTCGCCATCTTGCGATTACTGCTTTCGAAGGTTCGTCGTGTTTGCCAACACTGGTGCCAAGAATGGTACAATGTGTTACCATTACAAGTTACCAGATGTCGGCCCCTGACATGCACTTATTAATAAAACACAGTAAAAATTACTCGGTATTTATGGGTGCCAGTCCTGTAATTGCAACCCTTTACCTATTGAACACTGAAGCTACTCTGCAATAGGGTGCAGGTCCCATATAGACAACACACTCTGCCTCTCTTTATACTCGGCTGTAGGGTGCCGTACCCAAATTTAAGACAATGAAACTAACAGAAACTGTGTTCACATGTTTTATTATTCTCTTTCACGTACAAGAATGTACTTTGCACATCTTCCTAAGTTTAAACGGATCTGACATTCAGGTCCGTCAGTAATCAAAACTGCAATTTCAACATGTACGACTACAAAGAGGATACTACAAACCTCACTTCCGTGCGGACAGAAACTAATATGTAAACAGGGTATGCTAACGTTGAAGCGATGCACACTTGATGTAGCGAATTCAATGCTGCGAGGGCATATCACTCCCTACCTGCAACTGCTGTTGCGCATAACAGCCCTGGCTTTTTTTTGGGATGCAGTGACTATCCGTTTTTTTATTTACAGCAAGAGTTCCCGCTCGCTGTATATCAACAAAACGGTCATTGTGAGATATGAGATTTGTGTCACCGAAAAAATCAAAGATGTTTTCCTCGGCGACCCATACCAAAGCACTCTGAGGCTTGTTCGAGTCACCCTCTATGTTGCACTATGTGGCAGATTGGCTATGTTGTTCAAATGGGAAAATTAGTGCAAGTGAATGGTGCGTTCACACCAGTGTGTCAACACATATTCATAACCTCAATTCACATTTTATGTGTACATGATGTTTGGCACTGGAGTGTAAACAAGCATATTTTAATAACCCTGAAAAACACTGACTCTACTTTACACATGGCAAGCAAAATAAAAGCACTACAACAAAAATTACATTTTACTATACAACGCACATTAACACACGGCACTGATGTTTTCGAGGCGCTAAGGAACTGTATGCCTGACGTAGCTATTGCACCATAGCTGCTTCTCGCTGCATGTGGGTGGTGTATGCAGTGGACAGGGTGAACGAGCTAAGGTTAGGGTGGCATGGCACACGTCAATTTATTGAAATTCTTTTTGCTTTTAAAGTTATTATAGCGAAATGTGTAAAGATGATAATCAGGACGTTCTCTATATGCTAGGAAAACTGTTATACTTCCCATATTATTTGATTTAATGTAAGAATGTTTGTGTTTATCTTTATGAACTTGGAAATGTATTACAAATGTAAAAAGGCAACAATGATAATGACAAATTTTGTTTTGATCAGCTTTTCATTTTGTTTTGTTAGGAATATTATTATTGGTTTTAAGAAGGAAAAAATAATTTTGAGGAGTCGGCCAACTGATATTGAAAAGTTGATAAAAAATTTTATTTTTGTTCTGCTGTCCAGCCCTGATTTATAGAAGTGATGGTTATGATATAATTTGTCGATACTAAATTTGGACAGTATAAGATTTAATGAAGAACCGTGAAGAAATGCCTTCAATCCAGGAACAGATTATGACCCGAGGAAGGACGATCACGTGCCACTGCAAGGGGTCCATCGCTGCATCTGGAGTGTAACGGCCTACCAACACTTTAAGCCACTGTGGAAGTCCAGGGACCAGCGTTCGAGCAAAGTACTAGGGTGATCAATGGACACCGATGGACGATCATCGTCATCCCTAGGTGGTTTTCCATACAAGGTTCTATATGGCCGTATATCTAATTCAAGGTCAATAGAAAGTTAATTTTAAAAATTTTCTGAAAACAAACACCTTTTCTTTCCTCTCACTATGGTAGGGAAATTATTATTTTTAATCTTATCTTCAACAAGTCGTGTCGTCTTTTAATTGTTATTTTAGTAAAAATGGTGCTTTTGAATATGGATTGGATTGTGATCATATGCAACTTTATTCATAAGAATATCTGATAAAGAGAAAACACTAATATTTCCTTTTCGATATTTATTAAAATTTTCTAACAGATTAGCCACCTTGTTCTTCGTAACTATAGGAAGTGTTATTAATTATGTCATAATTTTTTTGCATTTTAGTTGTATATCAGTATCTTTAATCCTATTGACGAACTCGATGTATTATTTACCATGGGTTAGTGTTACCTACACTTGAATGAGTAATTGATTTTCTCACTATTAAAAGGTTCCGAATACAGCCGTAGCATAATTATATAGTAATTTTAATTTGTGAAATGAAGGTTAAATTTCTCTGTTCTCAATTACAGAAAGAATGACATTTCACATCAGAACGAAATGCACAGAAAAGCCACCCAGAATAAAATAAAGTCTTGATGGAAAGCAGGATAAAAAAAAACACTGCTATCGATGAATTCAGTATTAAATAAAATGAAGACATCACACAAATTAAGCAAAGAAAGACTATGACAAATGAAAATATTGACATAAAAATATATAATTTTTAAATCTTAAAATAAAATTGCAAAAATTCACACACATGTAACTGAACATGGCATTAACTTACATAATAAATTTATTCTTGCAGCACTTAACAAATAACATATAGAGCTTTTTATTTTTCATTAAATTCACATTCACATTTTTAAAAAAAATCTTTAAGGCACAACTACAAATCGCGCAAAAGCAAACAATGGGAATGCTACCACTTGTGACAATGGTACCATTAGAAATAAACTCCGCTCATGATACCACTTGTGACGATGTGCGACCTTGACCTAAATATAAACAAACCCCTTCACCACAGATAAACTGCTATCAGTCTTTAGTACCCAAAAATATATAGAAACCACAACAAATTCACATAGCACATAGTTTCAGACCATACACAAAACCTAAGGACTGAACAGCTAATAATTCCCAATGTGGCAAATATACAAGGAAACAATGTAAAGAAACACCACGCAGTCAATTCATTCAGCAAGACTGGCAAGTTTGCATGTGATCAAAAGACTTTTTTATGTAAAGTTACACATCAAGCACGTGATTACTAGAGGAATTTGCGAACACAGCTACGCCAGAACTCAAAGTCGGGAAGGGGGTAGCGACGGCTATTGCGACAAAGTAATCTGCGAATGGTGCAGCTGACATCTGGTCTGGCAAGAAACAAATTGCGAAACAGCAGCCTGAAAGGCTCTAGCAAGATTTAAAAAGAATCTTCAAGAGTACTAAGTCAGAGCAAAAGAGAGAATATTCAACTGATGGAAAATTAGTAACCAAAACACAAATAACACAATATATTTCAATAGAAATCAGTTACACTGTCAAATAAATCAAGTATCTAAATATATGTATACCAACTCGAAAACAGAAATAAATATCTGGCACTAGATTTCCATTAAGAATTGTATAAAGCTCAATTAATTCAAGCCGAAAATAAAGGTTTTATTAACGGACAAATTTACTTAAAAAATAAATTGAATGACACAGATGATTCAAAATAAACACAAAACTATTAATTACCGTAATTATCAAAATATTAATATAACCAGACCATTAATATATATGATATATTTATTAAAATATAAAGATTCTCGCAACTGTGCTAGAGACTGAAAGAGAAATAATACTCTCGAAACAGATAAAAATGTACTTAATAGCAGTGACATAAATAGTTATAAAATTCGCAGTAGCAGAAAGTGACGAAAATTGGAAAAAAAAAAACTTAAGTTTCCCAAAATAGATTAAAAATAACTCGTATCAGTGAAAGCATAAGAATTTAACTGCAGCATATTTCAAAATAGTAGTGACATATCTAAAATTAGAAGTGTCGCATATAAAATTACAGAGTTTGACCATAAATGGCACAACATGTGGAATAAATAAGTCCAAAAATATCTGCATGGACAGAGCCATGTGTGCCAAAATACGTAACCCCAAATTGAAGATTAAGGCATACTTGTTGAGGGTATGTGTTATGTTTACATTTTATATTTTATATTTTTAGTATTGTTTTGAGAGTGACTTGTTAATATATTTGTGTTTCACACCTGCCCTAGAACCATGTTCCTCCATACAATTTCATTTAATATTTTGTAAATAATAAAATAAGGACATTACATGACGTGCATGAGAACTGCTCACCATGTCACACAATTGTATTCTCGTACTCAAGTGAGGTGGTTGTGCATGTGCGTCTCCCTGAACATTTGCCATTTCGTGCCCAAACATGTTGTTTACCATAGTTTTGAATTAATTACAGGTACCATACATTTTGATGTTTTCAGTCCGGGGATTACACCACCTCACATCCTGGTAATATTTTATATGACCCGGGGCATAATTCATCTTAAGTCCTTGTAGGCAGTGTGCACATTTTTGCAGTTCTAGAGTACCCCTTTCTATAGTGGGGTAGATTTGTGCAAGCGCTTCATGTGAAGGTTCGCGAACTAAAACCATGTTACGTATAACTTGCGATTATTATTTCGGTGGCCATTTAATGGCATCGTAATCCACTTCTATCAACATGAGTATAATTTACTAAGGTGTCCGAAATAACCTGTAACAGTCTCCATAGGGCGAGTGTACATTGAGGGATGCAGACAGCCCTTACTATCCTAGGCCTTATGGATTATCATTCGGCTGAGTAACAATAATTGGGACTTGCATGGAAGAGGGGCACTTTCTCGGAGTTAATTCCCATTCCATTTCCAAATGACAAACTTTTCTCTTTACATCCAAAACTAAGTACCGTCAATTGGCAGCCTTTGTGTAACATCACACACACACTCCAAACCTAACGTAATTTTTACCGTTCCTACTCCTGCCTGAAAATTTTTCCAGGACACCAATTTGATAGTCATCAATTAGTGCCCTACTGTGTGGTTTTTGACACACGCCACTCTTCCCTGCCATTTTTCCTGCCCATCATAACCCACTCCACTCAACATTTTATTTTGCCACCTTCAGAATTCCATTCTCCATAAAATGCTTATGAATTTGATCCTATGCAACTCTACTCCCGTCAATCAACATTCCCTTGTACGAAGTTACCCAACGACTTCCCATGTTCATGTTCATGCCTTATGCACCATGTTAGACAATGTGTGCCCATAAGTGGAATCCTCTGAACCCTTGCCTCCAAGTATTTCACCACTTGTGAATTTTAATAACATTTTCCTGCCATCACAAGTCAACACATCAAGAAATTACAGCCAGCAAACCAAAAATCAACCACATGGAGTTTTGGCACCAGAATAGCAATTGTGTTGCATGAGCCACTAAAGTCTTTGCATTCGTACCTAGTGGGCACAGAGGTAGCCCATTAGGACCATTGCATTGTTCATGTATAATGCATGCGCAACAGCTGCCACTCTGGCAGACGCGGAAACATTTACAATGCAGAAACATTCACAACGCAGCAACAGCCAACAACAATTCCAGTAGCTAAGAGTGCTAGTTCGCCATATTCCGAAAGAACACTGTGACTCAAGTGCACAGTTTTTAATGTGTAAACATTGTTCTTGTCTCACACGGCCACAAATAATGTGTCTGCAGGTCATAATTAAACCAGTCTTCAGGCAACCAGGGACAAACAACAGCGCCTAAACTTGTTACATTCAGACTAAACATGACATCACATTTTCCTGGCAAGCCGGTTCATCTCAGAATCATTCACACCTGTTAGCTTGGAGCTGACAGTGCCTGCATCAACAACAACATGTGTTTGTTTACATTCGACACAGTTCATCGATCGGCCGCACAGTAGGAGAGGGGCAGCAAGTCATTCATTTCCCCTCTTTCCTTCTGTGCCTTCATGTCGACAATGCATTTTTCATCATGGTGCGACAGGTAGGGGAACTCTACACCTCTCCTTCCTCCCCTACTTCATCACGTTGAATGTAACAGCACTGTGTATGGAGTTCGCCGCATCATCCAAGCAACAGTGTGTCCATCATCATTGCCTCATCACAGCATTCATCACTATTGAACAAAATTACAGAGTTGCGCCATGTGCGGCTACTTCTGAGATGCCCAAACATCTACAAGAGATCCAGCAAGGCACACCATGGGAAACATCTGCTTAATGGACATCCATCAGCTGCCATTGGTGGCCATTCATGATGTCACAAAGGACGAGCCGTGTGGGCCACCTGAGGGCAGCCAGGATCGCCAGGTGAGGGTCCGACCAGAGGGCATCGTGACATCATGGAGATGCCATCCACCATTGGGAAAATCGGAATAAGAGTAAGCCCATCACTTTATATTGGGGACGCCCAAGTGCCTAACATGTGCAGCTCACATCAAAGCAGCAGCAGCGACAAGTCGGGGACAGGGGAAATTTCCTTCCCTCCCGCCACTCGAAACGACCTCGCATCGCAAGGCGTGCCACGTGCACGGCCTGCGGGTGCAGTAGGGCACCCAATGCAGCCCTCACAACACGGCTTGTCAGTGCAGGAGCAACAGCCCCACCCACTTTCTCTGTATCAAAAAGAGAAACGCAGCACCTTCAATTTGCATTCACTGAGCACACTCAGTCCGCCATACAAGTGCTGCAGCTGAAGAGGAGCCAACTGACATCGAGTGAACATCTCGCGAAAAAGTAGTGGGCATTTGACGTGTACCATGAGCCCTTCCTTAGACTGTTCACCACTCTAACAACTACACAGGTATCAGTTCACCTCTGTGCTACCTAAGGGCAGCTGTGTGCCATTAAACCAGTGTTCCATGTCTATACGAGCATGCATTAATGCAGTGCATGTGATATAATCTGTGTTTATTTTTCCTTTTATTTTCCATGATCCTTATTTATTTTTGTATGTTTATTAATTTTGTTATTATCACCCGTCTTTCGTGCAGCAACAGTTTTCCTAGCGATCACGTGTATAAAGTGATGTGTGGCATACCACATGTGTGTCAGTGCAACATATTGTTAATTGGTCTTTTTAATATTACCGTTCTCGGCCATACGATTTAGTGTGCTAGTGTTGTGTTAATTTTTAAGAGTGTTTTTGTGTATAAATTAACTATGTATATTTGGAAAGTGTAATTTGATGTCGCCATTGTGCAGTGCCAAAGAACAAATGCTAGACCGTATTACCATAAACTGGGGCACGCAGTATTAATTGGAGTATTTTGTATATTTAGCCACCAGTCATTCTCGTGTGTATACACAAAATAAATGAAATATTGATATTATTGTTTGGTCAGTTTCAGAGTGGGAGTAAAGTACAAGCTTTCCCCAGTATCACGTGTACACTTTCATAAACACATGTGGCTTAACCTATTAACCATGTGGGAACTAATTGCATGTTAAATATAACTACTGTGTAAATTGTATGTATTAAAATTTATGTATTGTCTCATTGTGCACCATCAAAAAGTAAACTAGTGGAATAAATAAGTACAAAAATTCCTGCATAGACATATCCGTACGTGCCAAAATATGTAACCCCATATTGGAGGCTAAGGCGGAGTTGTTGAGGGTAAGTTTTATGTTTACATTTAATAGTTTTATATTTTTTTATTATTTTTTAGAGAGTCATGTTAGTATAATTATGTTTCACCCCTGTCCTAGGGCCATGTTTATCCATATCATTTTATTTAATATTACATGTATAAATAAATAAGAACATCATGAGATGTGCAGGGGAATTGCAGCCTGTGAAAAGGCACTCCACTGCCATGTTAGACAGTTGTGTTCTCATACTCGGGTGAGGTGGTCATGGGCATGCATCCACCCCGAGCATTCATCATTTTGCACTCAAACATGTAATCTACCAAGGATTTAAATTAATTACAGGAAGCATTTGCTGTTTTCAGTCCGGGGAGTGCACCGCCTCACATCCCAGTCATCTTTTATATGACCGGAGTGTAATTCATCTTAAGCCCATATATGCCATTCGCCCATTTTTGCATATCTAGAGTACCCCTTTCTATAGTGGGGTTAGAATTATGTAAGTGCTTAATGTGAAGGTTCACGAAATAAAACCATGTTACGTAGAATGTGTGATTATTATTTTGCAGGCCACTTAATGGCCGTTTATCAATTTATATCAACACAAGTATAATTAAATAAGTTGTTGGAGAAGACCTGTAACAATCTCCATGAGAGTGAGAATGCATTGAGGGCATGGCGGTGGTTGAGGGAGGCAGACAGCCCTCACTAGCCTAGGCCTTATGGATTATCATTCGGCAGAGTAACGACATTTGGGATTGGCATGGACGAGGGACCAACTCCTTGTGTTAGCCCAGGCAGTTATACTAGAATTGGAAACAGCATCACCATCTTTGTACCAGCATAAGCAGGACGGAGGACAGGGAGGACCGCCATGAGAGGCCATTTATGGGCCAACGACATCACGACCCACATCTACACCTCTTTCTCGCTGAGCTGTCACCCTTACCCGGAATTAATTCCAACTCCATTTCCACATGACAACCCCTTTTCTCCTGAGGCCAAAACCAAGTATCATCACATCTGAATACAAAATAAGGCCATCAAATTTTTCCCTCAACAAATGTTATCAAATAACCTTGAACGTGTTCAAAAATGTGTCTCACTGTCAAATTATTTTACTGGGAGATTCTAATTTGAATTATCGTTTAATTATTATTTCCATTATGATATATTGCTTTTATTTTTCAATGCAGTCAATTACAAAAAGAATTTTTTGGAATTTTATAATTTATTTTGACTTCTTTATTGAATTAAAATTTTATTTGTCAGAAATGATTCCTGCAAAAAGAAATTTAATGCATTTGAGTTCGTATAGTATGTGCAATGTTAATTTAAGATAGCAATCATGCCATGACAGCTTCCACCCAAATTAATTTTCTGCATAACGTACTTTGTTTTCAACAAATGTTCGCTATTGTAAAATGTTTCTTGGCATCCACTTAATGTTCACAATCGTTATTAGCTGAGACCATCAAACATCAAATAAATGTTTAAACCAGTCCAATATTTAAATGTTTGATGGAACCCGAAGGTATCCAATTTTCTCAGACAAATATGGCTGCTTTTATGATGGTATAATACAACTTTATTTGACCAATCTAATTGGAAACAGTTCGCCGGAAAAATTTGACAGTTGAGTGCCAGTTTCGCCATACAAGTTTTACTTACTAAGCCGAGTTTAAGAAAGAATTATCTAGTATTACTGGGTGATTGCATTTCATCACTGTCAAAACGGTATTAACTTTAACTTATCATAGTTTAAGTTTAAACCCTATTTTTTGGGCCTTTTAACTTCTTAAACTCCGCCCTAAAAGAAATACGCCTGCCGAAACATATTACGATTCTTTAAAGTTTATGTTAGACAAATTCGGCAGACACCTTCGTTGCGATCACAATATTAATTGTAGTCCCTGCGATGTAGTTTCGATTGATATTTGTTACATGAATACATTCAAACATGTAAGTTGGAATTGCAATGCAAAACATTCATGTAATAAATATTTTAAATATTAAATTAATGGCCAATATTATGTATGTTATGTAAATATTTTGTTTTTTTTTTTATAGGCTCTTTGAGTATAGTACAGTGCGTTTGACAATAGGGGCTTAAAACTTGACGAAAACTAATTCCCAGTACGTCAAATGTTTCAGAAGTGGAAAATATTTCCGACAAATGATAATAATAAGTATCTTGTGAAAAATTTCCAGAAATTTAATAATAATAGTAACTCCTGTAGCCACTAGGTTTGAATTCGGAGACAAAATTAAGCTATATTGTAATAGAGCGAAAATCATTGTTTTCTTGATGTTACACTTTTTTGTAATGTAGTTCATTTCATTTAAAAATACTAGATGGCGTAGTTTATATAAAGGTAGCTTAAATGATACTGATTTTTTAAATAGATTACTGCAATTTTTATGGATTTTTAGGGATAATTAACTACTTAAAATTAAAATCAAAATAATATTAATATATTTTTCTATTTTTCTGTAGGTCAAAATATCCAGTTAATCACTTACGTTTACCAGTAATAAAGATATAATATTTTTATTTTAAAAATAAATTTAAGTCGTTTTTTGTATTACAGCTTAGAAAATCATAACTTGATACTTATTTGAAATGAGTGATGTACGTTACTCACACTATTGTAGCATTGTGATAAAATTAACGTTTTTTGCTGTCACAACTGTACTCGTGATAGTTATTCACGGCGGCGACGTGTAACGTACCCGCGGTTAACGAGATGATAGCTTGCAAGGTTTAAGTGTGTAGACAATAATTATTTAGAATTGATTAGGGTATTCTGTTTGCGTATTTCTAGTGATTGATTGTGACAAGGGTATAATTTAAGTTGTATTATTGTGTGTCTCGTCTAGATTGAATTTTAAGTAAATCCTGCTAAAATATCGAACCTGAGTTGTGTGTCTATGATTAGTTTGATCATATCTTTGCATGCCAATGCTGAATCAAAATGAAAGGAATGGTTATCCACGAATTCTCTCTGTTTGACAGTATTACTGATGTGCTAAACACTCCTCAGTTTAATGATACCGAGGTTGATACTCAGGTTGATGCTACCTGATTTTTATCTTCATCGCACACTGCTAAGGCTGCTTTGTTTTTGTATTTTATATAATGTTGCTGAGAGTACTGTGGTACTGGGAGTGTAAAATATTCCACCCAAAGTAACACCACGAGCCCCGAGATATTTACAAAGGAATATTTTCACACTGATGTGTGGAAGTAGGCTATGTTACCCAAAGACAGCACCTATGCCACACATTGTACCAGCCCCATTTGGAGCTGAGGTCTCGCCCAGTAAACTGGAAGAAAAGTCCACTATTTTTTTGTTTACTCAGACCTCCGATTTTCTATCAGTCTAATATTAATGCGCATTGCTTTAATAACCTACAGCTAATGCCATCATAGCCGCTATATAATTTTGGTTGCAAAGAATTAATGTTTTCACCACTTATTTTGGAATTGTGTTTCTAAAAGATATAGCAGGGTATTCTGTACCCTGTAGTGCAGGAATATGGTTTATATCTTGTTTAGTGTTTTTAAATCATGTTTTCTACGACATTTGGGGCCTGTATTACGATCTCTTAATAAATGTGTAGAATAGCTATTCCATAAATAAGCTATTTGATGGTAACCTGTTTTATGAACATTCAATTAGCTAAGTTATCCTTTAGATAAGTAATCCAAGGTTTTGGTTCGTTACTGTGTATGTTGGCAATAAAAGTCACTAAATTTGTGGTATTATGGCTTATGTTCAGTTGTCAGTAATGAGTGCTATATATATATATATATATATATATATATATATATATATATATATATATATATATATATATATATATATATATATATATATATATATAGTGAATTAAATAGAAATTATGAACCAAGCCTGGGCAAACTACATATTTGTTCATAATTATTACTGTTGCTGGTGATATCACTACCCTGGCAGCTAGCTTAATCACCGTTCAATTTTTCACAATGCATGAGACTCGGTTTCTTAACATTCAAGATTGAGGTTCGTGCTTGCATTTCTTAATTATATTTTTTAGTATTTTGAGAATGGAAGGGGGAAATATTTTATTTCACGATATCAAGGAATCCGATTCCTCAAATGACACTAAGACTAGTGGTTATATTTTACTTCCAATTTTTTGTCATTACAAAATACAATTTCCACAACTAAAAATAATATAATTTCCAAAACTAATATTTTGTGTCGTTATCGACATTCGTCGGGTTTACTTGCATTTTGCAGAACTATTCTACATAACAATCGAAATAGCAAAAAACTTCAATTCATATTTTATATAACCTCCAAAATCAACATGCAAATAAGTAAAATACCACCATGTGATGTTATAGACACCACTTTGGAGCTTATCTAAAGGTATAAATGCTTGTCTAGCACTGGAAGTGATAGATAGTTTAACCCCTTGAAAACAGTTCTTGTTAGCAATAACTAGAGGTCGTAATACACTATTTTTTCACGAGCTAGTAGTTAACTTTTGACCTGAAGTGTGACTAAAGGTCGTAATACAGGCTTTTAAGTGCTATGAATAAGCTAAGAGGTTATCTATTAACTTAAACAATGTGAAACTCCCAATTTGAAAAATCATGGATAATCAAAAGCCAAACTACAAACTACTGGAATTCATATCAATAATAAATTTAGAATGAAACATTATTTATCTGCCGTTGACATTCACCCTGCAACAGCGAAATGTAAACAACAGAATGGAAATAAAAAGTACTTTTGGTGGGCATGTCAGCCAACTAAACCCACATAATACAAACAGTATTTTATTATTACTCGACTAGATATTTGCTGTAGACTGAAGTACTTGTATCTACCACTCTCCTGCCAAGTAGAACTTGTTTCGATGTTTCGATTCTATCGTAACCCTTGGTTTCAATAATCGATAGTATCGTATATTTCACCATCGATGAAAACTATCCCAATTCAATACAACCACATTGATGTTTTGATCTTGTATTGTCTTTGATCACTACAATTGTTTATATTTCTAAGTTAGCAATTTTGCGAATTTAGTTTTGAATACGGGATTTTATAGAATAATGATTTACGAGGTCGGGTTAAAGTGTGTAGTACCTAAATTACTGAAACATGGGAAGATGTGTATTGTCGTCGGTTGTGAGTCTTCGAGATTTTTGTTGACACAGGTAAGGTCTGTAGTCCTAAGGATTTTCGGGTTAATATTTACCAATTTTTAAAGGGGGAAGAAGATAATATTTAACCTTGAAGTTATTAACAGCTGCGTCGTTTTTCCCCAAGTGGTCGCTTGGTTGGCAAAGAAAGGTATGTCGAGCCATTAACCCCAAATGGGTGTTCCTTATCCATACACCTTACCTTTTTCATTGTATTTGTATTTTATTTTATATTTGTTTTAGAATTCAATAATATGATTATACTTTGATGTTTTTATATTGTTCTGTAAATAATGTGTTCATGTTCTGACTTGTCCGATGTCTTTGTACAAACTTGTACTCGAAAAAAGACCAAATGGATGCAATAAATAAATAAATTGAATAAAAAAATGGCATGTGCCCTTCCAACCCTTTTGGTCTTTCACTTTCTTCGTATAAGTGTACAGTAGGTATTTTACCTAATAGTAACTTACTTTAATTTGTTACATTTTTTCATGATTAAAAACATCATTGTTATGTGCTAATCACAGTATTTAGTAATATGCATACAATTAACCTAAATAAAATGTTAACATATTAACATCATAATTTATGTTCCATATCAAATGGGATATTTCTGTTACTACACATTTCACAATCACAATGATTAAGAAAACTGTGGGCTGCAAAACATATTAACATGACAAAACCCTCAAATAATGTTACAAACATATTATAGGCCATTCATGATAAAGTGAGCACTTTTGAAAGCCTTGCTACAATTCTACTTTCTTGCCCATTATGTATCTTACACCACATGTAAACAAACATTGCCATGTGATTGCCACATGTTAATAAACTCAATGTTTACATTTTAGGACTGCTAAATGTAACTCGTATATTATACATAAAACATGTAACATATATGATGTATATAACACATTATATATATATATATATAATCATGTAAAACATACAATATATGTATAAAATACGTAGCATATATAATTTTTTGGGTCATCTCACAGCTCCGATAAACAAAAACTTTACACAACAAACAATTGAAAAATGAACACACTAGCGATGAAGTCATGGAAACTGGGAAAAAGCAAACATTCAACTTTGGTGTTGAACAAGGACCAACACGACATGTTAAAAAAGGACATACATTAGTTAAGCCGAAAAATAGTTTGGAAGGGCAGCAAAATCCAGGTTTTGAAATAGACTAGCTCTACTGCACACCCAAGGTACACCACCACTTGTGACACAAATTACCAAACATTTAAAAACTGTACCGCAACTTAACGTTTTCCATGACTCACAGTTTTCTAAGTGCCCCATCGCTCTGTAGCGTGACAAGTAAAACATCAGCTCTAAAACATGGTAGCTGTGTTTGGCCTCAGCTGACTGAAATTAGGTGCAACTAAGTCATCAGGAAAAAACATACATGCTGCAGGCATAAGGTAGTGACGTAACGTAGCAGATGTCTGAAGCATATAAAGTAGACATAGCGAGGCAGTGCAAGGACTTAAATAAAAAATGACAAATCAAAAAGTAATGACTCACGAAGGGGAAGTCAGGGAGGCAAGGAAAGACGAGGGGATCTGAGCCAAGCAAAGAGTACACCACTACACAAAAATAGATGGTGCTAATTAACTTAATGTGACAGCGCAAATGTGGCATATAAAAATATGTAATATATAAAAAAGAAAAAGTTATAAAATATGTGCATGTATATGTACATTTTAAGGATAGTTTTATATGCACCTATATAATTTGCGTGGGAATGCCCATAGACTACTCAACAAAACTGCAGAACTTCACGATTTTCTTAAGAGACATGGAATACTCATTGTCACTATCACAGAAACACAACTGATCCACACTGACAAAGTTTTCCTGCAAAGCTTTACACTACAACATAGGCGAGATAGAGCACTGCACCCATTGCAATCAAGGAACAATCACCAACCACCAGGGGTGGAGAGGTAGCACTTGCAGTGCTGACCACTATAAATCATTGACTACTACCGATTCCAGACCTAGCCAAGATAAGGCCATAGCCATCCAAACCACCATAAAAGGTAAACAGTGTACCATAGTATCAATGTATGCTCCACCCGGAAAATCAATAGAGCCACGGAATCTCACAGCTCTAAGCAAACACACTACATCCGTACTCATCCTGGGAGATCTAAATGCCAAACATCCAGCATGGAATTGCCAGGGCGTCACTCCAAATGGACGAACACTATTTCGCCACCAAGAACACTCATGGTGTGTGCACCATACCACTTTACTTGTTACTCAGATGTGGCAAACCAGTCTTCAGACATATTTGACATAACCACATCAGAAGAAACTTCATTTATGAACTTGAAGTCATCTACAAACTTCATTCAGATCATCTCCCGGTTGTAATGATCCTAGAGGACACAGATATAGAAGCTCGCCCAACAATCAAGACACCAAACTACAGAAAAACTAACTGGTAGAAATTCAATGTTGTCCTAGCAAATTCACTGCACGTACCTGATGAAATTGCTGACCCAGCAGAACTTGAGTGTAGCATAGAAAAATTATCTACATCCTTCCATGCTGGTGAGCAAAACCACTGAACTCCAGGAACACAAAATTAGAAAACTGCCTTCCAGACAGCATCAAAATTCTTAATGCAAACATACAAGGCGGCTATGTCAACAAAGCAGACTAAGACAGTACAAAACTGAAGTTGATCGACTGCAAAAGGAAATTTAGTACCGGCTAACCTCCTATCGAGCTGCATTGTGGGATGCTAAAATAGCAGAACTAAAGGTCACTTGCAAATCCCTCTGGAAATCCAATAAGAAGCTCATCAGAGAAACTCAACATCCCTCCTATTAGGGGTGCAAATAATATCATAGCTAGTTCGCCCCAAGAAAAAGCAGAACTGTTTGCAGAACTACTTCCACGGCCTTTCGTCCAAGTAGCACTACAGTCAACTCAGGAAGAACCTCAATATGCAACTGATAAGAGGTCCGACAAATACTAAGAAACCTAAACCCAAATAAATCACCAGGAGAGGATGACATCCAATCAATCATGCTAAAATACATCAAGCCCCAGCACTTTCCGCAATCGCGGCCTGCAGTAACAGTATAATGTGCACAATTACATGGCTCGAGGCTTGGAAAACAGCCGAAGTCATTGTACTACCGAAACCTGGCGAAGACACTACCCTTCCGAAAAACTACAGGTCAATCATTCTTCTCAGCTCTCTGTCGAAAGGAGCTGAAAAAGTTCTGCACAAAATAATACATCCATACAGTGACAATACCCACCTACTGCCAGATTACCAATTTGGATTTCAGGCCCAACATTCTACCGTACATCAGTTTACACAAATAACTGGAAACATAACAGAATCATTCTACAAGAAACCATACACAGCAACTGTCTTCCTGGATATTGCGAAGGCCTTCAGTCGAGTCTGGCATGAAGGCCTCCTTTACAAACTATCCAGTTACCTGACTGTTACACACGTCATAGTATCATACTTACAATCACAAACATTTTTCACTTCCCTTCTAGGAGCTAAGTCGCAACTCAGAAATATCAAAGTAAGAGCGCCACAGAGAAGCATACCGAGATCAACGTTATTCAACATTTATGTTCATGACTTCCCTAAACTGAGACAAGCTCATACAGTCTGTTACACAGGCGACACAATGATGTACAGGAGCTCCAATAGAGCATACCTTGCAGTCCGCAAAGTCCAAGAAGCCCAACATCTCGTCGCACAATGGTTCATAGACTGACGTACAGCAGTCAATGTTCTTAAATCTGAAGCTGCCATATTCTCTCGATGCAAGATCCCAGAAAATGTACACAAATTACAGCTCCTCAACTCTGGAATAGAGTACAAGAAAACAGTGAAGTATCTTGGAATTCATATAGACACCAAACTCACCTGGAACAGACACATTTTGACCAAAATTTCAGCAGTATACTCCAGAATGGCCCAAATTTACCCACTGCAAAACGTAAATAGCTCACTGTCTACACATAATGGCAAAATATTATACATGGCCTGCATCATGCCCATAATGACTTATGCTGCTCCAGCTTGGGGTTATGCAGTGAACACTCATATCCGCAAGCTGCAAGTCGCACATGTTCTTTGTTATGTCCCAACCACTCCACTCCACAAGCAGCTCAACCTAGAAACAATGCAGGACTGTATAGTACTGTATAGTAAGACATGCTAAAGCTTTCTGCAAGAGCATTGATAACCACTCAAACCCTTCATAAGGCCTATTAGTCAATATGATGAAAATCAGAAATGGAAATATAACAGGCCAAAGTTTCTCGTGGTACTAAAACCTTCGTATTAAGTGTCAAACTCAGGACAGACACCGTCATCCCACCGAATCAACTCATCTCCATTCACCACAATGACTGTGCAGCAGCTTTACCAAATATCTCTACATGAAAACCTTAATTAAATCAGTTCTATAGTATACCCACCAAATGCCACATAATACTTAAATGTGAATTGTGTAAATAGTTCTTCTCTCATCATCAAAGTATACATAAATGTCCAGTGATTCTCCAAACACTAATATATAGCATATTCACAGTGTTACATTGGACACCAACCACAGTGCCACACAATACAAACTGCAGTATCATCTACATTTCTTACCTAAAATATCTGACAAGACATCAAGACTTAGCATGGAATATCCAGCTGAAACCAGACATTCTGTATACCAACTGAAGTCTCCAACATCACACAGCAGTCACTATGTGAAAATATATATTTTAAAGCTGGCTGTCATCGAGCTATGCAGGAGACACCCATTTCACTTCTCAACAGGCCTTTGACAAACATCCTGCATGCCAGCACTGGGACTCTCCCGCTGCATTTCTGTCCAAAGTCAGGTCTTTACCAATGACAACAGGCATGCCTGTGGCCTCAACGAGCATCAGATTCACCAAATGACCTCACCACATGACCCAAGTAGTGGCGGCATCAAATCTTCAACAACCACGCTCCCTTTTTCCCTTCCGTGGGTGACTCGGGCGTGATTATCTCTTAATTCAGGGCAACAAGATTTCTCTAGTGCATTACTGGTTTACTGTTGCTTCCCCACATGTTAGCAATAAAAGACTGTCTGGGCTAAATTGTGGCCCTTGCAGTCTAGATCCCAGGTGCACAGATTCTCCCCGGGCCACTGCATCCTCCCATTCCACCTCAAGAGGGGGAGTAGGAGGATGTATGGCCATCTTTTACACAAATACTATGAATAGTGTATAGCTTTTTGGCTGGAACACATTTTAAGTCCTCCCCCTAGAATACCCCTTATACTACCTGGGAGGTACCGACAAGCAAGCTTGCAGATCAGGTACCACCTGTCAATCACAGACAATCAATTCCCAGTCAATCACAGACAAAGGCCCGTTGTTGGAAAAGCTCTTCAAACTACCGCCGTCTAGGATAAAGTTTGTTTGGAACCACCTAGGACGCAGTGCCCCTCTGGCATAGCCTGACCCTGGCTAACTACTCCCAGGGAGTACGTTCAGCTGGTGGTTTAGTGGCAATATGGTTATTCCCGTTGTGTAATATACAGCATTGGAACAATATTTTATCTTAAAAAAATTCTTTTGCAATTTTGATGGATAATTTATATTATATTCTTGTCCATTTACAGGTTGTTCTGTTTTGTTTACAAACTTTCATGTAAAGTATTTGTTTTGAAGCTGTTAATTCATACACAATTTCCATGTTTGCTGTTTCAGGGTGTGCATTATAGACATACGCTTCTTCCAGCAATCTCACAGTGTCGGCTTGCCTCCAGCACAAGGGATGGTCCGTCAGACAGCATCGTTGTGTACGAGGGTCCATTGACGCGGCAGATTAAAGCAGTGAGGCTGTTCTCCCTTATAACCAGTGTGTCGGGTATTGCTGCCCAGCCATTCCTCATCAAAGAAGTGGCTGCGCTGAACAGTATGCCTGCTGCAGTGGCCTTGCTTGGGACCATCGGTTTCTTCACTCTTGTTACGCCTGTACTGCTTCACTTGGTTACCAAGAAGTATGTTACAGAACTATGTTATGATGCAAACTCCAGCAAGTACACTGCAACAGTGCTCTCATTTTTTGTTAGAAAGAAACCGGTAAGAAGCATTTTTTTATGTATTTATCCCAAAAGTGTATTACAAAAATATTCCTGCTCTTTTGTAAATACATAGCAGAAAGTGTTAAAGGACTGATACACTTAAACTAAATTAATAACAGTATTCTATGAATTGAACAGAATATGTGTAATTTTGTCAACTAAAAAGCATAATTTTCTGCATAGGTGAACATTGGAGGATTTTTGGCTTTTGTGTGTCATGTTCATGTATTATTATAACCTTTTATTGTCAGTGTAGTAATCTGTAAAGATCAACTTGGTGGTTAATCTAAAAACTCAGGATACAAGACCAAGTATTTTATTTGTCATGCAGAGAGCCATTTACTTTCAAGTTGGGGACACCCTTACAGAAATACCTGATACTCTGTGGGCTCAACCTGTGCAAAGGCCTGACAACAAAAGATTGAGATAAACTCAGTCAGTGCAGACATCTCCAGCTAACACAGTTGACTAGACACATACCTCAAGGCTGGTGCAGTTGTGCTCCTGTAGTCCCCTCTGCCATCCTCATTGTGATACTCTCGCACACATTCATAGATGGTCTGGCCATGGTACCATTCTTACCCATACCGTTTGTACAGGACAGCACCGGCACTGTGTTGTCACGCATTGTGTCGAACCATCAAGTCTTCACTATGCGATGCAGAGTTTCAACCATTGCCACGACATAAGTCCAACAAAGTGGATTGATCACCAGAGAGAACCTCTTGGTGAGGCCTACTGATCATCCCATACCATTACTTAAAGTGTAGGTGGCCGCCTAGGTAAGCTTCCGAACAGTGTGCAGAGCTCCAGCAGAAAACATTTTATTAACAAATCATCTAACATGTCTTAGTCATGTCTGCTTATGAATAGCATTTAAGAAACGTTACACCTCTGTAGATGTTTTTCAGTTCTTCAATTTCTCTCTAAAGCATGGTTTTGTGATAGTGAAAATGGCTCAAACATGTATTTTCACTGTCATTTTAGGCATGAACATTCTGGTACAAAAAAATGAAAAAAGGAATAGGAACCTTTATTTTTATTATATCATCATTATAAATTGGTAGGGTCTCCTCTGTAAGTCTCATAGAGGCATATTATCGATGGTAAGACTGCACGCCAGTTCAGTGCTTTGCGCGTAGAGACGATGAGAGAGTAGATGCACATGTCTCGTTCGCCCTTAGTGTTCCCATGCTTTTATGCCTCGGGCATGCAAAATTCCCTTAATGAGATGGCCACCTTAAGTTTTCGTGGCACTGGTATGATTTTTACCAGTGTGTCCATTTCCATAGCCGGTATAATTTCTTCACAATGAAATTCAGGCTTTTGGGCACCAAATGGCCAGAGTGCTTAGTAATCCAAGTTCCTGCCTAGTGGTTGGACTATGGTGCCATCTGTCTTACAGCCTAAACCATTAAAGTAGCTACTGTACATCTTTCTCCAGTTGTGAGGATGCTGGGTGGCATGAGGCAATGCCTGGCACAGTTATCATTTACTTAAATCCAAGGGGTAGGGGGTGCTGAAACATGACTCGAGTCTGAAAGTAACCTTGCTGGAGAGATATTACATTTCATCAAACATGGGTTACTACATTCAGATACTTGGGCATGGCACCGCCCTAACACAAGCATGCGGATACCGTCCTCCCAACTTTAGTGAGTTGGCTACTCCTCTCCCATTCTTGGATATAAGAAGTTTCAGGAGTTAAAAGAGTGCTTCCATCTCCGTGGGTTGCGCTATGTGAAGTTTTGAAAACTTTGCAGCACGTATTAAAGTAACAAGTTTATTGGTGTGGCACACAGGGGAGATGTACTCCTACTTATTGAGTGATGAAGTTTTCAGTGCACAATGACTGGTTGTCATAGAAATACAATTTGTAATCTTTCCGTTTCTGAAATGCTTCAAGAACTTCTCTAACACAGAAGTGATGATGTATACGAGTATCAGAAATACATTATAACAGTTCATTAGAGACTCTATATTCTGTGTCATTGCATATAAGTTAAACAAAAACAGTTTGGGTGCCCATTTACTCTAATTCTGGCACACTTTACTTAATTTAGAGAAGGGCTATGTATGCACTGTTTCCCCTCGTTGTTATGCCACTGACTTTCTGTCACCTCCCATCTTCACCTTATCCCATGTTTGTTATAGTTCATTCATGGTAACCTCAGCCTTTCCTGAAGCCCTGCTAAATTTCTGCTTCGAGGATATTCCTCTGACTTGTGCAAACTAAGCTTAACTAATCCTGAAGAATTACACCAGGGGGAGGGAAACGCACCACATTCGTGCACACTCAGTGTAACAGTATTTTGTATAAGGACTATTTATCACTAGGCGCTACCAACATACCTATTTTCTCCCTGATTTTTGTTCAGATTATTTATAAATGAAGCATTATGATTTATAGATAAAATATGAATAACATTTCAATTTAACAGAAAAAAGTAACTTTTATCAACACAAGTATAAAATGCTTGTGATACAGGATGTATTTAGGAAATAACTAAATACGTCATACATGGGGAGATTTTTCAAAAGGTTGGATTCAAAAGGGCCTAAGAAACCATGAATGGACTATATTCTGGCTAGCTAGAGGACCAGTGTATCGTATTTTCAACAAAACCACATAGTTGAATTTTTTTGTTGCAGTTATTTTAGAAGTACGTTACTGAATTAAATTTAGTATTTGGAAATTATATAACTTGTTGGATTTGTGGTGACTTTGTTAATTTTCTGGAGCTTTACATTTTAGTTTTACGTCGCAGCTAGCTGAACAGGCAGGCAAGGAAGCTCCACACAGCAAAGCTGCTGTGAGAATGCCGTTTGGCTTCGCGTTTGTTATTGTATGTCCAGATGTTGGCATAGCAGTTTATCTTACAGCATCTTTCCTTCGCGCTGCATCATCGTGCTTGCTGTACCATTCCAAGCACTGTAAAATGTTGCACTGTCTCCACAGTCTATAGGCATCACCACAGAAAAAAAAAGTACCATTTACATTGTTCGGAGTAGCATTTGTACACTCCAGTACCATCTATCGTCAGTTCAAAAACTAAAATTTGCTGTATCTTTCCTCCGGGTATGCACTATTTCATGTATTACTTTGCATAGAACGTGCTTTTCCGGGGACACTTGGATACAGGACTTCGTGACTACTAGACGCATCGCTCTGCAGCAAGAGTTACATGTATTCTGAGATGGATATAGTCGCAGAGTGTACATTTTACTGTCTATCAATGTTACTAGTTTATTTATCGACATGTAGTTTAGCGCAACACAGGCAATAGTGTTCCTATTAATGTGGTGTCCAGCAGTGTACAAATATGCACACCTTCATGTAGCATTTTGTGAACCCTCCTAGTAAGTCTTCCGACAACGGATTTTCTTATTTTTGTTATGTGTTAGGTCACGTTTCTAATCCCAGTTTGATTGAATTCTCGGTCTCTAGAGGTTTCTGGTTTGAATCCCAGTCGTAGTTCCGTGACAACACATCTAGTTCTTTGTTTTGGTTTGAAATTTGTCGCAATATGGACTCTAAAGAATTTTCCAAACTGAAAGTTAAGCGAGGTGATTTCTGAACAACTTGGCAACTGAAATATGATATTTAATACAGTGACTTGTTTAAAATAAATGCAAAGTTCTGTGACCCCTGAAAAAAATTTTTAATTGGCCCCTTTTCCCTGTTTCAAATTTTGAATTTTGTATCAATATTTTTCTTTAAATGTTAAATTTATCAAATCTGTAAGAGATTATTGATTGGAATGTTTAGATAACGGATCAAGCTACACTGTATTCAAATATATATATATATATATATATATATATATATGCGTATGTATATGAACACACAATCACAGCTACAAAGGACACAACTCTGCTATATAATGTTCTTTTATTTAATTATATTCCTTGTGGTAGAAATTGCAGAAGTGTTTCTCTGATTAATTTTTCAAATATGTAATTATATGTGTACACTATTCAAGTAAAGAGCAGTAATAATTATTTGTGCCACAGTTTTCCCAACACTAATTTCAATTTAATTTATTAACATAACTAAGCATAGTATATATTTTGTTTCCAATAGTGGCACACCAGGTTTGTACTGCAGGTTGAGGTGTCAGCATCCTAGCCTGCCAACCTGTGTATCATATGTGACTCCCTCTTCGAATGAAAACAGTTTGTGGGTAGTTGTATAGTATTACTTAATAAAAAAATTTAACACTTCAGAGATTACATCTCTACCAAAGTTTAAAACCAATGTAATAGCACTTCATATGAGTACAATGTTAATAACACTGCACAGTCAGTACTGCATACCATAATTGAAAAACTCTCTCTTCGGGGTATTCTTATCTCCTCTTCGAGGTATTCTTATCTCTTCTTCCAGGTATTCTTATCTGAAGTTAAGTTTCTAAATGTGAGTGTATATCAGCAGATATATTTTGTTGAAACTGATTGTTATAGGGTAAAATGGAAACTTGTTTATTTTCCATAGTGCAATTATAACCATTTTATATGTGTAGAAATTACATTTAAATTTTTTATAGATTTACTCAGTTACTTTCAGCTTTCATACACAGAGTGACTCGTCAGAATTTTCTGATTAAAGCCTAAGTGACATCCTGGCCTAGCAGTAAGCCACATTGAGTACCTGTAATTTTTCTAATATGGTTAACATAATATGTTTTTTATACATTTTTACAAACACTTTTGTTTTGTTGTGCAAGATATAATCAGCTTGAACTCTCATGTATGTACAGGATGGGGTAAGATTCTACCAACATACTTCATGAGGTGATTCGTTATGCAAAATCAAGTGGGAAATATGAAAAGACACAATGTTTTCCTAAACTAAATATTAAGGGTGGTATGAGCCTCTGAAAAGTGAGATATCAAAATGTATTTTTGCGAAATATCTTCAATTAAGTTACGGTTTTCATAACATTGTTTTGTGTTATTGGGAACTTCAACCTAAGCGTAAAATCTCATTACGTAATAGGGCCTAGCTCCCCAGTAATAAAAATAACAATGCTGGCAACCCTCTTATTGCACACAACTTTCTCACAGTCAAGAATTAATAACTTTTAATTCAGGTTTATTGAGCAGTACGACCTAGTTAACAAAAATGTTGTGTGGGGTTGGTTAGGGGTTTTTTTTTGTGGGGGCGGGGGGGTGCCCTGCTCACTGAGCCCACCATTTTTGTGTAAAAGGCACACAACAAAGCTTCAGTTGCAGCGATACAGTGCCCTAGCATGTAGGCAATACTACCTTCATGTGTCTGTGATACGTTTGTGTCCACTGCACAGACAATGTTGGAGGACGTTTTGAACACTTGCTGTATGTAAACAGCATGTATTGTGCATTAATAAGCTTACAGTACTGAAGCTACCTGTTTGTGTCTGGCAGTATGCGATTACTGTGTCGATTGTGTACCCACGTGGTAAATTTTTGTTATGAAAACTTAATTTAGGGGCTGTTGAGAGTCTTGGAATGAATGGAGTGTAGGCTTGGGAAAAGGCGTGTATCTACAGAGTAAAAGTTATTTCTTTAGATGCTATTTCTGTAGCTCATACTAAGTTTTGGTAGTTGTTAGTGAAACATTTAATGTTTTATTGCAAGAGATTTATTCAACCCGTATGAGGCATTATTAAGTTTGAAATACCTGTCCATAATGCGTCTTCTATGGACATAGTATAACCACAATAACTTTAAAACATTTTTTTATTTAATTTTATATTATGTTATTAATTCTGGGTTGGTTTGTTTTTAATTAAATTTTATTATACAAGTAGTTTCAAGACTGGACAATATTAGCATTTAAATTTTTGCAAACTCACCAAACATTGCTTTCCCTTTTTTTACCATTAATCTTTCCTCAAAGATATCCATTTTTATTTTACTAGTTTATTTGCCCCCTCTTTCAGACTTATAGAAGGCCAGCAATATCATTTGTGTCACTTCTTGTAAAATACTTCATAATTTGAAATTGGATATCTCTTCTAAATCATGTAGGCTAAATTAGGTGTGCTGACTTTTTGGAGAAATGTAACCTGTAATGTATTGTTACTATTATTCATAGCAGTGGTTTTATCAAGTTGGTTTATGGGTGCATTGCAAGATCAAATTTCAGAGTGTTTTGAGTGAATTTTTATTTGTGTTCTTGCTGATTTTCATATCTGATACTGAACTCACATTAAAGCAATAAAATTTTTAATTTTTGTGATGTAAGAACTATGTATATAACCATTATTTATGAGAGTGAAGATTTTTTAATTTTGACTAATTTGTATATTTTTTTGTTTATTATATAGATTAAGAAAGATATAATTTATTATGTGTCTAGGAAGTATATACATTCTCATCACACTAGGAAAACATTTTTTTAGATGTACCGTAGTGTTGTTTATTTAAATATTCAAATCGATATCTTACAATGGGAATAAAATTTTGTAATAAATTAAATAATGTGATGGAAGTTCTTACCAACATCTTTAAAAAGAAAGTAGAAAATTGGCATTTGTTGAATCCTTTATATGATGTAAATGAATATTTTAATTTAGATATTGTAGTTCAATGTATTTTTTTTTAATTTAGCAATTATTCGTTGTGTGATGTCTGTTGCCTAATTGTACGTGCTAAATTACAAAGTAAATTAAATTAAATAATTTAACCTGTATAAATAACAGATTATCTGAAAATGTTGGTCTAGAAACAATGGTTAAGAAAAAACTGTTACTGTTGTTAGGCTCTTTCAGTTGCATGGAAGTACCTGCATCATAGTGTTTATTAAAAGTTACATATTACAATGTGTTGTTCATTCTGTGCAGGTAACTTTCACTCCTGAAGATGTAATTGTTCCTGATGTACCTGGAATGTTCACCTCTTTTAAAGCAAGTGGTGTTCCTTTGTTTGTGGACCCTAAATTGTTTGATGATCCAGAACATTATGTGAAGATAATGGGTTATGACAAACCTATTGACTTCAAGCTGAAGTCTCATGATGATCGGACCGCTGCGAAATAGTTGTCACATAGTGTTGCTGTTATGCCGTATTTATTCAAAGTACAAATCTGTGATACATAATTTATTTTATTTGTACATATGTTTAATGCTGGTACAGCCTGAACCTATTCAGAATTATAGGTTACTATAAAATATAGCCGATTTTCATTTTGCCTCCGTCTCATGACTATACAGGATATTCTGAAATTAAATGCCCAAACTGCTGGGATTGATTCCTTATGAAAAATAAAGTAGGAAATATGCAGGGCATCATACACCTAAATAGAATATCAAAGGAGATATGAGTCTATAAAAATAGGGTTTAAAAATGTATTTTTGCCAAATGCCTTGCAGAGAGCGCCTAAGGTGACTGATGCTTTCCATGTTGCAGAAACACATGTGTAATACTGGCCATCCTCGGTCGGTGCACAGTGTTTGGCTTGAGGAAGTGATAGGTCAACACATCAACATACCCTCCTTTATTATATGCTCCATAGTGTTCCAAATGGGAGTGTCCCATTCAATTGTTTGGGACATACTGTGGGTAAATCGCTGCCATCCCTACTGCTGGGAGAAAGTGCAAGGCATTCAGCGAAAATACGTATTCCGAACCCAATTTCCACATGCTTGTATCATCTTTAATATTCTGTTTAGGTATATGGTGCCATATATATTAAGCTCTATTTTTCCTAAGGAATTGCCTCTCGCAGTTTGGGTGTTTAGTTTCCGAACATCCTGTAAATATTTCATGTTAAATTATTTTTAAAATTTTGACATGCTGTGCATCTGTTTGTGTATAATTTAATTTTCACAATATAGCTTTTTAATAGTTGGAAGATGTTTATTTGCCAATGTTGTTTTGGTACATTAGTGAAACCATTTTTGAGCACATCAAGATTTTTCTGAGGTGCGTGCCAGGGGGGGGGATTTGATACTGTGGTGTATGTTATGCTCATGAGCATGTGTTTTGCACCTATGTGTATTGTGTTTATAAATGCACATTTGTGTTGTGCATGTGCATAATACATTGTGTGGGTTTCTTGCAGTTGGAGTAAGTATCAAATACTTTGAAAGGAAGTGGAACAATATTTTTTTTTTGCTGAAAATTTACTCTTCAAAGGAATTTCAACCATTATAATGTGGCATTTTTTTGACCATGTAATCAAGTTTTTATTCTCTCTTTACAGCACTGTTTTACAGGATTGTTCATCTACAAATGTTAATAAAACATATAAATTGTGTATGTGACCAAATATCATAGTGTAAATGACCTCCGTAGGGCATTGAAATCTTAGGAGCTAACATTTTAGTTTCTGTGTACTTCTGAAGTGTTGGGTAATTCTGTTATACATTTCATGAGCAGTTGAATTAGACACACCTGCTGTGTTAGCGAAATGGCGCTGTGGTCACCCTGTCAAATAGAATAGTGCCCAACCATGCATGACTGAGATGTTGTCAGACCATATATTGACCGTATGAGTAAAGCTCGGGTCACACTGAAAAACATGACCATATTTAAAATGTAAGAATCAAAATGAAAGTAGGTGTTATTTATGACACGGTTCATGGTCATTGTGTACATCAGTGCAGTTTATATAGACATTGACCATAAACTGTGCCATAAAGAATACCTACTTTCATCGTGATATGTGTACAGTCATTATGCACATGTGGTTCATCATGAATCGGGCCTAACAGATAAGCACACAATGGGGAAGAAACAGGATGCTTTGTATACATAAGATATGGTGGGAAGAGGTAGTTAGGCTACTAATTACATTACGAAAAGGAGACGGAATACCTAAGTACTCGTGGATAGACACACACGCATGCATGTGCTTGCACGCACGCGTGTTGGACAAACACATATTTCACACTGATGCATGGTCACAATTTTTGTGGCGAGGTCAGCTTCTTCAAGCAGTGAGTCGTGGTACGCCACCGTCTGTTGAGCAGTGGTTGGTAAATGATAAACCTAGGGGCCAGGAGGCTAACTAGGGTGAGGTGGGAAATTTTAAATGTCGTGAAGGATTTATCTTAGGTTTAAGCCAGGTTTGTGACTGTATTTGGAAATTTATTGATGGGCCAGCTTCCAGCGTCGCAGTTCTGCACTATTATTAGAAGTTGGTAGGGCCCTCACCACTATTGTTATGTAACAGGAGTTAAATATCTGGTTGTGAGATGCTCTATGAGCTGCAACTGTAAATTTACATTTTCCCCAGCTATGGCCTGTTTGGTGTATGCTTTATGGCCATTCATTCTGTATCTGAGAGAATGTTGGTAGTAAGGTCAATGTACTCTATTGCACAGTTGTAGCTGCTTTGGATAGGATAAGTCTGGTTGGTGAGCCTGCTGTTTAAGGAGGTGAAGATTGGTGCATAGCACAAGAGCTACAACATGGGCTATTGCAAGGATAAGACACCCTGGGATGGTGATATTACTGACACTGGAATTGGGTGGCAATTGTGGTGAACCAGTTTGTTTCGAAGGTTGGAAGTGGTTTGGAGAAAAAATTTTGAGTGAAGTGATGAGGCCAGAATTTTATGTCCATAGTTGAGAGTGGTTCTGAGTATGTCCATGCCCTCATGGTAAGGGACAACCAGAGGGATATCAGAGTAATGGGTCTTTGAGGATCTGTGGTTAAAGTAGCATGCTGATTCTGTTTGTAAACCAGGGATCAATCAAGGAATACATCTGTTATTTCATCACACTGCTGGTTTGTCAGTTTGAGTGAAGCAAATATGTTCAACTCTGGTGGCAATATTGTACAGCAGAGATTTGTTTGCATGGAATAGATGGTAACTGTTGAAATTTAAGTGTAAGGTATACTGTATTCTATCTCTTACTGTTGAAATTTAAGTGTAAGGTATACTGTATTCTATCTCTTTCTTATACTAATGATATTACAAAAAGGAGACAGAATACACAAATTACTTACAGGACGGTACTTGTGGGGAGAGAGCGGGAGAGAGACAGACACATCCATGCACCATAGACTAAAGATGAAGTAAACTGATCTCTTTGGCTGCACACAACCAATCTCCATGTCACAATCCCAACATTGAAGGGTTTTTCTGCCATTACTACTAGCAAAAATTACATGGACTGGATTTGGAGCTAAACACTTATTAGTAAACAAGTGTTTCAAAACTTTCTTAAACTTCCTCTAACCAATTTATAATTCTGTTAAATAAAATTCAAATTAGTAATATTATTTTATTACTATAATAGTGCTTGTTATATAAAAATTAAACAAACACATGCAACATTGTTTACCATGTGACTTTAACAGTTGTGTTCCTTTGGGGTTGGTCAATGTTGGCTACATGTGCAGAGGACAAATAATCGTTGTACCTTGTCTTTAGTCTATGGCATGTACGTGTATGTGTGCGTGCACACTCGCATAAACATACACACTCATTTGCACTCACACTCTTACTCTCACACACACAAAAGTTAAGCTCAAATTAGTGACTTTTGGATTTGCATTGTTGGTCAACCTGGGAATGAGGAGGCAGTGTCAAAAATAGAAAAGACAAATTGTGTGTGTGTGTGTGTGTGTGCATGCATGAGTGGGTGCATATGTGTGTGTTCTTGCCAGTTAGTTGTCTGGTGGTTGCATTTATGTGTGGACGTGCTGTGCATGAAGAGCAAAGGGCTATACGGCCTTGCAAAGGTTGGGACATCATTAATGTGAAGGGCTGATCTACAAAGTGATTCATTCGCACAGGCATACCTGGTCCTCCGGTCAGTGTAGGCATTTTGGTTGATTGCCACCAAGTCAGTTTGTCATGTAGTACTCGTGTGTTATCTTGAACACAAAATCTCAGCCCACTGGGGTTAGATGTATGGAGCACTCCTTCTCTGAAGTCATACAAGCACTGGGATTTTTATGGACTACCTTGTTAAGAGTGTACCATGAGTTATGGACGTGAGGTGAAACCACTGCTGCCAGAAACATCTACCATGGGGCGTACAACATATCAATGACAGAGGTCACTGTCTGCTGCCTTGGTTTGTAACAGCAATTAGACAGGTCACAGTAGAGCAGATCACTCGCCAATTCAATACTAGACCACAATGACCTGTGAGCAACCATACTACTAGAACCCTCTCCTCGCTGTGGGGTACTGAAGCTGCCACTCCACTAGGACTATCTCTGCTTACCACACATCACAAGGCTCAACAGTTAACATGGGTGCAGGAATGCAAGTAACATTGCCTGAATTGCTGGAAGATGTCCCACTTGATATTCACAGACATATGTGGCTAAACATGAAAGCACACTGTTACTAGACAACAAAATTTGGTGACCACTGGATTCCATGTAGGTCCTGTGGCATGGCCTGCAATATCCCTGGATCTAACACCACAGGTTTTTTTTCATGTGGGACCAAATTAAATTGCGTGTGTACGCGATACCTGTGCAATCAGATGAGGATCTCATTCAAATGAAGCCTGGGGAGATTGGGAGAAAATCTCCGGAATTAACATAATTCACTATGCACTACTGGGTGTGCTTGATGCTCACTCCCAGAAGTGTATCAGAGTCCCTAATCTCCAGTCCCTTTTAGGGTATCTGCTTTTTTACCTCCTTGGGTACTAGACCGACCCAGATTACCTCAGGATAAATTACAATATGTTGACATGTGTTCCTCTTTGCTTTCTGGGTGATAGAGGTTAGGACGCTGACCACCCTCCCTGGTTCGTCAGAAGCGAGGGGAGTCATTCCCCAGAGTGAGGTGAACTGCGATTCTTTCCCGCCCAAGGAGTTCAATATTTCTCACTACTAGGGTTGCCAACAAGCAGGATGCCAGTTGTCCCTGGGAGTATGGGTGGTAAAATAAAGAAAAGGGTATTTAAATGAGGGAGTTGGTGGCACTAGGTGATCTGGCCGTAGATATAGGGGCTATCCGTTGAGGCCTCGTCGGTTGGCGTGTGGGAATATAGTTGGCAGTGGAGGGGTTTGCAAGAGGTTTGGGGACGACCTTAGGTGGGCGGGAGTCGAACCCGGAATATTTTTCCCGAAGCCAACTTTCTTAAGCAAGAATTAGTTGGGGGCTTCTCTGGAACTACCTCGGTTGGGGTAACACTTGCTACCGGTGGCAAAGTCTCATCTTGGGTATTGTCCTCTCCAGGTCGTATTCTGGCCAACAAGCAACAAGTAAATTGTTGTACGGGGACTCTTGTGTGGGAGGTAGGAGGTGTGAGTTTGGCCAGGGTATGAACTTGGATCCCATAGGAGGATGTTCGACCTTGCTTGTGGTTTCGCTAGTGGGATTGGCTTTGAGAGCTCTCTCTAAAGCACTGCGTTCTCTACGGTCATCTGCAGCACTGAAATACACCCTTCCTTATTATGCATCTATTCTGTCCTCTGACCTTTCCGCAGACGTGCAGTCCTGGGGGCATGACTTGTGCAGTCACACCCAAGGTCCTGACGTACAGAAGTGCAGTCCAGTATTGGGACGTCACTGGAGGTAGACACAAGAACACCAGAAACCCAGGAGCTGCGGCGTATATTGTGCAGACTAAGGCTTTACGCAAGCTCTGTCTCCTGTAGAGTTAGGTGCACCTCACGGCTAGCCTCTAGTGGGGATGGAAGTTGACTGGGGTAAAGGGTGCAGAAAGTTGGATTACCTCTGGAGGTTAACTATCCTCACGGTCAGCTGGTGCAGCGGTGGACAAGCCTTCTCTAAGCTGCAGGGATGGTGCAGTCTTCAGGGTCTGCAGAGGCAGATTTTAGACGTGTTGCAGGCTTCTAGAGGTTGAGCCGTGTCGCAGGCTGAGAGGAGAGAGAGGTCTTCCGCAGACCATGGAGTGCTCACTGACCTACGCAGCCGGTGAGCCCGGCGTTTCTGCTGGGGCGTTCTAGCGGACTTCCTTATACATAAAAAAATCCCTTGGTCAGTAATCTTCAGGGGGTGCGGATTAGAGTAACTTTCCACTGCAGGGGTAGGTTTATCAGGGTTACGGCAGCGCCACTCATTTCTTATCGCCCAGTTTGGAGGTGACGACAAATTAAAAAACCTCTTTCTGCGGCTGGCAGGATGTGACGTCACAAGGTCGCAGAGGTCCTGCCATCTCGTGGGTTTGCTGGAACTTCTTCCACCGCTAAATGTAGGGTGGTGGTTCATCAAAAGTTATTTATTTATATACGGGATTTTGGGCGGGCCGTACATTTCATAATTAAACGCGTCAAATTACTTTTACTTATGCAGCTGTCCAACGCTTGGTTTGATACAAAATTACTTTGCCACTGTAACTGACTTGCCTCGAGCTGTCCTTGGCTTGAAATAGGGCAAAGTCGCCCTTAGAGAGCGCGTGTGCGCTGCGCAGCATGTGGGCATGCATCAATGTATAAACACAAGCTAGGTCGGAGGTCCTCCACGTTGGGAAAATGAGTGCGGTCTAAAATTCCTGACTCAGCCTAGCCCAAGGTGAAAGAGGGATAAATTCTTACATGAGAATCACTCAGCGTTCCTCTAGACCAAAAGCCAGGGATTTGGTCACTCATGGATACTTGAAAATAAAATGTGGGGTCAGTTTCACAAGGGGCATAGGTGGCTTACACATAGGAGCAATGGTTTCAAGAAGTTATTTCCTTTCCAGGAAACAACCATTGTAAATTGTGGGGCATGTTGGTTTCCGACTTAGGGCAAAGTCATCCACTACTCTGGCAATGTGTCACTTAACAGGACACTGTACCTGTGTCATAGAAGGCTGTTGTACACTCTGTTTAACTGCCTGGAGCACTGGATGTCTTACAGCTGGTGCACAGACTAATGTTGGCTGCAGTGTAGTAGGGCAGTGGTACTGGTTGCAGGGTGTGAGGGATAGTATGGTTTGACGTGAGTTAGCAATACCTAATAAGACGTTGCCTTCTCTTAGAATTTAAGTAATTGCAGGGTGATATTCAATTGGTAATTTAATAAGTGGCCCAAAGAGTGTGACTGATAATGCAGGTGTATTATTCAATAGTAAATTAGAGCTCTCAATAAATGAAGGACCAATGTTCTCAGTGTTCTCTGAGTTTAAAGAATTAAGTGCTCTTACTGTTTCTAGGAGAGCTCGTCATCTTAATCTACTTTGTTTGCTGTGTTCTATGTAAGGCATTAAGCTAAGAAAAATTAATTAACCAGAAGGATGAACAAGTAATTTAGGCGTTCTTAGCGTGTCAAACCAAGCAACAGTACCGTCAATCTTCAGTACCCACTGTACAGTCTTATTCAGACTGGGACCAACTGAGATGGATGTAGATCTGTCTGAGACTTGGGGGAGGCACCCACCCTAGATTAATTCAGTTACAGGACGTTCAGTTCATCTTCCAACCGTTTCAGACTGGGAAGAAGAAGTAGAATGTCTGGTCTGAGTAATTAAGGTATGGATTTATTTTCCTGCATTGAGGCGCTCCCAATGTACCTTAAAAGGCATGCCTTGGTTTGCCAATCTAGTGGTGTGTTTATGTTGCCGTTGGGGCACGCATTACTTGTCGCACGTGTGGTTTTATTTACTGACAGCAATTCTTGATAGAACTTCATTATGCACAGAAGGTTCTTAATATGCAATAAGTTATGCTTAAGTAAATGACAGAAGGGAAAATATATACACATGAAATAATTTACTCTCCAAATAAGTGGTTCAAAAGTTTTAATAAACATCTTTAAGGAAAAAGTGAGTCCGTACTAGCATTTATAAATTAATTGTAAGAATGAAAGAAGCAATGTCGTAAAATACTAGATTAGAAGGTGTCCTGTACAAAGCTAATCAACGTGAAGTAAAATCATGACACAAATTACTCTAATTTAACACTTTGACTGCCACATCAGACATATCTGACTTGACACCACTGTATTCTTGCAAGGCCACGTCAGACAGATACGGCTGACACACCCCATTTCAGAACAGGCTGAGTCAGGCATTCCTAACTGACACCAAATGGGATTTTACATTGTAGTGTAAAAACATGGCCTCTCTTGGTCAACACAATAAAACTATGAAAATTATGTGAGAGACAGTATATACTTCATGAACTTGTGATTTATAAACAACCACAACGGAACTGAGAGAGCATGTGCATTATTGGTTGTGCCTGGTAATGAATAAGATTCATGATTTTAAATTAATTTCACAATCAAACAGACAATACATGCTTTTTTTTTTTTTATGTCGTATGTGACTTGTGTATTTTTTTGTTCATTTTTACAATTATGAAATAGATAACCAAATGAAATGTATATAAACAATTTTTACAATACTATCAATGTGTTTAAAAGAAAAAACATACTTCGCCTTGGGCAATCCTATTACCATAGCTGCCATGGCAGTCAATGTGTTAATTGGGGGTGCTCTGAAAGAGCAGAAGATTTTAATTTGTCATCGCGAACCTGTTCCCAAGCGGAAGTTAATGTTAAAGGAAAAAGGGTTAATGGGAATGTGGGGAGGAGAAAGATGTTTTCTTAATGAAGCAGCATGACGGTGGAGGCGTCTTCGGGGTTCACCGACAGGGGAGCGTCTTCTCTCGTTACTTTGCGCACTTCAGCACGTGGCCTAGTGATCAGAACACTATCGTAATCTTGCCCTCTGCCTTGTTCAGACTGTGAGGTCGGTAGGCTGCCACTTATCCAATTGGTCTAGGTGCCATCTCACTCTTAAGATGCTTGTAGGCTTCCAGAAGGGCGAGGGGGTGGCTAGCCTCATATTACAGGGGTTGTTTATTAGAGCTTCGTGTGGCGCTGCCCTTTCTTCTCCTGGTGTAAAGGTGTTGACATATCTTATCGCCTCTGCTCGAGGTTCTGGAGACTGCAGCAATCTTGTAGAATGGGTGCTACACTCCTACAGCGGACCCTTGAACATGCTTAGCCCTGCCCAGGGTGTCGGTGGCTCTTCGAGATTTGAATTTCCTATGAAGGGGTTAGGATAACCAGATTTAATTAGTTATTTTATATTTATTAATCACGTGAGGGAAAATTCTGATTAATGTGATGCTCATAGCTTTAGTAGACATGTGATATAATATAGTGATGCGCAGCTGATTTGCCCTAATGAGTGTAAGATGCTTGATGGGGCGAAGTCTCAAGTGAGAGTGCATGCCAACTGCGTATAAATGCATCATGCATCAATCAGCTACCGTTCGTAACAACGAAGACCCTTCTTGAGCATAAATAAAATTTCATGTTTTTCATATGGGTTGGAATCGTCTCTCTATATATTGAGTTGCGTATCTTGCGCGATGCCTACTCTCTGCATTCGCATTTTGGAGGCAGTGATTGCTCCAGTGTGTGGCGGTTGGCTCTCCAGCAGCAATTCAAATAATAGCGGAGGGGTGACGCTGTTGGCACTTGTAACGTGTCGCTTCGCTTGTAGGATCACGTGCTCGAAACTTAATATGGGGGCTGTTCCCAAGGTGCTCGTGCAGACACGTGTCCTGTCTCCATTTCTTTCTTCATTAGTGGTTTTGGACTGGCCCATAAAGATTGTTGCGTTCCAAGATGGGACGCAGTCACAAGTAGAGTGCGTTACATAAAAGTGCAGATAGCGTCAGGCATCAACTATTACAAAACATGTGTTGTACAAAACATAAATTGTACTTTTCAATAATTATGGCTGTAACTGTAAATTTTTTAAAATAAATACACCATGTTGTACAGTCAGATGCAGTGCTCCATTGGAAGCCACTTTTAAAGGCGTAGGGAATAAACACCACTTTAGGCATTTTGCTGATTTCAGTGCTCACGTAACTGGTATACAGTATGTAGTATGTATCTAAAACATACAGACAAATTTTGATAGGTTATTCCTGAGGTGAAAATAGAAAGATTGAGGTAGGCAATCCATGGTCCAGGTTAAATAGAAAGAGCGGTAGATGCTTCCAAAGTTTGAGAAAAATATTATAATTTATTATATGTAGGAAACTGCTTGCATGACAGAAACAAAATAATGGTTACTAATTATTTAAACCGTACCTAATCATTAATGAGGTGAATGTCATATACTTGTAACCGACCTCATCATGTTGAAAGAGGGTGTTGCCACTCATATTTCTGAGAGAAAAAAAAAAAGTACAAATCTTGCAAGAACACTTCCCTATTTTTGACTAGAGATTATGAAATGCTGGCAAAATTATCATATAACTGTATTTTGCAAAAATTGTCTAACTCTCGCCCTTGTCAAGTAAATCGTACATGTTTTAAAGAGAAGTGTTACTACCTGTGAGATAGGCAACCTGTAATGGAACGAGTTTCCCGCAACTGTGTGTGTGGTTGTATATTAGTGAGATGCATAAATAACAGTTCAATGGGATTTTATCACTGTTAGGAGTAGAGAAATCTGAAATGAAATTGAAGCTCATGCACTACTAGTTTATTATTGTACTATCATATGCAACTTTACAACAAGAGTTCAAAATGGTGGTTGCCAACCTAATTGCAATAATTAAGTTGGCGTAGCAAAGATTGGCGTACCCTTTCAAAAACACCCGGTGTATCTTTAACCTTGTCAAAGGCAGCCATAATTGTAGCTAACAGATCTTCCTTCCACTCAACGGATGCCCTGTACACCAGTGTCTTGATGAACCCCCACAGGGAATAGGCTAGCGGATTATGGTCTGGAGAGAGTGCTGGCCACGCAACAGGCTCGCCTCTTCCAGTCCACCGTGCAGGAAGTGCCATGTTGAGGTGCTCATGTACAGTTCTTGTGGAATGTGGCAGGGAACCATAAAGTTAAAGCCACAAAGTTACATAGCCGGGTCATAAGCAGCACATCTTCGAGGAGTACATGTGCCGAGTCATTTGTTGCAGCATCAAGTACAGCCTAATGAGATGATCTCCCATAATGCCGCCCAGATGTTGACAGTAAATTTGTGCTAGTTGGATGTGATGGTGGTTGCATGAGGATTGGTGTCATCTCACATGTGACTGTTCCTACTATTAATATAACAGTCTCTTGTTAATGTTGCTTCATCAATAAACAATACACTGTAATTAAAATGAGGACCTACAGTGCACTTTTGAAGAAACTACTGTGAAAATCACGTTGAGCGAAAGCTGTTGGTCCGAATGCCTGCAGCTTTTGCACATGGTAGGCATGCAGCAGCTTCTCGTACATAACATGCCATACATTGGAATGAGACACACCCATTCTGTGTGCAATAGTGGTGCTTGTAGATGGATTTTCCTCCACAACATTTCGTACTTCTTCCACATTTGGTTTACGAACATTCCTCGGATGACCAGACACACCTTTTCAGACCCACCTCATGCCTTTTTCACGCAGTCAGAGTGATAGTTGTGAAGTTCTAGTAATGGGGTTGCCACCATGCTGGAAACCTCTCTTTGTACAATTGTACAGCAGTTCGTGCATTTGCGTTACCTTTAACTTTGCCCTAAAGGAGAACCATGTCTGTCATTTCTGAGTTTGTACCTATACTTCGCCATGTTGACGTGTATTAGAATGCATGCAATGTGCAGTGACAATGTTCCATCACAAATGTCCATTGTCACCAGTTTATGGCTAGAGGAACACACTCCTGTTTTTTTGGTAAATATCATAGCCCTTCTTTTCCCCATTATCGCTCATAAATATGTAGCACCACCAAAAGCAGAGATGACACATGTACTGTTCTTGAGGAGGCATGGTGTTAACTGTGTGAAGACGGTTTCAGAAAGACTGGTCACTGCACTTGCACAACTGGCAGATATTTGTCCGTCCGGCTGCAATCAAGAGTGGAATTGGACTACAGAAAGTAGTATTTTTCCTGTACGGTGATTTTCCGTCTAGACAAAAATCATAACATGTTAAAAAACCTTGTTCCATACTAACGAAATAGTTAGTACTTGTAGACTATGTGCTGATAAGTGTTTGGTGTGCGTCGTCAACGTGAGGTCTGTCCAACCTAGTGGTGAGACACCTTAGCAATCATGGGCACCGAGAACCTCTTTATTGTAAGTATGCTCTCGTTACTTTGACAGTTTTATGATCCAATCTGTAAAAGACATCCACAGTGTTGTTCAGTAAAATCTCATAGAAGTGAGCCTACTTGTACGTAGGTTAGAGGTAGATAGGTAGTTGGGCTTAACATCTTGTCGACAGCGATGTCATTAGAAATGGTGCAAGGTGAACAAGGAAGAAAGAAAGATTGTGGAAGGAATCAGCAATGGTCTTTGATAGGGACCCATCCCAGCATTCACCTGGAGTGATTTTGGGAAACCATGGAAGTAGAAGTGTTTGGTAAGTTCAGGCATAACGGGATCCAGCATAGGAGCTAGGTGCCGGTAGACCGTCATCTTGGGATTTGTGTTTTTTAAAAAACGCACAGAGCTCCTCATTTGTAAAAAGCAATTTTCGTTCAATTTAAGAAATTTGAGTGCTCATTATAAAATTGTTCTTTTTCACCTTAAAATTTTCCTCTTTTCTCTAAAAAGTTCCCTTTTTCCTTTACAATGTCCAAAAAATCTCAAATAATTCATAAAAGTCAATGAGCATATTATACTGACGCTACTTTCATATTGGATGCAGTACCCTTGACGCTGTGACCATGAATGACCTTGAAAACAAAAATCTGAGAAAAATTCATAAAAGTAAGCAAGCATTGTGTTACAGACTACCACCAATGAATTTGATGCATGTGACCTTGAATTACCTTCAAAACAATCTCGAGAATAAATTAATAAAAATCAGCAAGCATATTGTGTTACTGACTACTACAGCCATATTGGATGCAGGTGACTTTGACCTCATGAGCTTGAAAACAAAAACTCGAGAAAAATTAATAATGGTCAGTAAGCATATTATATTACTGACTTCCACAGCCATTTTGAATGGTGGTAACCTTAACCACAGGACCTTGAATGACATTGACAACAAAAACTCTAGAAAAATTAATAAAAGTCAGCAACTCTATTATGTTACTGAGTACTGCTGCCATATTGGGTGAATATGACCTTGGTATTGACCCCGTGACCTTGAGAACAAAAATCGTGAAAGAATTCATAAAAGTCAGCAAGCATATTACGTTACTATTACCTCCATATTGGATGCAGGGGGACTTCACCTTGACTTCAGGGCCTTGAAAACAAAAACTCGAGAAAAAAAATTGTAAAATTGCATAAATTCATAAAAGTCTGCGAGCATATTATGTTACTGACTCCTACCCCTAATTTTATTCTGGCAAATTTGCTAGACGTAAAATAAAACACACTAATTTTCACGCTTTTTTTAAATTCAATTATTTGATTACAGTCGCTCATGTGTGATTGAAAGCTGTAATGACGACGTACATTGTGGTCGAAAGTAAATGTCATCACAAAAGTGCCACTAATGACGACGTGCTTCAGGCAAAGACTTAGGCGGGCGTGTTAGGGATGTAGATGCTGGTGTTAAAGAAGCATGTAATGTCAGCAATTGTGTTCTAGTTACCTCAGCCGAAGAGGTCGATGGCTATGCTACTATAGGAATGCCACTCGAAGAAGTCGATGGCACTGCTGGTACCACTTCCGAAGAAACTGATGTCAATGACGTAGCTACCATTAGCTCTGGAGTGCCCGTAGACATTGCAGATGCAGAATAAAACTTATATTCAAAGATACAGAAGCTATAGTCCGTCTCACGCTTAGATTGCAGTACAGTTATAGCGCTCACTGTTGCCAGATTGCTTTAGCTTTGTGACGTAACTGGCAAGCTGAGAAACAGATGGGCGGTGAAGGAAACAGCCTGATTAAGATCATTTTTATCTGTTTGCCTCCCTGCCAACTTGTAAAGGATTCCAATCCTGCGATGCAAAGCTAAGCGGCACCTTTGAAACTGAAGCCTGTGAGAAACCCTATTATTGCGATTGTATAATGATTGAAGGTCATTGGGAATGATGATGATAGAAGGACGAGGTTTTGGAATAATGGTCAGATTGACGATGTACGTAACATGATGTCAGAAGTGGGGTAAACGTTAATAAGTTTAGTCTAGGTGTGGAAATAAGTTGAAGATGGACTACTGGTGCTAAAAGAACACGCTCTAAACAACTTTAGAAATTTTGGGCAAAATTCCAGATTTCTATGGTAGCATCGGGAAATGACACGGCAACAGAAGAGAAGAAAGTGGTGATGTTCTTGAACAATATAGGGGACGAATCTCTGAATATTTACAATAGTTTTAAATTGGACACGTCGAAAGTAACCTTAAAAGTAGTACTACAAACATTTGATGATTATATTAAACCACGTATGAATGTAGTTGTCTAAAGGCATAATTTTTTTTATGACAGCACAAAAAGGTGAATATTTTTATAATTTTCTCAACTGTTTAAGAAAATTAGTGAAAAACTGCGAATTTGGAGACTAAAAAAAACTCGTTAATTGAGGACAGGATCATCTTTGCAATTCAAGACACGACAGTGCAGCAGTGGTTATTGCGTGAAAACAATATCTGTTTAGAAAAGGTGTTGATATGTGTAGGCTGGCTGAGCTTAGCAAGTTGCAGCAGAACATTTTGAAGATGGAACCTGAAGTGCCTGCCTTAGTGGCTGTTCGTGCAAGTAGGCCTAACGAGTGTCTACAGTGGTGATCGGTTCAAGTGTAAAAAGTGCAACAGATCTCATGTTTCGAGAATGTGTGTTGCAACACGAGGGTTGTAAGGAACAGTTATACTGGTAATTTGAAAGCTGATGGTGTAGGAGAAGAGTATTTTGTAAGTGCTTTATGTAAAGAGAAGTAAAAGGAACAGCAGTTGACTGAATCTGTAAGTATTAATAGACACGTTGTTGTATGTAAACTTGATACAGAAGCTGATTGTAATGTGTTACCAATGAAGGATTGTCAAGGTCAAATATAATAAAGTGTATTAGTAATGTGGTCAGTTACAATAATGAAAAAACTAAAGCATTGGGATGCATTGTTAGCAACTGTGTTGTTAGGGGCAATGAGTACAAAATAAAATTTGTAATTGTAGATATATTTGCAATGCCAATATTGGGTTTGAACGCATGTGTTAAATTAAACTTAATCAAGAAGGTAGCGAAACTGAGGCATGAGGAAACTACTAACAATGGGGTAATTTATACAGTATCGTGTTGTAGTTCAAAACAAGCATTCTTAATGGAAAACAAATCTCACTTTTAAGGGATAGGGACATATCCAGGGTGATATAAATTTTAATTAAAGGAAAATATTATTCCTGTGGTGAATTCCAATAGGAGAGTGCCTGATATAATAAAACCAAAGCTCAAAGAAACCTTAGATATGTTGGAAAGCAAAAGTATTAGAAGTAAGGTGGATAAAGTAACTGGGTGCATAATATTGTGGTAGTTGAAAAATCTGATAAGTATTTTAGAATTTGTTTAGATCCCTATTACCTTAATAAGTGTATTAAGACAGAAAGTTTTCCTATACCTACAGTTGATGAACTTAGTTATAAATTAACAAGTAAACAATGGTATACTGTAATAGATATGAAAGATGGTTTTCATCGAATCGAGCTTGATGAGGATAGTAAAAACTTGTGTTGTTTTATTACTCCATTTTTGGGAAATATAGATATGAAAGGCTACCCATGGGGGTCTCATTTGCATCGGAGGTTTTCCAAAGGTGTAATAACAAAATATTTGGAGATATTGAAGGAGTTGGTATTTACTTTGATGATATGATAACAGCTGCACTTAGTGAAAAAGAACATCATAAGATTTTGAAGGTAGTTTTGGAGAGAGCCAAGCAGTATAATGTTAAATTTAAGCCTAGTAAGTTACAATATAAAGTAACACAACTGAAGTATCTGGGAAGAATTTTTAATGCAGATGGGGTTCGGCCTGGTACGGAAAAGGTGAAATCTATTTCGAGGTTAAAAGATCCCGTAAATAAAAAAGAGCTTTTACATGTGTTGGGGATGGTCAATTACTTGGCAAAATTTATTCCAAACATATCTGAATTGACGAAGCCCTTGCAGGACTTAACAAAAAACAATGTGGAGTGGCAGTGGGGTCCAGAACATACGGCGGCGTTTCAAAGGGTTAAGTAGAAAATTAGTGAGGCACCTGTCTTAAAATTGTTTGATAATACAGTGCCTGTGGTAGTACAGGCTGATGCCTCACGATTTTCTTTAGGCGCATGTTTATTACAGAATAGCCAACCTGTCGCCTTTGCTTCGAGATCGCTTACTGAATCAGAAGAAAAGTATCCACAAATAGAAAAATAATTTTTGGCCATATGCTTTGCTTTAGATAAATTTCATCAGTTTGTATATGGATTAGAAATTACGGTGCACACCGACGATAAGCCTATTGTAAATATAGTGAGTAAATATGTACATACAGTAACTCCTAGTTTACAACGGTTGAAATTAAAGTTGTTAAGGTATAATTTGAACATTGTGTATGTGCCAGGAACTAACATGTGGGTGGCTGATCTGCTGTCAAAAGCATGCGATAATGCCGATGATAAGGTAGAATATGATGACTTTGTCAACGAGGTAGTACATAGTTTAAACACAGAAGTGTCTATTAGTGAGGCTAAGATAACACAGTTTCAGGAGGAAATAAAAAAGGATGACGTGTTGCAAATAGTAAGTATGTTTCGCAAGGGTGGCCTAGCAGCAAAAATAATATTTTGAATTAGAAAGTTAAATACTTTTGGAATTTAAATGAATGAAATAACATCCACAAAGGAAATGTTGTTTTGAAGAGATAAGATTATTCCACCCAGTTGTCTTAGGCAGGAAATGGTAAATTTAGCACATGCACTGCACTTTGGTTATGAAAAAACAGCGAAAAGATTAAAACAAATTTTTTATTGGCCAGGTTTGTCTAAGACAGTGAAGAATAATTTAGCGAGGTGTAAGGCATGTGAGATTTACAGGAGGGCAAATGTAAATCAAACACTTATGCCTCATGAGGTGCCACATCTCCCGTTTGAAAAAGTGGGGGTTGATTTGTGTGATTTTGGAAATAGCAGTTACCGTATATAGTACTTGTAGATTATTTGACTAAATGGGTTTTAATTGTGCCAATAGTAAATAAAAGTGCTTTTGTATGTATTGCAAAACTTAAATTAATATTTTGTACTCATGGAATACCTAAACTTCTACTGGCTGATAATGTGCCATTTGCAGGTTATGAATTTCAGGCATTTCCTAATAGTTGTAATTTTGATATAAGTACTTCAAGACCTAGATACCCGCAAGCCAATGGCATGGCTGAAAAGGCAGTAGAGATAGCAAAATCAATATTAAGAAAAACTCAATATAGTGGTTATGATTTAGCTTCAGCATTGCTGGAGTATCGTAATTTGTCAATATCAGGACTAGAGGTCTCTCCAGCTCAGTTACTGATGTCCAGAAATTTGAGGACAAAGTTACCAATTGTTACATCTCAGTTGCGGCCCCGAATGTATGAGGGTAGGGGTCAGTTGCAGAGCATTCAACAGACAGTTAAAAATCATTTCGATAAATCAGCAGTTAGGGAGAGAGTGTTCGAAACAAATGTTAATATCCTTATTGGAACAGACAACATTTGGGCGGAAAGGAAAAATAAAAGAAGGCATAGTACATCAAGGTCTTATTATGTAATGAATGACAAAGGAAACGTAATTAGTCATTTGAGAAACTCCAAGAATTAATCTTTGATAAGTTCAAATGAGGATGAGGAGTATGGTACGTGTAATGTGTATGTACTTGTTTAGGCTGGGTAAAAATAACACATCAGGCAACAGTGCACGCAGGAACAAGGACATTGTTAAAGACAGAAACCGTGTATTGGAAAAAGAGATTGAATGTACATTACACCGCACACTGCAATCTGAGATTGACACTCTATAGACGAGACGATGTATCTTTCTCGGCAGCCGTTCTAAGCCTCTCAGGTGACCTCCCTACTGCTTATAATATACACGTGTGCAAGCCCTATGATGTCGTATTGCCTTTGAACCAATCCCAACAAACACGAAGATAAGGGCCGGAATCGGGCCGGTAAAAGATAGTCGACAAACTCTGGCCAGATGATGTCGGCCCGCTGTCTTATGCCGTAAGCGGCCCGACGGAATTATGGACTGGCGGCTGACTGCCGACAGTGTCAAAAATACACAACAACGCTAACAGCAAGAAACAAAATGTATTCCGGCCCAAAATAGACAAAAAATATGGGCCAGAATCAGGCCGGTAAAAGCTAGCCGATAAGTTTCGGAATCTGCAGCTGCTGGATAGCGGCAAGATGCCGGGCTTGTGACGGCTGGATGACGGCAAAATGCTGGGCCTGTGGTGGCTGGATGGTGGCAAGACGCCAGGCCTGCGACGGCTGGATGTCGTTACGATTCCGGGCCTGCAGTGGCATGGTGTCCAGAACTAAATAGTATAACAATGAAAAAAACCTGAACTTTTCGATTAAAAATTTTAGTAATTACTATTTCCTCTTTACATATATTCATTTCATTTAGTACTCTCAAAACATTATGTGATATGAAAAACTTTTGCTTGCTGAGAGTGTGGGATTCGAACCTAAGGCCCTTGAGTTAACAGTCCAGAATGCTAACCTAAACACCACAGGGTGTAAATGTGTATATGTTATCCAGTAATTTCGCATTTATCATGACACAAGTAATTATAAATGAATGTATAAATTTAATGACAATATAACAAACAATTTTTTTAACACTGATTATTTAAAAACTGTTTCTTCGTTTCTTCAAAGGCTTGCAAACAAAATAGTTTTTGTTAGTTTTTAATATATCTGTCGGATAGTTGTACAAACGAAAAAAAAAATTAAAGTAAAAAATGGCATGGGCTACCACGTGACACATATATAATCATGAAGAAAACATGCTAAGGGTTAACACATGGTCTCAAAAAAGACATCATGCCATTACCAGCAAGCTAACATCTTGCCTATTCAAAAACCACTTTCCAAAAGTTTGTCAGCAAAAATACATCATATTTGTATCTTTATTGTGATAAAGAGTCATGTCTCGAAAAATTTACCGGGCCGGAATAAATAAGATGACGGCCAGCTTATCGAAAAAAATACAGATGCTATATCGGAAATGGACCAGAATGTTATTTTTGCTATTGACAACATGTTGACAGTGAGATATCACGCCGACATAATTTAGGTGGTATCCATTTGTTATCCTAAAAAATACAGTGGGCCGTTGTCTTTTTTCTAACGGCAAACATTCTGTCTGAAAAAAGATGTCATGGCGTTAACAGCTTGCTAACGTCTTGACTATTCAAAACATTTTCCAAAAGTTTGTCTGCAAAAAGACATCATATTTGTATCTTTATTGTGATAAAGAGCAGTGTCTCGAAAACGTTAGTGGGCCGAAATAAATAAGATGACGGCCAGCTTACCGAAAAAACAAAGCTAGTATATCGGAATCGGGCCAGAATATTATTTTTGTTATTGGCGACATCCCACACAGCACATAATATGCCAGGGATATCTTATTTACATTCCAAATGTCATCTGGATATCCCTGGAAACTCAGGGGCTTTCTGCGAATATTCTTAATATCCCTGTTGTATTACTGGGATATTTGAGAGTAAACAAGAATATTCTTTTTTTTTCCTCTCTCTCTCTCTCTCTCTCTTTGTATTCCTGGGATATTTGAGAGTAAAAGGGGAAATCTCCATTTTCCTCTTTGTATTCCTGGAATATTTAGGGGTAGATGGAAATATTCTAATTTTCCTGTTGTTATTCTTGGGATATTTTGGAGTAATCAGGAATATTCTCATTTTCCTCTTAGTATCCCTGGTACACTTAAGTGTAATCAGGAATATTCTCATTTTCCTCTTAATATTCTTGGGATATTATGGAGTAAATGGGAATATTCTCATTTTCCTCTTTGTGTTCCTGGAATATTAGAGAGTTAATGGGAATATTTTTATTTTCTTCTTTGTATCCTGGTACATTTTGGAATCAACAGGAATATTCTTATTTTCTTATTTGTATTCTTGGAATATTTGGGAGCAAACAGGACCAATCTCATTTTACACTTTGTATCCCTGGGATAGGAGTAAATAAAAATATTCCCATTTTACTCTTTGTATTCCATTGATATTTAGGAGTAAATAAAAATATTATAATTTTCCTTTTTGTATCCTAAGGATATTTGGGAGTAAACAGGAATATTCTCATTTTACTCTGTGGCCTAATAATATTTGGGAGTAACAGGGATATTCTCATTTTACTCTTTGTATTCCTGGGATATGTAGGAATAAATAGGAATATTCTTATTTTACTCTTTGCAATCCTAGGATATTTCGGATTAAATGGGAATATTCACATCTTACTATTTGAATGTCTAGAATATTTGGGAGTAAACAGGAATATTCTCATTTTGCTCTTTGTATTCTTGGAATGTTTGGAAGTAAACAGGAGTATTCCCATTTTATTGTTTGTATTCCTGGAATATTTATGAGTTTTAAAAATTATCCCCATTCTCCTTTTTGTATCATAAGGATATTTGGGAGTATATAGGAATATTCACATGTTCCACTTTATTATACATAAATAATAATCGAAAAAGTGCAAATAATCAACGTTCATAATATAAAACACTTGGCATATATTTACTAAAACAGTTTTTATATATGCATATAAGAATCTAATATGATGCTTGTCATAGTGATGTAATCATATATTCTGATGACATATTCTAATCAGCCTGGCAAATACGAATCTGTTGACTTGTCACTCGATACACTTTAAAGTTTAATCAAAATACTTAAAATGAAAATGTATTACTTAAATAGTATATAGTTAAATCATTAAAATATATATATATATTTAAGTTAAACCAAAATTATAAAAATATATTTTAAAATATTATAATAAAAAATACATACTTAAAAATACTAAAAAATTATTGATTTGTATATAAACTTGAAAAATTATTGATATGTAAATAAAAAACATTAAACATTGCATAATAAATAAAAATTATTTAAAAAAATAAAATCTTAGACAATTATCGATATGTAAATGAAATGCTTAAGAAGATAATAACAAAAAATACTTAAAATAAAAAATGAAATACTTAAAAATTAGGTAATAAATAAAAAATTGTAATGTCTATAATGAGAGGCAAGATATTATTTATTTATCTCCAAATTATATACCGCGTGTAAACACTGATCCCACCATATGTTGCGATAGCCGAGTGGTCTAAGGCACAAGTTTGGCGACCTAAGGTCCAGCAGTTCGATTCTGCGCTATTACACGTTGTATTTTGAGTTCTAAAAAAAAAAGCAGCCCTCCTAGCGGTCAATTGCAGAACCAATATGGTGGCCAAGCGCATGCGAGATCGACGAATCGAACGAGTTCGACACCAGCGCTCCTAATGACCAATGCCAGCAATTTTCTACGAACATCTAGGAATTACCTAGAGATATTCTTATGCACCTCTAAGAATATTCATGGCATATCTTGGGAGTGTAAACAGAACATTTAGAGCATATTCCCGAGATATTCCTGTGAATGAATAGAGGTGTGAGGAATATTATAGGGATATACTAATATTCCTTGGAGAATATCCCCGGAATATCTTGGGGGAGGGTATGGTCGGACATAGAAATATCTTTGGAACTTTCCAGTAATATGCTCAAAATATCTAGGATTTTCAAAGGGATATTCCAATTTTCCTGCAAGAATATATTTGGGAAATTCTAAGGATATCCTTGTGCTGTGTGGGATCTTGGCTATGAGCTATCGCACTGACATAATTTAGGCGAAATCCATATGTTATTCAAGAAAATACAGTGGGCCGTTGTATTTTTCTGGCGGCAAACATACTGTCAAAAAAAAGTCATGCGTTAACAGCTTGCTAACGTTTTGTCTATTCAAAACACTTTAATTAATAAAAGTTTGTCAGCAAAAATACATCATATTTGTGTCTTTATTGGATAAAGAGCCATGTCTCGAAAACATTAGCAGGTCAGAATAAATATGATGACGGCAAACTTACCGAAAAAATAAAGATGCTCTATCGGAAATGGGCCAGAATATTATTGTTGCTATTGGTGACATGTTGACTGTGAGATATCACGCCGACATAATTTAGGTGATATCCATTTGTTATCCTAAAAAATACAGTGGGCCATTGAATTTTTTTTCTAACGGCAAACATACTGTCTCAAAAAGATGTCATGCTGTTAAAAGCTTGCTAACGTCTTTCCTATTCAAGAAATTGTACAAAAGTTTGTCGGCAAAAATACATCATATTTGTATCTTTATTGTGATAAAGAGCCATGTTTCAAAAACATTAGCCGGCTGGAATAAATAATATGACGGCCAGCTTGCCGAGAAAATTAAGATGCTATATCGGAATCGGGCCAGAATATTATTTTTGCTATTGGCGACATGTTGGCTGTGAGATATCACGCCAACATAATTTAGGTGATATCCATCCGTTATCCAAAAAAATATATAGTGGGTCGTTGTCTTTTTTCTAACGACAAACATACTGTCCTGAAAATGACATCACGCCATTGTCAGATGGCTATCTTCTGGCATTGAAACGACAGTGCCGACAGTACAGGTATCGAGCCGACAATTTGCCGACACTTATTCGACAGGTTGTGTTTGCTGGGATCGTATTACACCATCAATACATTGTTCGGACACCTACCAGCCAATAACCGAGTTGCCAAATGATTGCAGCTGACCAATCACATGAAGGCATTGAGACATCACACACAGGCAGGTAGACAGGCTTTAGATGATAGTTCCTTGATAACATTACCATGCAGTTATATCTTCATCAGTTTCTTCCAGGCAAGTTCTTCGCTTATCTTTAACTTATTGTCACACTTAAAACAAACAACTGACTCCAGTAGACTGCCTCCAGCCTGCGATGGTAATGCTGATTGCCGTGCTAATTGCTATTGCGGTTCTGATTGTGATTGTGGTGCCGATGGTGCCGATTGCGGTGTGTGCAGATCTCGGTATGTTCTGTAAATGTACCGCCTTGCACAAACTGCATGGGACCAATGTCATATTGCTACATCACATGAAAAGGACTCTTCGTACAGGCCACTCTCTCATGCCGACGAGCATTTTGTCGATAGGTGAAAATTCGATCGCAGAATTGGCGCTGGCGACAACCAGTTAGCGATGGTGCAGGTCGCAACTCCATGATCATTGGGGCAAAAAGCAGGCCTTTGTATATCCGATTCATATTTGCGGCATGGGATCACACTGAGAAAACTGAAATACCTACTCATCCGCCCCAGAAGAAATATATTCTATACCTAATTATGTATAGAATATATATTTATATAACATAGTATTTTATATAATAATGTATAATATATATGTATTTACATAAGATAGGAATATACATAATTATGTGAGGAATAAATTTTGTACCTGCATGTTTTCTTCTGGGGCGAACGAGTATTTCAGTCTTCTGAGAGTGCTGCCAAGTTGCGAAGATTAATTGTGAATATGAAGGCCTGCATTTGATCTCAACGATCATGGAGCTGCGACCTGCACCATCGCTAACTGGTTGTCGCCAATGCCGATTCTGCGATCGAGTTTTCACCTATGGACAAAATGCTTGTCGACATGAGAAAACTGTCTGTACGAAGAGTCCTTTTAGCACAACGAAGCATTACGACATTGGTCCCATGCAACTTGTGCAAGGCGATACATTGACAGAACATACCGAGATCTGCACTCACTGCAATTGCAATCAGTACAGCAATCAGCACCGCAATCGCAATCAACACCAGAATCGCAATCAGCACTGCAATTGCAGTCAGCACACCACAATCACCACTGCAATCGCAATCAGCACCCCAATCAGCAATCAGCACTTCAATTGTCGCCAAAATCGCAATCAGCACAGAAGGCTGGATTCAAACTCAGCGAAGAATTTGTCTGGAAGAAATTGATGAAGATCTAACTGCATGGTAATGTGATCAAGGAACTATGATCTAAAGCCTGTATACCTGCCTGCATGTTGTGTGTCAATGCCTTCATGCGATTAATCAATTGCAGTCACTTGGCAACTCGGTGATTGGCTGATCGGTGTCAGATCAATGTATTAATGGTGTAATACGACTGGTTCAAAGCCAATACGACGTCATAGAACTTGCTTGCGTGGTTATTATAAGCAGTAGGGGGGTCAGCTGAGAGACTTACTTTGACAACAGCTGCCATGAAAGATACATCGTTTCGGCTAGTTTCTGCATCTTCGCATCTAAGTCTTATTCTGTATCCGCGATGTCTTCGGGCACTCCAGAGCTAATGGTAGTTATGGCAGTGCCATTGACTTCATCGGGAGTGGTACCAGCAGTGCCATCGACTTCTTCGAGTGGCATTCCTATGGTAGCATCGCCATCGACCTCTTCGGCTGAGGTAACTAGAACACCATTGCATTACATGCTTCTTTAACTCCTACACCTACATCTCCAACAGGTCCACCCGAGTCTTTGCCTGAACCACTACGTCGTTATCAGTGTCACTTTTATGACAAGGTATTTACTTACGACTACAATGTAAGTCGTCATGAAAGCTTTCGTTGTGCCAAAACTCCATGTCGTGTGTCATATTTGTGTGACAGTTGCGGTAAGCAATCAGCCGTGCCGATAGTTTACTTAGGCATGCAAAGACCTGTAAAGATGAAGTACATTTCTCATAAGTACCTCGGTACCTGGTTTGCTGCAAGTAAGTATCATGTGACTTCGGTTTATGTCCTCAAAAGTGAAGTTACGTACATAATCATGAGCGTCGACACCAGGGGGTCATTGCCCTCCCCAAGTGTCTGGCAAGGGGGCCAAGTGGTGGCAAATCTCATCCCTTGATTGAGATAATTTTTAAAAACTCATAGCTGCATTTTGATCAGTTTCACCAAATACTTTTCATTTATCTGTAAGGATTCTTCTCACATTTCTTCGAATTCCATTGCCCTGCAAGTAGGCAGTAATATTCAATTGACATCATGTTTAAAGTATTCAAGTGTTTGACATTAACAAAGGCAATAGTACCTCACTTACCCTTATTCCTGAAAGGTATTTGTACGATAGTATTTCTACCTGCTCGTGTCCCCTGCTCCTCTCCGTCGTACTCTTTCTTGGATCTGGGCGGCCCTCCATTAGCCCCCCACCTCCCCTCCCCCAACCCCCGCCATTAATCTGGCTAAGGACGCCCTAATCTCTTAATAATTTGCTTGCTTCGTGCTCGGCCAGAAAGAAACTTTGTGTGTTAGTATTCTAGGGCCCCTATTGGAGTGAAGTCGGTGTACGAATAGAATAGTGTGTCTTAGTACTCCGCTCGCAATTAGGCATACAGATTAATTTATGAGTGCAGCAAGAAGGTGCCAGAATATTACATCATTCTTTCAGGCATGTGAAGATATAAATAGTACGCACGCCAATTATCTTAATAATATAATAAATGCTAAAGTTTGTATGTTTGTTTGTTACTTAATCACATAACGGATTGACGGATTTGGATGAAATTTGGCACAGGGGTAGATTATATTTTGTATTAGCACACAGGGTACTTTTCATCCTGTAAAAACGAACAGTTTCTTAGGGAATATATAAAATATGCCACCAACCATTTGAGTAGGTGCTGGTTGGTGGTCTGTTTTTATTCCAGGATGAAAGTACCCTATGTGCTAATCCAGAATATAAGACTAATAAAAAAGAACAATTAAGATAGAGCACTTGGTCAGTATAATTATGGTTTAAATTTTGCATGTGGATGAAGCCGCGGGTAACAGCAGGTATGTTTATACATTATCGTATTTTATTAACAGAACTTGAAAATGCAAATGTGTTGTTGAATTATGAATGTATAAATTTTTGGTTGCTTACTCTAGATATTAAGAAAAAATAATCTAAATAAATATTATGGCAATAGATTATGGTATCTATGTTTTATGTGCTTATAATGGCTATGGCTACCTTAATGAAAATTCACATTCGGTGAAAATAGCAGAATTAACAGTACTCAATTATGGTTTCTGTACTGTATTATGCTAAGGTTTTCCCTTTTAAAACGTGGGGTCAACTAGTACTTTCAATGCTATACACTGCGATGTACATTACAGCTTGCATCGTCTTTCATAAATGTATGCAATTTTTAGACTTATCTATAAGTAAGTAGTCATGTCGTTTTAACAAGCTTGCTTATTGGTGTTGGCACAATTAATAATTTAACAAACTAAATTAAAATGATGTAATTTCATATGTTGGTACCCAGGCAGATATTTTTACTTACAACACCGCTTGTATTAAAACATGTTGTTGCCCTTTCTTGTATTTCACACAGTTATAAGTACGAAATAAAAAAAAAGCATACGCTTTAATTGAGGTTCAGTATACGCGTCGAGAAACAGAATCCATGAAACATTAATTTAAGGACGTCATGGCCATGCTTAAACAAAGCATCATTACCTCTTTTCCATTAGGAACTGAAAAAGGTTTTTCATGTCACAGACAGCCGGACAAGCGAAATGCTTTAAGCTATGATGAGATAGTGGTTTTGGTGATAAAAAGTACGAGGCTAAATTCAATGCATATTGCAGTACAATAGCGTGCACTGATGCCAGACACTCTACTCTATTACGACGTTTAGAAGATAGCTTGGTTGAAATTCTGTGTGTGTAAATAAAATATTATAAGAAATTTAAAAACCTTGTATTATCGTAAATTTCAGAAGTTAAATGAATACTCAGTTAAATTTGTATGCATCTCCTATCAATAATTTGTCATGCACATATGTGTATGTATAAATATACTTATATGTCTAACGGGACACTGTCATTTCTACTACAGTTTGAAATTTCAATACAGAATGACTACTTTCCTGTACATTCTAGTAATTTCCCATCTGATGGTCACCGTGTAAATGTTTTATGTTTACCTTGAAGTTGACTGGTCGACGCCCATGTACATAATCTGCCCTGCGCAGTGTGTCGGTGTAATAAATGTCACGATATTTTCGCACAAGGACAACACGAGTGTGAATAGCGAGATGCATATATGGCTTTAACTTAAAACAAAGTTGCATAGGTATATATTGAGATACATACATATATTAAATAGCATTGTAATTTTTTGAGTGCATAAGCGACTGTAATAAATTTATCGAATAAAAATTGTGCGTGAAAATTAAAGTGTGCTTTATTTCATGTTTACCTAATTTTCCAGAATAAGATTATTGGTAGTATTCAGTAAGGTAATATGCTGGCTGACTTTTATGAAATTATTCACTTTTTACCATTCTTCTTGAGTCTTGGTTTTCTAGGTCATTCAAGGTCACGGGTTCGAGTTCAAGGTCACCTGCATCCAATATGGTGGTAGTAGTCAGTAACATAATATGCTTGCTTACTTCAATTAATTTATTCTTGAGTTTTTGTTTTCAAGGTCATCTGCATCCAATATGGCGGTGGTAGTCATTAACGTAATATATTTGCTAACTTATGATTTTCTCGATTTTTTCAAGGTCATTCGAGTTCACGAGGTCAAGGTCGAGGGTATCTGCATCAAATATTATGGTAGTGCCAGTAACATAATATCGTCTTGACGTTTGTGATGTTTTTGTACATGTTAAGGGGAGAAGGGAAAAAAGCGGGAATTTTTAGAACGAGCCAGCCTCTTAAATTACTTAAATTGACCGAAAATCGCCTTTCTATGGTTTGATTTTGTAAATGAGGGACCCGGTGCTTTTTTTAAGGAAAAAACTGGAAATTTTTAAGGGAAAAAAGGAATATTTTTAAGGAAAAATGAGAATTTTAAGGAAAATTTAGTCGATTTTTGAGGGGAAAAGGGACATTTCAAGATGACGGCCGACCGGCGCCTAGCTCCTTTCCCTGATCCTGTTTAGCCTGAACCTACCAAACCCTTCTACTCATGGATAATCGAAATCAGGATGTCCGGACCGGGAATCAAACCCGGGTCCTCCCGAATGCGAGTCCAGTGAGTTACCACTGCGTCATCCGCTCGGTGCATAGGTTAGAGAAAATGCACAGGCGAACAGATGAAATAGCTCAAGCCACGGTAGAGTGGAATTCTGTAACTGTATAACTATAATTGCAGTAACTATATTATACGAATATGTTTGGAGCGGGTCTGTAAATAAGTATGCTATGTTTTCTGGCTGCAGTTATATGCTGGCGTATGTTCATAGATGTACTCAATAATGCATAATGTGTAATTATGTTTTAAGTTATGTAATATTACGTTGACATGTTCCAAATCACTATTATCTACAAGGCGTGTAACGGGCTTACTGGAGTGAACTGAAAAATAAATAAATAAACAAAATAAATCAAGACTTGTCTGTAAATGTTAGTATGTTAGAAGGTCCACTGAAAACCAGTTGCGATTGTGCAGGGAATATAAGTAGCTATAGTCCATTCCCCATTGGAAGTAACTTTCTCGGAGTCCTGCTAAATATCTACGTGCAGGCCCGTTTCGTATCCTTCCGCCAAATTTAAACAAACATTACCATGTGACTGCCATGTAGCATCTGTCAAAATCAATGTTTACATGCCATTGTGTGTGTACATTTGTTCGTATACTTTCGCTACACCTAAAATTAAACATTGAAATGTGACTTCTACTTTTATTCCTGTCAAATGTGTTGTTTACTGTTTACAGCTTTTCAAAGAATTCTGTTTTAGGTCTATTTGAAAAACCATTTCGTACAAATATTCACAGTTTAGGCCTATAACATTACTTAGGTCAGCTTTGTGACGTTTTAAAAATGCCTTAATTAACGATCGTTCTTACGGTTACATTACATTAACATACTAGTTTTCCATGACATAGCACATTACATGTAATGCACGTTAATATTTTGCCGCGACTGTGTTAAACACTGTTACAACTGCGGGATAATGAACTGTAATATTATACTTCTTGTTATTGATATGTGTTGGGTTATTTCTTTGAAAGGACGGCCTCAGTTCGAATAACGAAGGAATAGACAGTCCAACGAAAAAGCGATATTAAAATCAAGCACCTAACTCGTGTCGCTCATGTTTTGTTATAGAAACTTAAAATATAGCGGCGAACAAGCACTCGAATAAGCCTACCGTAACTTTTATTCCACTCATATTTATATGTATTGCTACTTACTGTGTATTAGGTTTATTGAAATTTATTGGTGCTGGGCTTTGTTATTTTGTTGGGATTGGTGGTAAATCACGTTACACGACTGTGTTTCAAACACCCAGGGCAAAGGTACAACGTTATGATTAATATACAGACGTGGAGGTAAATAAATAACTTCGGCATAAAAACAGTTCACATTTACAACGTATAAATAGTTCACAACAAATATTTGAAATCACGCACACACAAATCCAGCGTAACTATCACCAAACAGCCACGCCACGCTATTTCACACGCAGCGGTTAACGAAACACACCGTAACAGTATATTTATTACTGCCGTGAAAACACAGATTTATCACATCGTAACTTGCTTAGGTAGGTTTAAAACAACACAACGTCTACAAGCGTGATGTGGTAATTTGAAGTATTTTTCAGAGTAAGAATAATTTACTCTTCGTTTGGTAAAACAGCAACACGCCATGTCATGGCTCGCCACGCCTGCCAACTTCACTGTTTCTGCCTCGCCATCATATCCAAATACATTAAAACAAGTATTCAAACATTAAAATCTCTTTTCAGTTGTAAATTACAAATACAAAAATCATTATTTTGCTGTAATAAGTATGAAATATGCTAAAACTGAAAACATGTACAATTGTTGCCTCGTACTAGTGAAGTGAAACTTTCCGAGTATTAAAGTGACAAAGGCAGAGAGCGACAGCTCGCTCAGCAGACAGTTGCTTCAAAATTGCTCATGCTCGACAAAATAACACCGGCCTACTCACGATATTTTCCGCTGTTATTTTAAACCGTAAAAAACGATGTATGTTGCCTTCGGGGTTACTTAAATATTTCAATATTTCGATAGGCACCGTTTAATTTACAAATAGTATTCTAAAAAACTAGGTTAAAATAATATATTTACTGTGAACTATTTCTCACCGGTCGTTGCCAACACGTCTCTGCCCTCGCTGTTGTTAATTCATATTTAAAAATAAATATATATTACATGTCATAGAAGATATTAAGGTAAAGTTTCATTTATTCAATAATACAGTACCAGTTAACCAGTTAACCAGTGTTATATATCTGTGGAATACAGGTTATTGAAAAAACAAGTTGTCATGTTATACCTAGAGTGTTTTTCAAAGGTTGATTTTCATAAGTCGCTTCCAATCGGGAATGGTCACCCCTCCCTTCCAGCGACATCCTCGTCCTTTGGTCTTCAGTTCCGGTTGACTGCGTCACCGTTACCGCAACTCTCTGCGACGCGAGGAGGAAAATAATACGAGTCACGTGGTGGCAGAACCGAATGTAATCAAGCCTCTTCACCGTTGCTGACAACGCGACAGTTTCGTCTTCAACGGTGACTGTAGGATCCCCGCATCCGGCGGACGTCCGCGCGCGAGATGCGCAGCATCACCCAGCGCACCGGCGCATCTGCAGGACTCCTTTCTCAAATGTATAGGATATTCACGGCAAAAAGAGCACTTCTGAAAGCCCTGTTTAAGATCTACTTGTATGCACGTTGTGTATTCTTCCGCCTTTTGTAAGGTTAACATTGTCATGGTTCTCATCACTTTAATCATGCGTCCGTCAAGTGAAACTGTAAAATTATGAGAAAAGGAAATATTTTACAAATATGCTCATTTTTACACTGAAATGCATTTTTAAAAACGTAAAGCGAAAGAAATAGTGTAAATTATCAGAAATGGTTACTTAACACTTTTTGTTCGCCGTTAAGATACGTACTTCCTATCCATCGTTACCAACTTTACTGGGCGCATGTCACTCAGTACGCCCGTTAAAATATATGCGGGTAGGGACAGTGACTTTTTTGTAAGGTTGATTACAAAAATGCTCACTTTATCATGAACAGCCTTTAGAAAAGGATATGATGTAGAGAGCCCATGCCAACTACGCAGTAACCACATGTTCTGGCACTGGGCCGGATCACCACCAAGATTTCAATTCTGGAGAGATTTCAGCGGCTATTGACAACGAGGTCTTGAGAGCCGATGAGGGGTGAAATGAGGTGAGCATGGAGCAGCGCCGTAATGCAAGGGCCGGGGAAACGGGAGATCCCCGAGAAAACCCGCCGACCAGCGGCATCCTCCGACGCGATTCCCACGTGCGAAAATCCACGGAACGAACCGGCCGGGGATTGAACCCGGTTCGCCTTGGTGGGAGGCGAGCAGTCTAACCACTCGGCCACCTCAGGCCTCTCACTGCACTTGAGCTGAGAGGTTTTGGGTGGAGGTTTTGAGCGTCAGTAAAGGTGAAACGAAACGAAGATGGAGCGGGAGTGCCTTGGTAAGGCCCACCGGACAGTGGCACCATCCGCCATGTTTCCGACATACGAAAGTCCGTAAGACCCCGGTGGAAATGAAGTTCATTTGTCTGTAATGGGAGACTGATATTCTGACTCGTAAAACACCGAGCGAGCCTCCCTCCCCCCCCCCCCCCTTCTCCAAAAAATTAGCATTGGGGTTGAGATTTTACCACGGTTTATTTAAGTGCTTCGATATGTTCGTACACTTCCTCTGACCTAGTTTTAATGCAACTGGAATAAAGTCAAACCAGTCAGAGTATTTTATTGATATTAAAGGGCGTCTGTAAAAATTATATTATTAACACGTTCATCATCGCTGACGACGTGATTTTGTGAGTTCTGTTTGCGATGGGTGGTTCAACCTTGGGGATATACGGAGAATACGATTATCGCCTTTAATCTGAAGCAGAGATTTTACTTAAACAGGGATCACTAGTGTAGACTGTGAAGCTAACATTGACTACCGACCTCAGCACCTCTTCCATTAAAATACCACAATATAAAAATAATAATTAAAAGGTCATTACAAAAAGTTAGAAAAAAAAAAACAAATTAACAGTAACTAAGATATTGTAGTACACTTTGAAATACAAAAGAAAATTTGCAACTGAATGCAGAATTAAACTGGAAATAACACAGACTAGTGTCAACATTTATAACTAGGTCTTTCAAATAAATGAAAATTAATGGCACATTTAAGGTTTCCGTGCAACATAGTGGTGGCGGTAGAAAGTAACCAGTATTCTAATCATACAGAAGTGTTCACACTGGTAATGTTTTCCGGCCTGACCTCTCCACCGCCTCCTCCCAGAACCAATCTCCAAAAGGGTTTACTGGTTCCATTACTTTAATTGTTTGACCACCCAGTTTTGGATCCTGCAGTTTTAATAGGTCAGAGGCTTCCCCGGGAAAACACTGTCAAACGAGCCACCCTCAGGCAGTCAGTTTCCTCTAATCGTTCTAAGCCATCTCGAAATGTTTCTATCAAGTCTTTGGTTCTCATATTAACCCCCAATAATGCCATGCCATGGCTGTTAGCCACCTCCATCATTCAAATCACTTTTGTGTTTCCATCCTCTTGTACCAATTCCGCGTGATTTAGTCTTGTTCAGTGATTAGTCTTAATAGGGAATTATTGTGTCCCCATAAATGTAGTCTATTCACGGTTACTTCAAACTTTTCCGAAGCCTGCAAAATTATACTTCCAGGATATTCCTCCTCCACATTGTAATAGTTTAACCGAGTCTATAAAATTACACCAAAGGGACAACGCACCGCATTCGTGCGCACTCAGTTTAATAATACTTAATTGGCATGAGTACTATTTCTTACTAGGCATTACCAACACACCTGTTTACTCCCTGTTTTATTGACATTAATAATCAATGCAATATTATAATTTATGGATATAATGTTAGTAAAGGTTGAATTTAACAAGAAACTAAGATGCTTTAATTTGAACGTAAGTATAAAAAGCTTTTGATATACAAAATATTTAGGAAACAACCAAACATGTAACACATGGGGTGATTTTTCAAAGGTTTGATTCAAAAAGTGTCAAGAAACTGCGAATAGACTATAAGTAGTCAGTCGGGGTGACAGAGGGGCCGCGGTGGTGTAGTGGTTAGACTACTCGTCTCCCACCTAGGCGAACCGGGTTCCGCTTGTTGGCGTGGTCGCTCCCGGGATTCTTGCATGTGAGAATAGTGCCGAACGATGCCGCTGGTCGACAGGTTTTTGTCGGGTATTTCCCGTTTCCCCCGCCCTTGCATTCCGACCCTGTTCCATACTCACCTCCACTTCATCGGCTCCCAAGACCTCTGTGTTAAGAGCCACCCAAATCTCTCCACTCCACTCGGGCGACAGAGGAGATCAGTAATGGGCAACTAGGACCGCGAAGGCCTGTCTGCAGTTGCGCTTTCCCAAACTGTGTCTTAGGACAAGGATAAGCTGATTGCTGCACGTGTGACCCTCTGACGTCATGGCGCCGTCCCAAGTTCCCGTGTCCCAAGTCAACCTGTGTCCCAAATTATGCCATTCAGAAAATTGAACGTTTGTCCCAAGTTGTGTCCTAAGTTGATAGAAAATGAAGACTTCCGATACTTTCGCGCGCATTCGTGGAATGTTTACATTGTAAATGTAAACAATGGACGAGCAAGGTGGGCGTCCTCAATACTAATGTAATGAAATGCTAATAAATAATTATTGATGCCTTCGTTTGGTCTGAACTATTTAATATGAAGGCTAAAACTTTTAAAACGTATAATTTAGGAAAGAAAATGTACGTGTCAGTTGGCGAACTTATTTAAAATAAAACCGGTAAGGCGTATATTATAAATAAATATTCAAATCACGTTTCTCGTAAACATTAAAAAAAAATCAAAGATTTAGACAATTTGAAAATTACTACGTTGCAATAAATGATCTGCTGAGTTTACCGCAACATAGTGTCAGATTCAAAAAGCTCACTTCGGACAACTCATTTGCAGACCATGTTCTGACTGCATCAATGTGACGTCACTTGACGCCGAGTTTCGGGCACGTCCACGTCCATAGGAACGGCCGATCGTAGACAGGGCCTTGACACCCTGCAGTGCCGACCCTTGATGATCACCGGCCATCAGTGGGCAGACTGGCAGCGGATGTGTCACCTCGGCCACATCCTGACCAGGGTTCACTCCGCGGTGGTGGCCTGAACGCCACAGCTCGAATTTGCCGCCAGGCCCGCGTCGCTTGCAGCGTTTCAGGGCAACAGGAGTGAGTAGTGTAGTGATGTAACACAGTGACTACATTCTAAGGAATTGTTACCGAGCGAGATGGCGCAGTGATAACTCACTCGTCTTCCATTCCCGGTCCGGCCCGGCCCGGCCATCCTGATTTTGGTGTTCCATGTTTCCCCGAAATCACTCCAGGCGAATGCTGGTACGAGTCCTTAAGGTTGACGTAAAGAAACTGCCCATGGAGCACTGTACCCGACTATACAATGTGAATAACTCATTAAAAAAAGCAATAGACACCATAAAAATTATCAGAGAAGTGCGATTTAAGCTGAATATGAAAGAAGAATGTATATATTTTACTAAAATATACTTTTTAAATGTAAAAAAAAATTATCGATTAAAACAGTCTGTATTTTTTATAACAAAATTTAAGCATATTACCATTCTGGATGCTTCAGAAAGCTAAATTTGCAAGAAAATCTTCGTCATGGAATATCGTCATAATATTTACTATGATTGCGTGTAAGAAGAATGCAATAATAATGTAGGAAGTTATTGTTATAATTGATTTTATGAGGGTCTATTTGTCACAAACATTTATGGCTGAAACTGACGTAAATAAAGTTAATTACAATATAGATATGATAAATTAGTACTATGATTTTATTACACACGATCACAGTAAATATAATGACGATATTTGTTGAAGAAGATTTTCTTGTAAATTCTTCTTTCCGATGCATCCAAAACAGAAATGCGCTTAAATTTTGTTAAAAGTGCGGACTCTATCGATCGGTAATTTTTTACATTTAAAAAGCAAATTTTAGTAAAATATTTTATAATGTTACAAAATATACATTCTTCTTTCATATACAGCATAAATCACACTTTCCTGGCAATTTTTATGGTGTCTGTATTGGTGTTTTATGAGTTCTTGACATTGTAAGTCAGGTGCAGTGCTCCATAGGCAGTTGCTTTACTTCAACCTTCACAAAGACCGTGGCCGATTCCTTCCATTTCCTTCTCTCTCCTGAGCAACTTGCCCCGTCTCTAATGACCTCGCTGTCGACGAGACGTTAAGACCAACTACCTACCTACCTTCTAAGATATTGTTCGCAAATTTACCACGTCAGTGTAAAGAGAGAAAGCGCTAATCGTATAGGCTCTTCAAGGTAAACTAATCACTTTTGATATAAGACCTACTTGTATGCACATCGTGTATTCTTCCACCATATGTAAAATTTGCAGTGCCATGGGTCTCATTACTTTATTCATGCGCCGTTTAATTGACTGAAGTAAAACTGTGAAATTGTTAGACAAATAAATATTTAACGGATTTCCCTATTCTTATGAACACATTTTAAAAAAACAAGGCAAAATAAATCATTTTATTATTCACAAACGTTTACCTGACACTTTCAATTCAACATGAAGACATGAAACTATTTTCCTTCCGCCGCTGCCAACTTCACTGGATGCTTTGTCAATCAGAGTGCCCGTTGAAATACGTGCAGGTAGCAGGAATTAAATTTTCAGAGGTTCATTTCAGAAGTGTTCAATTAATGGTGAATCGCCTAAAAAGTTTTATTCTCATACATTCATGGAAACGTTCATACTTTTGCTCACGAAACAGTTAACTGCATAAGGAAGTTCCCAGTTATGTATAAAAGCGATACCAACCATTCCTATATTCTCAGCGTAACGTATGCATCAGTTCACGAGATTATTTTTTACAGTATAGTGCAATTGAAAACTTACTGAAATAGTGAAGACCTACTACGTATCTAATGTTAATTTTAGTGAACGTAGTCTATTAAATAAATTGTAAGGCAGTCCTATAAAATTACATTAAATTAACAAATAAATATACCACATGTAAGGAAACGAGTCCCATGTTAGTCTTTATCCGTCAAACGGCAGGTTTCGGAAAGCTTCCAGTAATGTTTCTGGTGGTTCTAGAAGCTGCTGAGAGTTCTGATCGCCTTATCTTGAGCGGAAATGATTGTGAAGCACGCATTCAGCTGCTACTGTACTCGCGGTAGTTTCAACCAGTGTGCGCTGCCTTGATCGCTATCACTACCGGAACCACCTGAGACTCAAGGCGCGTTTACACGGTGATAGTAGCTACCACGATAGTAGCTATCATGAACGTGTGTGAAAGTAACTGCCGCGATAACTCCTGTTTACACGCACGCTTGAGACATGCTGTGATAGTTAACCTCAAAAGAGACATATCCGACAACACATGTGTAAATACACTGATAGACCCTACATTTATATTCTTTTGTCAAGAGGGTGATATTTGTTGGGGTAGTTAAATATTTTGAAGGGATATTAATCACATGCAAATATATATTGTTACCGTGGTTTATTACACGACAGTAAATATGTTGTAAATACTGTCGTGCCATACCTATATGATGATATACGGCCTCTCATACCGCCACATTGTGTAAGAACCACGACAGATATTAACATAATCACAATAATTATGCAATGTAACTGTCAAAGTGAACACATGTACAAATCTGTGACCCACACTATCACTATAGTGATGCCACACGGTTTACACTAAGATAGTTACACGATAGTTGCAGGGGGGTGCTTTGCTAATAAAATCGTAACGGTTACCATTCCGCAAGTATGGATGCAAAATTTCCGGAATGGTAACCATTCTGAATGGATACTTTTCAGTCGCCCCGTTGCATGTTCTGTCACGACAGTTACTACCAACTATCTAGCTCGAACTGATATCGCGATAGTACGACAGTAACTATCGTGCCCTTTACATGGCGATAGCAATGCGAGAGTAGCTCTCGCGATAGGAACTATCGCGACATGCTATAGCTGTGCAAACGCGTCCATAGCTGCAGACACAGTGGTTGACGGACTGCAATTAGAGAACCACTGGGAGGTCTCAAAACATACTGCCCGCAGTAAAACGAATAGATGCCTCAGGACCACTTAACACATTCCTTTTATCTTACTGCACACCTGCGGAATGTATTCGAAATCAACACAGCTTATCGCGGATTTACCGACTCCACTCTAGCCAGCACTAATATATCCTAAAATGTAAACTTCGTCATTCGTAAGAAAGAGAAAACTTTCCCGAAAGGGAGCTTTCTGACATACATCTGGCCTACAGTAGTTTGAAATTCTGAGTTCTGCTTGAGAAGAATGTCTTAACTCAAATATCAGGCAGTATGGCAAATAAAACTAAAATGTATGTTCACCTTGTCATGTCACCTACACGGCCATCCTTAGGGATGCGTGACACTTGCCGCATCACAGGACCTCGCGCCCGGAAAACGTTATTGTTGTGAGTTATATATTTTATGATAAAATAAATGTATTTAAAGATGCATATTTATAAAATGTAAAATGTTTTACCAAGAAAATGTTAAGCACTAGCCATGGGCGCTCGAAAGCAGATCATATTGTTGGAAAGATGACTGCATTGTGGGAAGGAGGTATAACTAGTTTAGAAGGGAAGGGCCTCGCAGAAATTCTTGCACCTGGACTCGTTTTCGCTCGGAACGATGTTGGTCGCCTATTTACATAACCTGTTAGATTTTTCCTACAGAACTCCTAAAAATGCAATGAAAGTTTTTAAACTGTACACAAAATGAAAATAATACCACAAATCAGTCTGCAAGTAAAGGAATATTTAGCATCGATACTTGAGAAAGTTGAGGAACTTCCTTACGCATTTGGCTCTCTCCTGATTACGTGTAATGGGGCCGCGGTGGTTTAGTGGTTAGACTACTCGTCTCCTACCTATGCGAACTAGGTTCGATTCCCAGATTTTCGCATGTGAAAATAGTGCCGGACGATGTCACTGGTCAGCGGGTTTTCTCGGGGATATCCCGTTTTCCCCACCCTTTCATTCCGGCGCTGCTCCATGCTCACTTCGCTTCACCCTCATCGACTCTCAAGACCTCGATGTTAAGAGCCACCCAAATCTCTTCACTCACTCGCTGAACTCGTGCAGGAACGCTACAATGGGTGTATGGGAAAATTAACTTCACCATTTATGCTTTCTCATTGAACGTATAGGCCTACACTGTTGTGGTACCTCGCAGACGATTTGGGGCGTACTGTCTACTGCCCTGAGTCACGTGACTGGGCTATAACGTGCCCAGGATGCAATGCAAAGTGACTACCATAATGATAACGCTACGAACGACAACTTTGTAAAATGAAACCACTGTATTTAAATTTTTAAGCATAATATGAAACCTAAATGTATCTTAGACCAGCTCCCAAGCGTTGCAAAGCAGTTTACGTGTGCCAATTATGCATATATTTATAGAGCATAAAGTATTTCCACAGAACGAAAGATAACTGCAGTTTGTAGTTATGTTGATTTTCCTGCAACTAAATGTTTTATTATGCCCGAATCACATAGCCCCGACCAGCAAGACACCACAAGCACGACACGGCACTTAAAACGAAACAACCAATGAAATACAATAGAAGATAGATGTGACGTGAGCCCGACAATTCTGTCGTACGACCAGCAGTTTTGGATTAGAAATTATTTCTATTCTTCGTCGTATCGTGTGGCACGACGCACAGAGTGTACAACCTTGTAAAATTAAATTGTATGATAAACTTTCCCTACAATGGGAAATACGTAGTTTAAAGGAAAACAAATTATGAAAATTATTGTATTTAACTCTTATAAATAATAATTTTACCTTTGTATGCATTTGCTGTAAAACTTTGTCGCCATAATGTATTCCAAATTTCCCGTCTGCCCACTACCTTTGAAACTAGCGTAGTTAATCAGCGCCTTCTAAATGGATCCGGAAAATTCTACTTGTGTCGCGTCCGTAAACTGTCGGGCTGTAAATTCGAGGAGTCACATTGAAAGTGGTCGTGATTGCGGTTTCTGTCGTGCCGTGCTGTGTTTGTCGGGGCTATGTGATTCCTGCATTACCTACGCTAGAAATAACAGTAATGCAAAATATCTTGTGTTGCTGCGACATTAAAGAAATGTCCAACCAACACAACTTTATATGTATTGACGGAGGCCACACACGAAACAGCATTTCGAGCGTGTTTGTTTACAATATTGTTCGAGAGCTCCTCGGTGGACTAAACGTGGTAACTTTCCAAAGACTCCACCGGTTCACACGGAACTGGTTGCCTTAACTTGATAATCTGCCCTGCCTTTTCTCGGCCCGGGTCAGCCACGCGGCACCATGCGGTCTTCACGTAACAACAATAAGATATGTTCTCCCCAATAATAGCACACGAAGCATATTCTTAAATTTTTAATGCAAAATATGTAATTAGATAGTATCTCTGCCTACTCTTTACAATTTAATTGCGTTTAACAGTGATTTTTATTCAGGAATATATATCATACTTGTGCAATTTCCTCTGGAAAAATTTATTTTTATCTGTTCAGTCAATCGGACTGCTGTTCAGAAGTTCAGTGAGGAAGTACCACGAGCGGATCTAGAGCTTCAGTTTTGGGAGGGGAGAGGGGTTGCCCTATTGTGCCGATGCAGGGTTAAATTTCGAATCTTGGCATGGGAGAACTCTGCTTAGTTACAGTTTTAGATAACAATGTTAAATTAATTAAATAGGTAAGTATTTTAAAACAGATATAATGTTATTTCATTTCGGTTTTAAAATATCCGTAGGACAGTTTCATGTCATGGAAAGTTTCTTTTTTTTTGGAAAGGGAGGGGGATGGGCGTTATGTATGCTGTGACCCCCTCCCCCACCCCGGCTGGATCGGCCTCTAGGGAGTATTGACCCAATCATTGAATGTTCAGGCTTCACTGGCTCGTCAGTGATTACGAAGAGTATATGACTTAGTTTTTGAACGTCATTGTTAATTAACTCAAAGGCTATCAAATAAGCAGTTTGCAGGTTACTTAAACCGTATTAAAATTCAGCAATATTATAGCGTGTTATTGTAGAACGTATTTGAGAATATACTTAAACACATGTTATGATAAAACGCCAGTGTTTATTGCCCCTCGCAAGGGCACCAAATAATTATGTGGTGTCTCCCCCAGGATGTAAAACAAGTGCCCCGAGTAATGCGCCACTATAATTATGTAGTGTTATGTGCAGGCAGTTACACACGTACACGATATTTATATAATTTATGAATAGCCAGTGTACGAATGGAAATTGCAGTTCTGTAAAAAAAGGGGGGGGTATCTTGTGTGTGTAAAACGTACGGTGTTACTCCCTTTTGGTGTACAACAAGTAAGTGAAACAATAGAACCAAACTTATTGGACAGAGTACCTCCTTAATATTCAACACAGAGATAAATGACACTTTGTTTGCATGGCCCCCTGCAGGACCTACTAGCATGCGTGAGTACACTTTTCAAGGTTGAGGTGGTTGGCAAATTACAGGATTATGAACATATATGTAACAGTAGTATGATCCACAGCAGAGGAACTCAATTAGCCTGATGATTCTCAGGTTCAGGAAACAGCTGCAGCAGTCTTTGAGCACCCACCTTGCTGATAACACTCGGAGTAGACAAATACTTTTTGTCTTACAGCTGAAAAATGTGTTTAGCATATGTACTGAAAAGAGTAAAGAAAAATAATATGTTCTCATTATGAAAATAGGAGGGAGAAGTTATGTCTACACCTATACAAGAAAACGTAATGCTAGATAGATCAGTTTCAGCTATAAAGCTTTTATTCTAATTCAATTTAAATGAATTTTTAAATTATTCATGCACCCTTTAAAGTTGGTAACGATGGATGGAAAGTAGCTCCTTATCTTAGCGTCGAATAAAAGGGTTAGGTAACCATTTGTCATAACTTTAATTATTTCTTTCGCTTTATGTTATTTTTAATGCATCGAAGTGTAAAAATGAGCAGATTTGTAAAATATTTACTTTTATAATAATTTCACAGTTTCACTTGACCGACGCATGAATAAAGTAGGCTAATGAGGCCCATGACAATGTTAATCTTACATAAGGCGGAATAATACACAAACTGCATATAAGTAGATCTTAAGCAGGGCTTTTAAAAGTGCCTATTTTACCGTGAATAGCCTATACCATTTATGCTTCGAGTTCTTCTTAAAATGAAATAATCTGAGAAGGGCATGTACGAAGAATTATAATTAGGTAGCTTGGCACCTAACTCCAGTACAAAAAAAAAGAGAGAGAGAGCGCGATCGCTAAGTAACATATTTGAAGGGAACAGCACTTAGGCCGGGAACACTCGGAAAGCTCCGCGGGCCAGCACACACGGGCACGGGTTGGACCCGGCACGGTACAAGGATACCTTCGACCTATGAGAAATGCCGTTTGTCTGCGCCACGGGTACCGTTCAGGTAGCAAACTGTTGCCCATATCTCTGTCTCGCTCACGTGTTTCAGCTCTCGCTTTGGAACGTGAGGATTTCCCAAAGTGAGACAAAGATATCCAACTCAAGACTGTCCCCAAACAACTACCTAGAAATCACCGTGTTGCCAAATGTAAACTGCTAGCGGATAAACCAGTTCTAGGAAGGCAGGTCATTCCCGCCCTTTCACTGTTGCTTGTCGACAGCACCAAAGCTTTATAATAGGTTCACCATATGTTTCGCTCTGACAATTTTAGACGAGCGAGTCACGTTGCTGTGATTGCGAAGTTTCGGAATTTGAGTACAGAATTTCATTGTATTTATTGATGTTTCAAAGTGCATTTTTAACATAGTAAAGAACTTGTCAGTGAAACAAAGTGTGTGTGTGTGTGTCTATATATATATATATATATATATATATATATATATATATATATATATATATATATATATATATATATATATATATATATAATACGTAAGAAAACACCAATACGCATTCTGAAAATTACAAGATTCAGTTTTATGTACGTAGTCAAATAGGTACGGAAACAATAATGATCCATAAAATTACAAATGTCAGTACTTTACACAAAGCCAAAAATGCATATTTACTATATTTTGTATTAAGTTACTTGTGTGTAGCTGATGCGAAAATATACATACGCAAAGCTAACTGTTCTCAAACATTGTTTAGTTGAGGGGTGCAGTTGAGAGGTTTGGGTGGCTAACATCTAAGGTCTTGAGAATCGATGAGGGATGGAATGAGGTTGATTTGGAGCAGCATCCAGAACGTCAGAGTGGGGGAAACGGGAGATCCTCGAGAAAACCGTCGACTAACAGCACTGTCCAGGCACGATTCCCGCACGCGAAAATTCCGGAAGTGACCTCGCAGAGGATGGAATCTAGCTCGCCTTTGTGCTTTAGCAGCTCGATCACCACTGTTTAGTGGTTACGTATGAAAGTACTTGAAACACGTAACAAGTAGAGTTTGATTTTTTTTAATTGGACACTTTGTATCATTACTTCTTGAATGACGGTTGTCGATCATAATACCAACGAAACGGGTGTTCATAACTAATCATTTTTGTGTTATTAAAAAAATATAGAACTCCTAAAAATTTAGTAGTATTAGCTGATTTTGCGCAAATTATGCTGAAAACGTATTTCAAACTTTTGGTGAATCAGTTGTTTACATTAGCTAACACCTAAAATACTCAGATTTGATAAATGTTAGTTTCTGAATAGATACCGTTGTTGCAGTTTTGCAACTGCATGATTCATTAAGTATGTTTGGGATTTTTTGACGAGGCAGTAATAAAACCGTTCCTACAACTGTCACAGGATGATACTTCAGTGTGTATAATATTTTGCTGCTAAACACAATCTCTACTAGGTCGCTTGAAATTTGGTGGCATATTTTTTTAAAGAATAGAGTCTAACATTCCATAGCGAATGTTTTTTTTAAGTCTCATAAAAAACGTTTCACTTAAAATATTGTAACACCAAAACAAACGTAATTCAACTAGTCTAAAAACAATGTAATGCCAATAAAAGTTATGTAATTTAATAAACAGCTTTTTTCCTCAAACTCTCCTTGTTGCTGCAGGACACAGCAGGAGGGGGGAGGGGGGATTTAGCTACCAATTTAGTTTCACATACAAACAATGGCTGGACAAACAAGCACGGAACAATTTCTACTCCAGGCCAAAATAATTACAGTAAATCATGGGGAGAAATCGCTCCTGTAGTGATACTAATACAGTAAGAAAGGCTTGCAATAATTTGTACAGGATTGTAACACAATATCGCCAATGCACTAAACTAGGCAGCAGTTTCTTTAAATTCCTTGTAGGTGTTAACTGATATTAGTAGACCTATGCATGTAGGCCCATTCCTCCCTTACATGCTAAATGAAGCTGGCGTGTAAGGTAAATTACAAGCTATATTGTGGCAGTTGTTTGTAATACAAAGACCAGCCTGTAAAAAATAAAGTAATTTACTGAGAAACAGTACAGAATACTTTTAATGAATAAAAGCGAAATGACGAAATCTTCTTTGTAGTAAAATATGGATTAAACACTTTAATAAGTAATTTTTGCAGCTTTTGAACCTTCATTTGTTTGCAATGCAATTACATGTTTAGCAATAGATCGTCTAACAAGCAGTTACTACACAAAGCTATCAATTTTATAGGCCACATCGAAATTCAGGTTTTAAAAATAACCATTTTTCTCCGGATAAACGCATTTAAATTCTTCTAATAAGTAAGCCGAGGAATAAAAAACGGGTCACAACGCTAACGTTACATAACAGTGAGAAGTCACACTTTCGTCACGGACGGGTGTATAGGGGCATAACCAGCATTCTTTCGGAAATAATTTCAAAGATGACCACTATCAGTATACTCCATTATAAGAGTATCACCCGACTAATAAATCCGTTAATGATAATCTGGAACAGCTGTGTACTCGGCACTATGCTGAACTTCAACAAAACGGTTTATCATGCTCCATAAATTGATAGAAATTTGTCGGAACGATATTACTTACTATGCCTGTTATGTTAGGGGTATTTATTTATTTGATTTTATCTCGTCTTTCTTTGGCGAAGCTAGGCTAAAATGTCTTCTCTCACACTTAAAATTGAATACGATGGAGCACATACATAAAGGTTATTTGAAGAGACTGTGTTCTGTTAGGTATTTTGTATGAAAACTGTAGACATGATAGGTCGGACCTGACGAGCGACTTACAGGAAAGTTTGAGTAATGTTTTAGCGTTAAAGGGGTGAAATGAGATAATGTAGGAGCAACGAATGCAGTAGGGGGGGGGGGGATGTGAGTACCTCGAGAAAACCCTCAGGCCAACTGCATGGCCCGTCATGTTTCTCTCTTACGAAAATTCAATAGTGACCCCGCCGGGGATCAAACCAATATAGCATTTCTGGGAGGTAAGTCCCGTAGCCAATACACCATTTATATATATATATATATATATATATATATATATATATATATATATATATATATATATATATACATACCCATATATACATACAAAACAGTGAGCACAGGCAATAAAATTCCAATAGTCAATTTATCTCATTTATAAAACAACCTACCAAAAACGTTATGAACAAAAAACATTTTAGATTGTCGCACCCTTAATACAAAGGCTACTGGATTTGCGTTTACCTTTATTATACAAAAGACCATTTCGTAAAAAAAAATTGCATTCCACATGTATATAATGTATAGTATACATTATATATAGTATGTATAATGTATATTAAACAGGTTTATTACGAATGATTCACCGGGTTTTAAAAATATGTAATTCATTAACTATTTATGTTAAAGATTCGTGCTAACCACGAAACAAAAGAAAACTCTCAAAGTTTTTTTATACCATTCTAAACTTCCTTTTTATCACACCAGGTGACAGCACTAGCTCAGTTCACAAAATGGCGACAAATCAACAGAAAGCGTTTTGTGTTTTGGAATATGCAAGATGTTTATCGGTTGTCACCGTGCAGCGTGTGTTCCGAGGGCACTACCACACAGAACCAACCACCACGTGACCAGAGCATTATGCGATACTATCGTCAGTTCCAGGACACAGGATGCTTGTGTCAAGGTAAGAGCACAGGGCGGCCAGGTGTTTCTAACGAAACAGTGGATATAGTGAGGGGAAGTTATGCACGTAGCCAACGAAAATCATCTAACCGGGAAAGTCGGGAGCTTGGGATTCCTCAGCCGACTGTGTGGAAGATTTTGCGACGACGGTTACAACTTAAACCGTACCGCTTGCAGTTGTTGCAAAAAACTTGCATCCTGAAGATTACTCTATCACAGTTGAATTTTGTGAGCACATGCAGGAAGCTATGCAGGAAGATGAATTTGCAACACGTCTGGTGTTCAGTGACGAAGCGACGTTTCACTTGAGTGGAAAGGTGAACCGTCACAATATTCGGATATGGGGCATCAAAAATCCCCATGCTTCTGTGCAACAGGTACGGGATTCACCAAAACTTAATGTGATCTGCGCAATCTCACAGACGAAAGTGTACGGGCCCTTTTTTTTTTTTCCCCCCCTTTGAAAACACTGTGACGGATCTGTCCTATCTCGACATGTTGGAGTTGTGGATATTTCCACAAATCAGAGAGGATTCCGCCAACTTTGTGTTCCAGCAGGATGGGGCCCCGCCTCATTGGCACTCAGAAGTGCGTCGCCACCTCAACAATGAACTACCACGCCGCTGGATTGGACGCTGTGGTCGGGATTACTTGACGCTTTCCAGATGACTGCCCCGGTCTCCCGACATTACACCGTGTGATTTCTTTCTTTGGGGGTACGTGAGAGACACTGTTTACGTGCTACCATTGCCAACAACACTGCATGAGCTCCGAAACCACATTACCACAGCTGTCATGGCCATCGACAGGGACATGCTGCAATGCGTATGGGAGTGAACTCGACTATCGGTTGGATGTGTGTTGTGTGATGAAAGCTCACATTGGACGTTTGTAGAAATTTGCGGAAAAAAACTTGGAGAGTTTCTAGTTGTTTTCACGCATTGCTCATAATTTTCTGATACTTTGTGAATTACAGATTTTTAAAACCCGATGAATCATTTGTAATAATCCTGTATATGGTATATATAATATATATTTTATATCGTATATATAACATTATAACGCACAGTCACCGTTTTATGAACAGAAGCTTATACGGATCCCTTTCGTTTCTTCATGGCCTGCAGGATATCAGTCACGAAAGGCGGGGAGGCTTATCTCGGACTCTCATCACACTTGTATCTCCACATACAGTGGAGTCCTGTGCAAAATTCTTGTTACATTTTCATTCTGCCAGTTGTGCAAACCATGGGGTGTTTTGCAATACATTCCAATTGCGGGAGAAGAAATGCCGCGTTTACCACACGTCGTCCAGGAATCACTTCACAGAGTGGCAAATGATTTGGATGTTCCTCGACAGTGAGAGGTGGATAATCCGTCTCGGCTATCTCAAATCCACCCCAAACCATTCTGAATTCTCATCTTCATAAATATCTTTTGTTTCGGTGTTGGCGTTTTGTGTGACTGGAGATGAGGGTATCTCTTGAAATAGAACTTCAAGTGAACCACTGAAAATCCCATAATAGAGTAACTTTTGAATGCTATTAGCGATAATCAACAAACTAATAAACTCAATAAACTAAGGTAATGCGTAGTGTAGTTGCAATGGCTGGTGTATTATTGCATTTAAAAACGAGTGGAGAGATTTGGGTTGCTCTTAACAGCGAGGTCTTGAGAGCCGATGAGGGTGATATGGAGCAGTGCCAGAATGCAAGGGCAGGGGGAAACGGGATATCTCCGAGAAAATCCGCCCGCCAGCGGCATCGTTCGGCACGGAACCCCGCGTTGCGAAAATTCGCGGGTGACCCCGCCGGGGATCGACCGCAGTTCGCCTTGGTAGTAGGCGAGCTTCCTAACCGCTACACCAACCGCGGCCCCTATTTGAAACCGAAAATTTAAAGTTTCATAACTGTGGTAAGGTTAATGTGAATTAAATGCGAAGACGCTGCACTACGCACAGCTCATTGCCATTATCTGATAAGTATGACATTCCCTCTCAGAGTAAAGATTGCTGGAGGTGGCATGGCATACGGGTATGTATTTATTTGTATTTTATTGTGTATTACTAGAATAAATTTTATACTAATAGACTTAATGGATATGTAAAGACTGTAAGGGACAGCTTACACAAAAAATTAATATAAGACTTGTTTTCTTTTAAAAATGGGGCTTGCATCCGTAACTGTATCCATAATTCGGATGTCTAGGTTGGTGGTTCGGAGATACAGGAAATAACCTGTTCAAGGAGGATCTTCACTTAAATGTTGATTCCTAAGTCAGAAAATCCTAGGGCTCTATAAAGACTTGCAGTGCCTTAGAAAAACCTGTTACGTCATAGGTGCCAGAAAGAAGAGCAGACAAGTGACATTATTATTTTCGATGTGTATACATACAGTGGTTCGGAATGGCCACAGTTATTTAACAACACATACTACTTAGGACCCACAAAGCAAGAATTACATATTACCAAAGCGTTTAACAATTTGTAATAACATAACAGAAATACAGCTGCTTAATGTGCAGATAAGTAATTAAATGACGGGAAAAAAAGCAGTTTCAGTCATACTTTCATTACGTTTAATGTTTTATGATTGATTGAACACAATGTTGTGTTATTCAGTGACATGAATCATGTTCTCATTTATCCCATTTCCGATATTGCCATACTGAATAAGCATCGATAATGTGAAAACGCAAGGATAGACCCGTATATGAAAATAGTGCCCATTTAATCGATGAGGCCATTTAAAGGAACACGTAATTGAACAAAATTATGTGAATGTAGTCCGGAGTGACAAGCAAAGAGGTGTGAAACGAATTCCAACACGAAAAATGTAGGTCTCTGTGTATTCGTGTACAATGATATTTAAAATTTTAAATTATATTACATAAATAAGTATAATTTAAGACATCACAATTGTCACTCCTACTTACCCATACTCGTTAATATACGTCCGATTGATTTGGTATGCCACGTAATATTTTCACCATTAAAATTATCAAGAGTTATATAAATGTGAACTGAATCGCTTCCACTGCGTCGCAACTCCCATTATACGAGATAATAATAAAATGTCATTACCTACCGTCGGCATTCATATTCGTCATAACACCAGGGGTAACATCCTCTTGCATTAATGTGCAAGAATTAGTGCACTTTATTTACTCGACATGTGCCTTCTTATAGATAAGATGTTGACAGTTGTTTTTAAGATCTCTAACGTTGCATTTGAAAGTCCTCTTAAACGATCCGGATTTTCGCAAGTCGGAATCGTTCCGGACGATGCGTTGGTCGGCTGGTTTTCTCGGGGATCTCCTGTTTCTCCCGTCCCATTCATTCCGGTGCCGCTCCATACTCACTTCAATCACCTTCATCGGCTCTCAAGACCGCGCTGTTAAGAGTCGCCCGAATCTCTTCACTCACTCTAAAACGATCATTTTCAGAAACGAACATGTCTTGAAGTCACAAGTCTAAAGCAAGTTCGTATGAGCCGATGTTGAGGCTGTAGTAGAGCATGTTTGTTTCAGAATTTCGATTACCGGAGTTAAGGTTAAAATTATTCAGCAGAAAGAAAGTAAAAATGAAAGAAGTTGTAAAACCTGATTTCTACAAAAAATAATTTTTATTCCAAATCAGTCCAAGTCATACAGTTGTTTCGTACACATCGTATGGAATAGTAATTCTACACTACAAACACGTCACTATTTTAAGAATGGTTCCAAGAGTCTGTAAATAAAGAGTCAGAGATTATTCCTGAAATAAGTTTGTACTTGATTAACGTCTCACGTGCTCGTTTCCGCGACGTTGGAATTCGCGCTCTTTTTCCTCGAACTCTTCGTTGAAGACTTGGCCGTGAATCGCGACGAGTCCGTGGGCCCAGAGAAACTGATCTCTTTCCCTGGAGTCTGGGTGGGTTTGGGAACGCACCACGGCATTAGGAGGTTCATGCGCAACTGGACACGGGCCACGACTTCGCGTTTGCAGCAGAATATTACGAAGATGAACACTGCCCGAAATATGTTGATAACGTCAGTGATGTACCAGTAGTAGCTCGGACCATCGACGGCCCAGGAAATGACTTCAGTCGTCCAGGTAACGCCCATCAAGCAGAACAGCTTCAAGTACAGCATAAACCTGCGAAAAGAAAAAGGAAAAAAAAGGAATTAAGGGCACTGCTTACCGGGTGGCAGCTGAGAAATTTCAATACGTAATCGCATGTTAAGGAATGTTCGCCTCAGTGCGTTAATTTTAAAGATAGGCGTTTCAAACAAAATCTTCAGGTGAAGTTCCTTACAGCGGAGCTGTTTATATAACGTGTGTACCCCGTTTGCACGGGATTTCTAAAATTAATGTGTTACAAAAAAAGTACATACTCCCTATTTATATTGACAATACACCCTCGTAGGGATTCTCTCCTAAAAAATTCGCCAAGAACACATTTTCTTTGAAACCCCTATCTTTAAAATTAACGCACCGAGGCTAATTTTCCTTAACATGGGATTTGCTATTTAAATTTCGCAGCTTTCAGCTGATAGTATGCTTAAGTCACAACAGTAAAAATGCAGCCTCATATATCTCAAGTGTAAATGAAACTCACATATTAAAAATAAAGTCTGCTCACGATAAAGTGATAAAGTCACTGCCCCTGCATGCATACATTTTTAACGGGTGGCATGCGCCCAGTACAGATGGTAACGATGGATGGGAAGTAGATCCATATCTTAACGTCGAATAAAAAATGTTGAGTAATTATTTGTGATAACTTATATTATTTCTTTCGCTTTATGTTTCTTTAATGCATCGGAGCGTAATAAGAAGCAAATTTGAGAAATATTAACTTTTCTAATAATTTTATAGTTTCACTTGACCGACGCATGAATAAAGTGATGAGGCCCGTGGCAATGTTAATTTTACATAAGGCGGAAGAATACACAACGTGCATACAAGTGTATCTTAAGAAGGGCTTTCAAAAGTGCTCATTTTAGTGAACAACCTATGATCTGAAATATTTTTATAACTACAATAAGTAAATGTTATTATTACAAATGGAAGTGGGAGATATGCATCCACATTTGCAACAAATAACTTAAGATATATTGCTTTCTGGCTGTGCACAGCTACCTAGATAGATTAGCAGGGAACTGTTTTAGTTATTTGTTACAATGGGAACGGCTTCTCGAAACTTATTCTACGGAACATCTCCCTATAATTATTAATATTATTATTTTTGAACAAAAAAAAATAGTTTGAAGGTATTGCCAGTTTCGTACCGAGACGAATATATTAATACAATTCATCAGTAGATTAAAACAAACATCATATTATAAATTAATAGTTTTAAGGTACCATTATCAATGTTGTTTGTATTTTAAATACACGTTAGCCAAAGGGACAGGGACAAATGCAAAATATTACGTTCAAATTTTTAGCTACAGTTCAAAGTAAATTTCAAATTGTGTTTGATTAAAACCTGTGTTACATATAAAACCGTAATTCTAAAGAAAGTTGTGTTTTCATTTAGTATTAGAAATAAAATACAACATACCTGATTAACGATGGTATTTTTGTTTATCACCGGGAGCCAGTGATTCTATTTCGGTTGAAATACATACAATTGAATAATTTTTACGACTTGGTTCATAAAATAATTACAATGTTTACATAACTTTCAGAGTTATCATGTGATAGCATATAAGTCACTTCAGAGAAAAAAGGTATCTTAAAGTGGTCACGCTATATCATTTTCTGTTCTAACGTTAAAAGTAAGTGACAATTTTTTCTGGTGTAGAAATTAGTGTATACATTGGCTTCACAAAATGTGTTTAAAAGTGAATTGAGAATAGTTTGAAGACAAGTAGAAGAAGAACCCAGTGAACTTCTTCGTATCTCTACTTGAAAAGTAGTCATGTGAATTCACGACTACTGCCTTGAAGAAACCGCACGGAATAGTTCAATGAGTTAGTCGAGCATTTGGTTCTCCTTTCAGTTCTTAAACCTGAAATCGCAGAGTAGGGTACTTGAGGTTGAAATATTTTTTTTTTGAGTCAGATGTGTCTCACGTCAATCGTTTACAGATTTCCTAATGCTAGCACAGGTAAAACGTTAATCCAAACAGTTCAGTTAAACGTAAATAACAAAAATAGAGAAATACTGATATTATTGTCACTATAGAGAAGGTTTTAATTATTTATAAATATCATTTCGCCAGCAGATTCGCCTGCGTGTGCAAGAAATTTACATATTCTTATCGAAATACTTCTTTGCACGTCACATTTATGGTACTAACCTGACGTGCCGGTATTGTCAATTAAAGAACCTTCAATTTTTTTGGGATATTTGAAGCCATCAAAAGAACTGCGATTCATGGCAGCACATTTGAAAGTTGGGTTTTTAATCCTTCTAGTCCTAAAAACCTGTGAACTTGAGTAGGAGTACTTTATTTTTATCAAGTTAAAGACTGCGATCAATTATTGTGTGATAAAGTTCATTCTTGCAACCTAATAGATGAAACGCTTGAATTTTTCTGATATCATTTGTTGTTTCCTTTTGCAAAACTTTTCTTGGAATGTTTGGGTAATACAATATATCCATGGAGTCATAATTTTCAAGAATACGAAAATTGAATTTTAACTCTTGTTTTTCAGACGTATTTTAAAACCACTGGAATCTTGTTAATGTATGAGAATTATGAGATATGAACTACATTATGAATATGTTATGAACTATAATATTTGAGAACCGAACACAACTAAAATCCAATGGTTTTCTTAAGCAGAAGATCATCAACTTTTGGAAACTTAACGTTTTGGATTTGCAATAAATTGTTGGTCGCTGAAAGTACCTCTTTTTCACTTGTTCCTCTTCTTTTATTTTTCCACGATGGTATGCACTTTCCGACTGACGTAGAACTGCTGTACTTTTCCTCATCTCAAGTATCCTCACAACAGTGTAGATGAAAAGTAGCAGATTTCCCAGAAGCAAACAAGACACAGGTCCGTAAAAGTAAGCAAGAGTTGCCATATGACCTGGAAAACAAAAACACACATACAATTTGTAACAGACACATTTGTCAAATACAGGATATATTGCCTACTGTAGAAGCGCAGCGACAACGAGGCCATTTAAGAAAAATGTTAGTTGGGCAGAGTTGGTTTTTACGAACCAAACTACAGAATAAATACTCAAACAAATACACTGTTGTTTGACGGTAATGCATCGAATTCATTATTTTATGCAGTGCAGGGGTTCACTTTATATTTGAGTGACTTCATTTTGTATTTATGAATGTCCAATAATTTGGTAATCATTGCTTTCTTTATCAAAACTTTTTGGGCCAACATAAGGACTGCAGTTAGCGTAGCAAGGACATGCTTGCAGATGGAAGTTTTTACTTCGAATAGCTCAATTTCGCTACACTATTTTTCTCTAACTTTCTAATTAGTTTGCTGTGATATTACATCAGCTAACTCCTGCGGAAACGTTCACTGCATTTAGATAAGATGACAACAAACAGGCAGAGAAGAATGTATCTCTTACATAAATGAATGTTAAATTTTTACCTCTTCTCCGTACTGGCTGATTTTGTTTATGCGTCATAAAAGACACACAAGTAAGAAGCTGTATTATCAGACGTTAGTGCTGTTTTACGCGGCAGCGGTGGTGCAGTGGCTAGCGTACTCGCCTCCCACCACGGCGATCCGGGCTCGATCCCCGGATTCTCGCATGTGGGAATCGTGCTATACGATGCCGCTTGCCAGCAGGTTTCCTCGGGGTATTCCCGCCTCCCCCGCCCTTGCACTCCAGCGCCGATCCATCCTAGGGCCTCACTTCATGTCATGTTCGGGGGCGACGGGCAATTAACGATACCAGTTTCAATTTCGCTCGCATAGCTTTTAAATAGTATCAAACGCCAGACATGGTTTTCACTATCGTGCAATTTTTAGCCCTTTGCTGTGTAAAATACGTCTTCGAGCTGCTACTGATTGAGTACATATGTGGATATCACCTAACAACTGATTAGATACTGGCATTTGTCACCATTATTACTCTTGGCCCTCTAAGAACAATAGTGCCTCACCAGGTCGGACTTTTGGTTTTTACCTTAGGCCTATTTAATTTCGTAAGAAGAAAACTTTCAAAGATGTATCAACAACTGTAGAAATATAACTACTCCGCTAACGTCAACTTTATTGATGTGAATTTAAATAAAATTTCCTGACTATTTTTGAACAGGCAACAATACATGAAAATAGCAGTCAACGGAAAGGTCACTTAATTAACAACAGAAATGTTGATTAAAGCGTGAACTTGTACAGAAATCCTCAATATATCTTGAAAAAAAAAATTGTTAGATAAACATATAGGCTATAAATGTATTAAAAGGCGAAACCTCACGATGAGGTTGCCAAAAGGAACTGATCTACGTAAACTTACTATCTATATAACAAACTAACTTACAAGCTTATTTGATGTTACCTACACTCTGAATTCGAATCAGTGGGAAACCACCAATTCGCAGTGAAATTCAACTGACTTACTCTAATCAGTGGAAATGGCAGCACATATTGTTTCAGTGAAAAAATTTCACTGGTTGAATAAGTGACGGCCGACTGCAGTGGCTAATTAAATGTTGCTTTTATTGAATGTAGGCAAATAATTACGTGAAATAAACATATTTACGATAGTTTACTATTTAGGCCTATATTGTGCAATTTACCGCAACTTAAAAAAGTAAAAAAAATTATGCCTGAGGCCGGGATTGAATTCACGCACCTTTCAACTCTACGCCGTTGTCTTGCCAGATGAGCTATCACAACAAGTAGTAATTAAGTGAGAAACATATTTTTCGTGTCGCATTGTTACTAAATCGTCTAGTTTGAAGTTTTATGCTTATAGTTTTCGTGTTTGGTTTGGATGGTACCGTTAGCATTGTTAAAACGAATAGTATATATGAGTATACTCTCTTCGCCATATTAAATGCAGTTTAAATCTTCAAACAGAGCACTGTGACGATTACATGGAATCGAAATGAAAGACGTAAAAACGGAATGAAAGGCTGTGTGTTCATACTACCTCGTAAAACGATGTTTTGGAAGACGAAACACATTTTAGAAAGTATGTTGTGTTAGTTTTATTCGTTTATTCGTTGTTACTTCACTTGATACGCGTTAACGACCATTTTAAAACGATATTCGATGGCCATTTTTACACGCAGTTTCACTGATACATCAGTCAAAAATAATTATAGACGGAGCAAGTTGCTCAGATGTTTCACTGGTCCGTCAGTCAAAAAATAAACCACTGAGGAAACAATGGAAAAAAATGACTGACGAATCAGTGGGAAAAATTCACCGACTCAATCAGTGAAGGAAATATGGCATTTTTTCACTGGTTCGTCAGTTAAATTCACTGAAGTGATTGTTGTGTCAGTCAGATACGTTTGACTGATTGAAACAGTAATATTCTCACTGATTCAGATTTAGTGTGTGTCACAATGCAATTGTGAAAATGTTTGCTGTAGCGGAAATGGAACGAACGCAGCACAGGATCTGCGAAACGAACCAGCCACAGGAAGAGATAAGAATGGGAAGTGAGTTTATTGTCATCTAAGGAAGCATTTATTAACCAACAAAATCATCCGGAAAGTATAGCACAAATTTCCTTGAAAACCATGCGTGTCATATTTTGGGAATGGGGAAAATGGATGTATCCCCGGAAAAATCCCTCCTTAATTTCATTATTTCGTCATGCGTGACAGTAGCACCTATCTGTTGTACTGATTCATTATTCCTAAAGGCTGTTCACGCTAAAGTGAGCACTTCAGAAATGAACATTATGAAAAAGTCACTGCCCCTGCATGCATATATTTTAATTGGCACACTGAATGACATTCACCCATTAAAGTCGGTAACGATGAATGGAAAGTAGTTCCATATGTTAACGTCGAAGACAAAGTGCTAGGTAACCATTTCTGATAACTTAAAATTACTTCTTTCGCTTTCTGTTTTTTTAATGCATCATAGTGTAAAAATGAGCAGATTTGTTAAGTATACACTTTCTTAATAATTTCACAGTGGCATTTGACCGACGCATGAATAAAGTGATGATGCCCATGGCAATGTTAATTTTACATAAGGCGGAGGAATACACAACGTGTATGCAAGTAGATCCTAAGCAGGGCTTACAAAAGTGACCATTTCACGGTGAACAGCCTTTAATTCAAGGCATTTTATCTGCTGTGAGGTATTGCAATGGTGTAGTGGTTAGATCTCTCTCGTCCCACCACAGCGAAGTGTTCGATCCCCGCATTCTTGCATATGGGGAAACACTGTGGGTTGGAGGGTTTTCTCGATGTTCTTCTGTTTCCCACACCGTAGCGTTCTGTCGCTGGTTTACTTTCACCTCGCTTACACCCCGATTGGCACTAAAGACCTCAGCTGTTAAGCGCATGGCCACTAATCTCCTATGGTGTGGATAGTGAGAAATGGTTGTCGAGGGATGGTCCGAAAGAGGTTCTGGCAATCGTCTCACGAATGAAGATTGGTTGCAGAATTGTGACAGAAAAACCTTTCAAGAAAATCTTTTCGTGGAGTGCCGCGTATCCGTTTCAATAGTAACCTAAGTTCAAAATAAAACAAAGCAGCAGTTGATCGCGCCGTGCAAACTTTCAAATCGACGCAGCATGTCCGTACGTAATATGTATGTCGAGAAATGTTCGGGTCCCGATTGTACTGAACTTGAGCGAAGCACATGACTCAACTAAACGATGATATATTAGTAGTGCTCCGTCCTCCACGATTATCACTCCTTTTCTTGTTTCCGTCCTTTCCAACCTGTTGAATAGCAGACGAAGTAGACCGACTTGCGTCTTGTGTGCTAACTACCCATCACTGGCTTACGAACTGTTAGTAGAATTGTCAAAATTACGCGATCAATGAATGACGTCTAGTTTCCCAACACGCCCATCCTTTCACAAACAACTATTTTATGCAACTTTAATATTGCTTGGCTATACTTAAAGAGCATGAGAATAAAGATTAAATTAATCAAAATTAAGATACTTTCATTTATAGCCATAATTACTAGGGCCGTCTGTATTTCGCGAAAAGTTTTCAGAAATAGTTGTACTCCAAAACGCGTCAGTTCAGTACCAATATAGCGGTTGAATTATTTTAACTCGCGCACGTCTTGAGTGTCTGCCAGCCAATTACCGACGTTCAGTATCAGGGTAACTTTATTCTTATTGGAACAGCTGAGAAAAAAATGTCATCTAACACAGACACGCGGCCAATAACAAAAGGAAATTTGCAGGCTGGTACGTAAGAAGTTGATGTCTAGTTTGAGCATAAATGTTTTCGCGAAAAGCAAGTGCCCTACTAATTACTTTTCGTATTGCATAATGAGATTATAGTTGAAACAATGTGCCAAATGTTATTAAATACGCAATGGAAGTAATTTATTTCGTCCGTTGTATAGAACGAAATTTGTATGTATGTCGTAATTAGTCGTGAACCGAAGACAGCGGATGGTATTCGGTAGATGCTTTGGTATATTTCGGAATATAGAGCGATACGTAACACTGTTAGAATAGTTCTTCTTAAATAAAACACTATTAACATTTTAATTAGGTGTAATAAATCATGTCTAGAGAAATTAATTTAAAATTAGTACAAATAATGCGAAGTAACATACTTGTTTTTACTGCAGTCACTACATACGAGTGTCAAAGTACATCCGAGGTGAACCGTTATATATTACTGTCAAGCAGTGTACGTGTGGCATGCAATTATTTAAAAAAAAAAAAATATTTTTTACATACTCCGTTCTAATATGGTATAACTAATGTCTTTATCTTAAGCAACAAAATTAGGTGCAAAGTAATCTCACGAAGATCTTACTACATAAAAAAGTGTATAAACTAACTTATCACTGATTACGTTACTATACTTACTTCCAAACCAGCAAGTTTTTCTTCCGAATTCCGGTCTGATGGCAGTTTCTGGAATTTTTGGGGAAAATTCCATGATTATTGTTGTGAGGGAAATTATGACACAACTTCCCCATGCATACAACGAGTAGAGTCTAAATCTTTTCATCTGACATTTCATATAACTGCATCTCGGGACGTGAAATCCACTGTAAAAAAAAAAAACTAAATAATTATCAAACAAAGGACTACAATCACATGACATGTGATTCACAGTATACTAAAGTTCTAGTAAATGAGTGATGAAGCACATAACTGAAAAATTCGTATTTGCAGTTTACCACAAAAAAATCGTTATTAGATAGTTCCTAGAAGTAACCGTAGAACGTTGCATTGCCAGAAATAACTGTCGTGTGTCAAGAAAATGCTTGGTTTAATTACACCAGTAATGAGTAGACGAAATTAATAAATACATTTTTGAAGAAATATGTACAGCAGAACTGATTTTACTCTGTAAAGCGTATGTACGGAACAAGAAAATCGTGACTGCACAAAATTATTTGCTTGAAATAACTCTTCCGTATTTCGTTAGCACTCCTTAAAAACATTTTGTGCGACAAACTAATTTTTATTAGCATGTTTTCTAACGGAATTTTCGGAATTATTTTTTAATAAATGATATTAACACATACAATATTCAGCCTTTTCAATCTGGCCCTGTACTGTTCTGCTGGTTTAAGAGTAAAACAAAAACATTCATTGAAAAACTTTACAGCACTATGTATTCAGAAGTGATGGTGAGATGGCTACAACTTGCAAATTGGTCAAATTTGTGTCATAGCTTATTGCTAGGCCAGTTTAAGGTTCCTTTCCCTCAGGTTAGGAACAAGACGAGATTTGTTATGGGGGAGAGTGACATTGGGAAATTTTCCGTCACAAGGCGCACCGGTGTTCCAAAAAAAGAGGTCATTTTTAAGCTTGTGGTAAATGAGTATATAGGCTGTTCACGGTAAAATGAGCATTTCCGAAAGCCCTGCTTAGTATCTACACTGTATAGCACGGTGTGTATTCTTCCGCCTTATGTAAAATTAACAATAACATGGGCCTCATTACTTTATTCATGCGTCGGTCACGTAAAAAATGCAAAATTATTTTTTAAAAAGTAAATATTTTATGAATTTTATAATTCTAACACTTGTATTCCTTAAATAAAAAACAAAGCACGGTAAATAATTTCAGTATATACAGATGTTTACCCAACACTTTTAACTCAACGTTAACACAGGCAACTACTTCCGCTCCATCATTACCAACTTTACTGGGCACATGTCACTCAGTGCGCCCGTTATAATATATGCATGAAGTTTTTCTAAGGTTAATTTCTAAAGTGGTCACTTTATTGTGAATAGCATTTAATCTGTTTGTTTGTGTGCAAAAGTTCGTGTTTAGTTGCAGTTGTGATATAGAATTGCTCCGGCAAAATTGTTTAAGTGCTGACTTTATTTCGTTACTCCTATTCACGCCCTTCAGCAGTGTTCAGAAGAGTAAACAGTAAAAATACAACTGTATTTGGCATTGGGCGTTTGTAAGCAAGGCTTTTAAACGAAAAAACCTTACGAATTTAAAATGCACTGTAAAAAAATAAGAGGTAAAATTCCCTATGTAAGTAAAGCTAATTACCTCTGTATGTAAGGTAACATTAACTCTTAAATGTAGAGTAAATTTACCTCACCTCAACACTAAAATCCTCGACACTTGCTGGTGGGTGGGCGCGAACCATGGCCTTCTATCACAATAAGCCTATGCGCTATCCATTACACCACGAAGACAGCGTAACAACTTCAGTGAATATTAGCGTGTTACAGGATTGTTTCTTCCGCCCGTACTCCCGCTTAGTTGTTGAGACAATGCTGAAGAAATGCACGCGTCGTAAGGAAATTTTCCCGTCCATTTACGGGATTTTCCACTACCATTGCACGTGAATTATACTTCAGAGTGCGGTAACTATACCTTACATATAGAGAGCCGTGTTGGACAACTTGTACGACTAAATAATGAAAATTAATTTTAAGGTAAAAAATATACAATTTACAATGCAATTATGAAATAGTTACAAATGAACAAAGAGAGGCACACGTCGTAAGGTAATTTTCATATCCATGTATGGGATTTTCCGCTACCATGTAAGGGAATTTTACTCCAGAGTGCGGTAATTTCACCTTAACCGTAAGGAAATCTACATTTCCCCCCACAAGTTTGCGAATATTACTTTACACTTGTCAGGTAATTTTCCTATTTTGTTGTAGGTTGAATACAGCCTTGATAAAAAGGAACTTTGTAGTCTTTTCTTTTTCCTTTAGGAAACTGCTCAGGAAAGCACTAAACATAAAAATGATATTTTCCACCACATCACTTTTTTTTAATTTAGTTATATTTAATACCTACACTTTAGTTTATTGTTGGTATATCACAACATAGTCCTGAAGTATATGAAAGTGTAAGGTCTGCCACTAGATACAACAATACTAACATTGAACATTTTTAACATGCCAAGTAGGTTACGGTAATGACTTTAACCGTTTTGACTTAAAGAGACGCATTTGTCGCGGAATAAGGACAAGACCTGAGCCTTGATATCTAACATGCAAGGTAATGTAAAACCAGCTAGTAACTTAAAAGTATTACAGCGGTACACTCCAAATCTGAATCATTGAGAATTTCACTGTTTCAATCAGTCAAACGTATCTGACTGATATGACAGTCGCTTCAGTGAATTTAACTGATGAACCAGTGAAAAAATGCCATATTTCCTTCACTGATCGATTCAGTGACATTTCCCTCTGGTTCGTCAGTCATTTTTTCCACTGTTTTATCAGTGGTTTATTTTTTGACTGACGGACCAATGAAACATCTGAGCAACTTGCTCCGTCTCTAATTATTTTTGGCTGATGTATTAGTGAAACTTCGTGTAAAAATGGCCATCGAACATCTTTTAAAAATGGCCGCTAAACGACGTGTATCAAGTGAAGTATCCTAACAACGAATAAATGAATAAAACAAATACAAAATACTTTCTGAAATGCGTTTCGTCTTTCAAAACGCCATTTTACAAGGTAATATGAACACACAGACTTTCGTTCCGTTTTTATGTCTTTCATTTCGTTTTTACGTCTTTCATTATGTTTGCATGTAATCGTCACAACACTCTGAAGGTTTAAACTGCATTTAATACGGCGAAAAGAGTGCACTCATATGTAGTCCCCTGCTATTAGTTTTAACAAACCTAACGGTGCCAATCAAACCAAAAAAGGGAAAGGATGAGCAAAGAATTTCAAAGTATACGATTTACATCAATAATACAAAACATGTGTTTTCCTCCACCAATCTAACTTGGCGTGGTAGCACAGGTGATAAGGCAACAGTCTAGAGGTGAAGGGTGCGCGAGTTCAATCCTGAGCACCTACAAAGCTTTACTTACTTTTTAAAATTACGGTAAATTGCAAAATATAAATAATTAAACGTCGTAAATATGTTCATTTAATGTAATTATTTGCCTAAATTCAATAAAAACAATATCTGATTCACCACTGCAGTCAGCCGTTGTTTATTCAATCAGTGAAATTGTTTCATGTCACTTATTCAATCAGTGAAATTTTTCACTAAAACAATCAGTGGAATTTCACTGCGAATCAGTGGTTTCCCACCGATTCGAATTTAGAGTGTATATGATAATTACGAAATACATAATTTTTAGTCAAAGACAATGCATTATTTATATTTCAGTGGAAGAACCGTGATGCTTACCTGAAGCTCCAGGCAATGTCGATGCACATAACATTCAGCCAAAATATCGCTGCCAAGAAGGAGAATTGTATAGTGAATGCTGAAACAAAAAAAAACAAAAATTCGAGTGTATTATAAGTAAACCGTTTTCAACTGTTTGAAAGCATAAACTAACTTGGAAAAAAATGTTTATAGATTTCCTAATATAACATACGACTTTAATCCAAACGATTCATTGAAACGGAAACAACAAACATACAGAAATACTGATATTATTGTCACCATAAAAAAGTATGCCTTTTTATAAATATGTAGATTGTCGCCAGCAGGGTCGGATTACAGGAGTGACGGAGGAGGGGGGAGCCTTCCCCGGGTGCTGGTTAGAAGAGGCACCGGAAGGACCGAACATTTTTATAGGCTACTAAACTGTGAAATAAAAGGTGAATAAGTGAAAATAAAATAAAAAATTCACAATTGACACTATGTGAAATAATCTTCTGTGTCTCCATTGAACCTTGAACACCATAATATCGTTAGAAATAAATAGTACATTAAAAAAACCTACACTAAAACACAGGTAAGTATACGGTTTTTATAGGTTCTAACTTAAAAATTTTACACTATAAGGCACAAGACGCAAAACAAATTATGCAAGGTACGTTTATTGCTGATAGACTGGAATGATGAAAAGAGGGTAGTGGAAATCATAATTTATGCCCCGGGAAAAGGAAAGCCTAGATACGTCCCTGGTCGCCAGCAGATTCGCCGATGTATACTACACAAAGTTTACATTAATTTATCTTCTATTTATCGAAAAACTTCTTTGTACAATACATTTGTGGTATTATCCTGACGTGCAAAAATCTCCAATTATTTTTTGTATGATAATAGAAGCCATCAAAAGAACTGTGAATCGTGGCAACCCATAAAAAAAGTTAGGAAAGTGGGAAATAGAAATTAAAATTCCTGAAAATTGGTTTTTAGGCACTCATAGAAGTAACTTCTGAAGCAAAAAAAAAAACATTGGGATATCTTATCAGGTTCAAGAGATATTGAGGATTCCGTGAAAACACCTTAAACGTTTGTATTTCAAAATAACCTGGAATTTAAAATTTGACATTTGTATATACAGCATTATGAAGTAGAAAGTACTGCAATATTGTATCGGGATTTAAGAGATACTGTCCAAACATCCATGAAAACACGTTTTACGTTTTTTTTTTTTACCTTAAGTATTAACTTTTGCGAAATCCTGATAATGATTTTTAGATATTTGTATACCCAGTCTCATAAAGTATGAAACATGGCGTTATCTCGTCGGAATTAATTTATATCGAGGAGCCTTTGAAAAACACACTTTATTGTTTTTCACCCCTTAAGATTTAATTTCGTAAAGTACCTTTTTAGTAAAACCCTATACTCCAAGTGCCATTCGTAAAATTTCATAATTCTAGATCCAGCAGTTTACGTGTGCGTAGGTGGGTGTGAGTAAATGGGTGGGCGAGTGAGTAAGTAGGTGAGTGAGTGGTTGAAGAAGTGAGTGACTGAGGGAAAGAGACTTTACCTTCTGTATATAGACTGCAGAAATTTTAAGAAAACACTTACAGCACACTTTCGTATATATTTTTATTTTTGTACAAGGTTTTAGTGTCATTACTTTCTTTTGTCAATTCGAACGACAGCATCTTTGCTTGCAAATGGAATTCGAAATTTATAATAAAGCTAATTTTTTGTTACCAAATATATTTTACCAATATTAGTTCTTTCAACACAACTGGGCACAACAATAATATCCCCATAATTCGTTCCTGTTGGAAACTGTAACTTAATAATGGTACTGATTTGGGCAGCCGTCTTTCCTATCTTAACATACAAAAAGTAGGATGTTTTTAGAGCTTTAAACTAAGAAGTAACTGAAAATATCAGCGTCAAAGAATAAAAGTATAAGTGAGAAATAATTATAGAATTAATAAAAAAAAGTACCACTACTTTTTTTTACAAAACTAAAAAAATCACTTGAAAACTAAAACTTAAGTGCAAGTACATGACATTAAATAATCTGAGGTATGAAACGAGACGTTATACAAAGTATGTACCTTATTAAAAGCGAGCACAAATGTATTATCAAATCTGTTATAATGTACATTGATTTGTAATCAAAATAGCAACCCCATAACGAATAATCCACAAGAGACGAAAGATGGTCAGTATACAGCACAATAAATCGTAATAATGCAACTGGTTTTGAGTTTCTCTGCATTTGGCCGTACAGAACTGCCACCTGGGGGCGCTGATGTAGTTGCAAGCCTGGTAGAGTGAGCGGTTATAAAGGCTGTTCACGATAGAGTGAGCTGTTTTAAAATAAACCTTAGAAAAAGTCACTGCCCCTGCCTGCATATAATTTAACGGGCGAATTGAGTGACATGTGTCCAGCAAAGTTGGTAACGATGGAGGGGAAAGTAGTTCCACATATTCACGTTGAGCAAAAATTGATAAGTAACCATTTGTGACAGCTTAAATTATTTCTCTCGCTTTCTGTATTTTTTTATGCATCGAAGTGTAAAAATGAGCAGATTTGTACAATATTTACTTTTCTAATAATTTCACAGTTTCACTTGACCGACGCACTAATAAAGTGATGAGGCCCATGGCAATGTTAATTTTACATACGGCGTAAGAACACACAACCCGTATACAAGTAGATCTTAAGCGGGGCTTTCAAAAGTGCTCATGTTACCTTGAACAGCCTATAAGACGAAGCTGTGTGGAGTACTGTGTCCGTATGGAGTGAACGTCAGTGAGTGGCTAGCTTGCCTCAGTGACGTATTCAACACATTCAACCAACTTTCAGTGTTTGAGATGGGGAGAATGTTGGACTACGGGAGAAAAGGGGGCCATGCTGTTGAACTGACCTCAACCTTGATTGTCGTGACTGGACTGCGTGGTGATATTGGGAGCAGTGGGAACTTAGGACCTGGAAAGCTGTGAGTGGCCCAGGATGCCCATTACGAAGACCGGAATGTTTAATCGCCGATGAACACGTACTTTGACAAAAAAAAAAGTGTTCTATTCCACCATGCAAAGATACATAACGTCACCACAAGTGACCCCAAATTCCACTCGCACTATTGCAAGGCAACTTGCTTAAAATGGCTTGCGTTCTTGACGTCCCGTATGTTGTTGCCTGTTGACACCGCTGAATACGGCTACTTCGTTTGCAGTTTTGTCGTAGATGATCGTCACGGACGATTGAGGAATGGTGATACCTAATCAGGTTATGTCTGGACACGGACAACAACTGCACTAAAGTATGGAAGAGCACTGGAAAGCCCACAAATTTGGGATTCACTGTTAAGCGACACAATGCCGGAACTGCTGGAGTAATGTCCATTGGGAATAATCTCCTATGATTCTCGGCTTTCCCTGGTAGTGGGTATGGGAACACAATGGCACAACACAAGGGAACACTAATAGCACAACAGTGTCTTCAGGAGATTCTGAGGACTCATTACTTCCCTTAATGTCGCAGCTCCAACGAATAACTTCCCGATAGCGTAATGTCCGCGGATTCCCCACGACTGTCTTCATGCTGTCGGCATCTTTCCAATGGCCAGCCAGGTCTGCAGACATGTCGCCCATAGAACATGCATGAAGTCAGCCGGGATGGCAGTTTCAGCCATAAGTGGGTCTACAGCATCTGGAGCCGCAGTTGCAACTAAGCGGCGATCTTTCACAAAACAGCACTGGACGTCTTTATGACTTTATTTCGGACCGTAACGCGTCATGCATCTATCCAAGGGGTGCTGCAACAGTGTACTGTCGGCACTTTTCAACTACCGAGTGAGTAGTAACACAGTGGTCAATTTACGGACTTGCATTCGGGAGGATTCAAGTTCGAATTCTGGCCTGGTCATCTTGATTTCTGTTTTCCATTCCATGGTTTCCCGAGATCACGACAAGTGAATGCTGGGATGGTACCTTCCTAGAGGCCATCACCGATTCTTTCCCCATTCTACTTCCTTGAACAACTTCTTGCTCCGCCTCTAATGATTGCACTGACAACGAGACCCTACCTACCTATTTACTTTTAAACTGTACAATTTTGTCCGAAAAACCGGTTTATTTGTCTTGATGTTTATCAGTTATCTGTATCATTGTTTCCATTGCCTGTGTCTATTTTCATCTTTAGTCGAAATATCGGTTTGTGTGCAGATATTTTTAAGGCAGCTAAAAGAAGTAATCGTACAGCAGTCATGTATCCATAACAGCTAGCTGCAAAAAGCGTGCTCAACAAAAACAATTTTTCTTCCCCTGGAACTTTTACTTGGAACTTAATTTGTAGGGGCGCCTGTTTTTCGCGAAAATATTTCAGGACAAGTTGTGTTTCAAAATGCTTCAGTTCAGAACCGCTTTGGTGATTTGATCATTTGAATTATTATGCGTCTTATCTGCCTGTCCACGAAAAATGGACTGCCAGTATCGGAGAAATTTAATTCGGATTGGCCCACTCACGTAACAGACTCTCTTCACGCAAAGACAGCAGACCATAGCCAAATCAAGACTAGAAGTGTGCTCATAGATATTGACGTCTAGCCTCGACGTAAATATTTTCGCGAAAAATAGGTGACCCTATTAAATTGTATTTTACTAGTAGTGTGCGCAAAAGTTTTGCTCCTTTATCTGTACTGCAAACTTAACCAAGCGCACTATTTCCGCTATCCACAACCCAGACAAAAAGTATGATGGTTGTAAAACAATCCAAATTTTTTTGTTTTAATTCACAAACTCATTTCTGGTTCACAGGAAGATGTACATAATAAAATTGTTTAGGGATGTTGTGGTTCATTATTTTTCTCGTGGAATCTTATTCATCTGCTACAAGGACAAACAACCATCTCTCCCAAAGGTACCTCCAAAATGTTATACTGACAAATAAGTAATGCGAAGTTACATTAAAACAGTTAAAATAAGTTATTGTTATCTTAAGAAATATAGTTCAAATTTTGATATTGCAAAGAACGAATGACTGTCGGTTTTTAATTTGGGGAAGCAAAAGATACATCATACTCTATTAGAGATTTTAGCACTCATCACCTATGATAAATTAAAAAATTAAATGTTGTCCTTAATAAATGAATAATTCTGAGCTCTTCCACTCTTAGCTTCACAGTGTGACAAAACTGTTAGTTACCGCTGATCGCTGAGAAAAATTTTCACACATTTGCCTTTATACTAAGGCTACATCTTCATTGACTAAAGGAGCGACACATTTCCCAGATGTTAAACAATACTAACGTTTGCACAAGACATCTTACCGTTTATACTAAACTTTTGTGTTCACTGAACAAAAACAAAATGACACGTGGTTATGGATAAAGTACCGTACCACTCGCGAGACACTAGTCCGCACGCAAATAACATCGGTAAATACAGTTGTAGGCTGTTCACGATTAACTCAAGACTTTTAAAAGCTCTGCTTAGGAACTACTTTGCCTTTCATTTTGTATATTTCCTCTAGGTGTATGAATCAGGCCATGTCTCAACTTGAAAGTGTGCTCATTTTCACTCGCCATTCTCACTCTGGCGCACTATGGTTCACTTTAGCGAATTGAGACTTATGCCCCCTGTAAGCCTTCGGCATTATTTATCTGACAGAAAAGGTAATAAATAATGAAAAATAAAATTTTGCTGGCCTTTCACTTTCCTCGAGTAAATGTACAGTATTTTATGTAATAACAACCTTAAGGAAACGTCCAACATGGCATACATAAATATAAATAAATAACATTGGATTGATAAAAGACATGTAAGAAGGGTTAAATTCATTCCCCTGCTTGACCTCTTGACACTTTAACATGCCCGAAAGGAGTAATTATGTTTGTTAAGTTGGTGGATCAAAAGTTTATGTTGGCCAACATGTTTGCACTTGTATGTGTGTTGCATGTAACAGGATGTTGTTATCAGTTGCGATAGTGCATATCGCTTGGTTGTAACCTGGAGTTGTATATCGGCTGGAAGTGGCAGCTTGGTGGGGCCCAGAAATACATCTAGTGATAAGGCCCCAGCATGTAGCGGCAGCGTTAGAGATACGGAGAGCTTCCATGGAGTTGGCACAGTAGCATGTTAAATGCCAAGCGAGTAGGTTGAAGTAGTAGGTGCGTGCTGATCCTGGACTTTTCTGTTTTCGTTTTTTTTTTTTGCGTTCTTACTTTGTTTTCAGGTATGTGTCTGTGTTGTATTAATACTAGCTTAATTCCTTTGTGCATATTATATTAATTTTTTCGATGCATAAAATTTTTGATTTTTTTTTTTTTTTTTTTTTTCAGATTTAATCCTGACATGTATCAGAGGCGCATTCGTTCTTCTGGACGGAAGAACCTTCCTAGGAAGGTTTATCGTAATATTAACCGGCGTATACTCTCTTTGCCATACACATAGTTATGGGCAGCGAAGTTTTTCAAAGGTTGATTTTTAAACTGCCAGTTTTATCACGAACAGCCTTTACAACCAAACAAACAGTAGCAGTTATTTCATATGGCACGAACCATATTATAGGCTGTTCATGGTAAAATGAGCACTTTTGAAAGCCCTGCTTAGGAACTACTTGTATGCACATTGTGTATTCTTCCCCCGAAGGTAAAATTAACATTGTAACATTGCCATGGGCCTCATCGCTTTATTCATGCATCTGTAATGTGAAACTGTGAAATTATTAGGAAAGTAGGTATTTTACAAATCTGCTCATTCTAACACTTTGATGGACAAAAAACTAAATAAATAATTTAAGTTATCACAAATTAGTTACCTAACACTTTTTATTCGATGTTAAGTCATGAAACTATTTTCCCTTCATTGTTACCAACTTCACTGGGCGAATCTTATTCAGCGAACCCATTAAAATATATGCAGACAGAGGCAGTGACTTTTTTTCTAAGGTTCATTTCAAAAGTGCTCGCTTTATCGTGGACAGTCTTTACGCTGTATCCCAGCTGCTGGTTCCGCTGAACGCGAATTGCGTGCGATCACTAAACTGACCATGGGGCAACTGTGGAGTGCGCAATACAGCAGCAGATAACTGCCGGTCTCTTGCGTAATAAACTCAGTTCTCTTTTTCTCATCTCGTAGGCGTGTCTGCCAAGAGACGGAAAATTTCACCAAAGAAACAGAGTGGCAATTTTCTCTTTATGGCGCACGGCATGCAATTCCAAGCCCGAAGGCACTACTCAGACTAAAAACCTTGGTCGCTCTTATTTTGTATTCATGACTCAGCACTAATGCTCTGAAATACGAAGGAACATTCTCTGGCTACGAATGTTGAAATAATAAATAGACAGTGTTTTATGTCATGCAGATGAAAACCAAATAATGGATTATCATTACGTTGGTTTTACATGCGTAGTTTTACTAACCAAGCAGCTGTATGAATTTCACTAGGCAATACCAGACGATCGGCAACAACGGATATATCATCCCCCTTATAGCCCGTCAAATCAAGGGTTTGCTATATTTTGTAGTCGTAAGCTTCAAATATTCGGTTGCCAATAGCAAACTGGCGAGAGGAAATTCCGCGCCATGCCTAATGCTGACATGTTTTTATCAAGGAGCATGTGAAAGAAAGATTTGGGGCTCCCGGGCTAAAACTCCATTTTTATTTGTTGATCGGATTCGAGGAAACTTACGAATATACATATCAAGAAAGCAACATGAAATCCATTTCTTTGTAATTTACAGAGTTTTCTAATTTGTGGAACCGAAGAAAATAATTTGTGAAAAAATATTATAAGCTCATTTGAATATATAACAATTATTTTTCTGGCCATATTTTTTTTAATTAGCGTTATCTCTGCAGGGTGGCACAAATTGTACCTAGTAATGCTAGACCGACAAAAATGTATAAATAATGATTTTATTGTAAAGTACATTTATCTGTTGTAATGTTTATAAAAAAGGCCGAAGTCAAATATTTAAGAAACCACGAGTATGTACGAGTTCTTTTTCTAAGTAATGTGAAGTTATTCACACTTGCATTGGGGCCAGATTTTCGAAACGAAGCACTCAAAATCTCAATACATGCGTATCTTCATACGTAAAAGTGTGAATACAGGTTAAATAGATGATAGGCTAGAATATTTATTCGTTTCACAGCAAACGTACTGAAGAACTGATAACGAACGTATCGTATTTAAAAGTAACTTATCCTAAATGAACACTAGTGTTCGATGACATGAAACGGACGAATAGAAAAAGAAAAAAAACAACAGGGAAGCCACTAGCACTTCATTAACCGACAATGGTGTGCCGTATTATTTACTCGATAATTATATTATGTATAAGAGTGAAACTATTTTAATTTGTATTATATGCAAAAATGACATTGCCAGAAATTGTATTTACTTTATAAATTATGTCAGTTCGTGTGTTATTTCAATGTTGGTATATACGCAATCGTCTGTGCTCATTAATAACACTGTATCTCCTATCTTATGTCACTTCCCTGGATTGAGAGTACTTAAGAAAATTAATCTATGCTCTTATCGATTAAAATAAACCTGAAGTAAACTTCTGTTGGTTTTACTGTGACATATTAAATGGTTTGTACAGTATGCAACAGGTTCTGGGTCATTTATATAAAACTTTTTGACGTGAATACGTCTTTAAATTTGCGACCAAAGCGGTAAGCAATCCAGAAAATCCGATGATAACAAAATCGGGGGGTACAGTTTGGTATTGCAGCTCCGGATCTATCGTCTACATCCAAAATTCAATTACACCACTCGATTGCCACAGGATCAAAGAAATAGAATATGTTACGTTGAATGAGGACTGCGAAGCATCGCGTGCAGTGTTGTGCCCGGAGGGGGGGGGGGGGGAGCAATTTCCAGTTCGTTTCGACGCGTCTCATAACTTCCGCGTAGTATAACTTTTGACTAGGAGAAAGATACGACACTCGTTTGAGTTTCAATCGACAGCTCTTGTCAAGATCAATCGATTTCGTGTGTAAAAACACTTGTGTTTGGCGTGGTTATGGTGACATTTTATGCGTTTAGTGTAAAAAAAATTAAGAAAACTTAACACAATTTCGGCATATACTCATCAAAAAGCTAAGTCGAAATACAGAAATCGTATACGGTTGGAAAGAGCATCTCAAAATCAATCCAGCGATGCCCATAAAACCCCATATGATCGAGTGAAGCGGTGCCGGGAACGTAAAATAAACATCAAGGCGTCCGAGCGCGTCAACGTAGACGTATTCACACAAAACAAACCGCCGTGTCCCCAACACAGCCAAACCCAATTTTTTTTTATAAACTACAGAGTACAGGTTCACGTGCCAAACGGATGTTAAAATTTTCCGTTATGCGATCTGAGAATATTCATGACAGCCACAGCCACAGAGTTGTTAGTTCACTGAATGGTGATGCGCACTTAAATACCTACGTCTCTAAAAAAAAACGACAGTACATTGTTCACCTCACAAGCTGGCACTGATCAACTTTGAATATTCATTACTCGGAGGGTTGCAAACGGATAACCGGTGCTCACAAAACAATGAGCACCCTCCTCCAGTGCTTCCTTGTTGTTTCCTGGGAATAGAGTGGTTACGAGAAAGTGAACGATATGGACATGAGACACGAAATGATTAAACCTCCAAGGAGACAAGAGAAACAACAAAAAAAATAAATAAAAGCACAAACTCGTTACCATGTCATCAAGTTGAGGTTCAAAGAATTTGGCACTGCCTCGAACTTCTTTTCCGGTATATTTACGTTTATTAAAATTCATTAAGTGAAGTAGATCATTAAATAACTTGGAATCGCAAATATTTTGAAAACCATTTTTTATGTAGCTTACGGCTATAAGTCCCTGTACCTTTTGCACGTGGAGTGGATGTAGTGTGTGCTGACGGAGGACTCCCCACGCGGAGGTGTGGCTGGCGTCCGTACCACCTTGAGCGATCGCACGTGTGCTTGTGGACGGGTTCGCCTTAACTTTGTCTAGTACTTACTCTTCGAAATGCAGCGTACGAACACCCCTTGCCCTGGCGCCCTCATGCGGTGGATGGAAGATCTAATACTCTTGCAGTCGCCGATGATGTAGTGACCAGAACAGTGCGCTATATGACTGCCGTCTGTTGGGGAAGCGTCCTTTATAAAGACGTGTTGCTATGCACCCACAGCCTCCAGTTTCACTGTGCAGCATACGCATATCCACCAGTTCTGCCTATGAATAAGCGTCCATGACTAGTCTGGTGTACACGAAGCACGGTGAACACACAACTGTTTAGACTCACAGGCAGCGGCAACGACGCAGGTCTGTGTAGTGGAATGTGGTGATATGCAACTAGGTCTGTGTAGTGGAATGTGGTGATATGCAACTAGGCCTGTGTAGTGGAATGTGGTGATATGCAACTAGGTCTGTGTAGTGGAATGTGGTGATATGCAACCAGGTCTGTGTAGTGGAATGTGGTGATATGCAACTAGGTCTGTGTAGTGGAATGTGGTGATATGCAACTAGGTCTGTGTAGTGGAATGTGGTGATATGCAACCTGCTTTGCACGAAGATATGTGAAGTTGTGGACACCTGGCGCTGATTTGCTGACTTCAAATTTCAATTTAAAAATAATAGACGAATTTTGCGAACATCCTATGGATGCCGTAGTTTGAATTTCGACATGTAGTTACAAAAATCGTTTGCGTGTGTATATGTATACATATGTGTGTGTGTCTATATATATATATATATATATATATATATATATATATATATATATATATATATATATATATATATATATATATATATACACACACACACACACACACACACACACACACATGCATACATACATATATATCGTACCTCTAGTAATATCGTAAGATCGCAACACGTAAAATAAATTAAGAGTATGCGGAATTCACACATTTCTTTATGATATTTCACAACTGAGGACCCACGGCAATAGCAGGCTTATTTTTCTACTCTTATTGTCGTACTAAACCTGCATGTATAATAAGTGCACGGAATCTTCACGTCCAAGCTAGACCATTGAACCGGGTTCCCAGACTCTTGACTTGGGTCAGAGCTTGAGAGAAGCTGGGTAATGGGGTTGTAAGGTGCAGGGTGGACGGCGTAACGAATTACAGGTCATTTGAGCCGTTCGGAAGTCACAGTTGGACCGTGTCGGGAGAAATGGGAATGCGAAGGTACCCATACACCGAGAACCGGTTCTAGCCGACCCCGGAAGATGAATGGATGGCGGACCGTTTTATTGCCAGACAGGTACAAACAGACCAAGTGTTTTCTTTGACCACCATCCAACGACACGTGGGAGCCTCCCTATAACAATATGCGATACTGACTACCTTAAGGACGTCGGCAACAATGAAATTAAAATTATCTATGTTTGTAGGAAATACCATTTGGTTTGTAGCCATTACTTGCAAATGCACTTTTTCCCCATTAAAAGTTTTTTTAGGTAGCATAGTTTTTGCATCATAGCATGTCAAAATCACAATTTTTTGGGACGTACAATTGCAATACACAAAAACATTTGTTTTTACTTTCAATTTTACCTCGAAAATTAAAAGTGAAATATGGATGAACAGAAAACAGATTTACTACCAAAATATTTTAATGGCGTTCTGATAACACGGGCACTTATTTTGAATTTTATTCAAGTGTTAGATTGGTACGAAAAAGTGATTTACTTAAAATTCATTTAGTTCATTTGTTAGTTAAATTAAGGCTAATATTTTACGTCACAACCAAAAAATAAATAAAAATATGCTAATCATGTAGAAAAAAAATGTTTGAGTCTTGACCACGCGGTAAGTACCAACTCCATTTTCGCGGTGTCACCCCAGAGTAACGTGGAATGCTAAGGATAGGCTAATTACTGTCTTCAGCGACGAATATCACTTATCTTTGGGTATGGACGACCACCGTACCAGAGTCCATAGGGCTGCAGGCTAGCTCTACAGTCCTTGCCTCACTTTACAGCGGCATACGTCACCTACTGATGGTGTAATGACCTGGAGTGACTTCGCATATGATTGTCGTCGGCCAACTGAATGCCAATGAGTACACTTACTATATCCCCCTCCCCCCTCCACCCGGGCAAGCGTGCTACGTTTCCTGGCAGATTGCCCAGGAGCATGTTTACAACAAGATTACGCTCTCTTGTAAACATATCTGGTTTCCCAGGAGTTCCCACGTCACGTATTAACAGCTCCTTACTCTTGGCATAGGCCGTTCACGGTAAAGTGGGCACTTTTTAAGGCCCTTGTAAGTTTTTCCTTTCATCCAATTTCCATCTTCCTGCTGCTTTTTAATATAAACATTGCAATGTGAACAATAAACACAGTGTATACATTTCACCACCATCCAAATTTAATGCCTGAGGCTGCAATAAGATATATTTATTAGCTGTTAATGACTGTTGGAAGGGCCTTAAAAAGTGCTCACTTTATCGTGAACAGCCTATATACACTGAGTACTGAACTGAAATGGTCATGGAAATACGGCGGTTAGCTATTTTGAAACTTGTTAAGGTTGATACACTACAGGAATCAGAGCGGAGGTGGCGTTTCTCATAACTTCACAACAGTATAAAATAACTAATCTAGCTTTGCCCAGAGAATCCAGCTGCAGAAAGTCGGCGAGAATGTGAGCTTGTTTGCTCAATAAGTCATCATTTTGTGAGTCCGCGGTAGTCATTCGAGGTTACGGTTGGTGCTGTGGGCCACCAACCCAGACGTGTTTCCCAGAAGCGGTTTATGATTTCCACTTACTTCGTTAGCGTTAACGTACAAGTTATGTAACAGAAAGATAACACTAAAATGCCAGTGCGTATTTTAAGCAGAGTCAGTACACGACTTCTTTTAAATATCTTAATTCCCAACGGTTTTGTAAAGGACAGTGATCCATTTAGTCTTATGTACTAGCTCTGCCCGAGCTCTTCTAGTGTGTTTCTTAATTAATGTTTTTCTACAATAAAGTTTGCCCTTCTTGGCCTGTTTCTGTAGATAACTATGTTATTACTTTTTGTAAAACGTATTTGAAATATGTAACCTCTGGTGGTTCCTGTGAATGTCTTTCGTAAGTTTCTTTTAAAAAGTTTTAAAGTGTTTTCACCTCTCATATCTATCCCATTAGTAGCACGCTCTGTTTCTAGGTTTTAACTCTAATTAACTCGGTATTCCATGTTTCATTTTATCGTTCTGGTAAATACATTGTCTGTCCATAGTATCAGTTCAACAAATTGTCATAAGGTATATCTTTTAAAACCATGAAAGTCTGTACAAATTTCCACCTTCCTAGTATGCAGTTAAAAGATATATTAATTTCTCACATGCCGTGGGCTTGATGTGTGGACGTTTTTTCCAACACTGTACAATGTTTACCAATGTGCTAAATGCCACCAAAATAAAAGTCATCTTACAAATTTCTACATGCTCTCTCATTCACAAATCTTTTTGGATTGCTTGGCACTCCCTGTTTCATGTGTAATTCAGGTTAATGCAATCAAGTTGATGGGTCAAGGCTATCCCAGTCAGACCATATTGTACAGTGACTATCAAGTCTCACTAGTTCAACTAATGTTCCAGGTTTGATTCCCGACGCGGTCGGGGACTTTTCAGGCGTAAAATATGTCCTTGCCACTATCAGGACTGGGTGTTATGTTTGTTTATGTTCATTCTGCATAAGTCGATAGCTGAACCACGTGAGAACCTTGTGGCCAAGAAAACCTTGGTGCGCACAGCTGCTTCCATCACGCGCCTGAAGTAACGATGCTCAGTAATGAGTGGCAAATTATCATGAAATTAGATACAAATCAATGGGGTCATTGGTCAATGCCAAATCCAGCACGATGATTCCCCCTCAGATAGTGGTACCAGATTCTCTTTAGAAAAACCCGTATTTACTAAATAATATCTTAAACGTTTTGCAGTTATGTAAGAGATAACGAGCAAATATTATTCTTGACCTAGATACTAATAAGAGTTAAACATAATAGAGTAATTTCTGATTTGCATATACGTAACTCATTATTTCACACCGTACGGAGCGAAATGATTTAAATTGTGGCTCGTACAATCATAACAGGGAGAATACGTCGGTGTTTTACAGAAATGAATCACTTTGTTTATAAGTTCCTAAACTGTATTGTATTGTAAAGGGCTTTTTAACGCCCTTCGATTTTATGCTTGAAGGCTTAGCAGGGGACGGCCTACAGACTAACTTACAACCCAACTTAAATGAACACCCATGCCTTGCCCGGGATTCAAGCCCAGCACCTTCCGTACCCAAGATCGGTGGCGCACCAACCGACTGCGCCACGGGAGGTCGGCTATAAGTTTCTGAAGTACTTCTTAAACATGCTAAATGTTAGGCTATATATATATATATATATATATATATATATATATATATATATATATATATATATATATATCACGGTTTGTGCTTTACTTGCGTGATTTAAAAAAAAACGTTATATGTACACAGTACTCAAAAAGATTTTCGTTTTATCAAGTTTCAAGTGACTGTAGTTTATAATAGGCTAGGCATAAGGCATAAATTACATTTCCATTCCTAGATTCGATCAGCAAATGGAAGGCATTCCAGTGCATTTGTTTGGAAGTGAAGACAGTGAGTTTAGAAGAAACTAGCAATCTGACGAGAAAGCATATCACAGAATGTATCTATAAAACACAGTATCATTAACGGATTGTTTGACGCCCTAAGAACCAAACGCGTTTTTCTACAATCAAAATAGAGCAAAACCAAGAAAAATTGGCGACTAATCTAATATCAAACGAAATTGTGTAAGCAAGACATTAATTAATTTTCGTACTTGATTTTTTACTAACATATAATTGTTAATAATTGTGAATGTGATTAGTTAGGTTATATATAGATAACTGGTTTTTATCTTTCAAATTGTGTTATGCACGTGGTCGTTGTGAAATTATGTCATTATCTCTATTATTCATTTCAAATGTGATATTTTGTAATACCTGATATTATCCAGTGTTGAGTTTTGTGAAAAACTCGATATATATTCAGTGAACATATGTTCCTGAAATTACTGGGTGTTTCTATAAATAAATAAATAAATAATTGTTTGTATATGTTGGCTGACCTATGCAAACATTAAATGTTTGCAGCCACAATTTTGATCAGAAAGGATTCTAGCCGACTATTAAAAGACAGTATAAAAACTGGAAGCGGAAAAAAAAGAAAGATAAACTTAGAAAACTCTAAATACATCTCACTATTAGAATAAGGACAATGCATCTCAAGTAAGGATAAAGAATTGTCACAGCAATAAAATCTGCAAACTAAAAAAAAATAAAAGTGATTGATATGAAAAAAAAAAAAAAACATGCCAGCGTGTTGCAAGTCTTCACAACCAACAGTGTGAAAAAAAAAAAAAAAAAAAAAGAATGCAAACGATAATACAGTCCACAGAACCACTGGATACAGCGACATGGAAGTCGAAACAAGTAAACGCCAAAACAGATTATGAAGAAGTATGTTACGTTTCGGAGGCTGGAATTTGTCACAGTGTTTACACTCTAAATTCGAATCAGTAGAAAACCACTTATTCGCAGTGAAAATGGCTCCACTTAGAATCAGTGAAAAAAAAACACTGATTGCTTCAGTGGGAAAATTACGCTGAGATGAAAAATTTCACTGATTCTACGTGGAGCCATTTCCACTGATTCGAATTTAGAGTGTATGTGAGGCAGTGCATGCGAAGAACGAGCTCTTCGCAGTAACTGCCAAAGAAACGCACATGCGTGCGGAAGTATCGCAAGACTCGTGCCTCTTTTACTATTTCGCACTGACAAGACGTGACGTAACGCGGGCAAATCAAACCCCCTTCCTCCAAGGTCGCGTACAGGGCAACGTTGTCGTGAAGCCATTTTCTTCCCTCGCGTGCCGAACGTAATACATGAACACTCATGTGGCTCAGCCACGCCGAGAAATAGGTTTTGTTGAATCAAACAAGATTTGTTCGGTGCGACCAAATTTTCAGTTTGTATAGCGGCAATGAAATAGTTGAAAACAAATGATTTTGATGTTCTCATTCGGTTGCCCCAAACTGTAAGATTTTGTTAGTGCGACTAAAAATTTGTTTGGCTACACGAACATTAAACGGTTTGGACAGATATAATAAGATTTTACAAGTTCGACCGAGTTTCGAACCTAGGTCACGTGTGTCCGAGCGCTACGCCTTAGTAAACTCGGCTAATGCGACAACTGCCATCAACGGGAAGCTTTTAAGTAGATGATGTACTGCAAATATTGGGCAACTTGTGCGAACAAATATTTCAAGTTTTACAGTTTTACTTGCCAGTTTCTTGTTGCAAGATTTTATTAATGTGTTTATACTATTGTTAAGCATCAATAGATGCAATGATCAACACGGTTACTATCATAATTGTCACAAAAAATACAAACTCTCGAGTTGTATTTTCGAACGAAGGCAGTCCGATGAGTGGCCAAACAAATATATACGGTTGATTCAACAAAATATTTAGTTACAACCTAATTTTTTTGGCCCAACACAGAGATTTTGTTTATTCAAACATATATTTTGCTAGACGAACAAAAGACATTTTGTTGCTTTCCAAATTTTGTTTGCTCAACAATATATTTTTTTAGGGCAACTAAATATATATTTGGCCCTATAAAAACCAATATTTGTCCGATTTTCTCTCAGTGCACTTTTATAAAGAAATTACGAATTAAATATACCCTTATTAAACAAATTACGAAAACACATTATGATTTTTAATTCTTTTTAAGCTATAGGCAAAATTTTGTCATGGAATTAAACTGTTTTGACGTTTCTCACCGATTGTATTTCATCCCAATAACATTTTGTCTTTATAGATCATGCAGTGGGGATAGCGAATACATTATTCGCTCCATCTCAATGAATATGGCTGATAGGTGATCTTTATATCTTCTTTACGCTAGCAGAAAATATTCCCATAAATCCAGATTTAGAAAATAGCTGTCTTTTAGACCTGTTAGATGTTCTTAAATACATTCACAGATTCCAAGATGTCGGCTATTATTACTAGGAAAATATTTGTATTTTATTTCTTAAATATTTTAACTGCAATATAATTTTTTTTATCTGTTGTGAGAGATTTAACAACATATTTTTCTGTGGTTTTCCGTAACGATTGATATTTAATGAGACAATCATGAAAATACATTACTTCAGCATTTGTCTTGTTACTGATGGAAAAATTCTTCTACTGCGATAGAAGCACAGACGAATAACTTTTTATTTCCCCTTTTCAGATGTCTCGACACGATAACGTGCTTAGTTAACACCGCAAAGAATTTAGGAATTAAAAAGGTTATAAATAAACTTTCGTTACTTTTCAACCGCTTTCACAGTTACGCCTTTTCACAGACCAGGGGATGGTCTAAAACACTAAAGGCGCAGCTAAAAAACAAACATTAAATCGGGAGTTCCAAACCGGAAACCAGAGACCCGAAGGTGAAGCTGTAGCTTCCTCGGCCTTGAAGGCCGCCGTGCAAATGACACGTTTAAACACCGCTCTGCATCACTGACGGCTGGCTATCTACGACTTCCACGGCATAACGCGAAACCCACAAAGCTGTACTGATAAGTCGCCATCACCTAATTATAAAACTGTTTTCCCGATAGCAAGCCGCATCAAAACTAGCGTTTTGCGTTCGCCTCCAACCCCATTCGCAAGCAAGCGACGTTAGGAGGATATAGGCTGTTCACGGTAAAGTGAGCACTTTTGAGGCTCTAGTTAAGCTTTTTACACAATAGGAAACTTTAGCATTTGACTTCACGTTTCCTTTCCTCTGAAGAAACCTCCTATACACAATACAATTGTAAAATCAGCGTTCAGACAATTGAACATCGGTTCTGCGAGCTTCGTAAAAATGTGTATCTTGTTATATAAATAATTATGATATTGTCCAGGAATGCATTTTACGTACCTTTTCTTAAAAAATAGGGTTAAAATTTATATTAAAAGTTTATTTCAAAACAAAAAACTCATTTGTTTACTTTATTAAAATATGTCAATTCTTATATTTCTTTTTCACATTATATTTATTTTCCATTTATTTAATTTAAAACGAGCTTTGTATAATATACCAATATTAAAATCGCTCTATAATAAAATAACGCTCTTTCCACACAACCTCTGTTAGATTCTCGGCAAAATGGATGCTTGACTACGACTTTAAATTTCAACTTTTCGAAATCGTAAAGTCAAGAGTGCTTGACTTTACCCTTTGACAGTTCCATTGTGTAAAGCTCCATAAGAAACAACATGTCGTAAAGCAAACGTAAAGTCAAACGTTAAAGTTTTCATTTGTGTAATGGCCTTTACTTTTTTCTTTCAGCCATTTTTTGTCCTCTAACCACCTTTTAAAATAAATGTTGCCGTGGAAGTACTAAACACAGTGTGTACATTCCAAAGCACTCGGAAGTTAACGTCTAAGGCTAAAATAAAATATATTTATTTATTATTACTCCAAATGAGAGGACTTTCAAAAGTGCTCACTTTACCATGAATATCCTATAGCAAATTTCAGCCAAATTGCACTGTGCGCTATGTGCGTTGAGTGGGTGTAGTCCCTTCTGGAAAGAAAAAAAAAAGTAACATTCGCCCGCATGGAACTCTGCCCATATTCGAGAAATACGTGTTAATAAAGTAATATAGAACAAGATATAAAACGCTTGACAGGGTAGCACCACTACACTACTGTATTTCACAGTAAATAGGGGAATTTTCTCAAAGAAAATATAAAATAAAGATAAACATTAAATAATAAAATTGAAAGAAAAAAAAATGTTGCCCGTGAATGTGCGTATTCAACACGAATATATTGGTAGTGAATTATCAAAGTAGTATGTAGTACGTTGTAAGATTTGCAATTTTCCAATTTAGGCTTACAGCCAGCGAGTTTGGCTCCAATTTGTTTTCTGCGCCAGGTAATGAGTGTCGAAACAGACACATTTACATATGTTTCTAACAGCCTGACGTCAATTTACACAATACACTTATGTGAAAAAAGAAGTAATGAATGTAAAGCAAGAATACCCGAAAAATGAAACAGTTCAATTCTGAACAAAACACAGCCAATTGCAGACACAGTTTCGGTTTACTGCCGGCGATTGCCAGCTATCTTCTGATCAAAGATCCCAATAAAGGCGAACCGGGTTCGACTCCCGGCGGGATCACCCGGGGTTTCGCACGTGGGAAATTTGACGGACGTCGCCATTGGCTTGTAGGTTTTCTCGGGGTTCTCCAGTTCTCGTGCTCAAGACCTCATTGACCGAAACCTCTCAAGTCTCAATCTTTACTGGGAGCTGCGGTGGCTTGTCTCCCACCAAGGTGACCCGGGTTCGATCCTCGGCCTGGTAACTCCCGAATTTTCGCAAGTGAAAATCGTGCCGGACAATGCCGCTGTTAGGCGCGTTTTCTCGGGAGTCTCCCGTTTCCTCCGCCCTTGCATTCCGGTGCTGCTCCATTCTCCCCTCAGTTCTCCCTCATCGGCTCTCAAGACCTTATTGTAACAAGCCGCTCAAATCTCTCAACTCAACTGTATCTTTACTCAGAAAGGTTATTTATTGGTTTCGACGCCAGATGTCAGTATTTTCGGACAGTGTGAAGTGAGAAATGTTTATTACGTTGGCACGCTAAGCCAGTGGAGGGCGACTCACCGACGATATAGCAGAGAGCCGGCGCCAGGTAGGAGCTGAGCTGTCCTACGGAAAGGGCGAGGTATGTGAGGAGCAGGCAGGATGTGTGCGCCATGAGCTGCCGCGCGTGGCCGCCCCTCTGCGGCAGCAACACATGTACCAGCAGCGTGACGGCGAGGAAGGCAGCCCCCAGCACGGACAGCGCGCCGTACAGCCTGAAGGACGCCCTCTGCGGCATGGAGCCACATGCCAGCACGTGGTCGCCGTCCACGCAGAACTGCTGGCGAGGTATCCCTCCGCGCCCGCCCGCCAGCTCCAGCGAGCCGTCCTCCTGCACGACGCTGCCCCTGGCCTCGCCGACGTCCACCTCGTACAGCCTCGCGCCGGAGCCGCAGAAGTTGGTCCCGTACACGGCAGTGAAGTCCGCGGAGCTCCTGCCCTCGGCGAAGCCCACGAGCCACTCCCCGCCGGTGTCTTCAACGTAGATGCACCGTGACCTCCCCGACGTCATGTTCAACGAGTACCCCTCCGGGCAGCACTTACGCAGGCAGGGCAGGAAGGCGCAGGGACACGAGGTCACCACCTCGACGTCCTCGCCAGGCAAGGCCACGCGGTCCGCGCACGACGGCAGAGGCGGCAGGATCCCCCCGTCCGAGTACACGACCAGCGACCCGTTGTCCAGGTACGCGAAGTCCCCTGGGTCAACCAGCACTTTCACCGAGCTGCTGCCGCAGAACTTCCACCCTCCCTCCGTCACCTCGTCCAGGAACGACTCGCTTCTGAAGAAGCCTGGTATCGGCTGGCGGGTATCCGATGACAGCACAGTCGCGTTCTTCGGCATCCACCAAGGGTACCGATCTCTCGGGTTTGTCGAATCATTACTCACCAGATAACTCTCGTACTCAGGAGTCGTTCGATTCACGCACCGTTGGAAGCTCACGTCCAACTGCTGGTCGAAAGGACAGCACTTCTGGAACTTTGCTTGGAGACTGCAGGCTTGAAGAAGAACGAGAGCAAACGTGAGGGAAATCACAGCGAGCATCGTAACACGGAAATCAAATCGAAGACACTCGACGCACTTCACACATCACTCTAAAGTTTCGTGGTCTACGCGAGTGTCACAACCTCGGGCAGGGATTTAAAGCACGAGGAATTTGCACTTCCTTGATATCCGATAGAACGGCACACGTCACACAATATCGCCGAAGGCAGCTCGAGCGCTCAAGAATCGACGTGGAATTGCATCGATCTTCCAACAGCTCCTGCGTACAGAACGCCTGGCCTTGGTGTTACCGGGAGATACTTCGCGCCAACCGAGCACGCGTTAACAGCTGCTGAGCTGAGCCGTGTCGACGGCGGACAAAAAGCAGGTGCTGCCGCCCCAGCCACAGCCAGCCCACTACGAGCTTTCCACGCTGGCCCGGCGCGACCTTCGTGCTGCGTGTCCCCACCACGGCCTGTTGTACCGGAATGAGGAGGCGCGGCCGGACCCCCTCCCCGCGTCTGGACCAGGAATCCCCCCCCCCCCGGTCAATGGGGCCACTACTCACTCTCGCCCTGTCTTATCATCCTTCGGTTTACCTCGACTGTAGCGGTGGAATCCCCGCGACGCGGACCACGCATACTCGCTTCACCCGAGAACGGGTCCACAGCGTCTAATCCACAACCCACCTTGACGCAATACGTTAAACGCTAAACGTTACCATAAGCAAACTGGTATATCTACAATCGACGTTAACAGGTATACAAATATAAAGAATATAGGTGTTAATAGGCTGTTCACTGTAAAATGAGCACTTTTGAAAACCCTGCTTAAGATCTACTTGCAAGCACGATGTGTATTCTTCCACCTCATGTAAGATTAACATTGTCATGGGCCTCATCACTATTCACGTGTCGGTCAAATGAAACTGCGAAGTTATTAGAAAAGTTAACATTTTATAAATCTGTTAATTTTTCAACACTGGCGCGTTAAAAAGAACATAAATAGTAGAAATAATTTAAATTATCGCAAATGGTAACCTAACACTTTTTATTTGACATTATGATATGGAACTATTTTCCCCCCGTCGTTACAAACTTTACCGAGCGCATGTCGACCAGCATGCCCGTTGAAATATATGCTGGCAGGGGTAGTGACATTTTTCTAATGTTGATTTCAAAAGTGCTGACATTATCGTGAGCAGCCTATATGTGTATTTGCAATTAAAATCAGCCTACTTTATGCATTTGACCGAGCCACTCAGAATTCTGTAACTCTTAACACTAAACCTTCGTGATTGGTATGCTAACTGTTAACACGAACCAGAACATGTTTCAGCCAATAAAAAAAAGCTGGACAGCCCCACAGTGCTTCAGGGATGTAGCCAGAATTTCGGTTCTGTGGAGGGGGGGGGGGGGCATACTGTGGTACATCAATCTCCAAAATAAAATGGAGGGTTCGGGGGGCCTCCCCCGGGAAAAATTTGGATTTCAAGGTGCAAAATGGTGCTATTTAAGCGTTTTTCGTACCTCAATATAGAATATATCACTGGCAGAAAATGTAGTATTTTTTCTGAGAAAATTTGTTTGCATGAACAATTTTACAAGGACAACTTCATCAAACCCGGAGTCTTATTTCCTCTGAGATAAATATTTTTTGATTATTAGGAGAAATTAGAATGTTACACAACTGCGATTTAAATAATTAGTAATTTCATGTTTATATATAAAATTTATTTCAACTTTTAATGACGGACATGATGTGAAAACAAAACGAAGCAAATATTTTTGTGGCCATTATTCTGCTTGTTTATAAAAGATTTTTCGTATCATACCAGGGAAAAATTAGCGCAACAATAATATAACTTGATTCACATATCAAAGGCCTAAAAAAACTTTTCTGAAGGAATGTCCTACTCCTTTGCTCATTGCGTGGTAAAATTTTACCACTAAATGTAGCACATTTGTCTGCTTATGGAAATGCATAAATTTCATGAAAAATGTAAAATATGTATCTTACTGCAATTAAACTATTGGATATGAATAAAATTACTTCAGCGTATCAAAATTCAGAAACTGCCATGAATGATTAATATATGGCAATATCTAAATTTACTTCTCAGGTTTAAATACATAAAGCAAAATACACTCACCAAATTGGTTATAAAATAGTTAAAAAATACATTTATGTAAAATTGTAGAAAAGGGCAATATAATTAAATGAACTAATTGGTTGGACGTACATAATTGAAAAACTTAGTTGTGTGTTGAGAAAAAAAACGCAATTGTAGGTTGTGAAATATTGTACCTTCTATTGTGTCATTGTGGTTTTACACGACGCACAACTAAGTTCTGCAGTGATGTACGTCCAACGTATTGGTTTCATTAATCATATATTCCCATTGCAAAATGCATTCAATAAAAATACAAAGATCACATACAATCTAGTTCATATACAATTGCTATTTACAATACAATGTCAAGCTATCTTAAACACATCAATGTGAATCAGTTTCAGTACCCACTAGGCTTAACACATCAATGATCAATTATAGAAAACATGTAAATTGTATCTCACGACTGTTAAAACATTAGCTAAAATACATAATCTTCAAAGGATTAAAAATTTAAACAAATATGAATAGTAAATCTATGGCAATCAGATGTTAGATCGTAATATAAAGTCTACAAAAAAAGCTAAATAGAAATACTCAACTATAACTATACCAATTTAAAAAATATCTACTAGAATTAAAAAAATTACAAATTCACAGTGCATAAAACGTTCAGAATAAAAAATTCTTAAGTACAAAATTAAACAGATTTTCTTGAAAACATATAACATAAGGCAAAGGCAAAAGCAATGTTTGGTGCAATCAATTCTAGACATACTGTGTGGATAGAAAAGTTCTTATACCAGCCTTCGTTTCTTTTGCTTCATAAATCTGCTAATTATCTGTTCAACGTCTGAAGGTTTCCTATGCATCACCATTAGGGCCAGTCCAGTTAAGCTGTCGTTCCCAGTTCTGTTTCGAAGATAGGTCTTCAGGCGCTTTAGGACGTTAAAACTTCGTTCATCTGTGATAGTTGTAACTGGTAATACCGCAAGAATTGTAATCATAATGTTAATATTAAGAAAAAGGTAATCGTTGCAGTGTTTAAGTGCCTCAGTCGCATTCTTTGGCCTGGTTTTTTTTTTTTTTTTTTTTTTTCCATCTGGCTGTTGCAATTCCAGTACCCACATTTCCCACTCCGCCTGCAAAATCGCCTGGTTTGGGTATTTTAAGTCTTCCTGGTAAAAAGTAAATGCTGGTTCAACAGATATAAAATCTTTGTCGGCAGCATAACTTGGAAGGATGTTCTGCAGACACTGAATGGTTTTCTTGTGTGATGCAAACCTTTCTTTGAGGGAAGAAATTAGTTCTATGTAAGGGATGAATAGTACTCGTCTGTAGTATTGTTCGGGTGAATCTGCAGGAAAGTTTTCTCGATGTCTTTGAGTTCCAACTACTCTTGGTAACCTTGGCTCAGCGCCAAGTGATTTTGCTTTCTTTTCCCATTCGGTGAAAATATTATGGAACTCAGTATCGGCATTATCCCTTATCTGAGTAAACCTGGAAATGGTGAGATCAACACTTTCAATAGCAACATTTAAGTCAACATAAACACTCTGAAGATATCCTTAAAGATGATAGGTGTGGCACAAGAAAAAGTCACTCACTGACAAGCCTATAAGAAATTGAAATGTACACAATCTGTGGTGAAGTGAAGAAGCGATACCCTTCCCTCAATTCCACCAAAACCCTGTCTACATATCTAACACACGGGTAAAATTGTTCAGCCTGGCTTACATCAGATGTCTCATCAGCCAGAACAGAGTAGAATCTAGCATTGATATCCAATGATAGAAATGAGTTCATTCTGAATAATTGGACTTGTATAAAGTGCATTTCTCTGAGCAGTTTGAATGTGTCTAACTAAATCTTGGTCACCTCCATTTGCTCGGAAACGAAGCAAAGCTCTAAAGTTTCCGTCATTTTTCTCTGGTTCTTTTAATGTAAGGCATCCACCATCTGAATCCTCTCTGAGAGGAATATCTTGTCATCCACAAAGAATTATTGTTTCTATAATAACATGTAATTTTGGTTTGATGTTTTCAGCTTCATCGCTGGCTTGTGAATCCAGTTGCATTATAACATTTGCTATTTTTTCTTCGCTTATTTCCTGGAAGTTCTGTGCCTTCACTGTGCAGTCCTGGTGATATCCGGTAGAGGAATGATTTTTTTAACACCTCAATGGCATCTTTCCAGTTTTTGAAAGGAGAACTTACTAAGCTTTTCAGGCTCTGGTGAGACCCTTTACCGCATCCTGCCTATGTCGAAAAACTTACACGTGTTTTACAGAAAGCTCCTCGTGAAATATCAACATCGGAATATGCCAGCCATTTGAAACGCTGAATCCAGTGGTTCTGAAAACTCCTTCATTTGCCACTTCTAGAAACGTTTACAAGAAATTTGTGCTGGCAGGAAGGCACCCACGTATTTTTCCTCAATCGCTCTTTCTCATCGTCCGTGATATGAGATGAATTTACATAAAGCCCGATATCGTTATTATACACACACTGTAAGCCTGCATTTTCATTATTTTCTGCCTGAGAAGAAGTGGTCTTTGCTGCAGTTTCTGAAGTTTTAACATTTTCCTCTCCAGTACGAGATGAATGAGCGTTTTTCTCTTCTTCCACCTGCAAATGAAGAAACGCTGAAATACATTTTTATTATTGTATTGCATCCTTTTTCATGAGTGTGTTAGTGTGCTAGTATCTTGGGCCCAGTTTTGAATGCGTAACAATGACTTTAACTATTAAAAAAAAATAAACATTACAGATGGAAGCAGAAAACAGTAGCAAGTGGCATATTTATATTTAATGAAATTTCTGAATGCAAATCTCACTGAAAAAAATTCTGTACATGGCTGAAACCTCGCGGTAATTGCCCCACGGATAGTCACCATTCTGGAAGGTTGCGGCAAAGTAAGAACATTTTACCTCCTCTCACGGTGGACAAGCCATTCTGTTTGTGAAGTCATCCCTTAAATCATTAAGCCCCATATAAGTTTAATACTTACAAGAGTGTCACTTCTGTTAAATTAAGAATAATTTCAGCTTTGTCATAAGAATCAGGTAATATCATTTAGTTTTCTTTTGAATACTCGTGCCCAGTCTGAGGATTGGCTGAGCAGGAGAACAACTAGCAAACAAGCAAACACATAATCTTTAAACTAAAAGAATTAAAATCCTATGTATGTCTAGCTCAGTTGACATGACTCCATCTCTCGGGTTTGCCGCAGGCATAACTTAAATTGATCTTCTGGCTAATAATGTTTAGTGCTTATATGTTTCAATTAGGTGCGAAGATCCAGGTGTCCTTACAATGTAGACCTCTCAAAACGAAAAAAAAAACACAAACTCCATTAATTTCTGCAATAAGTATTTTTAAAATCAAAAACAGCTTTTATCATGTTTTCCACCATAGACAAAATACATACATATGTTATGCGGATATTGACTTCTTTCTCTTAGAAATATAAACTAATTTGCAATGATTAGTTACTATTCAGAGGGCACTCTGCAGACTGAAGACTACAAATATTGAAGAAATAGAATTAATCACATAATGAGACCAAAAGAAACAAAACGAAGTTATAATTACAAAAATAAATGAAAAGTTCTAACTAATAAAAATCATAACCTTACGCAAATTTTAAATTTCCCCCAAAACATTCTATGTACAACTTCTTAGCATGATAAAACATAATAATAATTTAAAAGAAAAATAAGAGCAATCCTTGACATAGATACAGCTGTCCAAATTACTTAAGAAAAATATATTACACATGTAGTAACCAGATGTGTGAAATAATAAATAATAATCATTTAATATATCAATAAAATATGTAGATAACTGACATGCAAATCACATGTAGTAACCAGATGTATGAAATAATAAATTATTATTAAATATACAGTATTAATAAAATATGTACATAACTGACATGCAAATCAGGATCACACAGTTATTGAATTTTGAATAAATATTTTTCGTATAAAAATTTCCTCGCCATTCATCGGCTTCAATTGGCTTAATATCTTAATGCTAAATGTGTTAACTGATGTCTAAAATACTCTAGAAGCCAATGTGAAAAAAACTGGGCAGGAAACTTGTACGTAACATTTTTTGCCAAATTTACTTGTTTACTACTAAATTGTATAGCATATCATCAAAGGCCGCATTTAAATGTATAAGATTACGATCTCATAAACAGCACATTATGAATACACCAATCCACAAAATACCTGCTTAAGAATCTGCCATAAGTAAAAAAAAAAAACTGCCTTTTATTTATTTTTTCTATATTCACTTCCATAAACATAACTGTTTCATGACTTGAAATTGAAATAAAAATTTAAAATTCTTTCTTATAAGGTGATTCCAATTACATTATGTTAATTTATTTCATGAAATGTAAATTATGCTGTTTAATATCTCAAGGAATTATCTACAAAATACAGCCTAAGGCCGGACAGACGGACACATGAGAACGGTCTTCAGCAGGTTGAACATGGTTATTTAAAATTAAGCAAGCAATTATGGCGCATCGTACGGAAGATGGCCACGACCGTATTAATTCTAAATGTAAATTATCCATTGTTTTCTTCTATACTCCGTGAACTTAACTTAAGTTTCAAAATAAGTATATATAGTTACGGTAGTAATGCAGGTATGATGACAGCTGCAGTTCGCGATTTGATTAATGCCTGTTGCCTTGTTTATATTTTAAAGGCAAAGCATTTTACCATTTCACCGCCGACGCGTCAGGCTTATAATGATAAAATTCAGAACGATGCTCGATCCGCAATACAAATTTTGCAAAAAAAAAAGTTTTATGAATGTGTCCATATACGTACTTCACTGAAACGTTAAATACATAGCATTTATTACCTTAGATTTGTTTTCGAAATATGAATCCAAAGTTCTTGCTAACATATGTTTCTTCATATTTTCAAGCCTACTTGCTACTTGGGCATGTGATATGTCATGTCACAGCACACTCTCGAAACAAAATGAGATTGCGGATGACTCTTCAAAATCCGTATTTACCGTTAGCTAGCTGTTGACTCGGAGGGTGAGGAGAGGAGGGTGAAGGCGCGAAGGGAGTGAGCAAACAGTGTCGGATTTCAAGAGCACGTGCTGACCCTTCCAAGTTCCTACTACTCGTCCTAAAAAAAAATTTTCTGTCTGATACAGTAACACACCTTTTGCAGAAAACCCTGGGGGGGGGGGAGGGGGGAGATGGGATTTCGGGACCTGGCTTCGTCCCTGCAGTGCTTTGAACTGTATCTTGTCTTACAACTTTTTCGCGAAATATCACTGGCCCTAGTTATTACAGTACTACTTAAACTATGCTAGTGTCACACTTGGTTTCTTTTCTTCCGTATCATAATTGTATTTACTGTATGCCATATCAGAGTCAATTTGCCTCACGTGTTGTTTCCTAATATAATAGTTATCCACGATACATGTTTGGAATCATACGGGTGGATTAATGTTCTTTCCAACAGCTGTTACTTTGAAATTATTAACGACACTTTTTTACATATACACACTGCGGGAAGAAGTTCGCGGCTTGCAGGCCAAGAAAGGTCGCGCGCTGACGACATAATTCGCAGTTTGCGTGCGAGCTACGTGCAGAACAGGCAATCTGCGGCAGAGAACTGATCGTCCCGATAGTGTGGCACCAGTTGCTATGCGCCACGCAACGCCCCTCAGCTGTAGAAAAGACACGCGAGTAGAAGCGAAATGAGGTCTTACTGCTGGTGGGCTCATACAATATTACTGCATTCAACTGCAGCCAATTAGAAGTACGCTAGACTGATGTCTGAATTAATGATTGGGACTGCAGGGTGAGAACAGCTTGGACTTACTTCTAAGACTGAGTGTGGCAAATGTTGGGCCGTTGTGGCTTGTGGCTGGCTTGGTGGCTGGTAACTTCGTGGTACTGTGCTCACTAAATGTTTTCTCCGGGTCTTGCTCTTACTTCTAAGACTGAGTGTGGCAAATGTTGGGCCGTTGTGGCTTGTGGCTGGCTTGGTGGCTGGTAACTTCGTGGTACTGTGCTCACTAAATGTTTTCTTCCGGGTCTTGCTCTCCTGTTTGATAGAAAACATAAATACATGATTTGTAATACTGGTTATTGGTAGAGATAATGGTTCATTGCTTGAAAAGTTGACTGTCTGCTAGGATTCAACGTTACTGTATACACATGTCCGACAGTTTTCTTTCCTTATTGTCGGTCATGCACGTATAAAGGTACTACCCCATTTCACTGGGCCAATGAGGATTCTTATACTATAAGGCAGAACGTTCGTGATTGGTCTGCAAACAACTAAGCAGAACCAAAACCTTGTCCATACAATAATGTAAGAATAAACAAGCTAGAGTGTTATCGAAGATATGTTGTCTCAAATTTTTTTCGCGATTATCCATTATCTCCCCTGCCTGCATATATTTTAACGAGCGCACTGAGTGACATGCGCCCGGTAAAGTTGGTAATGATAGATGGAAAGTAATTGCAAATCTTAACGTCGAATAGAAAGTATTAGGTAACCGTTTGTGATAATTTCAATTATTTATTTCGCTTTGTGTTTTTTTTTAATGAATCAGTATGTAAATATTGGCAGATTTATAAAATATTTACTTTTCTAATAATTTCACAGTTTCGCCTGACTGACGCATGATTAGAGTGATGAGGCCCATGGCAATGTTAATTTTACATAAGGCGGAATAGTAGACAACGTGCATACAAGGAGATCTTAAGAAGGGCTTTCAAAAGTGCTGATTTTACCGTGAACAGCCTATATCAATATATTTATGCCTGGCACGAATTATTCCCAACTCTCTCATCTGCAGGTGTATCTAGATTACACAGATAAACTGCGGTAACAGATTAACCCACCATTGATTCTTCATTTCAGGTGTCGCAAGAAAGGAAATTTTCGTTGTGGAAAGTAGGTCTACTAACGAGCTTCTTATAACTACTGAAACCCTGAGACCAATGAAAATGGTATCAGTAGATACACGGCTCAAGAAACAACCAATTATAAAATACTTGGTGTGTTAGCAGCAACCAATGACATTATCCAGGAAAATGCGCTGTCCGTATTATAGCTGGCTTCTGGACTTTTATGGCACCGACCATGATTTTACCTGTTCTGCAACATGTGGGACGTAAGAGAGTATGCTCGGGATAATATGTTAAGGGGTTAAACACGAAAAAGGTGAAAACATATTGTTATAGGCTATTCACGGTAAAATGGTCACTTTTGAAAGCGCTGCTTAAGATCTACTTGTATGAACGTTGTGTATTCCACCGCTTTATATAAAATTAACAATAAAATTACAATTAAAAAAAACCAATAAAAAAACATTTGATGAGAGCGATAGACAGATGTTGTGTTTACAAATTCTTGTTCCTTTATCAATTTTTCTAGACACTGTGTACGATCTTGATTATTTTCTCCAAGATTTCATATAGATTAGTGCTTCAAATCCAAACTCAAAATTTGTACCGCCTTTGCGATTCACTTTGGACCATAGGTCATATGTATGTTTTCGCTTCCTTTTTTCGTGGTTAACCTCCTCCTGAAGTTTGTAAGTCTAATTTAGATACATTCTGTATACACCATGCACCTGGTTCTACGACTGTGCGGACTTCATATTCGTTGAATATTGTTTACAACCTTCGTAGAACTCACGTCAGATTCCAGGAGCGGTCTGAATGGCATTCTCTAATTGTTTGGTAAGTCCATTCAATTGTAAGTAGAGCTCACCTCCATACTGCGGAAGGCAACGGCAACTCACCATACACAGTCGTATTGTGATTGACTTGAGATCAAATCACGTTGAAGTTAATACGGAGCATTTTATGTTAATTTTTGCGTTATGGTTATGTTCAGTGTTAAGTGTATGTTAGACACAGGACAAAGCACACGTACACAAGTACACCCACAAGGAAACACCTGATTGAATCTTTACCAAAGACTCGTATGTTACCAAAGATATTTGCAGCTCAGGCACACCTGCAACAGTCAATCTCCATAGACTATCGACAACATACAAGAGGCACTGCGAAGACACAAACAGATCTACCTCTAGCTACTGATCAAAAGAATACTCGCATATTCTTGAATGGAAATAAATGGGATTTAATTGAAAATAAAGACATTTTGTTTGAAACATCACGAATTAAAGGAATACCTGTGCAAACACTAAGTATTTTGTATCAACTGTTTTTTTTTTTTTTTTTTTTTTTAATTACTTTGTTTGTGTGGTCGTAACTATGAGTGTAGCTTTCTTGTATGTATCTCTTATTTAAAATTCAAAACGTAATTACGTATCTTCAGTTTCTTTAAAATTATTTTAAAATATCTTATTTAAATAAATAATCTTCACATGCTAACTCAGTTGGGAGAACATGAAAACTCAGTTCAGGGGCTCCGTAGGCATATATAGTCTATTCCCGACTGAAAGCGACTTATGAAAATCAACCTTCGAAAAAATACTCTAGGCATAACAAGTCAACTTGTTTTTTCAATAACCTGTATTCCACATATATAAAACACTGTGGTTAACTTTAGAGTACTGTATTATTGAATAAATAAAACTTTAACTTAATATATTCTATAACATTTAATATATATTTATTTTTAAATATTAATTAACAACAGCAGGAGCAGCGACGTGTTGGCAACGACCGGTGAGAAATAATTCACAGTAAAAATATTATTTTAACCTAGTTTTTTAGTATACTATTTGTAAATTAAATGGTGACTATTGAAATATTGAAATATTTAGGTAGCCCCGAAGGCAACATATATAAGTTTTACAGTTTAAAATAACAGCATAAAATATCGTGAGTAGGCCGTAATGGTACGGTGTTGTTTTATTGAGCGAGAAAGCATTTGAAAAACTGTCTGCTGGGCGAGGCTTGTCGCTTTCGCTCTCTTTCTTCGTCTCTTTTAAACTTGGGAAATTTCAGTTCGCTAGAAATCAGCTATATTATACATGTTTTCAATTGTGGCATATTTTATATTTATTACAGCAAAATAATGATTTTTGAATTTGTAATTTACAACTGAAAAGAGATTTTATTGTTTGAATACCTATTTTGATATATTTAGATATGATGGCGGTGCAGTTACCAAGTGAAGTTGGCAGACGTGGCGAGCCATGGCATGGCATGTTACTTTTTGCCAAACAATACGTAAATTATTCTTACTCCGAAAAATACTTCAAATTACCACATCACGTTTGTAGACGTTGTGTTTTTTAAAACTACCTAGGCAAGTTACAAATTTGTGATAAATCTGTGTTTCCATGGCAGTAATATACTGTGACGTGTGTTTAGTTAATCATTTCGTCTGTGAAATGGTGTGTCTTTGTACATCGTGGTCGATGCGCTGGCCTTGTGTGTGCGTGATTTAAAATATTTGATTAGCACTATTTATACGTTTTAACTGTGAACTGTTTTTATGCCGAAGTTAATTATTTACATCCACGTCTATTTATTTATCACAACGTTGTACCTTCGCCCTAAGGGGTTTGAAACACAGTTGTGTACCGTAATTTGCCACAACTCCAGAAGAAAAATACTAAGTTCAGCCCGATAAATAAAAAAAAAAACATAATAACAGTAAGTAGCAATACATAGAAATATGAGCGGAATAAAAGTTATCGTAGACTTATTTGTGTGCCGTGCATGTTCACCGCTATCTTTTAAAGTTTGTATGACAAATGAGAAACACGAGTTGCGTGCTTGAATTCAATGCGCCTTTTTCGTTTGACTGGTTGTTCCTTCGTTTTAATATTTATTCCAACTGAGGTCGTCCTTTTAAAGAAATTACCCAACACATATCAATAACAAAAGGATAATTAGTACAGCCCTTTACCTCGCAGTTGTAACAGTAATAAACACAGTCGCGGCAAAATACTAACGTGCATTACATGTATTGAGCTATGTTGTGGAAAACAAATATGTTAATGTAAAATAACCGTACGAACTGTCGTCAATTCAAGCATTTTTAAAACGTCGTAAAGCTGATCTAAATAATGTTAGAGGCTTAAACTGTGAATATTAGTACGGAATGGTTTTTGGAATATGACAGAATTATTTGAAAAGCTGTAAACAGTAAACAACACATTTGACTGTTATAAAAGTAGAAGCCATAGTTCAACGTTTATTTTTAGGTGTAGCGAAAGTATACGAACACATGTACACACACAATGGAATGTGAACATTGATTTTGACAGATGCTGCGTGGCAGTCACATGGCAATGTTTGTTTACATTTGGCGGAAAGATACGAAACGGGCCTGCAAGTAGATATTTAGCAGGGCTCCGAGAAAGTTGCTTCCAATGGGGAGTGGACTACAGGTAGAGCAACTTCAACTAACTGACGATCCAAGATGTCGTAACGTAACTTAGATTAATTTCTCAAAAATCATTAATTATTTTACAGGCGTAGTCTCTGTGCCGAAAATTCATCATACTTAACTTAAAATAAATATTTATTACTGCAGCCGCTCTTGATATCTTCTGTAGCTGGTTCCGCTGGTTCTCTCACTAGGCTTTCGAACCTTAGGTATAGGCTATTCACGGTAAAGTGAGCACTTTTTAAGACCCTCCCAAAAGTCATTAACCACTAATAAATGTGTATTATTGCAGTCTTAGGCCTTAGGCATTAAGTTTAGAGGGTGGTGAAATGTATACACTGTGTTTGTTGGTCACATGCAGGAAGATGGAAATTGGATGAAAAGAAAATTTTTAAAGGGCCTTAAAAAGTGCTCACTTTACCGTGAACAGCTTGTACGTCGCTACTAGAGTCCTTGCCGTACCACAAGCAATCGCGGAAGTTCAGGCTTTCAAATAATCTGCGTAGGTAGCGCATGCAAACTTAAAATATTCTTCTTAAAATGCCGTGCGTCTTCGCCCTAACGGCAGTCTGCATTTCTGCACGGGACTCTGCCAATTAACCAGCAAAATGAAAAAAAAAATCTCAGGCCAACGACCCGCTAGGTCATCGCATGCCTGACGGGAAAACCAAAATATCTAGAAGCCTTAAAAACTGCACACTTAAACGACGTCTTTAAACATCGCGCCAATCACGAGATGGCTTCATCACATTTTACACATACTTCCTGTGTTACCATAGCAACCGACTAACAAATTCCTCTATACAAAGCGGCCCACATAAAAATAATTTTGTGACTGAAAACAGAAAGACTTGCAACTATAATTACATAAAACTACGTTATCTGATGTTAAAACTATTTGCAATTAATAATATGAATTAGAGCTGGCGTAAATAAAATATATCTGCCAAAAATAAATAATAAAACAAATGAATATATAATACCTTAGCATACACATAGCAGAAATAAAATGAGATAACTGTGACAGGAATAAGTAGCGGTTATTTGAGGCGTCACATGAGGAATAAGTAGCCCAGCTTTGGGTTCACAATGAATCAATAGTGATATAAGCTACTGTTACCATGTGTGAAGTCGAACCAACTACAACATAATATAACTGTAAAGTAGTGTTGGCCCGTCAGATTCAAGAAAAGACTTTCTTTCGTTCTCTGTGATCATATTTTATCATTACCTACTTCCGGTTGGATTATGTATTGTCTTAGTACCGTAAGATTGCAACGCAGGTTGAAGTTTTGATTTCGTCCTTAGGTGTTTGGATTATAAACAAATTAAAAATTTTCAAACCTTAGAACTAAAGAAAATGCGTGGACTCAAATAGGCTTCAGGTTAGTTTGAGAGATGTGGTTATTATTGGCTCATAGTTGCAAATATACTTATTAAGTATTTATAACAATCGCTCATACGTTAATTTACTGTAGTTATATTTAGATATTCAAACAATGCACGAGCCTCTTCCAGATCACAGACACAGTAAATCTGATAGCAGTGCACTACGTCTTATCAAAGACGAATGCATCTTAACTCCAACATGAACACAGCTACGATATTATATATAATTTTTACACCGAGTTAACATAATAAGCACTGTGTTAGTCTGAATCGGCCTGCCCACGGTTCGTAGTTATCATATTGTGGTGTTTTCGTCACCTTTCTCAACCACCAGTATTCCGAGTGGCATATCTTCTATCTACTCTGCTGACGGAAGCGGCCCTTCATGTCGGAGTGGAGTATCTGTGTTTTCTTACCCGCTACGGCGCAGCCTTGGAAAAGCACCGGAACATGGATGATCACGGTAAACTGAGCACTTTTGAAAGTCCTGCTTAAGATCTACTCGTATATATGTTGCGTGATGTTCCGCTTTACGTAAAATTAACATTGTCATGGGCCTCATCACTATATCTATGCGTCGGTCAAATAAAACTGTGAAATTATTAGAAAAGTAAATATTGTACAAATCTGCTCATTTTTACACTTCGATGAATTAAAAAATACAGAAAACCAGATAAATAATTTAAGTTATTACAAATGGTTACCTAACACGTTTTGTTCGACGTTAATATATGGAATTACTTTCCCCTCCATCGTCACCAACTTTACTGTAAACATGTCACTTATTACGCCCGTTAAGTTAAAATATACGCAGGTAGGGGCAGTGACTTTTTCCTAAGGTTGATTTCAAAAACACTCATTTTATCGTGAACAACCTTTACGGAAAATTAACATTGCCATGTGACTGGTCATTTAAGTAAGTATTTTATAAATTTGAGAATTTTCACATTTAAATGCAATACAAACAGAAAGAAAATTAATCATTTTAGTATTTACAAATTTTTACGTTACAACTTTAATTCAACTTTGAAACATGGGACTATTTCCCCTTAGTCGTTAACCAACGTTACTGGGCGCATACTAATCAGCGTGTACGGTAACATATGTGCAGGTAGGGGCAGTGATATTTTATAAACGTTGATTTCAAGTGTTGAATTACTTGTGAACAGACTATAATGTAGGCCTATGTGTTAACGTTTGTGGGACATATATGTTTTAAAGATTTGGCCATCCAGCTGTAGTTCCATCAAGGTACCAAAGGACCTTAGATTTTTCAAATTACAGTTTAATAACTTAATGATCTCTATGCTATATAAACTGTTTCACTTGAGCACATGAACAAAACTCTGGGATTCTCTTTTATTACACCTAGTGTTGCTGCTATGCCACTGTCGCACTCCAGGCCAGGCCTATAGGCGGACTAGATGGGCACTGGCATTCAGTAGTGTATCCACACTTGAGTTTTTTTGTGGGGGGGGGGGGGGGGGACTGCCAGGAGATCTGAGGTTATGAAATACACACGGGAAAACTTTCGAATTTAAACCTTAAACCTATTCAGGTCTTTAAGAAATAAAATATTGAGTTTAAAATTCGGCCAAATACAGAATGCATTTAAATTAGACCGACAAACGTCTTGAAGCACTGATTGATTATAAATATTGGAGAGAATATTCAAAAGGTAATACTAAGTGCTTGGATAATGTGTAACGGAAAAAATATCTGGAAACACCACAACACCTGTCTGTCGCTGTCACACAGTTATTTCATGGGAATAATTACGGCTACAGGCTGTTCACGGTAAACTGAGCAGTTTTAAAATACCTGCTAAAGATACTTGTATACACGATGTGTATTCTTCCACCTTATGAAAAAATTAACATTGCCATGGGCCTCATCGCCTTATTCATGCGTCGGTCAAGTGATAATGTGAAATTATTAGAAAACTAAATATTTTAAAATATGCTAATTTTATACTTTGATACATTAGAAAAAAAAACAAAAAGCTAAACAAATACTTTACGTTATAACAAATGGTTACCTAACACTTTTTATTCGACGTTATGATACGGAACTATTTTCCTTCCATCGTTACCACCTTTAATGGGTGCACGTCACTGAGTGCGCCCGTTAAAATATATGCAGGTAGAAGCAGTGACTTTTTTCTAAGGTTGATTTAAAAAATGCTCACTTTATCGTGAACATTCTTTACTTGATTTCCGAGATGCTGTGGCAAACTTGGGATCTAAAAGATGGATTGTCAATCCGCTTGTCACAATTAACTTTACAGATTATGCAGACACCCAGTGTTCAGTCTTAAATAATTTAATCAGTTTTTGTAAATAAACAGGCTCTTCTGGTCCTAATTCGAATATGTGTACCGTCCTTACATTAGACCATACGTCGTATGGTTTGACTGGGGCGGTACATCTGTCAAATGATAACGCAGGTGTCGTAAGGCCATCTCAGCGAGGACAGAAACCTCGCGTGGAGCAAAAGGGCAAAAGCTGGCTTGACCCCGACACTCAGAATGTGTAGGGACTGCGAAAGTACGGCCTATCAATCCTTTTCGCTTGATGAGTTTCAGCTAGAGGCATTATGCCTTAGAGGCGTTCAGGCATAATCCCACGGCATTTTCACCTTTTTTCGTGATTAACCTGCTGCCGAAGTTTATCGATTTAATTTAAATACATAATGCATAAAGTTTATTGCTCAGTGCTTTTTTTTTTTTTTTTTTTTTTATATTACGCTCCTGACGACTCTTAAGAGCGGGATGGAACCCCGCATATTTGTAAAATAGTTGTTTGGGCGAATACGCGTATCTCGGTAAAGAAATGTTCTGCAAGCACGACTTTTTGTCAGAAAAGTTAAAAGTTAAAAGTTAAAATACGGCCATCTATGACCGTATTTTTTTTTTTTATTTTTGTCATATGAAGTGTATTCTTGGAGGGAAAAAAACCCCGTGAAATTGGTCAAATATCGCATTTTTAAAGCTTGCCTATCCAGTTTCCTTAAGCGACGAGAGAAACGTACAAAGATATGCGCGTAGTTTAATCTGTGGTCTTTCATCGCGTTTAATAAAACCCCACTGTCGCAAATCTAATTTTCATAGTACAGCGTTACGACGGAAACACTGCACGTCTTGCGTGTAGGAGCCATGAGCGTGTCGGTGTCGCCCACCAACACCAACACGCACGCCTAGTGAGCCACTAGGCGTGCGTGTTGGTGTCGCCCGTATCACTCCCTCGCTTCTTGACCTTGGACGCGGGGTTCCCACGGGGGTCAATCCCACTCTTAACCTTTCCTGTTAATTACCACCTTTTTTTTTTCTTGCAAATGCAAGGGGCCTCTGGCTGCGAGGTTCTCGGTGAGGTTTCCAAACAGCCAACGCTGACCTGTCCCGCCCCTGGTCAGGCCATGGTATTCTTTGATTATTTGGTATTTTGGGTATACACTGCCTTCTGGTAAAACTGGTACTTGCGCCTAAGTGCAACCATTTTTCGCCCAGCTGTGGCTCTACTTGTGGAAATGAAGCTTACTGTTCCTGAAGTGTTGTTTTCCGACTTCATTTGATGCACAATGATACGGTGAGGGCAAGCCCTTAATGTGGCGCTTGCCTGAACACACCTGCACACATCCAACGAGAACGAGCAGTTTGCAAACAAACGGAATAATTTGTAAACGGCCGGGGAAGAGTTAAAATCGGGATCTCAACACATCAAACAGACGACGACAAGATGGACCATCAGACTGGGTTTCGGCCGCCGTAGTAGAGATATCATCAGTCAGCCTTCGGCAACGCTAAGGAATGCCGCTCTAGCAGACGACAGATGAACTCTTAGCTAGATGCGTGGTAATGGGTTAGGTAGATAAATATATAAATAAATGCAGGATTAGAATAACGTAAAGTGACACGCTCCCCCGGCGCAATATAATGTTTAACGTAATATGTAAATTGTTTTACAATTTATAATGTAACAGGATACTCTCACAAAGGTTTCGAATAAAATGACGGAATGAATTAATATAGTGTTCTACCTCAGAGTTACGTTTCCCCTCATTAGTTCATGCCATAAGACTCAAGGATAACTAGTACGGCTGCTGGCTTCCGTACACTAATTTGCAGTTAAGATGAGAAGCTGTTGTTTTTCCTTGACAGTTCATACACTTTCTGTTTTGAAGAGTTTTGGGCGTTTGGCCGGGTATTTTTTAAGTAATAGGACATACAACATTTCGTATTAATCTTACTGGTTTCCGCTCCGAAACATGTTGATAAACAAGGTATTACGAACAGTTAGGAGACGGCTTTCTGTGACGTAGCTGAAAGGCATGGCCACTATTTTACCGTCGCTATTTTGTGACGCCCAAAACATTACCATTATGGTTGCTTATTTACGTATCAAACAGTTGTTGACTACGACAGTCTTCAAATACACAACTGCCTCAGCTACACTTTTAGGCCGAACGTCGAACATGCTCGAAACAACTGTTCATGGTAAAATGAGCACTTTTGAAAGCCCTGTTTAAGATCTACTTGTATACACTTTGTGTGTTCTCCCGCCTTATGTAAAATTAACATTACCATGGGCCTCACCACTTTATTTATGCTTTGGTCAAGTGAAACTTTCAAGTTATTAGAAAAGTAAATACTTTACAAATCTGCTCATTTTGACACTTTTATGCTTTAGAAAATACATAAAGCGAAGGAAATAATTTATAAGATATCACAAATTGTTACCTAACACTTTTTATTCGAGGTTAAGATATGGAACTATTTTCCATCCATCGTTACCAACTTTACTGGGCGCATGTCACACAATGAGCCCGTTAAAATATATGCAGACAGGGGCGGTGACTTTTTTCTAAGGTTGATTTCAACATTGCTCACTTTATCGTGAACAGCCTTTAATATTGTATTCGTATCAGGTGAGATTTAAGTGTTTTAGACGTAACAGCATGGGATGCTGACGAAACAGGCTTCCGTTTGGCCATTGATGAACATCGGCAATGCTGCTCCTCGGCAGAGTAAGTGCGTGTACGCGCGATCATACCTTCGGAACGAAATTCCGTGGTTGGAACCTCACTGTGACGCAATCACGTAATAACGCACGAAACTGAGCGCAGGTTTGTGACAGTGTGAACGGAGCACGATGCGTGGTTGTCGTGTGCGGAAGTTTTGTAAACAGTTGCGTAATTGTGAGTCCCAGGGACAGCAACTTGATGTGGACGATCTCAGTGCACGGTCGACTGGTCTGAAAGGACAGAAAAAAATACCGTGATATTTCGGAAAAGTACTTGTAACAAATTACGTATAAATCTTGGTAAAATTACGACCATTAGGTTTTATCAGTTGTAAAATGATTTAGGGAAGCCTGGTGCAAGGCCACGGGGCACAGTCGTCAGACGCCATTCATGCTCTTCCATTCCGGTCAGTCGACGGAATACTGGATCTGGATGACCTTGACCTTAACCCAGGACTTTGACTAAGACCCAATGACCGTGACCTTGAATGACCTAGAACACAAAAATATATTTAAAAAATTATAAAATTTTAAAAACTTGAGAAAAAATATTAAATTTTTAAGAAATTTAAAGATTTACATGTAGGAGATTCGGGTTTCGGTGGCATATGGATCGACTAAGTTTCCAACAATATCGGCCTTCGCAGGTCGGCCAGTGTTCATTTCGTCAATCATGTTAGATGTTGATGACCTTGACCTCTGATATTGACTTTGGATGATCTTGAAACCAAATAAAAATTTTAATTCCTAAAAAATTAAAAAGAATTCGAAAAAATTTAAAAACCGAGGTGAAAATTACACTGATGTAACCCAACTGTCACCTTGGATCTAGGAGACCTTGACCCATGACCTTGATCTTAAAAATTCTAAAAATATTCAAAAACTTAAAAGAAAAAAAAGTTAAAAACTGAGATAAAAATTACGCTAATTCAACCTGACTGCCACCTTCAATCAAAGTGACATTGACCTTGACCCAAGACCTTGACCTAGGATAACTTTGAAACCAAAAAATTTGCAAAATTGTTTAAAAATTCCCAAAAATATAACAATTGATAAATATAATTTTTTTTAATGTAACAAACTTATTTTAAATTTTATTTATAAATTTAAAAAAAATTAAAATTTCGAATGTTTTGTATTTGAGGGGATGGGGGACTGGAACTGGCCAGCCAGCATGCTATGATGTGAAACAACCACCATAATACGTATATAATAGTTGAAAGCATTCAAACATCTTGTCAATAAATGTAAAAACATTAAGTATTTCAAATTGCGTTATGTTTTAGGTTTAAAAATGGCAAATATTTCGTGAAAAGTTACGAATATAAACCACAAAAGCAGTAAATATGCCAAAATAATTTGCTTTAAAAACAATACTTTATTATTTATATTATTTATTATGTATTTATATACGCTGAAGAAATATGCACTTTTTTAAACGACGTTATCTAACAGGAGCTTTAAAGAAGATGAAATTCAGTTAAAATTAAGAAGGAGGTTTTGTTTTAATTTTGTTGTTCTATATTTTTACATAGTAAAGTGTTATAAATTTTAAAACAATTAATCTTGCATTTCGTGATTTCTATACATTATATTTGGGAAAACTGAAAAATTATTTATTTGAAAACTATATAATGTTCTTACCAACGACTGCTGCAATTGATGGTTTTGCTGGTTCAAATGTTGCATATAGTCAATTAAACTAACCCCATAAAAATATATTGAGTAAATAAATTTAAGTTCTTGATTTTATACTTTGGAAATAAACGCGCAGTGAAACCTTTCTATAACTGTTACACAACGAAATAAGGTTTATTTATTCGTAATTCAAATGTCACTTTGTGTAAAAAATATTTGTAAGTATACAGGGCATGTATGTTCGGGCGCATTCTAGTTGCAAGCTCTGGCTCCGTTTCTCCAGGAGACCATCTTGGAATTTCCCATTTTTTTCTCAGAATTGCTTGTTTTTCTCAAAAACCGCTTGTTTTAACCAAAAAAATAGTTTAAATGTCCGTTTTTTCCTTAAAAATGTCTTGTTTTTCCATAAAGTTTCCGTTTTTCTCTCTAAAAAAAACCTTGCCCTAGAATATGCAATAGTGAGATGCAGAAAGGCAAAAACCAGCCAATTGAGGTGATTTGTGAAACTCGTTTAATGTTTCTAGCCCTCAAAATGAGATATCTGAGAAGTCGATAAAATAAAATAATTTTAATAATAATTTTTTTAATTTAAATATGTTTTTATAATTAAAAAACTTATAAAGACATAAGTATTCAGTGTTATATATCACTGGACTTGTCTTTTCTAGGCCTATGCGGTGGTGATATCATGTCACCATTCTGTCTTTTTTTCATACTCTATCATTCCATGTTGTCTCTCTCATTCCATCTCTTTCTCTCTTTAATTTCTCTCTTTCTATCCTTCTCTCTCTTTCTATCTTGCTCCCAAATACTCACATTCGCTTTTTCTCTTGTCTCTCATTCCATCTCTTTCCTTTCTCTCTTGTCTCTATCATTTTACAGGTTTTCTCCGAGTCCTCCCATTTTTCTTCTGTTTTCTCACATTCGTTTGACACCACCATCTATGTAGTTTCTTCATCGCCTGCTAAAGTGCGCAAATCGCCAATGTATACATTTATTTACGAATTTAAAGATGTAATTTGCATACACGAGAAGGTAATAAAATTATTGTAAAGTACCATTCCGGTAGGCTCTGTAAAAAATTATTCGTAAATCAATCATTTTTTAAAATTTCAATTTCATATTTTTTAATTACTTTATTCGATTTGTTTTTACTGTTTTACGAAAAAATAATTTAATTTAAAATTAAGTAATCTAGCCTTGTAACCACGTACGTACGCGCCAATAGGCCCGCGAGGCAGATGCACCAGCTGTGACAGGTCAAGAGTACAGTGACGTCGGTAGGCACCACGTGGGAAAGAGGCAGCCAGTGTAAGTAACCACCGAGACAAATGCTTGCATCGCTATGCGGTCTTATCAAATCAATCAGACATCTAGGAATCGATACATTTATAAGTAAGTAGAATTATTTAACAATTTATTTTATTTATATTTTGTAAAATGCCGAAAGATCTTTAAAAAAAAAATACAATTAAATATGTCAAAAATGCATTTTTAACGTAAAATGGGTTGAAAAAATTTAAATAATGCAAATTTCACACTTTTCAATGACAGCTGGTAAGATTTAAAAAAAATAAAAATAAAAAATTCTCATGCTTGGATGGGACGCGAACCCAAAACCGATTGTTTAAGAGTCGGGTGTACCTATTGGCCACTCGACCACAGTGCGCCCATACGAGCAGCAATGCTTAAAAGTTTGTAGATAATCACTCAAACAAATTTCATTAATGTATGTTATAGATTCTTTCAATCACTGCATATATGGCTTATTAACAATAATATTTTTAAGTGGCTTTAGTTTAATTTATTTAAAGGCAAGCGATGTGCAGTAGTAGAACATATCGTTATTTTTTTCAGCCAGGGTCTCATATTAAATTACATAATATGTATATATCAACATTGAAAGATTTATATATTCATTAAAAATAATTATGTAGCAAGTGGGACTGTAAGCAAACGACTATTTATAGTCACAGGTGAATATAATCTGCGAACTATTAAGACTAGGCTCGTGAAATTCAGTTTTGGAAACATCATTTCTAACTCCCGGAATTTATTTGTTTAAGTCCTTTATAAGCATTGTGATTATCTAAAAATGTTTTTTGTTAGAAACACTTTGAGTTTCACGTTTTTAATTAGTACCATTGGTAACTTCTAATTGGTATACTTTCTGTTACATATATGCCATACTTGTTTACATTCTGTATGTATATTACAAACTTATTATGAGGTGTTACATATATGCCATACTTGTTTACATTCTGTATGTATATTACAAACTTATTATGAGGTGTTTATATACGCTGTGTTTATGACTTACATGAAAAAAAATTATTTTAGAAGTAGTGGAAGTTTAAAAAATGACTTATAGGAAAAAAGTAACTAGGGTCTCAAAAGTGCTCATTTTACCGTGAACAGATTATTGGTAATACTATAATGACTGGACGTGCAGCGAGGACGAGTGTATAGATCTCTGCCGACCAACCCTGGAGCAACGGATTTTAACGGGAAAACCAATGTTAAAAAGAAATTCCTTTTCATTGCATCAGTTTTAAAGATGACCGTTTCAAACAGAAAAGTATTCTATGTTAAATTTCTTAAGGGAATACTTCCAATGTTTTTATACAAGACCAAAACGTTTATTTTACGCAGATCCAAACAAATCACTAGTTGTGGGAACCAAATTTTTGTTTGGAACAACCAAATAAGAACAGCAAAATAATTTGGTTTCAACAACAAAATATTCCATCGCCACTCCACAAACAATTAATTTGGTTGCGCCGAACTAACTTTGTCCGATTAAACGAAACCTTTCTCTCAGTGCAGGTGTAATATACTAATATTACAGGATAGGTACAGTTCTGTTTATAATTATTATTGTAAACAATTTTAAATTAAATTCTTTTTTAACATTAATTTTACTTGACTTATTTTTTTTAATCATTTTTCTATTTGTTCAGTTTTGCTTTTATACGTAAATATATTTAAATACAAGGCTATGTTATCCTTCCATTTATAGTAATAATTAGATAAATTCTCTTCAGAGTTATGTTTATTTACTTGGTTGCCTAGAGCACAATTAATTTAAGCTCCTATTATTATAGGCTATATATTTAAGTTTAAGAACACTCTTGGTCCTTACTTAAAAAAAGCCAGACATGCTGAAGCCTTTTCTTGGCAAAATGACTATATATTTCTTCCTAAAGTAGGATAGATCATTATGAAGTTGTTAGGGGGCTTGAATCTCTGAGGAGTTCCCACGAGGCGCCTGAAGTTTTAATTTTTGGAGTGCTTTGAAGTCGCCGACGTCACCGGAAGAATAAGGCTTTCCTGGAGCCGGGAATGACGCCACCCACATCGCCCACCTTCCCAGCCTACACTATCATGCAGAAAACTGTAAGACGACCACGTTCAGTTGCTTCAAATAGTCGTTTTAACTATTTATCGGCCAGATTATCTTTTAAATTTATGCAAAATTTAAACTTTTCGTCCAACGTTCCAGTGGTCATAAAGAATCAAAGTGCTTAGCACTGAAACCGCCGTGGAAATAAATATATACATTTTTTAACTTTGTTCCATTCTTTTGAAGAGTATTCAGAAGTGATGCAAATTAAAGAACTATTTATAAGTTTGAAGAAATTTTCTATTACAATTCTAGTTTTTCCCGTTTTCCCCTTAATCAAATTTTGTAAGTAAGGGTGTAGGTATTGCAAAAACGTTTAATTTTTTTAGAGGGTATAAAATGTGCAGCATCGTAACTTTATTTCAATAGCAATTATTTAATGTGTTTACTGCATCATAAACTTCATTCAATTAAGTGAAGAGATTTGGATTGCTCTGAATAGGGAGGTCTTGAGAGCCGAAGGGGGTTACTGACCTGAGTACGGATCAGCACCGGAATGAAAGAGCAGGGGAAACGGAAGATCCCCAAGAATATCCGCCTACCAACGGAATCGTCCGGCACGATTCCCACATGCAAAACTCCGGAGATCCGGATCGCCTAGGTGGGAGGTAGAGCGGGCTAACCGCTCAGCCACCGCGGCCCCCATTCATTCGATTAAAATCGTTACTGTTTCTCCTTGCTTTATTCCAAATAGAATATAGTTTATTAGGGTGCTGTATTTATCCTGTGAGTGTTTGAGGGTTTTGTAAATTGATAATATTTTTTAAGTCTTATTTATAATGTTGGTATTGTCCCTTGCGTCACATTACAAAATGTCTGTTGTTGGCTCCCCTGTACAATTTTAATTTTCATTCATTTTATTTTACTTCTAGTAATTTTATTTAACAAACGAACAGCCCGTTAAACAGGTGAACTGTGAGCCAATATAAAAATTTTTAATGCCTGCAAAGAAACAATTATTCAATCCCGTGCCATGTAGTCTTGAATTAAACGACAAAGAAACAAAGGCTGTCCACTGCGGCAGTAAGCTAACGAACAAACAGCTGGTGCTTGGAAATACACAGTGTCGTGGAGTACAGCCCACGGGTCATTTAGAACGAGAAATTTTCCTGTCAGATATTATAACACGCGATGCAAGCCAATGGATTAAACTACAGATGTAATTTTGTACTTTTCGCCTTTCCCTTAAGGAAGCTGCAATAGAAAGCCCTAAAAATATTATTTTTTACCATTGTCACTATTTGTTTTCAATAAATGTAATAGGATAAAAGTAAAACATGGTGCCTAGAATAAACGAGATGCCATTTTTTATATTTGATATTTCTTCTAAACTTTAACATTTAAACTAACATTTCAACCAATAATAATAAGTGAATATATATAAATGCATATATACACTATATAACAAGATGTAATTGGGCACCCGTGAAGATTCACGAGTGCCCAATTACTTTTTGGTAGATAGTGTGTGTGTGTGTGTGTGTGTGTATATAGATATATATATATATATATATATATATATATATATATATATATATATATATATATATATATATATATATGTGTGTGTGTGTGTGTGTGTGTGTGTGTGTGTGTGTGTGTGTGTGTGTGTGTGTGTGTGTTTAAATTTCTTAACCCGACATAATTTTCTGAGCTAGTTGCGTTGAGTATTTTTTTTTTATTGAAACTACTATATGTAAAATAGATTCACTGGAAAGGAATTTCTTCAACATTGATCCTCCTTTTAACTTGCGCGCCTACAGGCCTACGAGCTAGAAAGAGAGCGCGGGGGTTACCTGATCCTATGACGCAGCCGTGTCACACGCGGAAGTTACACCGACAAACGTACAGATAAATCGCGGTACGTTGCGTCACTTCCTGTGTCAACCGCGGCAGGAAAACTGGCGTAACAACATTTCGTCTGGTGCTTAAGGTCGAAGTAAAGCAACTGCAGCCTATGGAGCACTGCACCCGACTATACAATTTGCAGAACTCATAAAATAGTAGTACAGACACCATGAAAATTGTCAGAAAAGTGCGATTTATGATGCATATGAAAGAAGAATGTATATTTTTGCAACATTATAAAATAGTTTACTAAAATATACTTTTTAAATGTAAAAAATTAATCGATCGGTAGAGACCGCATTTTTAACAAAATTCAAGCGCATTTCCGTGTTGGATGCTTTGGAAAGCAAAATTTACGAGAAAATCTTCTTCAAGAAAAATTGTTATAAAATTTACAGTGATAATGCGTAATAAAATCACAGTAATAATATTATAATTTTATAATTAACTTTATTGACGTCAGTTTCAGCTATAAATGTTTGTGACAAATGAACGCACATAAAATCAAATATAAAAGTCGTTTTCTTCATTATTATTGCAATTTCTTACATAAAATCATATTAAACATGATGGCGATATCCCACGATGAAAATTTTCTTACAAATTCTGCTTCCTGAAGCATTCAGAATGGAAATATGCTTACATTTTGTTAAAAATACATGCTCTTTTAATCTATTAATTTTTACATTTAAAAAGTATATTTTTGGAAAATATTATATAATTATGCAAAATATATACATTATTATTTCGTATACAGCTTAAATCGCACTTTTATGACAATTCTCATGGTATTTGTGCTACTTTTTTTATGAGTTCTTCATATTGTATATTCAGGTGCAGTGCTCCATAGACAGTTGCTTTACTTCAACATTAAGCCTGCCGCCTAATGAGGTGCGTGCGTGCGTGTGCGAGGAAAAAATCGACGAAGCGCTACGGAAGACGCCGGCCGGCGGATGTAAAGCAGCCTAATGAGGTGCGTGCGTGCGTGTGCGAGGAGAAAGTCGACGAAGCGCTACGGAAGACGCCAGCCGGCGGATGTAAAGCAGCCTAATGAGGTGCGTGCGTGCGTGTGCGAGGAAAATGTCGACGAAGCGCTACGGAAGACGCCGGCCGGCGGATGTAAAGCATCTTCTCCTCTACGCTCGAAGTTGTGAACTCACGCTCAGTGCTCCCGTCGTCGTACTGCTGGAAGTTCAGTGGCGGATCTGGAAACGCATTAGTGAATAGGCGGGGCCTACTTAAGGGGAGGGGGACTGCGCATTATGTTCAAACCACGAGCTTACAGCAAGTGTTACGTTTCAGTGCTACAGACAAACGTCAGTACTTGGCGGACAGGCTATCTAAAACACTTTTAAAAATTCCCTGCTACTTCTAATGATATATATGCCGTATTAAGTGTATGTATTATTCTTGTGTTTATATATATAATGTATATAACCAATGTACTTGGTTCCAAGAATAATCTCATTATACCCAGTGTAAAATCAAGCTTCAATAAAGGGACTTGAGCTCCCTTAGCCCCCCTTAAATCCGCCACTGGATGGAACTATCAGACTTTAATGGTGAGTCAATAATTTTACTGGCTACGACACTGTAGCAAAATACAATGCACTTCTCTATCGTACTTTCGCGTAAATCCGGGTCGTATATTTTGAGAAACAGCTGCCTGAAAAAATCCGTTTTCAGCCGTGTCGAGGTAATTAAAAATAACGTTGGACAAAGTGCATGATGTCTTTGAAGTACGATACGCACCTAGTCCGAAGTGTATTTTCTTTTCGCAGATAAGCATTTTGGATGCACTTTGACTGGTTTCTTTATATATATATATATATATATATATATATATACATACACACACCACACACACACACACACCTACACACACACATATATATATATATACACACACACACGGGATTTCAAATACAATGGAATGATGCAGTTTAACCACCAGGCCGGCGGGCCACTTAATGGCATAGTTGGTCATCCCCACATCAAACAGAGCAGAGCTTCAGTCGTATAGTCATTCAAGTCATTTTCATGTCCGAAAGTTAGTTTACGCTTTCTGTTCCAGTCTCTAATTTGTATTTTTTTTTAAATAAATAATGTTCTTATTCCGAGTATGAACTTAAAGGACTTGCCATATCTATTTGCTTTTGGCGGGTGTGTTTTACAGCCAGAATAAGAAGAAGAAAATGTTCTAATACGAGTGTTTCGCAAGTATTTTAGGTATAGATCTTCCGGGATGGTCTATTCGCGGTTTTTTCGCGTTTTTTTAAATCAAACCTTTGAGAAATGTATGACGTGCTTGACACTTTCCTAAACACGACATATATTGCAAGTGTTTTATACTTCTGTTAACATTAAAGCACCTTAGGTATTGGTTATTAAATTGAAATTTTGTGTGTGTTTTATTTATATTTTTTCATCCATACTTAATATGGATAAAAAAACAGTGAGAAATAGGTGTGTTGATAATGCCTAGTAAGAAATAGTTGTTATGTAAAATATTACACAGAGTGCACATGAATAAGTTGTGTTGTCCCTTTGTGTAATTTTCCAGACTTAGTTAGGTTATGTTTGCACAAGGCGGAGGAATATCCTGGAAGTAGACATTTAGCAGGGCTCCAGAAAAGTGTGAAGTAACCATAAATGCGCCATGCAAGCTACTTAGCACACCATAGGGACATGTAGCACTGCATATGAAAGACACGAAAGCATAAATTGTCTAATACTGAGATATTTCGCTAGAAATTACTTAAATTACTTTTACAGAATGCTCAGAAATTCCCCTTACAAACTCCTAGATCTTGTAGAGGGGACTGACTAGACTATCCTCTGAATGGGAACCCATGTCCGGAAACGTACCGTTTCCATGCTACAACCATTTCAAATCAGGTGTATCACTCGTCCACTTCTGCTGAGGGAAAGAGCAATGTCTCGGATGTGCCTGTGTTGGTATGCAACCGGGTAGGCAGTACATTACTTCAGACAATAACCAGATGGCACATGTATAATTATTGACAGGCACATTTGCACTTGTTATCAAGGCAGATTTAAGAAAGGTTACATGGCTGGGCGTAAATAGATACGTACAGATGTATTTGAGGTTAGGCCTACATTACTTACAAAACTACACAGTGATATAAAAACGTGTAAAATTAACGTATAATTATTGACTGCCAAATTTACACTTGTTATAATGACAGATCTGAAAGAATGGTTAAACAAATGAGGGTAGGTAGATAGGTACAGATAACTTTTAATATTATTTGTCAAACTTTGGATATGACATGTACTTCGCAAACTCACACGAATATATAAATGTTGTGTTTCTGCTGTCGTTCATTTACTTTATAATTATTTTACTTTCCGTTTACAATATCACGTTTCTAACTCGATTGTTCTTTCTCACTTTTTTTTTTTTTTTTTTTTTTTTGGGGATAAGCGGCAAAAACACGCTGTAAAAACACATTTACATTTACCTCCGGACAGTTGCAGTTGAAATTTGCATCATTTCTGCATCTCGTTCGATCACCTTGCACGGCTTCATCTCTCCTCGACGAATTAAAGAATAAATACTTTCGGCGAGATTTATAATGTCCTCCTGACGCTGAATATTTGTACATAGTTTGCTGGAACTCATAACTTTCCGCAAAATCACTACAACACAATTAAACACTATACTATATATAATAAAACAATGCTAATTGCAGATAAGCTGAAAAATAAATGAGAAATATTAAAACACAACAACTTCCAGTTTCCAAATTTGTAATTTACCTCACAAGCAAAGCCAAGCAACAAGCATGAAGTAATCACAACGGACCGTTGGTTTTGACCGTTGCGCCGATCACGTGAGACAATATAATTATGAGTTACAGTAAATACATTATATTTACGCCAATAATTACTTTAAAATGTATAAAATAAACTTCAAGCAGCTTAAGTAGCCATAAATTTAAACATTACACTTGCAATACCGCGTTATTTCGTAGAACTACTTTTCGCATTTCACTGTCAACATAACTGAGTGTGTTCATCCCCAGCCTGTGTGGTGACACACATGGTTATACATACGCAGTTGTAGGCGGTGGTTTTTTTCGAAGGTTTATTTATAGAGTACTCACTTTAACGTGAACGGCCTTTAGTTTTGCTAGCCAACGAACGAGTTGTTTTCGTATACTGTACGGTATTGTTTATTGAGTAGAATGTATACCGCATGAGTGAAAAGTTATCTTAAAGTAGCATAAATATAAGATAGAATCTAATATTTATTTTAAATATAACATTGTCAGGAAACTGTCTGGGCAAGCACTGCTTGCCTTGCTTGTCCTGACGAGACGCCACTACGTAGAATAATAATTTCCAGCCATTGCAGAGGAAAAATATCTTCACAAGCACTTACAAAATTCTGAGCGAAATTCATTTAAAGTTATGTTTTGTTTGGTAATGACTCCGAAATTTCTACTTTAATGTGGGCAGAGAATAATAATAAACCTCGAAACCAATAGTGTTGCGCTGTGCGGCGTTTATAATTTGGTTGTCTTGTTGATGCCTGAACGATATCCTACAAGTTTTTACGATAGCTTTGGGTTCCGTCCGGTAAAGAAGTCCAGTGACTTGCACCATCCGTGCGGCGCATTGCAACAGAAAACGTGGTAACGGCGAATGATTTCCTTTTGTATGCTTGAGAGTCCTAACTGCGGTTTTTTGTCATAGTGTGAACAATTTTTTGATTGTGCAAGCTATGGGGGTTCCGGTACACCGCAATGCAAAAGACGTAATATCTTACACGGCTGGGATACATCCCAGACTCTCTCACAGGCTCGCTCCTACCTGGCCCTTGAGCTGCGATGCAGTGAGCAAAAAATTCACGTTTTTCCACAATACTATTAAACGTGGGTCCATGGTGCTGAGCTACCAAAAATAACTCACACTTCAGATGAAAGCTGTTGAGTGCTTTCAAGACGTCTCGCTTGCTAGAAACACCGCCTCAGAATACTTCGAAATGGCTAAAAACAGCTTTTTCAAAGCGCTGCATCTCAAATATACGCGTCAGATCCATATAGAAGTACAATGTTGAAATATCCTGAAGTCAGCGTTGTAACCCTATCTATATCACTATAGTGTTGCCGGTCCCAAGCTCGCATAAAATGGGGAGGGCAACGTGTGACTCATGTGTTTAATAGTCGATATGCAAGACTGAAAAAGATGTACATTGCCGTGTGTTGAATAGACACAATGTGTGAAGAGTTTATAGCCACACTTTTGGGCGTTAAAATAAATATGTAACACCTCTGATATGTGTTACAATATTACGGCCAATCTCATTGGCTATAAAATATTATTTCTGAGATATGTAATATCTCATATATGAATGTGAAATGTAACGATAAAATATCGTTGTTTATGTGAGTGAGTCTTATAGGTTATATTAATGATATACCTCAGCAGAACTCTATGTTGCCACGCTAAAAAATCGGCGTATTCATCCAAATTTCCATTACCTCTGTAGTTTGGAACAATTGGATCATTAATTCTAATAAACAGACAGAGAAGTCTTAATTCCTTTAAATCAATAGAAAAGAATAAGATTACTTTGGTTTTAATACTGATGAACAAAACCATTTTCAAATTATATGGTACTTTTGCAGAACTTTAGTTACGAAATATTATGTTATGCTAAGTCTCAAAATTACAAGCAACACCAGCCTGCACATTGCACAACAACAGATTTACCAACATTAGACTTTACTGTTTCTGGTGTCATAAATACATTTGCATTTGCTTGAGGAAAAATACGACCTAGCTGTGTCGATAGCGGGAAATAACCGCAACTGTGCTGATGTGGAGTCATCCTTCACTGGTGTAAAATCCAGGAACATCTCTCCCGCTCACCACGGACAGCACATCTCCGGACTGACTTCTTTTCTAGCTGGCCTCTCACCGATTCCAAATAAGAATGAATAAATTTTTTGTTCTATCAGACTATTGTTAAAAAAAATAAAAATAAAATGTGATAGGCCGACTGGTGTGCCGTGATTCTTTTGAGAAAACAAAAGGTAGTGCTTGTTACAAAGACTAATACTCATACAAAGAAAACACAGATAATCATTAGCCTTAAATATCTTATACAACACAACTGTCAAAATAAATAAGTTTATACATATCACATTGAACATACGCTAAAATTCTTAGACATTGCATTAAAGTTTGGCATTTGAATCAAATTTAAAGACATAGACTGATCATAATAAAGTCATAAATATTGAAGTGTTACAGAAGTTCCCTTGCATTTTGACACAGTTCTGACAAGTCAGTTGGGTTAAAATTTATCAATATTAATGTTACACTTCATTTAGCAATTAAGATTATAGATCATTTCATAATTTACAACTCATTAACTAAAAAAGTAACAAATAACACAACAATCCTACATAAATAAATCTTCCTTTAGCTTAGCCATGTATCTTAAAATTGTTTAAGTCCAACATGGATTAACATCAAATTATGGAGAATCGAAGTTTTATCTCTATGAATAAAAATTGTCACCATCTCCATCATCAGTAGAGAAGTCCGTGCTCCGATAAATCTTGAAGTCCTCGGAACATTCGTCTCAGCTGGCGCAGATGAGATGAGCTGGCAGGTAGCTACTGCTTCACTTTAACCTTCTAGGCTGTAACACTAGTTAAACTTTCCAGTTCAAGTTTTTAATTATTTATCATTACAACTCCTATCAACAATTCGTTCACTTTTTAGTTAATGCGTATTATATTTGTCTTGGCTTAGAAAAAAAATTTAAAAAAATATTTTTCCACATTTGCACTCGTTTATAAAAGTGTCTTTCAGGCAAAATATGTCGTTTTAAGTTAATGTTCTTTTAGCTCACATGCAAATGACACCTTTTTTCTCATTTAAAGTTCATTAATCAATATTGGCAATCATAAGATGTCACAACTGTACAGACCAGTGTTGACCATAATTGACTACTATCGGTTTCTAAAAATATCTGAAAATGATATCAAGTCACCCAAAAAAAATAATACTTTCATAAGAAAAATTATTAAATAAAACATGAAACTTCATCGATGTTTATCAATCTTGCATCTATGCAACAATTACTTTTGAAACCTTGATTCAAGAGCATAACTGATAAGGGTGTTAAAAGAAAAACAATCAAACAATTCCAAAACATCTAAAATAGGAGTTATATGAAGAATCTAATCAAAACCAATTAAATATGTATTCATTCAGAAGATCCTACGAAAGAAACCTTACATGTGTTTTTCTTTTCCAAGTTCGCGTTTAATTCTAATCTGAGTTAAAATGTTTGTTGAAGATGTTATTAATTTTATCACACACACACACACACACACACACACACACACACACACACACACACACACACACATATATATATATATATATATATATATATATATATATATATATATATATATATATATATATATATATATATATATATTCTGATAGTGTTTTTGATAAATACAAATATTTTTACGCTGTAAGGCTATGATAACTTGGAATAATGATTATAGATTCTTAGCGTAGCTAATGGTTTGGATTTCTGGGAAATTTTGAATAGTAATTACGAATTAAATATGAGAAATGGTATAAAATAATTGTTCTATATTCAAGAGTACTCTGTGAATAAAGGCGGGAAGACTATGCATCTAGTTTTTCTCAAGTTTACCTATACAAATAAATAAAATACCAGTGTCTGTCTGTAATTTTCAAATTTTCCACTTTTAATTATTTTTTCATATAGTATAAATGATTACTAAACCATATCTAATGTTAATTTTTTTTTCATGTCTGTCCGACCGTATTTAACTCAAAAAGCACTGAACGTATTGGCATGAAATTTACACAATCTATAGCCAGTAACACCTGGACTAACTTAGTCTGTTTTATTGAAATATTTCAAACGGTTCCGAAAAATATGATGGTGATCAGAGATGTGCATAGGTACTGGATTAAACTGTTCTTAGGATTACTGCATAAAAAAAGCATTGTTAAAAAAGTTCCGTCATTTCTCCTTTCTTTTTTGTCCATGGGCTGTCCTCCTTTCCTTCCCAAGAGCCGTAGTGGCCCAGTGGCTCGAGTTATTCCAAGTGGGGCAGTGGTGGCTTAGTGGATACAGCTATTCAAAGTGGGGCCTTAGAGGCTCAGTGGATAGAGCGATTCCAAGTGGGGCCGCAGTAGCTTAGTGGATATAACTATATCAAGTGGGGCCTCACTGGCCCAGTGGCTATATATATATATATATATATATATATATATATATATATATATATATATATATATATATATATATATATATGTATATATATATATATATATATGTGTATCTACTTCATTAAAACAATTTAAACATGTGCAAATCGATGGCAGGGTGTAATTTAATAACTCCATTAAACCTGAAAGAAGCAATATTACTATTTTTAACATAAAACCTTAGTGAATCTATGGTGGGCTTTATTTTAATAACTTCATAAAACCTAAGCGAAGCGAAATTTATATTTCAAAAATAAGAAAACAAGTCCTAAATTTCATGCGAACGAAGCTAGAGAGTGTGTGTATGTGTGTGTGTATATATATACACACACATACACACTGACTGATTATTGCAAAGTGCTTGGAACACTAATAAAACAATAAAGATAAATGAAGGTTATTTCAGTTCCTAGGTACCTGTGGTTGCCTACAGAATATGTACATACCTGGGCACATGCAACTAAACACACATAAGGTGCATTCAAATAATTCAAAATAAATGTCTGCGAATAGCAGCAGATGCACCCCGATATTGCTCTATTGCGATAAAAAAAAAAGTGAACCCTTTGGATTTCTCGTCGTAGTCGCTCCACGAGAGTGAAATATGCTTAAGGGTGAAATAGATTTGCAAACTAAATACCTGAATATTGTAATTATTTCATACATCTATTAGTTATAAAAATTAAGTTCACATGCACACGAAAAATTATTATTTTTTAAACTTTTGAAAAACTGATCCGAAACTTCATCGAGGTCCATACACATAGGGCAGCTTGTTCCGGGTTGGCTTCCTCGTCGCCTGGTCGTGCTTGCGAGTAAATATTTCCGACTGGGGCAGTTTCCACAGGGCCTGACGGACTGATCTGTTTGTGTTGTTTGTATATATATAATGACAAGCACCTTAAGCCTGCCTACTGTCCACATGTGATGTCTCAATGCGATTGGCCAGCTCCAATCACGTGACAACTCGAGTGATTGGCTGGTTGATGTGCCAAGACACCCTGTCGTATGGCATATTTGTGTGACAGGTGCGGTAAGCAGTTCTGCCGTGGTGACCATTTACGTAGACATGTAAAGACCTAGAAAGGGGATGTGCATTTCACATCAGTGCCTTGGTACCAGGTTTACTGCAAGCAGGTCTATTGTGACTTTGGTACATGTCCTCAAAGTACAGTTATCTACATAACCCGCCCTGCACAGTTTGTCGATGTAATATGTCACAATGTTTTTTGCACAAGAACAACACTAGTGTGATTAGCGAGATGCACACAAGACTGTAATATACAACAAGGTTGCATATATTGAGATGCATATATATCAAAGGATATTGCATTTTTTTTCTAGGGCATGAGCCACTGTATTAAATTAATTGAATAAAAAAAACGCCTGTGAATAAAATTGTGTTTTATTTCATATTTACCTATTTTGCTAGAATATAATTAAAATTTAAAAGACACAGAAATTAAATTAATTTAATTTACAATTATTGTATAAAGTATCATTTTACTATATGCACGATTATATAATTAAATAAAAATACGTTATAAAATTGAAAAACACAACATTTTTAATAACAAATAAAGATTTCATAAATCATGCAGGTAGTCAAAGTCTCGCATCATGCATGTAGGTATACTGCTAATTGGAAAGATAATTTTTTAAACAGGACGAAAATTGCAAATTTTCCTATACCTATAAAATACGAGTGTCGATAGCTCGCCTGGTGGCTGAATCGGCAACTCGCTTGGTGGCGAAATCGATAAATAATACACTAGCGCCACATAGGTGTTAAAAATGATAACAAATAACAAACGAAAATAATCTAAGATGCCTGCATACGACGGAATTAGGAACATTGATGGTGGGTCGGTCGACTGCTGGACGTAGTGCTGGGGAAACCTCCAGACATGTAAGTTTTTTTAAATAAATTTTTAAATAATATCTTTGATGATAATTTTCTAAATTATGGTTTTAGTAATTTTAATAATAATTTTTGAATGAGAATTTATATTTTTTACAAATTAAAGTTTTAAACAGTGTTTGAATTTTTCGGATTTTTGAGATTTTCGGGATTTTTAGTTTCAAGGACATCCAAGGTCACAGTTGTAGGGTCAAGGTCAAGGCCACCTTGGTCCAATATGGCGGTTGGATGACCTGAATGACAGAGCATGAAAAGCCCCGAGACTCCGAATCCCCATTCCCTTGGGCCCGACTTCCCCAAATCATTCTACTTACGACATGTTCGCTCTTCGTAAGCGGGCAACATTTTTGAACCAAGTAAGTCTTGAGCTCTGTTCACAACTGATGGTATCTAACGCTGTGGTTGATGAGCATTCGGAATGTAAACTTGAGCAAACCTACTTTAAAATTGAAGTAACGCCAGAGAAAATTGCTCTAGTGAGAGAAACAACAAAGTGAAATTTATCAGCGAACTAATTTATACCTGCTTGGAGTCTTTTAGTATCACGGTGACTGTATATGTATTTGATTTCATGTTATTTCTACTGATTTTTTAGAGTGCACTCCAGCGCCACTAAGTTTTGGATGGCAGTTCCATTCCACCGTTTTTCCGGTAAGTGGCAGCTTATTCATTGGATTTTAGTAAATGGTATTTTACTGATTTAAATCGTTGAATCTGTTTTAGAGAGCCATTTTATTCTAGTATTATCACGCGTACAAAATTATTTTATATTAGCTGCCTAAAACATATCTGAAAATAATTTTTAAAAACATGAAAGTGCTAAATGTTTTAGATGCAGTTATAAAGTTTAAGTGACGTTATCAGAATGCACTCGGCTGATTCTCGTTGCCATTTCGTGCTGTTGACAGAACACATGAACAGCCGTTCGGAGTTGTATGTTTCTCTGCGAAATCGAGGTGTAATGTGCAAAGTCGTTTCGTAAAGATCCACCTCAGCGATTCGTCAAAACAAGCCGTGTTCCACATAAAGAATCAGGCATTCTCGCATCTGACCGTTAACTGTGCGTCGTTCAAGTAAAATGTTTCATTCTCGCTAAGAAAAACCGTTTTAAATAACAACATCCATTCTGTACAAAATTGCAACTCATGCCATATTTACTTGTCACCAAATGTTGCCATTTGTAGGGCATACGCCATTTCGACTAAACGGCTGGTCAGAAAAAGTGTTATTTTATTTTATTTACTGAACACTGTCTTGGCAAGACCAATTATACACTCAAGATCGAGGAAGAAATCAGCCATGATCTGTATTAAAAATCAATTCTGGCATGCGTCTCGGCTGATTTCGAAAACCACTGAAAACCGAAATCAGGATGCCTGGACTGGGAATCGATCTCAGACCGTCCTAAATTTAAGTCCAGTGTTTTTGCCACAATTCTTTTAAACTTAAATCTCATTCTTATTCTTCTCTTCGCATCACAGTTGCAAGTGACGAATCCTTAAGACATGGCAACTCATGCGAGACATCAATACGAACACAAATTGGCACCCGTGCCTTACCAAGGACTCGAACGCAAAAACCCTCGCTGCGTCACGAGTTGGTATCAACTATCTCGAGAGAACTTTAACAATACGCCTTCGGGAGGGAGATCTATGTGGGATGGAAATGGGGCAGCGAAGGAATACGCCAGCGGGAAGAACAAGGAATCCCTGATAAAACCCGCCGGCCAACTGCAAAAAACATCGAGCGTTACTCGCCGGAAATCGCGAACCATCGCGGTCCGTTGTCAGAGGCGGAACGAAGTGCTATCTGGTCACTTGTCCGTAACTTGACAAGATGTCGAGTATCGTAAGGCTTTCCTGAAGCTTTTGCGACTTTCAAACGTATAAATTATTAAAGGACACTTTTGGATTACTCATTTATAATCAATGCAGTGTTCGGTGGCGTTGTCACTGTACTTGATGAGATGGTAAGTATCGTAAAGTTTTCCTGAAGCTTTTGCAACTTTTACATGTAAAAAATATTTAAGTACAATATTGGATAACTAATGAATAATTAACTATGTAGGTGCTCTACTTGATGAGATGGCTTTAATTAAAAATAATTTTTCGATAGTGTCGGATTACTAATTAATAATTAATACTGTGTTTGGTGGAGCTGTCGCTGTACTTGACGAGATGGCAAGTGCCGAAAATTTTCCCTGAAGCTTTTGCGACTTTTACATGTGCATGATATTTAAGAACGCCTCTGGTTAACTAATTAATAATTAACGATGCAGGAGCTCTTCTTGACGAGATGGCTTTAATTCGAACATTGGTTAAGGATATTTGTTGGTAAGTAATACTGCTTGAGGTGGCTGGCGCTATGACGGCAGCAGCAACATGCAGTAATGCAGACCCGGTAGCACGGTGGAGAGGCGTGCCAATTGCGCTCTCCTCGGTGGTTGGTCGAGCACGAGAGTCGGCTGGTGGTCGCGGTTTACTTCCCACCTCCTGCTGATCGATGCCTGCCGCCCTAATTCTGCTCGGCGCCACACCTGGCCGAGCAATCACATCGCCCCGGTGCTACTCTCCTACAAGCCGCACGTGAGTACCTAGCCCAGCCTGACGCTACCTGCACCTGTGCTGCAGCCTTCTGCCAGACGTGCACCCCCTTTTTTTTTTTCTATCTCTATCTACACGCTGCGCATCGATTTTCACTTCGCAAAAATACCAACACTGATTCGCGGAACTGAAAATTACATTCAGGCATATCTACGGTCTGTTGTTATCACTACTTTTAGCTTTCGTTGTCATCGACCAGCTAATAGAATGAGACACAATGACTAAAGTTCGGCAGTAACATGGCTTTGGTTAAAACATTTTTATCTGTCTGCTTTGCACTTAATTTCTACGGCAGGTACGTACCCATAACGAGTTTGAATGACGATCGATGGTATGTGTTTAAAGTACAAATTGACAACTAGAGGTTGAGGTTGGGTTAAATTGGCACTTTCAAGGAAGCTGTGTAGTAAGTAGTTATCGTCAGGTACATGCTGATGTGATGTGTGTCCAATTTAAATAAAATATTTTTTAAATTTAAGTTTTGTTAAAATATTTAAATTTCATTTTTATAATTTTACAACACATTAAGCCTGCAAATATGTTGTTTGTTACTGCAGAAGTTCCAGGTTTTGTGTAAGTCTTAAAAATCTTCAAATAAACTGTTTTAAATCGAAGATGTGGCAAACAGTTGGTCATTGACATCTTTTTAAATAAATACTCCTGCTAAAAATTTATTTTGTGAATAACTGTTATCATTAAATACATTTATGAAATTAGCAATAGGTTAACAAAAAATTGACACTTTGTTAAAACAAATCTTAAATATTTTATAAAGTTTTATTTTAAAACCATTTGTACTTATTGATAATACTAGAAGAGTACAGTTGTGCAATAATTTCGGGATTAAAACAATAAAATGCTCCTCTGTGCATACTTTAAATGTGACATCAGTGATTTAATGGCAAAAAATCACTATTTATTCATAGCATTGCCTTCTTTAAAAAAAAATTGAGTTCTTTTGTCGAAAGTTGTGTATTAATATCGGAAAGAATCGTCGTAGATGTTCTCTATACTGAACTGTTTTACAAAGACTTACGAGGAAGTATGCTTAAATGAGATCGACGTTTACATGCTGAAACCAAGTTTATCATTTGATAAATATGTGTAAACCATTTCACAAAAAAATACGAAACCAACATTTTTCTATTGATTTACATGCGCATTAATTATAAACTCTTCAATAATATCGTTGCCAGTATATTCAAGAAGTTCCGCATATAGAAATACTTTTATTTATTTATGTTAACTGCTGCCTTAAATACACTAACTTAACGTTTAAACTACTTACCGTAGTCTAAATATAATGTGTTTAATGCAAACTTTAACGCAACGAAACAGAAACGAAATCAGAGTTGTTGTTAATTAAATACAATTACGCACAACTAAATTTGAATACATGAGAGGAACGTACTTAGATAAAATTATTTCCAAATGAACTCAAGTATTCCCATGAAACACCAATGAACTGAAACGCTTTTAGGAATTATCATTCACGAAGATTATTTGTAGAGAAGCCAAAATAATAGCCTGCATATGTAAACCGTAGCAATTTGCAGTGGTATTAAACACATTGTTGTACTAAGTGGCGAAATCTTGAAATTGTAAAGAGGAATATTGTTACTATTGAATATTTTTTGTAAGACATCTGTTAGAGAGGTAGTAATTAATAATCACGCAAGGAAGTTTGCTAAGGAGCGTGTCTTCTCACTGGAAGATTACGGATTCTGTTACGTGAAAAACTGTGGATGAATGTGAGTGATTTTCATAATTAGGTTTTCTATTAGTTTAGAAAATAAGCAGACTCCCCTTTATTTCTCTCTCTCTATCTTTATCTCTCTCTCTCTCTCTCTCTGTCTCCCCCTCCCCCTTACCATTTGACCTACAAACGATGAAAGCGTGAGTGTTGTTAAGTTTATTAAAAATAAATTAAATAGCTTTCGTAACACGGCACAGAAATACTGAGAATATTTCTGAGAACGAAGTAATGACATGTTGTGGTAAGTGTAACCTAATGAAGCAATTTTCGGAAGTTGACATTAATAGAAAAACAAATGCATTCGCAAAACGAAAATTATAAAAATGAACGCAAAAATTGTTTTGAAGACAATTAAATTATAGTAGCTGTATAACATTCATACCAACGCACCGTTATTAATTAAAATTCGCAGTGTAGGGTGTGCAAAGAAATGTTTATTATAACACTATAATATTCACGGTTATGCACTATTTCGTGCATGCCCTTAATTTTTTTTAATGATTATACATGATTGGTGCCATAGTCTAGCCTGTGTTAATGTAGAAAAAGGTTTTGTAAGAAAAATTAGTACATTCTTGATACCTATCATTCAGCTAATATCTTGCAAACAAAGCATAGTACGTCACCACACTGGATAAATTATTTTTATCGACTGACTGGATGAACAACTAAAAATTGCTGAAGAAATACGGCATGAATCAGCCACATGATAATTTAATTTTTTTTTTTCTGTTAACAGGAGGAAGTTTACACAAAATTCAAATATACAAATATACAACAATACCGTTGGATACTGGATACACTGATTTTGTCTTGTAATATATATATATATATATATATATATATATATATATATATATATATATATATAAGGAAAAACTGACTGACTGACATATCAATGTACAGCCTCTATCATTGGTCTTAGGAATATAACATTTGGTGGAAAATTGCATTATGTAATGTAGGCAGCCACCAAGGAGGGATTTTTATTTTTTATTTTTTATTATTTTTTATTATTTTTTAATTCAACCCCTAAAAGGAATAAATGGGGATTTTTAATTTTGCATTGAGAGAAAACGCCCGGTCTCAACCACTAGTCCTAGAAAAATGAAATTTGAAGGAAACATTCGTTAAGTAATGCAGGCAGCCACTAAGGAGAGATTAAAAAAAAAAAAAAAATCAACCCTTAAATGAGTGGAATGGGGGTTCAAGGTTTGTGTGGATGAACAATATTATATTGTCCTATTTTTTTCTAAACTCCGTGAAAGTTCTACATATATAAAGTAAATAATTAAACATATGGTTAACAGTTTCTTAGAAATAAACCAATAGTAAAACTTCATAAAATCATTCTAAGTAAAAGGCTTTGAATAAGATTCTGCAGGACATAATGTGTAATAAAATCTTAATAGATGACGTGACAATGTTGCGTACAGGAAATTTTCACTCAACTTTACCAGTGGTGCCTATAGGAACTCGTGCCGATGAAACCAAAGCGTGCCTCAAGAGATCTGCTTTGTAGCCGTCGGTTAATGTGTTAAAAACTTACCAAAAATACGAGAGTACATCTGAGACCTGAAGTGTATACCGGTCAATTTTCAGATCTCCCGCTCAAACCAGGAAACGGTGATTATCCAGAAACAGACGGCATGATAGCTGTCCCGGACAGTGACTGCAGTAGCAAGAATTTATCCAGACGTTGCCCAGATACAGGACAAGCCTATGGAATGGTTGTGTGAAATGACCATTCTGACCCCCCCCCCCCCATCCCCAAAAAACGACCAAGAAGCGGTCATCAATGAAATTTTGCTGAAATCATTCGAAGAGGAAGAAATGGTATACAGCTCAATAGACACGGTGGTAAATAGCAACGAAGCAGTTCACTACCCAGTGGAATTTTTAAACACTCTAAATCTACGGGTCTCCCATACCGTAGGCTTTTACTTCGTGTGGGCATACGTGTTATGTGGCCCAGAAATTTGAAGCCACCGAAACTCTGTATGGAACTAGACTGTAAGTCAAAACTCTACATAGCAGTGTATTTACAGTACACCCGACGTCGTTTTGATTGTACGTAAACAAGGTACGCACGCCAGAAACACAACATATCTCGTTCATTTCCATTTGATTGTAGTAAGCATAAAAATAGTTTTCGTTCCGTTTTCATTGTGCGTAAACTACGCACGTCATAAATCATATCCTTACATGATTTAATTTATTGCGTGTAAACTATGCACGTCAGGAAACAATTGTCTTCGTAAATGTTGTTTTCTTTTCGACGATCTATCCAACGATACCATAGACGAGCCACATTTCCATTTGAAATTTCAAAACCTACCCCCGACCCCCCGTCCTCCCGTCACCCTTCCACCGGTATGTTCGGGGGAATTGAATTATTACCAATCGAGATTCATATAGGGTGTAGTTATCAGAATTTTTTCGCGAACTCCCGGTGTGTTGTTTCCGAGAAAAAGTGGCAGTACGGGTGCTGTGAACCACCCTGTGCATTACGACTATTAACTGTATCTACAAGAAGCATCTATTTTACCGCATTTTGTAAGATAGCGCTACACGAACAAATGCAAAAATTTATGTCATATCTGGGAAAACAATTAACCGATTCACACCAAATTCGGCAGACAAGTATCACCGTGGTAGATGATATAAAATTGTGTGTTTTAAATATGTCAGGCACTTATTCTGAAAATGGTTGCCCCACATGAATTTTAGCTCAGTATACATCATAGTCGTAACCACGTAATCAGTCCCAAATTATTTTTATATGCTTGTAGTATGTATTACAACTATCAATTGCGTCTACACGGAGTATCTTTTGTGCGCCATTTTATAAGACATGCCACATGGGAAAATAAAGTTTTTATATCATATCCCGGGAAATAATTGACAGAGTCCTACCAAATTTCGCAGACTATTTGCACTGCCGCAGGTGGTGTAGGCTGCTATGTTTTAAGTAGGTCAGGCAGTTATTTTCAAAATGGTGGCTTCATAAATATTTTAGTTTAGTATCTCTTATTAACGAAACAAATTCCTACTTAATTTTGTATGCTGGCAGCATCAGTTAAAACCATCAAATTTGTCCAAACAGAGCCTTATTTCTCTGCCATTTTGTAATTCATCCTCAGAATAAAAATTAAGTTTTGCGTCATATCTCGGGAAACAATCCACCCATTCTTACAAATTTGGTGAAGGAGTTGTATTGTGGAATCCATATAAACATGTGTACTTTTAAGTGAGGCAGAATCTTATTTTCAGAATGGCGGCTATAAAATCATTATATCTTAGTGTGCTATATCTACGAAAGTACGTAATTGATTTTAGCTTTATTTTGTATACTGGCAGTATACCCACAATCATCGAATGTGCCAATACATAACTTTTTTGTCCTCCATTTATAATAATCGTCATATGAAACATATGGAGGTTTGATGCCATATCTCAGGGACGGTACTGGGTTTTTCCATATTGTTTTGTTCTGATCGCTATCATTACACCTAAATTGCAAGGCGACGAAGAAATTTGAGATATGCTTGCACTACTGTCATTGTCGATATCATTTTCAAATATTTGTTGTTTCGTTAATGTCTTTATTTATGTTATGCAATTAATACAGTCCATTCAAATTTAAATATTTAATTAAACATATTCTTAGATAAAGGGTATAATTAAAATAATCTTTAAACATCATTTTAATGAAAAGGGCTAAAAAGAACTTTCTTTTCGTTTTTGCAAGTTGCAAATTATTTTAACACTTACTGTGAATGTAAATAGACCACGGACCTAATATTTACATAAAACTTGTACCTTTCAGAAGACCTTGAAGCATAATTGTCTAAACACGCTGGTTACCTGGTCAAAAAACGTTTTCGTTTTTCAAAATTAAATCGAAATAGTTGGCAACTACTTGCTGGAGATTTTTCTTTCGTTTTAATGAGTTCATTACTTAAAGATCACGATAAAGTTAAAAATTTTGCCCGACAGAGTCTGACGATATCAAAAAAAGTATTCAAAATTAGAAATTATATATAAATTCTTTAGAGTGTACAATATTATAAAGCAAATATTTTATAAGTTACTTAATTAATAAAAACTTATTATAAAATAGTCTGCGTAGAATACATACCTAGCAAAACTAGAATCGAAATTTTCACACCATTCCTCCAACAACTTGTAAACGAACATAGATCGTGTCCAGAGATTGGACTTCAGAAAAATCAGCGCAGAAAATACCCAAACACCCAAATATGAGTGTTAATTCCTCCTCTGCGCAAATAATGAGGTCGACATTTTCCCCGCATTGCACTGGAAATACTTTAAAAACGTTTCGCTATTTAATTACAGTTTTAGACCACGCGCGTACGGACGGTTATTTTTTAGCCGCATGGCCGCCGCGGTAATACGACAGCGTGGAACGAAACACACTGCTTGAAATGGAACTGGGCGAACGAGTGGATAGTTTCCCGCGGCGGTTTTAAAAACGCAACATTGTTCTATCGCGCGAGCGGAGCGCTGGCAGCCGTGAAGAATGAAACAGCTGACATTCGATAGTTGCTTGCGCACGAGCGGATAAATAAACGGTTTAAGTGAACTTTGGTGTGTACACAAGGGTTATTCTTTCCAGAGCAGTGGATACTGATTCTGATTTTTTTTTTTTTTTCGATACAGAAAAGTTAATGATAGAGTTCGAAAGAAGGCCTCTATAGGTATATACAACAAACATTTACCTGAATGGGGGCCTCGGTGACCGAGCGGTTAGCCTCCTTGCCTACCACCAAGGCGAACCGCGCTCAATCCCCGGCCGGGTCACCGGATTTTCGCATGTGGGAATCGTGCCGGACGATGCCGTTGGTCAGCGGGTTCTCCGAGGGAATCTCCCGTATCACCCGCCCCCCCCCCCATTCCGGCGCTGCTCCATACTCATCTCGATCGCCCTCATCGGCTCTCAAGACCTCGCTGTTAAGAGCTGCCCAAATCTCTTCATTAATTTACCTGAATGCAGTGGTATAAATATGAAGGAGCACTGAGAATCAGGTTTTGTTGAATCAAACAAGATGTGATTGGTGCAACCGAATTATTTGTTTGTTGCTGAAACCAAGTTATTTTGTTGTTCTTCTTTTGTTGCCTCAAACTGTAATGTTTTGTTGGTGTAACTGAAGATTTGTTTGACTACACGTACATTAAACAGTTTGGGCCGATGTAAAAAAATTTCACAAGTTCGACCGAGTTTCGAACCTGTATCACCTGTGTCCGAGAACTACGCCTTAATAATTTTTTTTTTTTAACCTTCATTTGGCGTTGTGACATTTTTGACGTTGACGAAGCTCTAGTGAGTCTGACTGGATGATCTCAGCTAACGTGACAACTGATGAAGCCAGAAAGCTTTTAAATAGATATACTGCAAATATTGGGCAACTTGTGCCAACAAATATTTAAAGTTTTACAGCTTTTCTTGTCAGTTTCCTGTTGCATTGTTTTATTAATGTGTTTATGCGATTATTAAGCATCATTAGATGTAGTAACAAACACGGTTACTATCCTAATTTCCACAAAAAAATACAAACAAACTCTCGAGATGTATTTTCGAACGAAGGCAATCAAATGAGTGGCCAAACAAACATATACAATAGATTCAAAAAAATAATTAGTTGACAGTCTAATTTTTTTTTCCCAACACATAAATTTTGTTTATTCAAACATATATTTTGTTAGACAAACAAAAGTAATTTTGTTACTTTTCAAATTTTGTTTGCTCAACAATATATTTTGTTAGGGCAATTAAATATATATTTGGCCATATACAAACAAATATGCTGTTCTGTCTTCTCTCAGTGAGGAGCTGTATAGCAATAATAACGTAAATAATAGTTATTAGGTGTTTTGAGTCCTCCCCCCCCCCTCGAACAGCGACTACGACCTGGTAGGACAACACTATAGATTAAGGAAGTGGAGAAGGAATCAGCCAGGGCGATTTTGCAAAATCGAAATCAGGATCGTTGGACCGGGATTAGAACCCGAGTCTTACCTAATGCGAGGCAAGTGGTTTACGTATTTGCTATTAAATAATATGCATTGCATACGATTTGTCTCACATATTTCATAAACAAATTTTTTTTTATAGCATTCGCCTCTAATATAAGTTCGTTAATATTTTAAAACGGATGATCAAGCAACCACTTATTTTCCTCGTTATTAATTTTAAAACTATCGATTCTTTTACACGGGCTTGAAAGTTGTAGGGAAATTATGGTTCACGGCCAAGGGGCAGGGAGCTCGGATCACCGGAGCCAGCCACCCGCCACGCGTCACGTTGGAATTTCTCTTACCTTCATTCGACTACCATATTAGATTTAATATGTTTTAATCACCTGTGTACTACCAGGTGGCAGCCATACTTGTTTATATCGTTAAAGTATAGGTAGCACTGTCGGCACCCTCCATATTGGATTATATTTTACAACACATAGGTAGTGTCGATTATGCCGCCTGCTATCGGCCTGTTCCGAATGGTGACATTGGTCTTCCTGCAAAGTACTTAAATTGTCATATTTAATATTTTTGTTTTATTTGTCAAAATAAGTATTTTTATCTAAAATATTTTTTATTTAAGATAACTTTTATACATAAACCTGGGAGGTTTTTAGAATAAAACACAGCATATATATTTTTTACATAAAATTCGTCCAGGGCCTGTATTAAGGAACCATCCGATCATTCGTCTGGAGTGATTTAGGATAACCATAGTAAACCGAAACCGAAGTGGCCGGACCAGGAATCGATCCCGGGTCCAGTGTTTTACAACTGAGCCTTCTTGGTCGGCATATTTTGACTCTGTCGAGCAGTCTCACCCAGCTATAGCTGGATGTTACAAATTTGCTGAACCTGCTGCTTTATGGTAAGTCATATCAGACGAGATTGTGTCAAAACATGTCACGGTTAAATTTAACTCTCTTGGGAATCATTGCAATATGCACATCATCCACACACATAGACTGTTCCAACCTACAAGATCAAACATGATACGGTGAAAGGAGATGCGAGCTAAGCAGTAATTATAATTATGGCCAAGGTCATCTTGAATTCCTTTCGAAAAAAAAAAACATACGGATTCCCCATTAAAATACTTTCGGGGAAAATTCTTATAGAAATTATTGTATTTTTGGAAGTGATGACTGTGCTGTAAGTATAGCATCAGCTATTTTGATGATTGATGAAAAGTGGAGTAGAGATGACCAGGGAGGGGGAGGGGGGTTGAGGTGGGTGGGAAGCCAGTGGATCCGTGTAAAGCAAAGCAGGTAAAACTGCAGAAAACCACGAAAACTCATAAAAACCGCTGTCATGGATGTGTGAATGATGAGGCGAGCTTCGAAGAGCAAATCCTGAAATGCTCTGAGAAAACGATAGATGTTTCAAAATGATTAAAAAGTGTCACTAGCGCCCACTGAGAAAACCCGTAAACACATTACAATTATTCTGGTGAAACATTGGCGAAAGTTCCTAACGGTAATTTTCTGTGTTTTAAGGTGTTATTTGTTCTCTGAAATGTCTACAGAAATTGTTTGATCCATTAGATACCTCAAAGTCTGAATTCAACTTATTAAATGCCAAAGCATATCCTCATTGCTACTGATCGCATTTACTGACATAAAGCAGTGGAGTGATTTGGTACTTGAGAGCTGATGAGGTGAGCACTAGAATGCAAGGGCGAGGGAAACGGAGTTCCCAACTGCATATCAAATTTCTCTTCGTTCGTGAAAGAAATTGTCTTCACCCTAGACAGCACTGGACACACTGCTACGACACAAATAGAATACTAAACCGCATTACTGCACATCCCCTTTGCCCCTTTATATCGATGACGCGATGACCCAACATACCATCACGAATTAGATGAGTGTCCGCAACGCGACAGTTCTTGCATCACTAAATTTCGCGTGATGCCTCAGCCCTTATATGCACACGATACAGAGAAATCCTGACTTTTAAGAACATATTGGTCCAAATGTCTTATCACCGCCTTAACTTTCCTTGAGGTTGTGTATAACATTTTATTCTCTATGTAAAATGGTCGACACGAGCTCCTACAGTGTTGAAGAGCGGCTTGTTGGTAGCGTTTGGGCATATGAACGTCCACATACTGGAAAGAGCATAGGGGATGCGCTGCGAGTCTTCACGAGACGATTCCACAGAGAAGACCCTCCTAAAAGGTAAAACCCAACAGAAGACAGGACGACCAACCTTACGACAGGACACGTTTGCGGCGGTGGAGGCATCTGTGATCACTCAACAAGTCACTGCGGAAACGAGCACCCGAGCTTGCAATCCCAACAACCACATTGTTAAGCGACATGAAAAAGGATCTTGGATTGAAATCCTTTATACCAACCGCTGTCAGTGAGCTAAGCGATATTGACATGAACAAACGACATTCAGTATGCGCAGGATTGCTTGAGGTGTAATATGTAACATGATCCAGCCCGCGGGCCATACACTCCACATTATGAATTACGGGCTGTAGTAAAGAAACGAAGCGTTTGCGGACCTTTGCTCAAGTGATATTGTTTCATCCTCCAGATGTGAGGAATGTTCCCCGAAGTATTGGCATACCATTTTGCAATAACCTGTATAGTAAACAGAGGGCTACTTACAACAATTTTCGCTGACTTCGACACTTCGTAACGACCATATTTCTGTTCCAATAACCAAATTTATGAATTGCACACAAAATATCTACTTCCATTTCTGTCCTGACGGAAGATTTACTTTGAAATATTCCATAGTTTCTTAAAAATTAGAATAGTCACAATAAGACCCATATGACAACTAGGGAAGCTTCTTAAAGATTGAAATGATTCCTAAGAGAGTTAGCAAGTCTTACAACGTGTCGCTGATCTACAAGTTTATTGCAAATTTCGCAGGAAGCATATATATTTTAAATTTAGTTTCGGGATAACATGTAATTGAACTAAGTTACGTATACGTAAGTGGTGCGAAAAATTGCCATTGCCATAGTACATTCAATCCTCAAGAATGTTCGCAGTTCGAAAATAATACTTCTTTTATTCGGCGCAGACCGCATGCTTGACATACGCGTCACTTAATCATCTATTTTTGGGTATAACAAATATTGCCAACCTACCACTTCCTGGTAAAAAGAACACAAAGTGCGAATTCTTTGAAAATGGTGGCGTTTCGAGCAACAAGCCAAAAATAATTTCTTTGATTAATTTTTAAGTGCTGTGTTGAAAAACTTCATTAAAAATTATGTTTCGGCGTCTCGAAATTTTGCTCAACGTAAGGTTGTCAACCTCTGTTATGCCCATGAAATAGTTTGACGTTAGTGTAAAATTTTACAATGGTTGCAGTTCTTTATTTATTTAGCTGTTTTCCAGACACTCGGTGTTCAGTTATGTCTGAAATAAACAAGTGGCTGAATTTCCTGTTCAAAGGCTTGTACGACACTTTTGAATTCCATGCACTGTAAACCTTATTATGTGGTATTTTCCCGACTTATTATTTCGTAATGAACTTGTAACCGCACTTCGTTGGGGTATTATTTTATAACCTGCATAAGTAATATTAGCAAACAGACACACGAGTAGAAAATAAATTAAAGCCCTTCAAAAATAAACAAATTAAGCTCGTGCCATTGATAACAGATATACGGAAATCGTGTGGCCTGCAGCTTACACTACTCGATGCTATGAGCAGGTTACTTTTAGAAGCAAAATGGTACGTAAAGCAGTTTATCTCAGTTATTCAGTTATTCATCAATATCTGTGTGGGATAATTTGAAACAATAGTCGACGCTTGTGATCTCGCGTTCATTCTCAATAAACGTATTTTACATGGCAATAATTTTCCAAATAATTAATATGTAATGGCAGCATATTCCCGCCCAGGATATTTGGAATCAAAAGAAGAAGGTATGAGATCACTCATAGAGGAACGGATATAAAATTGTGACGTGTACTTCATACAACTGAAGAAAGAGGGCGAAATACGTGCCGCGAGGGGCTAATTACGTGCTAGTAAGAAAAGTAAAATAAAATGGGACTGGCGTCATGTGAACTGGTCACAGAAGATAGGTTCTGCGTCCGAGTAACTGATCGATTCCCCAATCAATCGTAAGGTCAAGCAGCTGCAAGGGATATAACGTCCGGTTTCCTCCTGAAGATTGAGCCATAAATATGGAAAAAGTATCGTCGACAAATATGTACATATATCGAGGAAAAATCCCTGTCGCCTAGGACTGAGAAATGCAAGGGGAAATTTACGGTTTTTTTTTTCTGCGTGCTGACAACACACTAAAAGACATTTATCATGGGACCATAAGAAAACGCTACAATTTTTAGGTACGTAAATAATAAAATACATGTTTTAAACGAACTCTGCTCTCACCGTTTTAACATTTTTGAAAATATTACTGAGGTTTGCGAAGAAGTTGACCACTGATCTACCAGGACACCTGATTCTGTAGAAAATAGCCAAATCAAAAGAAAATTATTGTACAGTTTGCAGGCAGATTTGTTTGGTAATGTGCCAAGTTAACAATTGTGTAAATAAAACTATAGTTACAAATTAAGTATAATACGTGGTAAGATGTAATTAATTTATGACAAATGTAGATACAGCGAAGTTTGTTTAAATGTAACCCTTTTTGGTAAAAGCTATTAATATTTCTTTGTACATGACAAAAAAATTTTATTTCGTTGTGTATGACCAAATATATAAATAGGGAAGTCAACGGAGTTATATGTTTGTATGAAGTTCTGATCAATGTTAACAAAAGACAAGCCGAACATGTCCTTTCATTGTAGTGATGAGTTAGAAATGTTTTCCTGTCGATAGCCTTGAAATGTTTTTGATTTCTGTATTAAGTTACATAGACTTTGAGTATTAACGGACATGCTAGAAGTTGGTATTATTAACCTCTATAAAGGAGTGCCACTTGTTCTCTTAACGCCGATCACAACACGACGCCTCGTCAAAATAAAAATCCCCACCAATGTAGTTTATATTGACGTGTAAGGGAAGGGGGCAGTTAGCGTGCCAGATGTTGCCGCATTTGTCTGTATCATTCATGAGAAACAGCCATCGGAACAGAGCGCAGTGATGTACCACGGCAGCAAGTTTCGTGTCGGGCGGTAGCGGGGTAAGGAGAAGTAGGGATCGATGCGACGATGAGCTCGGCCTGGTACAATGAAAGCTTGCGTCCTAGTGTCGGAAGCTCCCCCTGCCTCAGGGAAGGCAGGCCGATGGCCTTGCACGGGTCAGTTCCGAGCTCAACAACTACAACAAATGTTGATTTATATACCCACACACTAAACATAAGCGTGGCTGGTTACCTATTCTTTTTTGAAAGTCTAGTATTTATGTGAATGGTAAAACTCAGCTAATACCATTTATTCAGAATAAGATAATTTCAAAATTATTTTTTGTTACAAGGGATAAAGGCGTATACTTAATGAAGGAAAAATTTAAAAAATTTACATAGACTTTAAGTATTTTTAAAATATTACTGAATAGTCCTACGCGATCATTTTTGTACTATTGTGGATGCAGAAACTGCAGCAACAGAACGCTGGATAATTTTGATAATATTGGTGACTGAATGATCAAATTCGTCTATCCACATAAATCACCGCCAAGGCATTTGGTGTAAAGGTAAAAGGTACTGAAGACGGGCAGTTCCATTAAAAGAGAAAAGTGCATGAAAAAATTAACATTGAAATAAAAATCTGGTATTAAGTATGTGCTACTACAGTTGCGTTAATCTGTTAACAAGTAAGGTGTAGTCAGGGTCACATAAAAGGAGATATATACACTTTTTACACTCATACATTTCTAATAATTAAATAATTTTTTATCCTGCAGAGCTTAGAATTAAAGAGATATTGGCAAACAAATTATACACAAGTAAGGCAACGTTGATTTTTACACAAATAATTAACTACCAGTGGTTTAACCTTCATAAAAACTTTAGTATCAATCGTGGCTTTGAAATGAGAGTTCTGCCAGGCCGATGGGTCGAAAAAGAACGAAAGAAGTGTAAGGTTGGTACTGATAACTGAAATAATTGTGTGCACTTCGCGGAAGACGTCTTCTGGTCTTTCTGTTCTCTGTGATCACAAAATAATCACGTGTTCAAAACAAGTCAGCCGTACGGTCATGGGCGCTCATGCTGCAAATATACCAGAAAAATGCGTTTCGAAAATTCTCGTATACGTGTTTACTCGGAAGTACTGTTTTTATCATTTGTTCTTGAAGCTATGTGTGTGTTTGAGCCAGGAGGAAGACATTAAGGTCGCTTACGTATCAGAGTAAATAAACCAGCCATTTAATGCAATACAGAATCTTTCAATTAGGCCTACATGTGACACGAGAAGCAATAGAGGGCTGAAGTACGTCATCAAAACTCTTCAAATTTCACGCAGACGAGTTTCGAAGAGAGAGTAAGAAATATAGTGTGCTTGTAGGGGTAGAAACGGTTGGTTCTTTTACCCAAAGCAAGTCGGAAGCAAATCAAAGATGACGGTGCATAAACTTAATTTAGCTTTATCCTTGTTATCGCATAGTCAGATTACATTAATAGTGCAAATGGATTGTGTCAATTACCAAACAATAAAAACAAAATTGACAGAATAGGATACCACAAACCAATGACACATCAGAACAAGACGACAAAGAACTGGGAATCAACATCGATCCTAGACGTCTATAAAGAATTTGCAAAAGACAATAAGCGTTCTGACAAAAAAAATATGAAAATACTGAATAAAAATGAATACAACAGAGAACAAGTATTTATAATAACCTTGTATAAAAAAAAAAACAAGATATTAATTTAAATAGACCATAAAATGGCCGCCGTAGATCATAAATTGAACCAAACTCATATATCTGTCTATATCTATATAGTGAATCATTAACACACAAAATCAAAACATTCGATAGACCAATAGTCGCTAGAAAAAAAGCACTTACTAACCCTTTGTTCAGATTTTTGTTTGTTTTCAGTGTATGTTTTACGCCATCTTCTGGGCTTTTGGTGGTGACACTTCTGCAGTGGCAGCAGTAAATATTCATTTTATGAAAATTAATTAAAAATCTGTTAAATAGGAGATAACTGCAATGGCTTTAGATTTGAAAACATGTACGTAACCATGATTTGAAAACATGAAAATCATGGTGAAAATACCGATTAATGTAAAGAATTTGGGAAAACGTGTAGGCGAAGATTAGTCATCAATGTGATAGTCTTGGTCACTAGCAGAATAAAGTAAGTACTACTTGAACTGTATCAGTAGCACGAGCTTGCTCTCAAGTGTAACAATTACTGAGCATTGTGAAATGCAATCCAAAGGTGGACTGCAGGCATATTAAAACAGTTCCGTGATTTGCTCTGCAAATGTTAGTACAAGTTATGTTTACGAAGACCACAGTACAACACTGCTAACATGGCAAGAGGTAGATAGTTAGTACTGTGCGTGACAGAAGCGAGCGGCCCTAGCGGTGGGGTACGTGGGGGTGGGGTGAGGCTGGAGAATTCCTGGGAAACCCGGGCTAAGTAGCAGTCGTTTACCTGTCACCAGACAATAGTAAGGTCGTGCGTGCAAACATTAGCTCTGTGTTATAACTTTTCCGAGGTTTTGTTGAAACGTGAGATCTGTCAGTGACTCATTTCAACATTAGCAAATCGTGCCTGCATAATTATGCATATATTGTTTCTTTTAGAAAATTTAACATATTTTGTGTGTTAAATTATCTTTATCGCCATGGCTTCTAGTAAAAATAGGAAAGTAATTCACAGTGATGGAGGCGAAATCATAAGTACTGTAATAGAGAAGTTCGACGAAAAAGCAAAACAATGGGTTCTATCATTACTGGTAAATTAAGCAACTCGTCGCACGGCATATTACAAGGGTGTTGGTGTAACCACCATAAAACAGATCCAAAAATAAAAAAATAAAAATAAAAAATGAAACTGACCCCAACATATTATTATCTACACATGAGAAAAAAAAACCACTCCGCTGTAAAAAGATACACTTCTTTGTAAGTGGATGATTTCGATAATTGTGTTATTAGAAACACAATCCACGACTTCTATGTGCACGAGAGGAATATTCCAACTACTCCAAAACTGTTGCCAATCATCAAAAATAAGAAAGATTTTCTATATGAAGCAAGCATAATTCACCGCTTAAGAAGTATGGGATTTAAGTGGAGAAAATGTAGGTCAAAGAGGAAAATACTCGCTGAAAGAGCCGACATCGTTACATGGCGCAATGACTACATACGTAAGATAAGACACTACCATAAAGTTGGTAGAATTAGTTTACCTTGATGAAAGTTGGGTTGATAGTAATGTTACGTTTTCCAAGTGTTGGCAGCACAGCGAAGAATTTGGAGTGCAAGCAAATTCAAGTGCAGGCAGAAGACTAATATTGTTGCACGCAGGTAGTCGGGTTGGATTACTTCATAATGCACTACTTCTGTATAGCGCTGGAACTGTCACTGGAGACTACCATGGCCAGATGAACCATGTCAACTTCGAAAAATGGATTGATGAGAAATTACTACCTAATCTCTCGCAATATTCCATTGCTGTAATGGATAATGCACTTTACCATACTGTGCAGCCCAATAAACCCCCCTCAAAATATTCTTAAAAAAGACATATTGTGGCTGAGCTTTAGCATTTACAGATTAAATTAATTTTTACTTACGCGTATGAAACTGCAAATTACTGTAACTGGATAATCCTTTTATTGAGCGTAAAAATTACTAAGGCTATTCCCAAGTGCGTCTTTTTTAAATCATTATTTAAAAAAAACACTTTTATTTACGATAAATATCTAGTGATCGTTTGGAAATATGAGTAAATGTTTTTTATTTGCACAATAGCGTGCCCTCGACAGCCGGCCCAGACACCATGCCGCCTCCTCAACACGGCCCGACCGCATATCTTCCAGGGCCGCTCGTTTCTGTCATGCACAGTAGTGCTACAATATGCAGAACATAATATAAATGTAGTACGCGTTTTTCTGACACACAGATTCAAACCCCCGTTCGAGCAGTGGCTCGAACAGAGGTTTGAGAGGCGACGAGGGAAAAATGATGGGGGAAAATGTTCCAATGGAGTTAATTTAATTTTTTTTCCCTCGAGTCCTCAGATGAGCAAAGCGAATTTGAGGCTCCTCGATGCGAGGGCGAAAAGTTCCTCAAAATGCAAAGCAGATCAGAAGCTCTTCGATGTAAGAGCCATGTAGTCATCAATGTAAACTGTATGCTCCGAGCCAGGTCCAGCGGATGAGGTGGTTTAGTGGCCATGTTTGTTTAGATAATTGATCAAGTACACCATGCTAGATATGGGTAACCTTGAGATTGACCCCAGTGACCTTGAACTCGAAAAATTGAGAAAAATGGAGGGGAAAATTACGCTGTTGAACCTGACCACCATGTTGAACGCCAGTGACCTTGAACTTGACACTGGGATCCTCAAACTAGAAAAATCGAGAAAAATATACAAATAAAAAAAACCTTGTAAAACTAGAGGAAAACAATACATTACTGGCCCCGAATCGCCATGTTGGATGTGGGTGATCTTGAGGGTTCGATTCTCATAAAGATGCCACTCCTTGGTACAGCAATAAGCAGATGACTGATCAGTCGGTTCCCCTTTGCCCCCAGCTAATTAATAATTTACAATATGGCCGATTAATCTGCCAACCCCCCTCCCCCAACAAAATTATTGGCTTTATGTAACAGACATCCCCTCTCCATTCCCTCTACCGACATCACCGTCACACTCTCCGTCTCTCCACCTCCCTCGCCCTTTACTTGTCATAGCTCGACCTCCTCACCGTCCACCCATACCACACACCGATCACCCGATTCTTAAACCCCTCGTCATTTATTCGCCATAGCTCGAAACCCCTCACCATCCACCCATACCACCAACTGATCACCCGACTGTCCACCTCCCTAACCATTTACTCGCCATAGCTCGACCCTATTACCATCCACCCATAACCCCAACCGATCACCCGACTCCCCAACCCCTCGTCATTTACTCGCCATAGCTCGAAACTCCTCACTGTCCACCCATACCACCAACCGATCACTCAACTATCCAAGCCCTCGTCATTTACTCGCCTGACTCTCCACCCTCTCACCCATTACCAAAACTCCTCAATGCCCGACCATAGCCCCTCCACCGACGCCCATCGCTTCCCACTCACTCAATTTGCTTACCATATTACGACTGATTAGCCAATTCCTCTCCATTTCCACCATTAAGTTACTATCCTCAACTGATTATTTGTGTTATAATCCCCCACCCTCACTACCACCACATCATGACCACTCCCCTCCCTCCAATCAATTCAGATAACTCCATTTACGCGCTATAGTTAGACCCCCTTACACCCCATCACTATGTTTCTTTGGCTATTTAGTCAGCCCCCATCACAATTTACCTGCCATAGCTCGGCACCCACCACTACCACTTCAGTGTGATAGTGGAGAGAAAATATTATATGTTGACGATGTCACATTACTCGCTCGTGATTGGTTGCTGGCCACGTGACATCACGGCCTCTGCAGATCACACCTTGTCACGGCCAAAATCACACCTTGTCAAAGTTTTTCGTCTAATGCGATATGTGGTAGATCGTCGTTTCTCTCCTGACCTTTGTAGCAGTAGCCCCCGATGGTGTCGAATAATAGGTGTTAACGATTTGACTCGTAAAATATTTTAAAGCAAGATATTGTTAGAATTTTACAGTCACAACAAAATTTAATATTGCATATGAATGAGATTGAACGACTTCATTGATAGTAAAAGCCACAGAACAATACAGCTTCAACACGCGCCTGTGCACCTAGAAAGACATACGGAATACACAAACCGCCGCCAGTCCGATAATTCGAACTAATTGTCGGGGTGTTCATTTATTTGACGACCACGATGTGAGTTATGGGAGCCGTATGGTTCCTGGTCTCAGACACAACTACCCCTGGATGGTAATATGAGGACACAGTGGTGTATGGTTCCTGGTATCAGACACAACTACCCCTGGATGGTAATATGAGGACACAGTGGTGTATGGTTCCTGGTCTCAGACACAACTACCCCTGGATGGTAATATGAGGACACAGTGGTGTATGGTTCCTGGTCTCAGACACAACTACCCCTGGATGGTAATATGAGGACAGAGTGGTGTATGGTTCCTGGTCTCAGACACAACTACCCCTGGATGGTAATATGAGGACACAGTGGTGGCGGCGGTACTGAAAGTGATTTCCTCCACAAATTTTTTTCATTCCATTTCCAAATAAATGCCGACGATTCGCCCACGTGAATATAATATGTAAACGCCATATTCTGAAGTTATGTGATGTTTAAATACGTTTGCATACAACATGTACTGCAAATACAAAACACGGAAAAATGTGTGCCGTTTTCACAGAGGTGAAGACTGGCACTGTAATTAGACATTTATTCTGTAATAAGGAATTCTTCTTACACATTATGTTTAAACAGTTTGTGTGTACAAATGTGCGCATACCGAATTTCAGAATGTATCATCATATTTCTTGTATAACTTTCACAACCGAGTAAATGAATAAAGTAGTACTTTTCCAGACAGAATATATTTGCATGTATGTATGTACAAACATTGAAATCTGACAGTACTGTTTTTTATTTTTTAATGAATGACTGAATTCATACCACTGTGTATTGTTACTATAACAATTTATAAATGTAATTAACAAGGGCAGAAATTTTTTATAGTTAACTTTTCTTCTTGAGTGTTCTACTTGCTAGAATTCTTTGAATTCAACTCATTTCCGTGGCTTGAAAAAACTCATCTTTCTTCCTATTTGAACCAGTACACAGTCAATGGATTTAGGGATTTTAAAATAAAGGCACACTGTTTCTCAGCAGAATGTAGTATGCTGACATATAGAGAGTAAATTCTATGGTACAAACTCGCTTCGCCAGTCGGTGCTGTTCCCAAGAGAATGGGCTAGCAACAAAACAATGCACACAGGGAACAAACGCAGCACAGCTCGGCCTATGCTCGTCTCCAATGTTAAACCTGCCGTAAGAGGGAACATTACTTTGTCGCGCGCAAGAGGAGGTAGTCCAAGAACAGAGCACAGACCCGCTGTGCTCATTACAGCGTTGCAACATCGAATATTTCGGAATAAAGATGTTAGATCTTCGTGGTGAATGATATTAACAATAGTAATAAATTATTTCGACAGAAAAAAATCGAGGGAAATCCATTAAGATTTTAAAAAGAAAATTCTTCTCAGAAACTGGGTGTGCGCGTCCCCTTGTTCTTTTTAGCACCGGTCGCTACTGATTCGTAGTTATCATGCTGGTAAGTTATATTGTGTTCGACACTTCCATCACAGCGTTCATGCTTTTATAAGCCGTTCTCGTGTTATGATTATATATAATTCCCCCCAATATATATATATTTAAATCAAAGAAAACATTACCTTGATGACCCCCGCCACTCTGTTGGATGCCAGTGACCTTGTCCCCAACGACCTTGAAAACGAAAACTCGAGAACAATAGCAATAATCGAGAAAATTCATAACTGTCAGTGAGCACATTACGTTACTGACTACGACCGACATCTTGGATCCAGGTAACTTTGACCTTGATTCTTGACGCTGACCCTATTCCCATGACCATTAAGGTCATGGGAATGGGGTCATTAAGACCTTGAACACAAAAATTTCGATAAATCGAAGAAAAATAAAATCGAGTAAAAATTCCACTCTCATAATCCGACTGATATCTTGGATACAGCTGACCTAGACCTTGACCTTGGATGACCATGAACTCAAAAAATTGCAAAATTAATTTGAAAATGTCCAAAAATATTATAAAACTGCTAAAAATTATTTTAAAAATATAAAAGGTATATTTAAAAAAAATCTGGTTTAGAGGAGACAGGGGACTGCAACCGACCAGCCACCATGTTATGACGTCACCGAACCACCATAGTGAAACCAAGTGCCATTGAACTTGACCTATGGGATTTTTTATTTTAAAAAATTTTTGTTTTTATGATCATCCAAAGTCAATGTCGAAGGTCAAAGTTAAAGGTAAAAATGTCCCCTCCAAATCCTTCGAATGGATCGTTTTTGCAAATGAGAAGATCTGTGACTATTGACATAAAAACATGAAATTTTAATGGAAAAGGGGGAATTTTTAGTGAAAATGGCTGCCGTCCGACCACAATGATGTCGGCTTCGGCTGCGGACACTAGTCCCTTGCCTCAGACTCTGAAATATCATTCTGCTACCGACTATAAAACTATCAAGGCCTACGATACATACCAGTGGGCAAGACCAACAAAACAACCAATCGTACCAAATGTCCATACCCACCAACCAGACTAACAAACACCGACCAACCAATCAACAAGACTGACCAACCAACCAGCAAGGCTGATCAACCATGCTGACTGCCCACACCAGAAGACCAATCTAACAACCATCAAGACAAGCAAGCCATACCAACCAGCCATATTAAACATTTACACCAGATGATCATACTAACTTAACATACCAGCCGACTATAAGAAATAGCCATACAGCACAATCATACAAACCAACCACACAAATCATGAACACCAGCCAAAAATACGAACTTACAGTACCAACCGCCCATACCAGGTGGCCATACGAACTGTCTATACCAGCCAGCCATATGAACCGAACATACCAACCATACGAACCGACACTATACCACTAGTCATATGAACCGACCATACCAACCCGCCATACGAACCGATCATACCAACCTGTTTTACGGGCCGACCATACAAACCCGTCATACGAACCGACCATAACAGGCCACTGTACGAACCATCCATACAAGCCAACAATACAGGCTAACTATACCAAATACCAGCACAACAGCAAAGCAAGGCTGAGCTATATTATGGGCAATCTACAGGCCTACACAAGAAACTCTCCAGGGCTATATATGCATGTTCCTGGACTACATTATTGGAAAAATGTCCAAGAGTGATGTTTATCTCGTATTTGACAGATACAAAGCGTTTGCCATTAAATGTGGAACCAGAGTTGCAAGAGCAGTGAAAGAATCCGCACAACAACACAACCTGTTAATTTCCACCTCTCTTCCTCCATCACAAGTATTACTGATACGAAAAAAAACTGTACTTAATTAAAACACTTAGCGAACACCTCCGTTATCAATCCACAAAGAAACTGGTGATAACAGGTCTGTCCAAACAGCATCTCAGTGAGGAAAACAATGTTCATAATATGACGATTGGGAATTAAAACATCTCGCTAAGAAGGCAATGTCATGTTAACCATGAAAGCAGTATTTCTCGCCAAGAAACTCGGAGGAAACTGTTCAAAGTGATAAGTGATGAAACAGGTGTATTTTTATTACTGATGCATCATTATCACATACACAAAATGACCTGCACAGTCCTCATGGAAGCTACTCATGCTCAGCGAGACTATATAGCCATCGGGATGTCTTTATATAAACACAGTGCACTGTGGCATTGTTTCAAGCTTACTAGAAGTGCGTGCATTGACTGGTTGTGACACAGTCCTTGATTGTATGGCTACGAAAAACAGAAAACACTAAAAGCACTTAGAAGTGGTAAGAAACTAGAGATACTAAAGGACAAGTATGCAGAACTTCCAGGTATAATTCAGGGAGCTACCCAGCATATAAGATTCTGTTATGGAAGCTCAGCTGGCCCAACATTGTCTGATATGAGGAAAGATACATGGCTGAAAGAAGACTTCTAAGAAGACTGCAATTCGTGTGACAAAACTTAGAAACCTCTGGCTTATTACAGAAGGATTCTTTGAGGACGTGAAACGAGCGAATTTCTAAGTGTGTATATGGAAAGATGTTGACAAACCTGATGACACTGTGATAAAATGTTCACCTGCAATATTTAAAATTATATACTGTGTTTGCTCTTCTGATCAAATGTGTTCGGGAATATGTGGGCATGCTTCAGCTCACATCAGTTGTACCGAGTTTTGCAAATGTAAAGGTACAAATAAATGTAGGTCAATATACATTCACATGCTACTCTGACTTGGGTGAAGAAGACGAGTATGTAGCTGCTTCCTCTGATGAAGCTTGTACTGCGAGCAAATGTTATTATGCTCATTGATATATTTTGCTCTCTGATTTTGAATGGATTCAACCATTTTAGGTATTAAAAAAAAATATTTGTTCATTTTAAATGTCAGAAAGGATTATCATAAAATAAACCTACTTATTTTTACTTTGTACGAATATCTCTTTAGACGTTTATTAAAAAAATTTTCAGAAAAATGTCCATATATTTGTTTGCTTTATACATCCTGTGTCTAATATAGCTCTCTTGAATACTTATAGACGAGATGGTTAAAATATAGGATAGGGTCTAAATACAGGCTATGGCTGTAAAGGCTGCAGGGTACTGAACTCTGGTGAAAAGAGCATCAGTAGCCATTTTGAAGTTAATGCCCAAATGTAAAAACATAAATCGTCCATTTGAAACTTTTGGAAGGTATGCTAACTTAATTATTTTATTATAAGATGAATATGTCCTACTGTAATTAAATGTAGCCTTACACATAAATTGTACATTGGGCTTTCATTTGATGTACAGACCACCATCTGTTTATCTGAGAATGAACAAACCTGAAATGTTATACCAATGGCTTATCTAATATGAGCCACCTGGAGTGGTCCAATTATCGTCTAGTAGCCCATAATTAGACCAACTCAGCCACGAAAATATTGGTGGTAGAAAGCATTTACAACATTCTCAGTTCCGAGAACATTGCTGCAAACTTTAAATAAAAAATCCTGACCTTAGTCCAAATAAAGCTGTAGTAACGCCATTAAGAAGAAAACTTGCTGTGATATTAATTAGGAAATATCCTTGTTCAATATATTTAGAAATGGGATAGATGTTTTATGGACTTTCAACAAGGGATCTGCAAAGAATGGCATATGCACTATGCATTGAAAATAATATACAGAACCCATTCACCTATTCTCAAGCATGGTGAGCATGGCTGGATCTTTCACAACACCATAGTGATATTATTTCAGTTTAACAACCTTGTGGCACTTCATTTGCAAGTGCACTTAGATTTATTAAGGAAAGTGTAGATAAATTTTACCACATATTAAAAACAGAAAATGACAATTATCACTACACACCATGCAGAATATACTATGAGGACGATATAGGTGTGAGTTCAGTCCAGAATAAGGTTGATAATGTGATTTCCAGAAAAGGAAAACAACAGATAGTCACTCAGACAGCAATATATATGGGAGCTTTAGTTACAATCATTTTTGCAATGAATGCTGAGGGTAATCTCATTTCTTCGATGATGATTATTCCAAAAAATAATTGAGCCAATGACTATGGAAAGGGGCCCACCAGATGCTGATGGCATTGCACATCTTTCAAGCTGGATCCAAAGTCAACTGTTCACACAGTGGTTCAAACACTTCATACTAAATGCCAAGCCATCATAAGGCTATCTCTTACTCATCCTCGATGGACATAACAGCCACACCAGGAACAAAGATGTAAATGACTCGGCTCGCGCTCATCATGTGACAAATGTGTCGCTACCGCATTTCTCCATACATAGATTATAACCTCTGGATAAAACATTTACGAGAGCCTTAACAAGATCTTACAGTGAGGAAGTAAGGATGTACACAAAATCCACTGAACAATAAGTTAAAGTAAAAAAGTTAATAAGTTAGTGAAGAGGGCGTACACCAAGGTACAAAAAGGTGTAATAGCTATAAATGGTTTTCATGCAATGGGCATTTACCCTCCGAACACGAACGTATTTTAGGATGCTGACTTCATAGCAGCTAAAGCAGAGGCAATAGTCTCTACTTCACAATTATCGTCATAAGTTGAAAGGTACCACCAAACAGAAGAATCCTCTTATCGTCCGTGTTCATCAATATGACATATCAGCAACAAATATTCACCTGCTTGCCCTTCAACAGGTATTCTGGCTGTGAATACCAGAGCTAATGCCAGTACCATTACCAATACCAAGCCAGTTTTTCAGGTGTGCTCGTCAACAACTAGGTATACTTACTCTTGCTGCAAGTACGAGTGACAATGCCAGTACCAGTTCCGGCACCAATGTTAGTTTTTCAATTGCGTGCTTGTAAACTGCTAGGCCTATTGTTGCTACAAATATCAGTGCTTATGTCAGTACCAGTGCCCTTACCGAAGCCAGTGTTTCAGCTGCTTGCTCATCAACTGCTAGGGCTACTGTCGCTGCAAATACCAGTGCTAATTAATGGCAATACCAGTACCCTTACCGAAGGAAGTTTCGCAGTTGCTTGCTCGTCAACTGTTAGGTATACTGTTGCTGCAAATGCCAAAGATAATGTCAATACCGAAGCCAGTTAATTAGGTAACTCTCCATTTGTTGCTTCCAGACACATGACAGGTCGTTTTCCGTATGATATATCTCCAGTGCCTATCACGAGGAAGAAGCAAGGTCATCAACGAAAGTCCTGTGGTTTGCACCACATTATAAGTACGAACTTACATAATACTTGAAGAGGTAAGGCAAACCTAATAAAGACAACAACACTAAGAAGAAACGGCATGTTAAATCTGCTGAGAAACCCAAACCGAAACCTCGGCGGAGCAAGAAGAAAAGGGACGTCTATGATTCAGAACCTCAGAATGACTCATTTTCTTCTGACAATTATAAGTGACCTTTATACACCCCTAGGACTAACTGCCCTTGAAACTGATGATTGTTGTTGTATGTTTCGTGAAGGAAAATTTTCCGATCGTTCAAAAAGAGAATTATGGGCACAGCATCTTATCTGCTTTAAATGGGCTCATAAAAAATGTGCGGATATAGAAAAATACAAATACATTTGTGATTTCTGCCAATAAATGCACATGTTTGATGGATAAATTGCTTAATAAGTGTTATTTTTTCATGCTACCTTTTACTGTTTACTTTTGCATAAATAGTAATGCACTATCATATATTAGTTGCTTAGATCATCCATACATCAGGTGGCCCATATTTAGACCTGGTCCTTGTAAAACACTTGTTGTGTACTAAAGTTACAATTACATCGCCATAGATTGCAGTGATATGAATGACTGTCTTGGAGCCATGCAGGGTGGCAGCGGGCAATCTTCAGTGATGAGTCTTATTTTGTCTTTATTGTTGACGATCAATGCGTCCGTGTGTGGATGCAACGTGGGCATCCACACACATGAACAGTTTGTCGTCTTACGTCACACATCCAAACAGCCTGGTGTCATGGCGTGCGGTGTGATTTCGTACTATGCCCGATCACCATTGGTCTTCGTCATGGGCACGTTAAAAGCTGAACGATACGTTCATGAGGTCCTGTAATCAGTGGCCCTACCGTTTGTTAACGCCCACGCCAGTGCTCTATTTCAACAGGACAATGCTTGACCTCATACCGCTGTCATCTCAAGAGCGTGCTTTGAGGCCATGGATGCTCTGTCGTGTACAGCCGCATCGCCAGATCTATACCCAATTGAAAATGTGTGGGATGTTACTAACTGTTATATCGCGACTCCCCACCTCTATTGCAAAATCTGCAGGAATTGCAAGCGAATATGCAAGCTGCATGGGGCGGGTGCTCGCAAAACACCAGTAGGGACATTTACAACACCATGCTGCAACGTCTGGAGGTAAGTTTTCCCAAACATTGCACGAAACATTTAGGTACTCAAATTGTGTAGAAAGTACGATTTCAGAAGAACCTCAATATAAACGAGCTATTTATTAAACTTGACACGGCATATTATTATACATACACGTAAAGTATAGTTGATGTAATTCAACTTACATTTAAGTAAAGATATTATTATTCCTGCTATAGATGAAAACAAATTTGAAATTCGATAATTTCAAGTTTTATGGTCGTTCGTTGTTATTGTCTACTTTACTTTAATATGTACGAGCTACATACGTTCAACCATGTCCTGATAAATATTTGGACAGTATTCCTGACTTAAAAAAAAAATATATTTTTTTTTAAATTACGCCAATTGACTGAATTCGCCGAGATGTTCAATAGAATTAAGCCAGGTTTCATTATCTTCTGATGTAAATGTAATCCAGCAATGATAAATAGCTAACCTAATATATGAATAGTAGATAATTTCATAAATTCTCATTTCACAGAAAGGCCACCAGGCTAGACTGATGGTTTCCCTTTGATAGGCGCTGAGGTCAATTATGTCCTTCATCTCATTGTAAGTCCCACATATTATATACTTATGTAGATATCGAACCTTTGTAAATGCTTATTTTCTTATTTTAATAGCTATTTGTTATTTTCAAAATTAATTTCGTGACTTAGACTAAATATCCTATTTGCAAATCTGGTGTTATCTGTTATCAAACTAATTAAAATCAGTAGTATTGACCTTTATTTATTTACGTGGGAGTTTTCATTTGTAGCTATTAAAAATTAAGTTGCGTGACAGACAACCATAAAGCAGACGTAGATTTATCGCGGGTCGTTATTTTGTCAGGTAAACTTTGTTGCGAAGTTGCCGCTCCAGAAATTGAGTTATTTACGTCCCGGAGACGGAAGTAAGCTAGCATTAGGCCTGGTTGGTATCTTCGTGACCGCGGTGCGCTGTGTAGTATATCTTCTGTCCTGGTCATTAGAGACGGGGGGGGGGGGGGGGGACAGGGTTGCTTGAGGGTTTGCGGAGAGGAGAAGGAGGGCAACCAGGGGGGAAGGGCGAAACACAAGAAGAAAGATGATGAGACCGGCTAATGTCCTGGAAGTCAAATAGGGGAGGACAGTTTGTTGGACGGCCTGCCAGGGTACAGCCGCCTGCTGTCGCGCGGCTGTGCACACAGGGAGACGACGAAGGTAGTGAAACAGTGGCGATGGCGGATACCGACGATGATCTCAGCAAGGTGAGGCAAGATAAATTACGCCAAATTGGGGGGGATGTAGTTCCATGCTTGTTTGCGCCGGTTTCACGTTGTTTCAAAAGGCAGACATTGACATACTGCGGCGATTCCTTGAAAGAAAAAATGTCGAGTATGTGATAATGCTTTGAAGAAAATTTTAGCATGCTGTTTGAAATATTACCGGCAGTTTCTTCGTATTTCAGTTGACTTCAAGGCAAACTGTTAATTTAATAGAACATATTTATGTGTGCACAGTGATTATTTAATAATATAGATAAATAATTCTACTAATCATGCATGTAACACCTACCCGTACACTGTAAGTATAAACGAACTCGTGTGAGAATAAAATTCTAAAGCTAATGGCAACATTTCGTACTTAAAGACACTTCAGATAACACTATCTCCAGTTATAAAGTTATTATGTAACTTATTACTTTTGTAAAAGATAATTTTTATGACTTGTGTGCAACACAATATCTTCACAAATGTATGAAACTCTTGCAGAAACACGTGCCATATATTGGCCAAACCGTATTACACCTGTTTCTAAGTCACATTAATTTAAATTCAGTATAATTCTACAGTTTGTTGCTTGTTGCCGTCCTTACGGCATTTTAACAGAAGTGACAACGAAAAAGATATCTGTAGTACTATGAAAAAGAAGTGACCGTTTTTTATTGCAAAATGTGGAAAATACTTCACTGCAGACATAATTTATTAAGTTAGCAATCAGAAAATTATAGACGCACAGTTATTAGGGATATAAAAAAAAATTCAACAAAATATCCGAAGGTAAATATAGGATGTATAAAAAGTAAAACAAAAAAGTCGCTGTAAATTGATGAACGTACCATTTCAAATATTTGTAAAATTCTTATTATAATCACAGAATTTCTGAACATGTCGAGAACACCTAACTAGTATCTCTGGTATGACGTAGGTACGATCTGTTGTAGAAAATTTTGAAGTAGAAAATCGTTTACCAATAACTTTAAACCCAGTAACACAAAATTAAACGCAAGAACTCAAAAATCATGCTAGATTTATAATTATTTGAAACTTTTTTGATTTACAAGTGATACATTTTTATGACCGTTAATGATCTATAAACACATGTTACAAATTACCTATGATGTTTTAAATTGCACACGAACTTTACCGAGTTGTTTGCTAGATGCTGCTGTTCATAATTTTTGGACTTTACATGTAGCATTCGCCCATCATTTTGCAGCTATGCCATAAATATAATTTATTTTGAAATATTTATTCTAGGTACGATCTGGCTTTAAGTGATAATTGGAGAATATGACTGACTGAAATAGAAGTTACCTATATAAAACCAAGCAAAATTATGTTAAAATTGACGAGTTTGGGTTAATTTGTAAACATACGCAAAGGATCCTATTATACGCTGCTTACGAAAACGTTTCTTTCAGTGTGAACTTAGGACAGTTTAAATCCGAAAACTGTGAAATTCGTTAACAAAATTGATGATTAAGGGTTTAGCATTAGACGTGTTAAACATTATTATTTAAAATTAAACAAATAAGAATTCTGAAGCACGTATACAAGCTGCATATCGTTATTAAATATAAAATAACTCAAATAAAAATATCGAGCTTCCAAGTTATTTTTATCTTAAAATACAAACGCTTTGATGAAGCTCAATGTACGCTTAATTATAAATGGTATAATAACAAAATCTGAATGCCACTAAACTGACAAATGATGATTTGGCATCCCGTTTAGTTGATGTGCTCTGTAAACACACACCAGAGAATACTTTTACAGAGCGATGTATTACAGATTGAGTAAAACAATAAGTAAATACCCAATATGAAGCCATCGGTTACTGCAAGTTATCTTTGAATGGGTAGAAATGTTGAATATATTTTACTACTTGCCTCTATACAAATGCCACCGAAATGGCCATTACCAAAAAAAAAAAAATATTCTATTGAAATTCACAGTAAAATGTAACGAGAGATGTTCAAGTAATTAAAATTTCTGAGTAATGTACTTTATGCCAACCATTAGTTGAATAAAATAGGTTTTCTGCTCACATATTATTAAAGCTAGTAAAGTTTAATCTAAAAGTTGAATGAAATCTGTAATTGTTCTCACTCTGCTACTAGTAATAAACAAAAATACTACACACACTAAATTTATGAAGCATAGAATAGCAGTCTTCAAAAATTGTCTTCCAGATCAAACAAAGGACTGATACATTAACGTTAGATAATATGTTCCCTTGATTATTATATCAAATCATGAGGGATAAAAATTAACAAGGAAACATAAGTGAGGTGAGCGAAGTTTCAATACGGACACCGACATAGTGCAGTAAATTATAGTTGCTTTCTAATAGAAGGAAATAATGTTTAGTTTTCAATCACGTAACTTCAAGTTGGTTCGTACCCGGCGAGACCAGACCCTAGTTACCATCCAGGATTACAGAGACCACAATGGCTGAGCGGTTAGCCTGCTCGCCTCCCACCATTGCGATTCGGGTTCAATCCCGGCCGGGTCACTCGGGATTTTCGCATGTGGGAATCGTGCCGGACGATGCTGTTGGTCAGCGAGTTTTCTCAGTGATCTCCCGTTTCCCCCGCCCTTTCATTCCGACGCTGCTGCATACTCACCTAATCCCCCTCATCGGCTCTCAAAGACCTCGATGTTAAAGAACCGTCCAAATCTCTTTACTCACCCACTCTCAGATTTACAAATTTACAAATAGAATGAGCTTAATGCGGAAGTTCGTCGATTGCTTAGGTGAGTGACAAAACGCTACCAGTGAGTGGCGAATGATTACGCGAAAAATGTTGTGCTGAGCAGCAATTTTCTCGCATCAACTGCTACATATACACAAATTTTTAAGGATCTGTCATGTCAACGATATGGATTAGTAATCCGAATATGTGAGTTTAAATAATGAAACATAGGTTTTTCTTGCTCTCCTCCCAATATCTTATGGAGATTAATTATTTTATCTGGAATATAAAGTTAATTTATTTGTATTTTAGAGGCACTCTATTGAAGCAAAATTTACTACAGACTCTCAAAAGTTTAAGAGATATTGAGGAATCCAAGAAAATATATTTAGCCTCCTTTTCACAACCATAGAGGTTGAAATTCAAATTAACCTAAAATTAATTTATAGACATTTATATCTCTGATAAGTGGGAGCAAGAACCACAGCGATATCTTATCGTATTTACGACATACTGAGAATTCCCTGGAAACAGTTTTTACGCCTTTTCATTACCTTAACCATTGACTTTAGAAAAATTCTGAAATAATATTTAAGGCTTATACTTATATGCATTATTTTGAAGAAAAAATGACGCTGATTACTCAACTAGATTAGAGAAAATGCGTATTCGGTGATAAATTATTTTACCCCATTTTAGCTCCCTTAATGGTTGAGTTTTGAAAAAGCTAATAAAGCGTTTTAGGCAATTTATTTACAGTATTTTGAAGCAAGTAGCAACCCTGTATCTCAACCGAATTTCGACAACTTCCCTCTTAGTAGGTGCCCATGTCCTAAAAATAAGCCACCCCTAAAATGTAATGTTTCTAGGTACATCGGTATGGCTATGCGTTATTGAGTCAGGCAGTGGGCGAGGATATTTAAACGTATAGCGATTTCACGTATAAATATTTATTTTTAAATTAATATGGCCACCAAAGCAGTACAGGTGAGAAGATTTCGGCAGTTGGTTCTATGGTCCCAGTTGATCATCTAGCCAAGAGTAGCTGCGAGTCATGGCGGACTAGATACCATCGACATCCCCACCGTAATAGACGTTCTGCACTGAGAGAACAGACAACAAAGTATTCGTTTGTATAGGGCCGAACGTGTAGTAGCCCCAACCAAACAACCAAATATTTAGTTGAGTAAGTACAATTTGAAAACAAACAAAATTTATTTTGTTAATCTATTTAACTACGCTCTTCAATCAACAAAGCCGCTATGTTGGGGCCAAAAGAAATAAGACTCTAAAATAAATATTTGGCTAAATAAGCTGTACATATTTGTTTGGCCATTTATTAGAACACCTACGTTCAAAAATACAACTCGAAATTTAGTAATTTTTGTAGTAATTAGGATAGTAACAGTTTTAGTTAGTACATATGATTGACCAGTGTTCGGAAAGTGTCTATTTAAAATCATTCCAATTTCATCTGTGGTGACGTTAGCTGAGGTTGCTAAGGTGCAGCGCTGAGGCAATTTGAATATCAGGTTATTTCCATACTAAATTTCATCGATATTGTTTCAGTGGCGCCCAACGTGGGGCGCCAGCTGAAGAAAATCGTGTAAATACGTGCAAATATGTGAATGTATACTAGAAATCGTATGTGTATGTGTGTGAGGCAGAATACAGAAGAACTCTTTTTACCCTTGTAGGAAGCCTTACCCGTGTAAACTTAAAGTTATGGGTGCTGACATAAGAGTGGCTTCTCTTACCAAGCATACATAAAACACTTACACTGAGGACAATAGGAATACTAAACTACCAGAAACGCCACATAAACAGACTGTCCACAGGTGAAGCAATATATTAAGTGAAAGATACTTTACTTGATGCAGTGTATTCAATTCAAAATAATATTTCTATGAAGTAGGAAGCAGCATAAGAAGTTCACCTTTGCCTGCAGCAAAATAATCATATCAAGTAATCAGGCAGCTGGAAGCTAAAAGTCCTAAGCAGTGCCAAATTAAAGGGTTCTTCAATTTCGTTCAACTCTGAATTAAACTGGTCGCATAACACTGGTGTTCTATTTTTGTCTGGCTTTAAAATCAATCATGCCTGTAGAACACAAGAAACTTATTATTTGATGTTGTCCATAGTACAATTAATAGGAAGTTCTGTTTTATATGTTCACAGTCTAATACATGTCAGCTTCACCTCAGGAGCAAAAGACTACGGTTTAAAAGATGGGAAACTTGTACCGCATATTTTGCAGTTTTCACACTTAAAAAGCTCAACAGCCCTCTTCTTCTGCTGTATCTCATAGGTTGAGCAACATTTTGTATGCCGATGCCGTCTTTATAGAACTTAATTATGCGAATTACAAACACCGGGTCAGAATATCTGGCTGCCCTATATGAAGTCTTAGCACAAAAAAGATGGAGACCAGGTTCATTCGCAATAATTAAATTTTCACAGAAGATTCTAATTTTAAATTGTCATAGCTGATATAGGTTTTATTGTTTAAGTATATTCAGAAACTCCTCTGTACCAATGACGTAATACGTTGCTGCCAACTTAGGTGAACTATAAACATTACTAACACGTTACAACGCAAAGCATATTATAAAATAAAATATGCTGCGTATGAACATAAATTAAACATAAAAATTGCAATATAGATCAAATTTCCATTATCATATAAAATATTTACTACTTAAAATATAAGCACGTTATTAAACATGTATTTAAATATGCAGATATTGGTCCACGCCAATACGACTGTCAATAAAAATGTAACGTTGTTAGATATCACAATACAGTTCATACCTATTTAATACAAGACGAATTTTAAAAATATTGTTTTTCAAATATTTTTCAGAAGAGTAAATATTAAAACATCTCAAATTATTGTATTGTATTGTTAAGGGCTTTTTAACGTCCCCCGGTTTTTTGCTTTAAAGTTTAGCAGAAGAGGGCTTACAGATTAACTTATGACCTTACATAATTTAACATCTATACCTTACCGGGATTCGAACCCAAAGCCTCCCGCACCCCAGATCGGTGGCGCACCAACCGACTCCGTCACGGGAGGTCAGCATCTCAATTTATAATAGCAACAGTATAGCTTGGCCAAAATAATATTTTATTTTGTGACGCGTACAAACTACATGCCAGGTTTTTTTTTCTAATATATCAGTACCGTGCCAATAACACCACATTTTTAGACCACCTTTGTCCTCGAAGGAAGTTTTTGATGGTCTTCTCGTTCTGAAACACAAAAGCTGTATGAATGTTTATGAGCCGCCTCTATACAGTTCGGCGGAACTTGGTGCAAGTCACGGGACGCAGATCCATTTTGTTCCCGATTTCTTTTCACCGATATGCTTCGAGGTCAGACAGCTTCTCGGGACCCCTTTTTCATTCCTACACAAATAGCCATCAATTGCTTATAAGTGCTACAAGGTTTACATACACTTTAACAGATCTCCTGCAAGGAATATTACGTTTTTTTTTTAAACTCCATTTCTATATTTTAATGTGTGATAGAAAGTAATATACCTAATACACACATCAAGAGCGGTTTTTCATTATTCATTATTTAGTATTGTTTAAACATTTTAAGGCATTCAGACTCAGTGCAGGCAATTGTATGCGTGACACATAGGAATGATGTTATCGTCTGTACCGTACATTGTGAGGCTCAGTGCCAACGGTTTTAAAGACTGTTCACAGTAAAATGAGCACATTTGAAAGCCCTGATTTTGATCTACTCGTATGCACGTTGGGTATTCTTCCGCCTTATCACTTTATTCATACTTCGGTCAAGTAAAACTGTGAAATTATTACAAATATGCTGGTTTTTACACTTTGATGAATTGAAAAAAAAACCATAAAGGGAAAGAAATGAGAAAATGATTTAAGTTTTCACAAATGGTTACCTAACACTTTTTACCCGACGTTAAGATATGGAAGTACTTTCCATCCATCGTTACCAACTTTACTAGCCGAATGTAACTCAGTGCGCCCGTTAAAATATATGCAGGTAGGGGCAATTACTTTTTTGTAAGGTTCATTTCAAAAGTGCTCCCTTTATCGTGAACAGCATATATAGGCTGTTCACGATAAAATGAGCACTTTTGAAAGCCCTGCTTAAGAGCTACTAGTATGCACGTTGTGTATTCTTGCGCCTTATGTAAAATTAACATTGCCATGGGCCTCGTCACTTTATTCATGCTTCGGTCAAGTGAAATTGTGAAATTATTAGACAAGTAAACGTTTTATAAATTTGCTAATTTTTTACACATCTGATGCATTAAAAACCAGAAAGCGAAATAAACAATTTAAATGATCACAAATGGTTACCTAACAATTCTTATTCGACATTAAGATATGGAACTACTTTCCACCTATCGTTACCAACTTTACCGAGTGCATGTCACTAAATGCACCCGTTGAAGTATATGCAGACATGACCAATGACTTTTTTTAATTTCAAAAGTGCTCACTTTATCGTGAACAGCCTATACTTGCGGGCAACTGATTAGCAAACCGTACTACTGTTGTAGGGATTGTGACCGCTTCATACTGCCACAACCGAAAACAAAGCACGCCGCTCATTAGTCATGATAATGTAGCAAGTGCTGTGTTGACCCAAGTGCACTATGCATCAAAAAATTTCTTACTTGCAACACATGAAAGCAAAAATTAAAGGGGGTTTGAAAGGGTCACAATAATGTTAGTTCATCCATACTCGGCTACAATCGTCGTGACGCTACAATAACGCATTGCAATAATTCGTCTTTCGTCAATCCTTCACGATTAATGGTGCCGGCCACAATCGACGTTAAACGCTGCCGCAACGCGTTAAACGTTGGGCACTGTTAAGGTCTTTGTTTTTAACGTTGAACGCCAGCCAATCAGAATTCAAGACGCCTCTGACAAGCCAAAACAAATGTTACAGAGTTTGGCAATAGATGGCAGCACCATCGCCATAAATTTTTACTCTGTAATGTTATATGAAATAAATAAACAAATTTCGAAGTCTGCGGAATCCAATTTTTTTTTACAAAAGAGTTTTTTTTTTAATTACAAAATAATTCAAAATATTAATTTATATATGTTGGAATATTCTGTTAGTTTGAGTCATTCATTCGTAAACACTGCTTTCAAATACTTACTTATATTGATTAAATCACAATTTCTGAAATTCTTTAACTACATGCAAGACTCACATTTTCAGACATAAAAAACACAATAATAACATTATTTATAGAGAACGGATTCTCTTTATACAGTAATCACTATTTCAACAATATACGCCTACCTTCTTTGTATTTGTCTACCTGTTAACTTCAATTGTAGAAATACCAGTTTTCTTACGGTAACGATTAACGTTTAGCGTCAAGTTTGTTGTAGACGAAACTCAACTGTTCGGATTTAAATACAACACGTATTAGGTCTTCAGAATTAATTATAACGCAAACTTTATTTACCGATTAGTTATTGAATCGCTAGTTATCAAACTAGTGTGAATACCGTAATATTTCATAACTTGATCGGGTTGCATAAAGCATTTCGTCAATCCAAATGTTTTAATTAGTATATAATATTTTTCGTACTTAGTAACCACAGAAACTACTTGAATTCAATAAAACCATCGTAAGTATACCCGATTTCATAGCAAAAAGTATACATGTATAGACTCTAAATACAGATCGTTTCCTTAGTAATTATTCATCTTCCCTGCAAGAAAACATGTTATCCTTCTTCTTATTGCACACAGTTGCTTGCAAAACGAATATCAGTCATAAGGTGGAGAACTATGTAATATGTCAGAACTATGGCGAGAATCTTAAGAGCAGAGAACGTTGGACACGCGATATTGCGAGGTTTATTTGCAATATCTACCATACTATTTGTCCAGTTCCGATCAAACTTGCTATACTGAAATAATCTTTCTCGAGCATCAAATACGTCAATACCTAGTCTCATTTGTAAGCCATTTTGAAAGACAGCGTCAAATGGAAATAAAAATTTTATGTTATTATATTTCGGCACTCAAGAACTACTGCAGTAGGTTTGTTTCTAAATTCAGTGCTTACTTCATGCGCTGCCAACGTACCAAGTTTGGTTTAAATCGGTACAATGGTTCCCGAGACATAATAGAAAAGTTTTATGTTTTCAATTTGCACTATTCTTCCAAAATGGCGGATTTCTAACACTATCGTATTCTATATAGAATGCTTATATCATGCACTGCCAATGTTCCAAATTTGGTTTAAATCGGATAATTTGTCCCCGAGTTATAGTATTGAGGCTTACATTTTGAAATTGCCGCCATTTTGAAAATAAGTACCTGGCGTGATGTCCGTACTGAACACTATATGTAGACCTAGGTTGGTTAAATTCGGTTGTTGAGTTTAATAGTTACAAGGGGGGCTGGGAGCATACATTTTAGACAGACAACCGGGTGATTGCATAAGCCTTTTTTTTTATTCGGAAAGTAGGTTAAAACCCCTTTTTTAAACACGTTTATGATATTAAAAACAATCACTATTATTTGTTCACTTATCAAACATTTTCATCGAGCAGGCCACTTGTGTTAGTATTTTATTACATTTCATGATCAATACAATTACGTTTTTTAAATACTCGTGCTGCCCGCACAATTATTTAAAACCAGTAATGTTAACGTCATTACTCTCTTTAATAGTTACCTGTTACCTTCTAGCCCTAATTGTCCGTTAGCATCGTACAAAAATATGACTATTATAGGCTGTTCACGATAAAGTGAGCACTTTTGAAATCAACCTTAGAAAAAAGTCACTGCCCCCGCCTACATATATTTTAACGAGCACACTGAGTGGTATACGCGCAGTAAAGTTGGTAACGATGGATAGAAAGTAGTTCCATATATCAACGTCGAATAAAAAAGTGTTAGGTTACAATTTGTGATAACTTGAATTATTTCTTTCGCTTTTCGTTTTTATTAAAGCATCGAAGTGTAAAAATGAGCACATTTGTAAAGTATTGAATTTTTTAATAATTTCACAGTTTCATTTTACCGACGTATGAATAAAGTGATGAGGCCCATGGCAGTGTTAACTTTACATAGGGCGGAAGAATACACAACGTGCGTACAAGCAGACCTTAAGCAGGGCTTTCAAAAGAAAAGTGCTCATTTTACCGTGAACAGCCTTTAAAATCGCACAGCTAACGTTATAAACAACTTGGGGATTAAGGTGAAACCTTGCTTGAAAATCTAAAATGTTATCGGCAGGGATTTTATTTTCTCTTGGTGATAAGATATCAGTGACAAAGTATCATGTATAACAGCTTTGAAAATACAAGTTATAACCGGGAAACTGCCGATATTTCTAATTTTTCTCTGTAAGTTTTGTTGCACGCGGGCGACTAAATATGAGAAATCTATGAAAATAGGTCATGGTTGGCGGCGTCATCAAATAGAGATATCTGATGGGATAACTCGTGGCGCCCAGCTTCGAGGCAAATTAGGATCCAAAAACTTTTTGGCTCATTTGAACGAAATTAATTTGCTCTGGTTATTTCAACTCCTTGTCGAATTAAGCAGAGATGTATTACGTATGCGTGTTCTCTACGGCACTTTACAACTGTTAGACTCTCTGCTCTCTAATGGCTATGCAGAATTTAATGATGCCATTTATAAGGATGTTTATTCTGTAATACAATTTTGATTTTCCTTAACTACCTCAAATACCTTTCCTACATTCACGGAGAGTTCGTAACACGAAAATGTCAGATGTTGCATGCTTACAATCCATTATTCATTTTATATTTTACATCTAAAAATACTACAATGATTAAGATTTTTAAAATTCTCTCTACGAAAAATTTTTTTTTTTAAATTATTTGCCAACATGTATAGAAATATAATTTTTTGCATATGATGAAAACAGCAAACATAACGAATTCACTTATAGTTGTGGTGAAAGTTTTTATCTAGTTTAAAATATAGAACTATAAGGTGACGTAAAGTTCTTTCAACGTATAAATAGCGAAGACAGTTTATCCCAAACCAGTGTCCAGTTCCACAATTAGGCTTACGCACTTAATTTTAAATACTTTAAAATTAAACCAATGTAAAGTGAAATGAGCTAGCAAAGTGCACGATCATACTTAAACCATGCTGTATTCACCAACTAGAAGTCTAATGAGTATTAGAAACTTAGTGTGGACGGTATCTAACAACCATTAGCAGAGACGGGTGTGCTGAAATAAGAACAGCATAATGAATCAATTTAGTGTTTATTTTGTAATACAAAACACGGAGGAAAAAATTATTTCCAGTGATTTAACATGAAACTAACTTATCTCTGATGTTTTTTTAAATCTAAGTCTTGACTGAAATAAAATTCATGTTTCTTTAACAATATTGCTGAATAATATTTGACTCAAAACAGTGAGGAAAAAAATATAGACAACACACCAGACCAAAGTTCAACATACAAAATTACATGTTGGTAATTAATCGTTCACATTTTATTGGTTCTTCCTAATGTAAGTTTTCAACGATAAACGCGAACACACGTTCGAACAAATGCAGGCATATGGGGATATTAGCGTTTCTCCATCTTTATAAACTTTGCAACGACTGTATCACATTTCTAAGGCTCTTGAGTTGTCAAGTGTCTGATTCAGAGTTAAAATTTGCAAAGTCAACACAAAGTTAATGATTAGGGAACCATGCCATGTATAAGAGAACACTATCTTGGCATTGCCAGCTGAACGAATGAGAAAATTTTAAGTTATAAATTCGCAATTCATCTTAAGGTACTTATTTACTCCAGTATACCTGAATTAAAATTTCTCTCTTTTTACCAATATTTCGAGGTCATACTACATATTAGGTGAAAAAAATACAAATTTTTACTGAGTAAGATGCAACATTACACCACATTTGTAGATTTTTTTTTTTGATTCTACATGTTGGCTTACAAACATATAGGTACAGTCATTAGAAAGCAATTTACATTTGAATGGTTCGCAGTTTCTTTATACCAACAACTCCCAAGATGCACAAAGATACTGTGTAAAGGAAAAAAAAATACACCTGTTTGTAAATAAGGCACAATCAATGTCTCCTGAGAGTTATGCAAAGTAATTCGATAATTTGACGTAATTTGTTACCTTAAAGTAAAATAAAATCAAAGTGAAAGATCCGGCGAATATCACGTACATCAGAAGGATTCGCATTTGTCGGGAAAGCTAGGAAAATTGCGTCTTGGGGCATTTTTCTCGACAGTGTTGCACTCTAATAAAATTCGTTGGCTGTAAATGCCAGCATACACAATGCATTGAGTTAAAGTATTTTTTTAAATATAAATATCTCTAATATATTTTCAATTAATAGCATCAACGAATCTATTACTTTTGCGTTAAGTTATCACATTTGGAAAACGAAGTATTTGTTGACATTCATTTTTATTTGACTTTAGATTTAAAAATATGAAAGTAACCATTTCGAAAATAAGCACCCGGCATTGTCGGAAATTATAAAAGTTGGATATACTTGCAAGGCATTAGAAGTATGTAGTAATTAGGTGTTACCGTTCAAAGTTATTAGGGAGATATATTTTAATACATACGCACGGCTGCATCAACTGATAAGTTTTGTAAATTGAGTGAATCGGCTTAATTAATTAAGTAAGAAGAAGGGAGTGTGAGGATATGCTTCAGGCGTGTGTTTAATTTCATGTGGATTCCAAAATGCACAGTTACTCGCACAATTATTAATTCATTAGTCGCGCACAAAATTTTTATAACTTAGAACAGTTAGTTGATGTGTTGTTATAAGGAGGCATAAAACAAGAGGCAAATTTATGAGTTGTAACAATGTACACGTCTGCTGGAAGTACGCAAAACATTTTTGGAGCTATAGAAATGTATTGCTTCAGGTCACTACTTGTTCATGCCATCTTGTAGCACATTTTTGTTCAAGGTGATATACAGTATTTAGTTTGCTACTTAAATATTTATCACACACTACTGTCAGCAGAATTCGTATACTGCACAGTGTTTTCTAGGAATCATTGATTAGATTTTAGAAGAGTGTGTACTTACGCCTAAACTCTTTGCATCCGATATTAAGATAAATCTGTGTTGAACAAATAGGTAACATTCGTTTATTTGATTAGGCAACTGTCAAAAAGATACGACGTATAGTAAAAAAGTTTTTTTTATGAGTTTCTGGCACAAGTTTCCCTTGTCGAAAATATTTTCTCTTTATAATTATTGTGAAATACGTATACGCTTAATACATACGTACATATAGGCTCTCTCCGTATCAATAACTTTACGTAACTTACATTTGGTTAGAAGCTTCTGGGCATTATTTTGGATTCGAACCAGGAGCTTCTCCCTAAGAGTTCAATACTCTTGCTTATTTCATTCCTTATGGAATTGTAAAACACTAGTGTGTGTGTGTGTATGTGTATATATATATATATATATATATATATATATATATATATATATATATATATATATATATATATATATATATATATATATATATATATATATATATATAATATAATAGCTTGCTAAAAATTCGAACGCGAAATTGTATATACAAGTGTTTGTTAGTACTACTTCCTTCATTCCTTGATAAACTAGCGTAGGAAGACTCGTTAGATAACTTAAGTTACAACTAGCAGCTACGTCACACAGGGAGGAAATAAGTCACTGCTGAAATAAAAATAAAATAATTTGGTTTTATTTTCCAGTAAAAGCTTCCGTCACTTCCGAAAAACCAAACGTAGAGTTGCGTAACTAGGCGAGTAAATGTACGGGACCTCACGCATATACATTCATAGCTCATGGACACGATAACAAAAACATCAATACGGGCAGCGACCTTGGCAACAGTCGCCACGGACACGGACTGAACAATCGCCAATTCCCCTGAGCGTGAAATAAACACAGGGTTCACTAGTGCGACATTATATATACAATGTTAAAAAGACACACGGTAAAGAGAAACGAGAGACGAAGAAAATCTTACATAACAGAATTCGCGAAGAGAAATGGAGTCTACGCCAGGCATCACGCTAGAAAGGTGAGTGATAGAAGAAGCGATTATTAACATCGATGTGTTGCACAAAGGATTTTGCGAACGAAATAGTATTTACGTCGGATATAACGCATAAAAATGCAATATGTGTTTTAACACCACAATCACGCCCCTAGAGGTTTGCACGTTTCGTAAAATCGTAGCACATTGTGGGGGGAAAAAAAATTATATTAATATTGTGTGAATGTATTCAGAACATAAATACAAATAAGTGCGCGATTGCTCAAAGATACAGTATTAACGGGAAGCTTGCTTATCTTTGTATAGTACTTGGCAGCGGAACACATTTTTGGGTACAAACGAGTGACTAAGTACAAACCAGAAGTTCCTGAGAAACTTACCGCTCTTTTTTGCTTGAGAATGTCTTAGTAATGTACTTAATTTAGTGAGGGATCTTAAATACGTTAAATTCTACGATATTTTATTTTTAATTGCTTTCAAAACAACATGCGTGTAAAAAATTACGGTCCCGTTAAAATGATTGTATTTTATGACCATTTTTGGTCAGAATTCAAACTTATTGACGGAATTCAGTTAAATACACTCATAATACCTTCGTTGAATAAAGTATTAAAACTGAAGTTTTTAAATACCAATTCCTCAAAAAGAATTTTTTTTCTCCTTTACGTGATTAAGTATGTAAATATATAAGTAAAAAATAACTGTTTTCATTGTAGACATCTTTATGAAACTCAGGTTACATTTGAGATGTTATTGCTAGTCACGTTTTAGAATTATGTTAACTTTCAGCGTAGCTTCATTATGAGAAAAGTGTGTCGAAATTCTGTTTCGTTAATAACTCTCTATCACGAACTTTTAGATAACATTTTATCTAAAATCCGCTGTCTCTTGTGTACTAATATCAAAATAGTGCTAAATTATCGCAAATTATTTATTCAAAGTCATGTTAATCAGTTATTTGTTCTTTCAGTAACTGTAATGTGCTTATTGTGCTACTTATGAACGCAAGCCGATATTTCCATATAAAATTGTAATTATTTTCACACAAAACTGTGTTACCATTGACCGGAAGTAATTAAGAAGTGTTTATGAAGGTTATTTACTGCATTAACAGGAAGGTATATGTTGGTGTGAAAGACGATATTGGAGGGAAATATATGTATTTTTTATTTACCCAGTCCAAATGTCTACATTGAAGTTCAGCCAATCTCAATTTTATTTTCTTAGATCTAGAAAATTAACACACTTTATAATGAAGTTTTGACACCCCCATATTGTATTACAACACTTTAACATTGGCAACAGAGTCAGAGGTCTGGTCGCTGTTTATAAATTCATAAACAAAATTTTATTTATCAGTATTCAAGTTAAAATTAGGCCAAAATAATAAACCTTGATATGTATCGACCGAAGTAAATAAGAAAGACTCTATCTGATTGTTTATTGAAATAAAATTTTTTAAAAATAGAATTCGTATGAAGGTATTTTATGTTCTGTGCGTAAGTTGTTAACACTGGAATCCACACCGTGTCTCATTAACGAATCATTAAAAACGGAAATCGAAAGGTAAATGAGCTTTCCCTTTAAGAATTTTGACAGGATTTTGGGCTTTAACTAGAAATATTGTTCTAAGTTGCATTACAGAAGGGAAACGGTAAACGTGCAACCATAATCGATGTTTTATCTTTTGTTTTTCCACATGAGGCATTATTGGTAACTTTTTTTATAGTACTTCCAAGTTACTAGAGGCAGTGTGAGATAATGAGATCTGAGCTTAAAACAGTTGTCATATTTGAATTTAAGAGCATTATTTTGATTTATGGAGGTTGTATACGATTATATGAAATAACTCTAAATAATATAAAATTTTTATTTATTCGGAACATAAGCTCATTAAGAACTTATCGATTTATAATTTCTTTTGACATTTTACTGTTTACTTTTACATTTTATTGAACTAACCGCAACAAAAATCTCAGCATTACACATCAAATACGCCAAGAACATGTTTACCCTCATTTCATATTTTGTTTACCATTGACGTTGACTGTTTGTAGATTTTAAAATATCTTCTTGTATTTATAGTCAATCGGTCACGAGGGTATTCTGTAAAAGGTGTTAGCACTGGTTACTCTAACCAAACTTATTTCCCAGTGGTAATATCATACGAGTATTTATTATGATATTGTGAGAGATCTGGTAGTTACTTAACAGCTGAGGTCTTCAGCACCGATATACGTGAAGTGAATGGGCTACGAAGCGGGGACGGAATGTATTGGTGGGGTAAAGGGGAATACCCGGAGAAAACCCATAGTATGCCACATTTCTCGCACGCCTACCCGCAGTTACATGAAGAACATTATATCGCCCGTAGTAAATCAGTGTTGTCAACATGGCAGAGCACAGTTTACTTGTCGATGACAGCACAGTTGGTTAATATCGTTTCATTTTTTTCTTCGCAGTACTGTAGTGACATGTCGTTGATAGAAGAAGCACGTTTAACAGTTTTACACTGTGTTAAATGAAATGGTCTACATAATTTCCACTGTACGATGAAAACAATATTAACTTAAGTCAGTATATTAATATAATATGGATAAACATGTGTGTTTATTAACACACTTCTATTATGTGCCAGAAAAATCCCTTGTTCTTGACGGTATTTAATAATTTTCCCATGTTTTGCTGAACTCATCGCCAGCCTTTGTGGCTAAGAGGACTTGGAATAGAGTTGCTTCTCACATTGTTCACTTACTTGGCATTTATAATTACCGGCTAATATGTTATATGGACAAGAAATCTTATGATCAGACCAAAAATTCAACCATAATTTGTTGATGGAAACCACACGGTCACCAGACATCTGATGGAGGCCAGATATAAATTAAGATCCCGATGCGGGCTTTGAAGCTACACCACACTCACAACCACGTACACCAAGTACTCCACGGGGGATGGTGTTATTTTTAGCTTAGGCGCAGATGCAGACTAAAGCCGGCTCTATACAGTTATCCTGCCTATTTTCTGCCAGTTTTCCCGCTTCCATATTCCTATACTCCTCCAAGGCCCCCGGCTCTGGCTGAAACAGTATCAAACCAATAGGTACCATTAAAATGTACAGTGGAATCTCATATAAGTTTATGATAAACTCATCAACTCAAACAAGATGGTGGACACTCGCGTAAAAACTCGCACAGTTTCGTTTATGTGGAAATTAAGGGGCGCGTAAAACTTATTCATGATTTAAATGAAATATACTGCTAATACAAATGACCCGAAGAACTCAAAGACGATTATAATTTGACAACGGATATACAACTTTAAAATGTGAGACACTACGGCAGTATATTTACAAATACTTTGTATCTCCCCCCTTTCCCCCCCCCCCCAATTATTTTCGACCATAAGTCACTTGCATAAATGCAAATTCTGGGCATGTAAAGTTTACATTGATGTTTAAATTTCCCTCGTTTTTCCAATTTTTGCAGTTATTTGATATAATGTATGCTTGCTGTGTATAATTTAAGTTGCTTTTTGTTAGAATCTGTTTATTTTTATCGACCGTTTTCGTAAATGCAATAATGGTAAGTATCTACATGGCTCAACAAACTGTTTGTGGTTATTTTTGACGTTTGCTATTCTAATTACTTGCTTTTTCATTTATACTTGAAATGCGCATTAAATTTTACAAGCCTCAGATATAGTTATAAAATTATTGTCAAAAATATATTGAAGGTATTGAATACATTTAAACGAAAGATAATATTACATATAAATATTACTTATATACATTCACGAATAATGTTTGGAACGTAACCTACAAAATAATGTTTCAAGAAGCGCAGTATGATTTATACTTAAAAATGCATAGCCCTTAATTTTTTATACATATTTCGTTACAAAAATCTCTAAAAATGTGTAGAATAAATTGTTTTACTAGTCAACTCGTGAAAATCAAATTCCTGAAATACACACTTTTCGAACAAGAATGAACGCTTAATAGATGTTGAACAAGATAGTAGTTTGAGGAATGATGGCGGAGTGGTAATTTTATACTATTCCTGCATAATAATCTATAGAGGTCTCGCAATCTTACACACATAGCATTGAAATTGGGCTTTTTATCGTGGGAACGATATATTAGTTTATGGCTGGTATTAGTCAAATGAAGCACTAATGCAGTATTTCGTATTTCGATTGAGCCTGCAAAACTGTGTACAGCTCTACAATCGGCTAGTTATGTACTCGAATACACTAGTACCAGTGGAGGGGTCCGCGGAATCTGCGGGCTAAGCCACCATTGGTGAAGCAGGTAATTGCACGAAATAGTACTTGTGGTACAGTGTTGTCTGGGAACTCCGGTACGTGTTTGCTCGCGCCTATCGGCGCTCGCACATCCCGACCTGTAGTTGCAACGGGAATAATGTTAAAAGTATGGTACCTCAATGGTATATTAAATAATTGTGGGCGATATATTGGACCGACATGATGAACCTACGATAGCTTATTAGAAAGCTGCGGACATGCATATGCTATTATGGTACGAATTTCGAAATTATCGTACGGAATATAGAAATGATGGTTCACCATACCATAATTATGTGACACAAAAATGAGTACTAGTGACTTTGTTCCATAATTATAGCACATATTATGGTACTCAATTATGGTAACAGAGATTACTCAAAGGGCCTAACCTATTTTATGGGGTAGGGGTAGAAGGGTATAAAAATACCAAATTCGACAAAATATGACAAAAAAATATCCATATAGCACCTACAGAAGGCGAAAAAGGGTGGAAGAGGGAAAATTTCGAGGTTAGGTTAGAAGGTTCGAAGGGCATAACTTCCCATTGGGGGAGAGTGGGGTACAGAAAGACAAACCCTTCCCCAAATCCCACGAAAATCGGTCGCAAAATGCACCTTCCAGGCCGAAAAGAAGGTGTAAAATGTGGTGCACAAAAACCCCTCCAACCGGTAGGCGAAGGTACCCAAAGGGCCTAACCTGTTTCGGGAGGGGATATAAATTTTAAAAAGAAAGGAAAGTACTCAACTTCAACAAAATACGATACAAAATGAGCCATATAGCACTTTCCGGAGTTATAAAAGGGGGTAGGGGGAGACATTTTGATGGAGGGGGGAAAGTTCAAAGGGCTTAACTTCCCGTCGGGGAGGATGGGGGTATAGAAAGACAACTCTCCCTCATATCCCACGAAAATCCGCATAAAAACCCGCCTTCTAGTTCGAAAAGAAGGCGAAAAACGAACCCTGCCTGGTCTTTGAATCTCCTCCTCCAGTGGGTTGGGTTGGTCGTGTGGCGCGGGGGGGGGGGGGGGGGGGGTAGGTTCGACAGAGGAAGGTCCATAGATCTGCAGAAATTTGGTTCTAGCTCTCCACACGATAATGATGGTACATCCGAACCCAACTTTTATGTTATACACGAACCTGCGGCAAAAACCCTCTCCCCCCCCCCCCTCGGAAGTGGTGGGTGGTGGGGATGGTAACCATAACTCTCTCCTTTCCCCATGGGGCACTATCTATCCCCCTAACCCCCTCCCCCAGCCTAAGTTTGTTCGTAAAATGTTTGACGCGGCTAACTTTTGTTCTTGATTAATAGTATAGAAGAGACACACCACAGTACGGAAAGATTTGGATTTTTGGCTAGAAGTTTGTATACTAGTCATATACAGTGATATTGTAAGCAAACTACTATTTTCGGTCACACTTGTACGCATTGTTTTAATTTGTTCATATTTTTGTTTGCGTCGGAGCTATTCTATGATATATCAAGGGCACGTGTTACAGAAAGAACGTAACTAGGTGTACTAGCTAATTACATATTAGTACGAACTTTAAACATGTTTACTTTCTTGTCTTGGCAATGCACTGGAACAGTGTGAAATGTTTGTCAATACTACGCGTGTAAATCGTCTAGCAATGTGTCGTTTCAACAAGTATTAGTAGTAGATTGATGGAATACCTGAGTATAGATTTAATAGAATTTAATGGTGTCTTGGGGCTTAAGACGTAATTTGGGTTAATAACAACACCTTAACATACAAAATAATGAAAGGTGTCGATTTGTACCATAATACTGTGTTGATCATATCGTAGCGTACACTTGACGATAAATGGTTTACTAGGTACGTAGCTAACTAATCACAATATATTAATTACTAATCTCCCACTGCCGGTGCCTTTAACATATGTTGGGATACACACTCTGATAGACAAAAAGTCTAGTCAAAACACGGATTTTTTATTTTATTTTTAGGCCGTAACTTTTTAGGAAACAGCTTTGCTCATCATTCAACTCTCTTTGTATGTAGGAAAATCAATTATGCAAAATATATAATTTCTCTTCCTGAATGCGGCAGCGCTCAACCTTTGCTAATTATTTTATATAGTGCAACGTGTAAAATTTTAAATATAGTGTGCGCCAAAGTCCCACTGTATCCAATTCGCAGACATAAAATGATTGCACTATTTGGCTTCCAACAGAGGCGAATTTATATATTTGCTGCTCAGGGGCTATATGGATTTTGCCAACCCCTCTCTTCCAGTCACCCAGGTACCACCAGCGCTAATGATTGCAGCCTCCCCACTCCCCTGTGTAAACTACCGACTAAGCACTAGACACAATTTTCATATATTAGTCACCGTGTTAAGGAATTTGTGGTATACAGGTGTATCTAACCTACTGAAATCATTTACTTTAAATATACAACAACAACAAAATGTGTGTTTTTACTACAGAATACTCTTTGGCACACTGGCATTTATTTTAGAAATTTTAATATTGGCCACCACTCTACCCCAGCAAATACTGCCTTTATAGGTATATAGAGATACACAAACACACCCCAACAAATATAGAGATACACAAACACACCCCAACAAATATCACATCGTGGTAATGTTTTGAAGAATGTTTTGCATTACGTTGAACACTTTCGTTCAGAAAATATAGCATAACACGGCACAACTTCATAGCAATATACGAGTTCTGCATATTCACTACAAGGTGGAGTATTTGTTACACAAACATGTGTTGTTTGCAGAATAGTTTAGAAATTCCTTTTTTTAAGGAAAGTGTTTTATTTCCTTACTGGCACATCTCTGATTTAGCCGTCTCTCATGTAAATCAGCCTCTGGTTCTCAAGAACTTTAAACTGCCTGAAAAAATGGTTGAGGACATCCTTGTCAAGAAGAAATTCAGCAGGGCAATTCACTTCCGCCTACTGTCTCAAATTTTGTAACAGATTAGGTAATCCAGGCAATAAACAAGACAGCGAACTTTCTCCGTATTATCATACCAAAGTTCGCTTTTCTTAATATAATTGTCGTTGAAATTTAACAATAATTCTTTTCAGGTCAACGTAGACCATGTTGAGAAATCATTATTAAAATTTACACTTCTTGTTTTAGCAAAAAAATAATAATAATAATTTTCTTTCAATAGCTCAATTGGCAAGGTCAAGAAATATCAACATGTTGTATATCCCACATATTAAAGGTTGTTCAGAACCTGTACCCCCAAAGACAGCGCGGTTATTTGGAGGTTTTTTTCAGTAATTACCTTCAATTCCACGAAGTCAGTACCTATTAAACAGTATTTGAATATCTACTTGACCGAATAACCTGTGTTCTTCTGAAGACCTACTAGAACATATAAATTACGAGGAAGTTTCTTAACAGTTGTATAATATATTTATCATTGCTTCTAGTCCGAGTGGCTGTGTCAAAGTGCTTGGAGCTGGGCTACATATGACTTTGTGATGTGATTATTTCATGTCCTCTTTGATTACGTCAGGGATATCACCCTTTCTGTGGACCATCTCTGTATGAATTTCGTTCAGTCAGAGGAATGTTTAAGAGCTAAATTGTTCTAGATTATTAGTCCTTGTGCGATTGACTTCATTAGTCAGCAGAGGAAACTAATGAAAATTTCAAGGTCAATTCGAGGATTAGAATTGGATATTCATAAAATAAAAAAAAAATTGTTAATGAGGAATAGAGTTTACAAGATTAGGTGGTTGGGAGATATGCATAGACTGCTGGATATTACAGGTACTTTATAGTCTGGACTGCCTTAGGAGCTCGTCTTATTCCTGTAGTGACTACGGCTCTTAAGAGGGCACGGGACATAAATTAATGCCGCTGAGGTTTATCGTATTTTGCAAATTTTATGGAAGCCAATAGAGAAAACAAAGAAAGGGCAACCATACAGAATAGTTTTTACTAATTACGACAGCAAATATTTTACCTGAGTGACGTTATTCTGCCGAGATATTTCTGACGCCGTCAATTTTTGTGTGTTTTCGTGGCGCAAGACATTATGCTAAATTGATACACTAATACTGCAAAATACTTGGTCGTTAAGTTGGCAAAACCTATTATCTAGGATTGCCATTTTTACTTTTTTCTATGTTGGTTTTCAAAAATTAGTAAACATCAATTTAAGTACTTGGTATTAATTTATGTCCCACGCCCCCTAATGAACATAATTTCCTCTACATATGTATCCGAGTAAATTTGTTGACGTAGGACCTGATCTAAGACTGAAAAAAAAGAACATACGTGTTAAAATAGAATATTTATATTAGCGTAAATTTGAAAATGATTGTCTGTTCGAGATATGGCATAAAAGTGGAGTTATCTTTCAAAACTAGTGGTATAAATAAGCTCTGTGTAGTCATATATGATAGCGGTAATATAGTCTAATGTCAGCATAGAGTTTGGTTAGATTTGATTGCATGGTTTCGTAGTAATTAAAAATGATCATGTGTCAACCATTTTAAATATCAGTGTCCGATATACTTAAAAAAACTGCAGTTTACATGGTGTGAGTGAGTGAACAGATTTTGGCGGCTATTAACAGCGAGGTCTTCAGAGTCAATGAAGGTTACTGAGGTGAGAATAAAGCAACGCAGGAATGAAAGGGCGGGGGAAACGGGAGATCCCCGAGAAAACCCGCCGGCCAGCGGCATCGTTCGGCACGATTCCCACATACGAAGGTCCGATGACCCGGCCGGAGATTGAACCCGGTTCGTCTTGGTGGCAGACGAGCGGGCTAATCACTCAGCCATCGAGAACACTGTTTACATGGAGCACTGCAGCATTTCGTATTTACCGGATTTGGTAGGAATTGGTTTATTGTTTCCTTAAATATGACAAAAATTATAATTTCTTTCGTGCGTCGAGATCTTACAAATGGCTGACAAATGGGGCAATATAATTGCATATTCATATTTTATAATTCAGCATATCAAGTTTTGTCGAAATTGGTTAAATGGTATGGTGTACATCAAATTAACCTAAAATATTTATATGGCCACCGTGTTAAAAATAAATGTCTTGTTGATTTAAACGGCATATGTTATCATTGAATACCGTATTGTTAGTTACCTGCCAGTATACACAGTTTGGATGAAATTGTTCACATCGTTTCATTGACACAACAAAAATAGCAACAAAAATGTTTATGTAGCGCTATTTTACAAAATGGTGGGTAAAGGAAGCTATGTATTATCATATTTTATGCTTGTAGTTGATATTCTCAATCTCATATAAGTGGAGTAAATTTTGATACCTGTACAAAACTAGTGCGGCCGCAAGGTATCCTTACGCCAAAGCTATTCTGCCAATGAAGAACGTTTGTAAACAAATCTACATGAGTCCATTGCACACGTTATTTTCGTATTTCCCTCTGGTTTATTTTTATGCTAGGCACTGAAAGACTGACACTAACTAACTTCAGTCCAGTATTCGATGAAGGATATTATATAGATGTGTTGCCACTCCCACCTGATTACTTTCTTAAATAGCCAAGGAAGACGGCTGGGTCTCTAATTATTTTATTTCAAGGATAAAGATGGGGGAGGAGGTAAGCTTTAGTTTAACGTATTTCATGGGACGACATTATTTTGTGGTTCTTCTTACGAGAGTGTGTCATTTTGAATTGCATATTGTTTTGATGGAACAGCGGAAAGTTTTGCTCGTACGCAAGTAACTTTCAATTATTATAACTTAGACAGTTTTAACTGTAACGAAACAACAAATTGAGATAAATTTGTCGCCGTTACGTACCAAAGCCAGTAAAAACTTACACGGTAGGCATGCATATTTTACCGAAGTTAACCTCACACTCGTTGAATTTCAATAAACTAATGATATCTTTGCACTACAGTACAGGGTTGAAAGTGGAGTGGAGAGATTTGGGCGGTTCTTAACACCGTGGTCTTGAGAGCCGATGAGGGTTTTAGAGAGGTGAGTATGGAGCAGCGCCGGAATAATAAAGCGGGAGAAACAGGAGATCCCCCAGACAACCCACCACCAGCGGGATCGTGCGGTACGATTCCCACATGTGAGAATCCGGGGATAGGACTGCCGGGAATCAAACCCGATTCGCCCTAGTAGGAGGCGAGTAGTCCATTCACTAAACCACCACGGTCCCTACAGGGTGGGAAGTCAGGATTTCTTCAAACTAAGCACATTTTAAAGTTTCTAATACATATTTCGAAATGCATTATTCGCAAACCACACCAACTTACTATTATTAAATCCTAATCGCCATCCTTGGACTATTGCGTCATTAAAATCGCATTTGTCCGTTACTTATACGAAATAATTTATTTGCAGAATCATTCAGTATATAAAAACAATTGACCTTTTCCCCTGAAACCAACAGACAAACTTTGGAGCGTAAGTTTGTGGCGCTTCATGATGGTTACGGAAAATGGCGGACTAAGAAATTTTGAAAAGCGGTTTTACACGTGCCGATATTACATCTCATAAAAAAAAAAAAAAAAAACGCACTAGAAAGTCTCCTACAATCAACTACACTTAAAGGAAGCTAATGCGAAAATAATTAACTGTGGATAATACATTCCAACAACACCAGCAGGTTCTTACGTAAGTGTGACGAAAAACAGCAAATAGCACGTACAGAATGGCGGTCACCAGGCTGGAAACGTTTCACGGATAGTAAATGTAGCGTTATAATCGCAAAACATGTATTTAAAGCCAGTTTGGTGAAACCCAAATAAATTGTACATTACTTACAAACATAATTTATAATTTTGTGAGTATAAAATTTTGTAAGTATAGAGTTTTAAATTACATATTTTAGTTCTGAGGACTATCTTCTTCCACAGTCATAATCGATATCGACAACATAACAATATACATCCCACAATAACTCATCAGCTGATATAATACTTTGAAAATTAAAGCGTTTACTTTTTACATACGTTGTAGGTAGGTTACATGCCTGTCAAAATTTATTTACAGATAAGAAATAGATATACTTTCAGCACACCAAGTTTGCTCGTAATTGGTTAAACGGTATGAAATAGATACCAAATTAACCTAAAATATGTACATGGTTACCATATTGAAATAAGTGTCAGCCTTTAAATATTACAAGTATTAGAACAGCCAATACCATAGTATTAGTTACCCGCGAAACATACAAAATTTGTTTGGAATTCGTTATATATTTCCTTAGATATAGCAGAGTAATTAAATTATTTACATGACTACCATTACAAAAATAAGTGTGAGGCCCGCTCAAAACACGCCGGTTTACACGGCGTACTAGAGGATTAATGATTTTTTTTTTTCCAAATTCGGTAAGAATTGGTCGATTGTTTCGTGACACAAGACAAAAACTTTATTTCTTTGTACAGCACTACCTTACAAAATGGTGAACAAAATAAGATGTATGTTATCATATGTAATGCTCGTAGTTGATACTTTTATCATAGCAAGTTTGTTCAAAATTGGTCAATCTGTGTGGTGTATATACCAAATAAAGCTGAAATATTTATATGGCCACCGTGTTGAAAATAAATGGCTTATCCATATATGGTAACATTGTCTACCATATATTATAGTTATGAGGAGGGCATACATCCCAGACTGGCATTCGCATGATTGCATAAACCTATCTTTCCAAGGAAATTATGTTAGAAATCTTAATAGATTGCCATCAGTTGAAAGCGGATTTTCCTTCTCATCTACGTAGGTCACTTTAGACAGTTCATAAAAGTAGCAACAGTGTTTTATAATAACGTATTCTTCCAGTTGAAGTGTTTGACACAGGAAGACGCTGGAAACCATGTTATTTGTGTTTATTATATAAGCTGTTGACATTTACTTGAGAATATTCAGTGCTGCTAGCCAGTAACTGCAAAGTTTAAAAGGTACATGTGCTTCAAAATGTTTTAAGTATATTGCCAAAGAAGAGACTGCCACAACTACAATGCTCATTTCCATAGAATTGATATTCACAATTTTATAGTAAAATTCAAATGACGTTTTATTTGTTTCTACCATAGCCAGGTTGCCTCTTAAAGTGAGCGGATGTCACTGAAAGCCGAATTAAGTTTAATGATTAGTTTTATGAGATTCACAATCTAACCGAAAACTCTGAAAAATATTACATTCTTCTCTGTTTGGTGAACTTAGAAGTGGGGAGGGGCTTGTAACTGAGGGCGAAGTTGGCATTAATAATTACAACTTAAATTTAATTTGTATCCTTGCTATAATCCATACAGCAGGTTTATTGTTGAATGCGACTTTAGGCTTACACGGATAGTTTGCAATATCTGGAAAGGTTCTCTTCCTGAATCACTCTGCAGTGATGCCTTTTGAATCTTATTTTGAATTTAAAGTTTATAATTGTACCCTTTATACGACATAATCTTGATCTGGATGTAATCTAGCAAAAACCAATATTTGGTACATTATTTGCATTTTCAGTATTTTTTTGGGAAATGGCGATATGTTAAAAAGCGGATCGTGCTTCAACAGACCAAAATAGGTGCCGATGCTGAAAGATTAGACTTGGAAAGTCATCGTGCAAAACTAATTAATAGTTAGTTAATTTCTTATTTCATTTGATCATTGTTAGGTATTCTTACACTTAGCCTTAATGAGATACATGATATAATATCACTCCAGATATGTTTAGGCCTGAACTGTGCCTTATTTATTTCAAGTAGTCCTGAATATTGGGAAATTTATTTTATCTCTTATGAATGCAACGTGGTTAAGCACAGATTGACGGTTTTTATACTACAGACTCGAGAAGTGAATTAACACAAAGTTGACCAACAATACTTAAAAAATATAATTACAAAAAAAGTTTGATATTTGTGTACTTCAATAAAATTATTAATTTCAAGATTGTCTGAAAGTTGCAAATATGTGATACCCAAACACATACGGACAAACATGTAGATTGTCTGGTACTGTGGTGACAATAGTTGAACTATGCATGCTAGGAAGTTTTGTAAGGAATGTTGCAATAAACTGCTGCTCACAACTCCTGCACAGTTCTGTACAGACACTAGTGCTGGTATTCTGGCTGTGTTAAGGATATTTTGAATGACTGAAAGCTCCAGAGTTGATTTAGTAGGTGATACAAAGATTCTTTGAACAGTGAAGCACAATATACACTCATTGTCATAAAAATAGTTGCACCCAGAACGAATTATCCAAAAAATGCGGAAGTTGGCGTAGAGAACCGTTATCCACAATATTGCAAACTGACTTAAGTTTGATTCTATGAATGGTCGCTTAGATATTCCACCACTAAACGCTGACACTGCTGCAACCTTGGTAAAGTAAATGGTTGTAGGGAAAAGTTATGTGCAGTACAGTACATTATCTAAAGAGATGCAGAAGCATATATAGTGATCCCTGCTTCTACTCGTTTTATTGCAAGGTATCTTGCGGAATAGGACATACAATCTCCTAATCTCTCACGTCATCTTCTGTTGACACCACGAGAATGACGATTCCATTTTCAGTTTTTGCATAACTCGTTAACTTGGACGGTTGAGGATTGATAGTCCATCGTCTCCAGTGATGAATTTAGGTCATGTAAAGACACTGATGACAACCTTGCTTGAGTATGGAGGGGCACTGAACACTGCATAAATACATATTTTGTTGTTTAGTGGCACACTGCCAGAACTCGTGACGTTATGCTATTGGGAATAATCTGTGATTCTTCGTCTTCCCTGGTAGTGATAAGGGAAACATGGCAGCAAAGTATGGTCATGAGATTCTGAGGAATCATTTGCTTCCCTTAATAGCGTAGCTTCAATGGACAATTTTACGAAATGATAATGCACGCCCACTTACAGAACAGGTTTCCCAGAGCTGCCTTCATGCTATTGAATGCCATACTATCTACTATACTAGTTTTTCCTGAAATACGAAGCCCTGTTTTGATATAGTAATCAGTTATTTGTATCACTGTTATTACTGCCTGTGCCGAATTTCATTCCATTTCGATGACTCCCGATTTAATAAATAATTTGTTGATTGCTATACTCTGGCGACTGTTGCTGCGGTCACGAAAATAATAATTGTAAAATTAAACAGACGCTCAATTTATCGCCCTACTTACTCGTCTCGTGTTTCGCCTACATGTATTAGGAGTGATGAACCGTCAATATCCAATATAACAGATTATTAGAAGTCCTTTAAACAGTGACTTTCTTTGTGAGGCTAAAATCGAACTTTCCTGGAAAGCTTTTTATGATTACTGTTTTTACTGATTGACATCAAACCGATGACTCGCATTTCTTCGGAAAATATTTTTATTTATTACAAGCTTTTATTTTAGTTAGTTTGTACGTTCGGGTGAAATATTGCAAGTCGATTTTAAACCACTCCCGTTATCCAAATGAGCTGAAATTCCGCATACATGTATAGTTCCGATGACAATACAATGCAAAGGTATCACCGAGCTGATCTGATGATGGAGCCTAACGTTACAAGCTTTAATGTAACATCACGTGTACGTATGTTAAAACACTTCCCGTTTACCAATTGAGCTGAAATTTGGCACACATGAGTAGTTCCGATGGCAATACAACGTGAAGGTACCACTGAGCTGATATGATGATGGAGCTGGAAGTTACAAGCTTTTAATGTAACTTCACGTAACGCCAAGCTTTTATATGCTAAATATAAATTGATACACACATATTAATTTGTAGTAAAGTTTATTACGGCTGTTCGACCACATCTTACAAGTTCTACAAATTGTGTAACTATTATAATTATTTTCCTCTTTTTAGTGCATTTATAAATAAAAGGTTGGTTTTAAAAGTTTTTTTTACATTTATTTTATTATTATTTGTCTATTGGTTTTGGTTACTTTAGGGAGAGCAGAATACTTTCACATTTTCTCCATGCAGTATATGTTTCGCAACCTGGTTATTTCGGCTCGGCCGTTGTATGTATTGGATTAGTTTTTAGCATAGGCTGTATTTAACCGAAAATGCATAGTTTTATACAATTTTATTTTTTATTTTACGGTGAACTATGTCGAAAAAACCCTGATTTCGTTAGTTTCGGTATATATGAATTTAGAGGAAGTAAACATGTGTTTAGAATTGTTTAATTGGGCACTTGGTAAATCATACATAATGTCCTTGCACTTGGAACTTCTAAATTAATAATGTAAGAGAACGATGTGCACGTAAATTGCATCTTAGTCACACCCTACATTTGGAGTAGTAAAAAATATAAGAAATGTGAGATGCAAGGAAAGGAAAATCAAATAAATGACCATGCGTACCAATGTGATAGGATAGTTAGGACAGTAGGTCATGTGGTTATTATTCGTGTGTGTAATGCTCGTAGGCTAAGCTGATTACCATATTTAAAACCAACACTGAATATAAAGCTGTTAACACACAGACACCGTATGACATGTACGCCAGAAAACACAACTGACACATAAAGGAACATATTGCATTTCACTTACCAGACCGATTAGCAATTAAATTGCATTGCCTATAGACGCTCGTTAGGGAATTCTCTTCCTTGCTCCAGCTCAAACACACTGGTGAAGTACACAACATTTACAGGCACTGAAGGAAATCTATGAGGAACCAAGCTACATGTAAATTATAAATGAAAAACATCCGTACGTGAAGAGTGATATTTAATAATAAGATTATAAAATCAGATTCCAAGAAATAAACTTTCAACTCGACATGTCACATAAACATGCAGCTGCTCGAAATAGTGTTCTGCCTTCAGGTGTGATACGAAATGACAATTATGCACAAAGTATCTAGTAACTATTAGACATATCCTTAGAAGTGTCATTAAATAAAATAAAACAAAATTCTTCAGTGTTAGTACTAGTTCAGTTTGTATATTAAATCTCACACACAATTAAATATGAAACTTGACCAGTAAACTTTGAACTCAAAAACCTTTCCTGGCTACCAATAAATGATCAATCGATAGAGTAGAGTTATTTACTCTCTAGGTGTCCGTGACAAATATTAGAAGGTGAAGAAAATAAAGTCCAACGGCTTACTGGTCCTCAAACACCTCAACACTGGACCAAACTTCAATCAAAAACAAGAGGTGAGAAATACCTTACGTATGTATATATATTTCGCTGTCGGCCTGCTCTATGGAACTCTGCTGGGAGTTAGAACTCGCTCCCTCGGCTATCGCACACACTTCAAGCATATAATTAAGGGCTGATGTACCAATGTAGAATTGGTATTAAATACTCCGATTAAAGACGATACGGCGCCTCAGCCACCCTGGGCTGGCTACATGTAGACCCTTGCGAAAACAAGACGGAGTCTGGGTACGTTCATTTCCATCTCATTATCAGTGATAATTCTAAAGTTAAATTCTGCTAGGAAGCATAGGGTTTACCTGTAAGGTGCATTCCTTAAAGTTATCTGAGTAATGACATCATTCGGCGTTGCCAACTTACATGAAACAACACATAAACATTACACCTTAACAACACAAAGCATTTAAATAAATTAATAAAATTAATTAGCTGCTTAACTTATGTTTAGATACTGCTGCTGCGCGAAAAATAACTGACAGAAAAGAATACAATAAAATAATAATTACTATGCAATAAACATGTCTGTTTCAGACAACAAAATATTAAGCATATTCTCCTGTGACATAAACGGGTGTGTGAAAAATTATTTACATACAAAATTACGTGTTAATGTAGGCAAATTATATGCGCAAAAATCAGATGTTACGGAGTTAACGAAGTTTTAATCAACACTCATGCCATTCTTCAACAAACCACGTGTTTGCGTCCAAAAATATGTTTCCAAAATTTCCGTTGTATATAAGCAAATATTGGCATCCAAGATTTCAAGTAACTATTGCAATATTCACAAAATTTTCTCACAATTTCTGAAAGTTTGTATGATAATTTTCCGTTACGTCAGGATATAATTGGCAGTAGAGAAGTTCAATTCCACATACCCAACAAGTCATATAGAAAAATACATTCCCAAAAGAGAACTGGTTACTTTTACTTGCTGAAAACTTGGCTGTTTTAGATCTGTGTAATGGACAGAAACTACGCAGATGGTGTTTGGCTAAACTACGTTGGCGATGTTAGTGAATAATGGGTTGCTTATGCGTTAACAGTAAAATAATTGTAATACCAGGCACCATTATTGTTTGGCGTGAGCATGTAAGATACCAGAAGCAAACCTCATCTTAAGGAACTTTTAATTTTTAAGTCAAGGAAAGAGATGGATGTCTTCATTTCGACCTGTATGCAGCATAGGAATTTTGGCAGCACTGAAGTCACCGACTTTTGTATCACAACATTTAAACATACGCATACAATACATGCCAATCAGAATAGCACATGCATTTCGTACGTGTGTACAACATAAGGTTATTATGGAGATAACAAGTACGTACAATTAATAACAGAACCTTGAAGTCACAGGATACTACAATACGCAATTTGTTAAAAAATGGCGTAATTAACTTTCATATTGACAGCTTCCCATTAATCTATGCCTAAATATATTTACACAAACTAGCATTTGTTTCTATCAAAGTTTCCCTTATTCACTCAGACCTTGCTGCCCTGTGAGGAATGATACCTCTTGATTGATATTGTTTCTTTGATATTTCATAATTAATCTTAAAATTTTGAAGATTAAACCACGTATAGCAGGTTAAGTTTGTATGAAAATAATAAATTAACTGTAAAAAAAACTGTTAAATCTATGCTTTTATTTATAAATGAACTAAAAAGATAAAATATTTATAGGAGTAGTTACAGAATTTGTAGAACTTGTAAGACGTGGTCGAACAGCAGTAATAAACTTTATCACAAATTAATATTTTGTATAATTTTATATTTAGTATATAAAAGCTTGGCGCAATATAGAACGTATGCCTCATTTGCGTAAGCGTAGTAAGCACATATCTTGCGTAAGTCTCTTAACTATTGGCTCCAAGCTTTTATATACTAAATATAAATTGATGCAAAAATATTAATTTGTAGTAAAGTTTATTACTGCTGTTCGACCACGTTTTACAAGTTCTGCAAATTCTGTAACTACTCCTATAATTATTTGCATCTCTTTAGTTCATATATATATATATATATATATATATATATATATATATATATATATATATATATATAATGTTGGTTTTTAAAGATTTTTACAGTTAATTTATTTTTCACATCTTAGTCTCACTTATGTGTTATATAGGTAGAATATTTATACATCCACAGACTCGTCCGTCATCGGTATCGCTTGCGATCAGGCGAGTTTCAGTGCACTCGTTTCGCGGGCAGTTGAACTGGTATGCTGAATATTCATTATTCATCTTACACGTGTGTGTATGTCGATGCATTTTTAATAGTTCAATACGAGCTCACGCAGATCGGAATCTTCAAATGGTATTTCATATACACACATGCGGTAGGTCATTCAAATTACGTCTTGTGTTTCAAAATTTGGATGGTCTTTTACCCACACAACCATGTGTAAATGAGGACTTCCTCGGCACTGAAATTCCACACGCAATCAGTAATCGACAACTTGTCCACCAAATACATCTTGATTGCTAGTGATTCTACGGGCGCCGGACAGACACCTGCCGTACGCATAAAAAAGTGAAGATAAATAAAAGCTTGTAAAAATTCAGAAAACTATATGTAGCAAATTGTTTATGCATAGCTTCTTCTTCCCTGCTGCCATTTTCGGAGTAGGCAGTGCGGAAAATTTTTATACCTGAAAGACGCGATGGCTCGCCTGGTCGATAATAGACTCGAGCGAGATTAAATGAAGACTATCGCTGTAAGAAAACTACCATTTGCGGATTGCCAAGGACTATCGAGCACGCTTGAGTAAAGAGTCGAAGCCTAAAGTCTCCAACACTCACTGCCCCTTTAAAAACGTATGAGACGACAACAGACATTTTTATATTACTTACAGAGAACATTTTGTACGGAGGAAAAAACCTGCATTCAGAAAACTCGCATTTCATGCAAATTCATTATTTATGATACAGCATTTATCATCGTAGGTTACCTCAAGCTGTGATAAGAATCACGCAATAATCAGGCTACAGGGATATAGGCTGTTCACTGCAAAATGAGCACTTTTGAAAGCCCTGCTTAGTATCTACTTGTATGCACGATGTGTAGTCTTCCGCCTCATGTAAAATTAACCTTGTAATGGGCCTCATCATTTTGTTCATAAGTCGGTCAAGTAAAACTGTGAAGTTTTTAGAAAAGTAAATATTTTACAAATATGCTCAGTTTTACTCTTCGATAGATTAAAAATTAGAAAGCGAATGAAATAATACGTTCGCACTAATGATTACCTAACACTTTTTATTTCAAGTTAAAATATGGAACTATTTTCTATCTATCGTTACCAACTTAACTGAGCGCATGTCACTCAGTGCGCCCGATAAAATACATCCAGGCCAGGGGCAGTGACATTTTTTCTAAGCTTGATTTCGAAAGTGTTCACTTTATCGCGAACAGCCTTTACAGCAACTACCATTTCTTAAAAAGGGTTATTTTTGAGTTGTTTGTTGAGGACGGGAAATAGGGGAAAATGCATCATTAAGCAATATTTCAACCTGACAATATGAACTGGTGTTTCATCAATCTTTATAAAAGTGCCGTCAACTATGCCACAAATAAATGGGAATCCACCTATAACGAAACCATTTCTGGGAATATTTGTTGTGGACGCTGGGCAGTTTAAGAAATCTTGAAATAGTCTGCCTGTCATGGCATTCACAACTCTTGATACAAGTCGGAACAAAGTAGATTTAGCCACGCCGTGTATAGAAGCAACACAGTGCATTTTCCCCCATTGCCCAGCCAATGCAGGCACAAAAATATCGATGCTTGGTAGATAAGCAATTACTCATGTTTGTTACATGACATAGGCGTTGCCCAACTGCATTCAACACATTCGTAATCAGATTCGTCGTTAGAATGCAGGAAAATACACCTTATCATTGTTTTTTCCTCAGTTTGCATAGGTTATGTAAATGTCAACATATTTCAATTCGTCTTACACAGGACCGCGAACTAAATTAATTTCTTACATGTCAATATTATTTAAATAACTCTGAAACATATCAAACCCATCTACAAAAGACTTTATATTAATAATAATGTTACCGCAAAGACAATTTTCCTTTTGCACCATAATTGAACACTTTGCAAATTCTTAAATGTTGTTTTTGCAAAGTGACACTATGGTGGAACAGAAATGTGTTTTGAGAGTGCAAAGACTTTACATTTTTCAATTTTTTCTTCGCAAGACCAAATTTTCGTGGAGCACAAATTGCAAAGTGAGAAGTTGCCAAGTCTGTTCGTGGAATAGGCCCCTGGAAGTATAATTTTAGTACAGCTTCAGAACTATTGCCTCCTCGCGATCATAAAAACATAACAGTAATTTGATTATGTCCGAACCCCTTTAACGGGATAGCGTTAAAGATAGATAAGTGTAAATTATCAGGACATGATGTCAGTTGTTTAAGAAGTTAAAGTTTAATACAAATTTATAGTTTTATAATTGGAGTAACTTATTGATAATGTGGTAAATCCCCTCATATGTAGTTCATTGGTAGAAAAGTAATTAATTTATTGAGACTTTGAATGCACCTAATATCGATAGCTAAAGGTTGTTCACAATAACGTAACCACTTTTGAAATGAACCTTAGAGAAATGTCACTTCTCTTGCGTGGCATATACTTTAACGGGCTCATTGAGTGACATGCGCCCGGTAACGTTGGTAACGATGGGTAGAAAGTAGTTCCATATTTTAACGTCAAATAAAAAGTGTTAGGTAACCATCTGTGATAATTAAAATGATTTCTCTCGCTTTCTGTTTTTATTAATGCATCGAAGTGTAAAAACGAGCAGATTTGTAAAATATTTACTTTTATAAACATTTCACAATTTCACTTGACAGAGGCATGAATAAAGTGACGAGGCCCATGACAATATTAATTTTACATAAGGTGGAATAACACACAGCGTGTTTACACGTAGATCTTAAGCAGGGCTTTCAAAAGTGCTCATTTTAACGTGAGCAACATATACACCCCCTTAATGCATGCAACTCTAAAGGAATTATTTTGGTAAAGTTAAGAAATATATAAAGTCCCCTTGGGTACGGACATGACATTAAGTTATATCCGTAACAGCTGGGTCTGAATGGAAATTGAATGAAGGCGGGAACCACTTGGAGAGGACATCGGCAGCTAGTGTGGCCGCGGTATCGGATGAGCGCTCCGGATCGATCGTGGCTTGAGCGCCAGGAGAACGGCAAAGGTGGTGGCGGCGGCGCCGCTACTCGCCCCGTGTGTGCGACGCCCGCCTCGCGCACGCCCCCACGCCGCTTCAAGCGCCCGCACCCACGTGGCGGCGGCGTCCCCGTCGTCGTCATGGCAGTCGAACCCAAGGACTCGGGCCGCGCCGATCGTGGCTCCCCGTCCGTCGACGTCGATGACCCCTCCCCCCCACCCGGGACACCCCTGAAGAAACTCAAGGAGGCCCCGTCGATCCTGTGATTCCTCGTAAACCGTATCGTTTCTTCCGGTGACGACGACCCGCCTGGCTCGTGAAGATTCCCCCTGCCCGTGACTCGTTCTTCCAAGTCTCTAGTTCTTCGGCGCCCACCCGGTGGTAGACGGCCTGAGGACGACCCCCGGAGCTGCGACGTCGACCACAATCTTAGCCTGAAGAGGCCCGCGCAGTCGGGGACGAGAGGTCGGCCCCTCCGGGAGTCATGTTCGTGCTGGGTCCGCACGTCGTGGAGCGCGATGACGACGACCCTAGCAGCTCGAGCAGTGAGGAGAGCGGTGACGTGCTGCAGGTGAGGCCAACCTCGGCCCCGGTCGCCGCACCAGGGGCTTAAGGGTGCCCTCAGAGAGAATCGAACAAAATATTTGTTTGTATAGGGCCAAATATATATTTGTTCATCCTAGCAATATATATTGTCGAGTAAACAAAATTTGAAAAGCAACAAAATTACTTTGGTTCGTATGACAAAATATATGTTTGAATAAACAAAATCTCAGTGTTGGGCAAAACAAAATAAGACTGTGAACTGTTGAATCAACTGTATATAGTTCGTTGGCCACTCGTTTGACTGCCTTCGTTCGAAAATACAGCTCGAGAGCTTATTTGTATTTGTTGTAACAGTTAGGATAGTAACCGTGTTTGTTAGTGCATCTATTGATTCTTAAAAAATCGTATGAAGACATTAATAAAACGATGCAACAGGAAACTGATAAGTTAAACTGTAAAACTTGAAATATTTGTTTGTACACTTTGCCCAATATGTGTAATATACATTGAAAAGCTTTCTGGAGTCGTCAGTTATCACATTGGGTGAGATTACTAAGGCGTACTGCTCGGATGGAGATGCTCTAGGTTCGATACTCGGTCGAACTTATAAAATATTTTTATATCGGCCCAAACTGTTAAATGTACGTGTAGTCAAACAAATCTTTAGTTGCACAACAAAATCTTACAGTTTGGGACAACCAAATGAGAACAACAAAATAATTCTTTTCAGCAACAAAATATTTCATTGCCCCTCTACAAACTAATAATTTGGTTACACCAAACAAATATTGTTTATTTCAACACAACTTTTTTCTCAGTGTGTTCAAGTGCTAAAAATGATTTTCAATATTTTTAGAATATTTTGTTATTCTGTTTTATTAAATCAAATAGAACATAGTTAAAAGTATCAGAAACCATGGAAAATTATTTTACAAAAATTAATGATGGAAATACAAGAGTTTCTAATTTTTATGCACTGGCATACAAATGTAAAAATTTTGCATAATAATCATGTTTAGCTCCAGTTCAAATTAATCGTTAATGTAATTAGAATAATATGAAGAAATTGCATTGAATTTCTTCCACTGGTTCTGCCATAATTTTATTTTAAGCTTGACAAAGAAATTGTAATCCAAAATAGTGAAAAGTTAACCTTATTTGCAGGCGAACAAAATGCCACACTTCAAAGGAATTTCTCTGTGGTCCTAAATGTTCGACAAACACTTTTGCTGAAAACAAACATTGTGCTTGAATAAATTCTGTTTGGCACAAATTTTGAGATTAAAATGCTGACAATTTTACAAAACAGTATGCAAGAGTTATTTTAAAACTGGTATGGAATTTTTTTCAAATAGTTATTTATATTGTATCGCAAAACCGCAAAATATCTCAAAAATGCAGAAAAAATGTTAGGCGCTTGAACAGCTTTAAGGCTCGTTTATAAAACCATCGCTGGCATTTAATATAGCGTAAGGAGATCTGCTGCCCACAATCGGCGTAACGAATAAATTATGACTCTTAAGTGCGTATGTGTAATTTTGTATTGGAACCTCAAAATGTTCAACTTTTCGCCATTATAATAAATTACTGGTTCCTCGCAAAAAAAAAAAAAAAAAAAAACTGTCCGTACTTTTAGTATAAACAAAAGTCAAAGTCAAAATTTTACTGCTTTAAAAATGTACAAATAATATAAACTAACCCACGCAAAGAAATGAGAAAATTCACCACTGAAATAATATGCCAAGAGCTACTTCAAGACTTCTAATGAAATCGTGAAAGGAAATGATTTACTATTTGAAAACATTGCTAAAAATAATAACATTCTCACTTATTTTTTATTTGCGGCTGCCCCTGAATTTATATAAAATAACATTCGCAAAGTATGCCTTAAAATGAGTTAAGACAAGACTTTTCAGTTACCTTGTTGAATTTTCTGCAAATAGTTCGGGTTTATTTTATTTGTACATTACAAAAACCAGTAAAATTTTGACTTTGGCACGTCGTTTTGCAAATACAATGCTATCTGCATCAATTTTATCTGAGAAACAAGTAGTCACAGATAATGTCAACAATTTGAAACCATACAGTGATTGTTCCCAGTACCGGTATACTTCCAGCATTCAGTAAAGACACCCGAATTTTACACTTTTCGACCATCCTGGATGTTCAATTCGAAAATGACCACATATTAAATTTTTTGGTGCTATGTCATGTATCAGGAATAGTAAACCCGATATGAATCAGAATTATGCTAAAATTCTACACTGTTAGTTTTCAATTCAGAAACTCGTTTTCAGTTAGGTTCTCTATGCTCAGATGGTGCCGCCTAAAAAATAAACCTTTAATGTCATATCTCAAGAACTACCAAACCGTTCAACGTAAATTTCTATTGTTACATTATCAGTTACAACCTTCAAATATGTCTATACAGATTCTCTTTTATCAGCCATTTTGTAAGATATTGCTACATGAAATTTTTTTTTTTGTCATACATTGGGAAACAATAAACATATTCCTACCAAATACCGCAAACAATTAGTACTGTGGATAGGTAATGTGTATAAATATATTTTAGATGGATTGGTACTTATCTTCAAAATGACGGGCTATAAATATTTCAGCTTAGTATGCTAGATATACGAAACCTCCTGTAGCAAAATTTGGTTGGGCCAAAGTTGATCCAACGTTTGGCTCTACTGTACGGCCTACGTTGGCATATTACGTTGGTCCAGCGCCGAAATGTCTCGTGGGCCTACGTTGGCCCAACATATAATTTATGTAAGTTGCCAACTGAAATAGAACAATGGCCTAACGTAATGTTATGGTTGTGTTTACACTTACAAGAGTAGTGTGTTTTTCTTTCAGAAAGGTATTCACTCAGTCATTTGCCAACCAAAGTTCTACTATCATGTTTCGACGTTGGTAATATGCTGGAAAATTATGCCATTGCACACTTTATGCCAAACAATACACAACATTCTGCAAACATTTGTTACCATAAAAAATTACCCACTAACTAAAAATTCAAGGTAAAAAACCGTTAACTCTAATACTATTTATCACTTTTTCCTTCATAATACAATAAGTAAATTTCACTTGTGGATGTTGAAATCGAACTCGCGCCTTTTACGTTATCAGCTCGGTGTTCTATCCGCTACAGTATTATGACTTCTTTTAATAGATTAAACAATATGCACAGATCATTGTATTATAATATAATGTAACATGTTAAATATTTTTTAATGTATTTAAATAATCTTTTATTTCTTTAAAACTAAATTTAAAACCTACCAGTTAAAACAGCGCATCTTCCAATTAATGACCAATGTACCGTACTACCAACAACAGTTTATTTGTTAAAGAATATCTTTGCAAAAAACCTGAACCACTAAGGAAATAAAATCAATCATATGGGCTTTTATTTAGGAAATAATAATACCCTATGTTTGTATAATGTCTGCAATGCAATGCTGTCCCAACGTAACAAAAAGTACCTATCACCAACCGTTATGTACACAACATTGTCTCAACACATGAGGAAAAAAACACAGTTTCAAGAAAAAAAAATTTACATTTGATAAGTCTCCATATGCTGTGAAAATTAGTATGTTTTTTTCTCCATTTAAATAGATTATTTTCTATCAGTGAATTTATGTTGGTTGTTCAATATTGGCCCAGCAAAGGTTTACATACCAAATGTCGACAGTATATTTTCCGACAAGTAATCAACACTTCACCAACGAAATCATTTTTAAATAAGATATTGTTTGTGTGATAAAAAATTGTTTCTAAACAATCATACTAATTTATAGTGTTATTTTATCATAAATATAGAAATTACATTCGTTGGCATAATGTCGGTTACACAATGTTGGCCCAACAAAAGTTGCCATACGAAATGCCAACAGTACGTTTTCCAACAAGTAACCAACACATCACCAACAAAGTCAATTTTAAATAAAGCATGGCTTGTGTGTAAAAAATAACTTTTAAACAACACATACAAAATTATTGTTTTATTTAATCAGAATTATGGTAATTAACATTGTTGGCGTAATGTTTGTTACATAATGTTGGCTCAACTTAGCAATTAATACCAACTACCAACCATTGTGTTCCCAACACTGACACAACATATAACCAAATGAACATGTTTTAAAGATAAATTTCTCACACCATGAAGAACCTTCATGTTATATAAAATACAAGAAATTTATATATTTTTTCATTCAAAAGGGTTGTTCCATACTTTTACATTAAATGTTGGAAGTTCAACATTGGCCCAGCAGAAAAATACACACATATCACAAAGAGTATGTTTACCAACCATCAACCATCAACCATTACCAACCATCAACGAACCCACCATTAAAAAAACTTATTACACTTGCTATAGGTTGTGGCATTTTCTGATTTAGCGACATTATTGCCTGGAGAGTGCTAAGTAAACTCTGAATATTATTGTGGTAGCGAAAAGTTTTTGGCATTTTCCATTGGGCCACCGTTGTATCGATGTGTGCTCCAGCCCAATATATAGCCAACCTTTCCAACCAAGTGCAAAAGTTTGGCCAACATAGGTTGCAACTTGGGAGCACGTAATAAATTTCAACTTAACTTTGTATGCTTGCGGTATATATTAAAACAATTAAATGTGTGTACACAGAGTTTCTTTTCCCTCCATTTTGTTAGATAGTGTCACGTGAAGAGTAGAGTTTTATGTCATAAATAGAAAAAATCCGCTGATTCCTCCCAAATATGGCAAACAAATAGTACTACAGTATGTCATGTAAGTAGATACGTTTTAAGCTGGCAAGGCACTTATTTTCGAAATGTTGGTCACATAAATATGTAAGCTTAGTATGATATATCTACGAAACAACGTTACAAATTTCAACTTACCTGGTATGCTAACAGTGTCTACAACTATCAAATGTTTCTATGTAGATAATTTTTCATGCGCCGTTTTGGAAAATAGGGCCATATGAAAGAATAATATTTTTATGTCATGTCTAGGTAAACAATCAACTGATCCCCACCTACTTTAGACCACAAGTTATACTTGTAAAGGTCAGCCAAATTTATATACACATGAGAGCCTCTTTTGCCCGCCTTTAAGTAAGATGATGCCAGGTGAGAAATCTGAATATTTATGCCCTATTTCGGGAACCAATTCGCACCAAATTTTGTTCACACTAGGTCACATAAACTTACATTATTTAAGAGACTCACATACTTGTTTTAAAATCATGGTTCTGTAAATATTCCAGTTAAGCAAAACCTTTCTACCAAAACATTAGACTGATTACAACGGACGCTGATACCCGTAATCCTACCTCGGTTATGTAGTTTGTTGCATGCCAGCTTAAGGTATAAATAAGGCTTTTGGGTTAGAGCCCCGTGTAAGAGACGTGTGTATTTGTAATTGTCTGATTAGGTTACACATGTTTCTGATCAAGGCCTACATTTTATCTGTTCTTTTAAGAACTCCCTCAAGATTATTTGCATCTAAATTGATGAAAGTCGGCTGATTAGTCATATCCGTAACTTCTTGTATTTATTAGTTTTGTACTTAATAGTTTTTACATAAAACGTTCAAAGGTAGAATTTTGTATACTTAATATATTTGTCAATAATATGTTTAAGCAGTAGTTTTTCAAATGCTGAAATTGAAAATTTCCCGGGGAAAGGTTCCTTGACTATCCTTCCACCTTCCTTTACATTACTGAGATTGAGGGGGGATAGTGGCATGGTGTTAATTAAACCATTTATACCTTCCCCCTTTCAATATTTATTTCAAGTCGGCACTCTGTTAGAATGCTTCTAGTCGGCGGGTTTCCTCGGGGATCTCCCGTTTCCCCTGCCCTTGTATTCCACCGCTGCTCTATACTCACCTCGCTTAACCCTCATCTGTTCTGAAGACCCCGATGTGAAGATCAGCCCAGATCTCTCCCCTCCATTCCTGTTAGCACATCTCGAAAATGAGTAAACTAAAACGAGTGGTAGTTTGGTTTGGCTCGGTGCTGAGATCACAACAAATCGTATTTTACCTGTCCCAGACCTACCGATGGGCGAATAAATATCTTCTTCTGCTCGGGGTAAATTTTCAAATTTGGTAATGTGTACGTAGTCCTTTCCCATTACTCTTCCTTTTGAACGCGCAAGTTTGTCAGTGATATAAGCTATTCGCGGTAAAATGAGCACTTTTGAAAGTCCTGTTTCAAACCGAATTCTATGCACGTTGTGTATTCTTCCGCCTTATGTAAAATTAGCACTGTCACGGGCTTCATCACTTCGTCACATACGTCGCTCAAGTGAAACTGTAGAATTGTTAAAAAAAAAAAGTAAATATTTTACAAATCTGCTCATTTTTACACTATGGTGCATTAAAAAAAAAAACGGAAAGTGAAAGAAATAATTTAAGTTATCACAAATGGTTACTTAACAACTGAGGTCAAGATATGGAAATACTTCCCATATTTCGTTACCAACTTTACTGGACGAAAGTGACTCAGTGCGCCCGTTAAAATATACGCATGCAGGGACAGTGACGTTTTTCTAAGGTTGAATTCAATTTCAAAAGTGCTCATTTCGTCGTGAACAGTTTTTACTATTATTTAAATGCGAAGAACTGGAATTGGGCTAGTGTTTGGTTTCTGGCACAAAGTTATTTTCCCTCCAACATACGTGTTTGGTTCAGAGGAATTTCCTTCATTCAAAAGAGGGCGGAAACAGCGACCATAATTATGAATGTGCTCAGTTGCAGTGTTATTATTAACGTTGTTGAAAAATTGCGTGAGAAATGACGACGAGTTTGGGAAGTGGCCATCTGTGAGACTGCTAGTAACTTTACAATGGATGACCTTGAGCTTGTGACCTTGCCTCGTGTCTGCCAGACAAGACGCACGGAGCTCTCAGCTGGTTCAAGTAATACTGAACAAACGATGGCATCCACATACTGCTGTGTTTCCATACGATTTTATTAGCGACTATGTGATTAGTCAATTAACACGATTATTAGGAATAAATTAAAGAACTATTTAAAACTACCTGTGTGAAAAAAATTACAACTCGCTACTTAGAAAATTAATAAACATTTCAAATAATAACGGGAAATGCGAAATTTCTATTAGTATTATTCTGCTATGATTCCAACAAGTTCAGGCTTCAAAGAGAGTGTTACGATTCGTTTACTTAATAACAGAAGTGCATGCAAGCAACATTTTCACGTTATCCAAGTCTCATAGTCTCATAGTCAGATTTTTAAAATGCGTCTATCATCACTGGCAATTTAGTTTGTGTGTTTCATGAGTAAATGTTATCCTGTCCATATACGCACATACTTCAGTTTCTCCTCATAAAGTATTCGAGCTAATAGATGCATTGTTACAATTCCTATTAAATAAAAGAGTTAATTATAATTTCTTAATTTTATTTACGATAACTACAAACAAAATACTCTCAACTCAACATCTCACAATAAGTTGATATCGCTTAGTGTTTACAATTAATGACTTGAATTAAAACAATTTATAATTATCTCTTTAAAAAATCAATGAAATAAAATAATTAAAAAACAGTCCTAATACACAGTGTATCAACCTATTCAATTATTTAATAAATTACGTGTCCATATTTGACAGTTCCAATATTTACAATAAAATCCGTATTACATGTTAATTCAGTCCCGACTCAATTCAGTTCATGTTCCGCCAGTTCGCAATGTTCTAGAGTCCTCTGAGCGCCCTCACGCACAGAAGGCTTCACTAGTCAGGTTTCACGCCCTCTCGTCTATTCACAACGAGAACACTCGTCCGCCGCCGTCGTCTCTTCCTAACATCGCTCGCGTACTGGCCAGATGGCCTCCCCCAAAGACTGCCCGCAGTACCACTGTCGCTTGTATTTATAGGTCGTAGGCCATCATTCCAGAAATTTTACTGATAACCGAGTTGCGCCGAGTGTCCTAATGCCCAGAATATTCCTGCTCCTCCTGTCGGCTTCTTCTGCCGGGGGGGGGGGGGGGGAGGGGGACTGTGGCGCAAGCAAGTCTCGCCACTGTAAGTTATTCACGGGCTTCCCAGAATCTGGACAACCAGGCAGCGAGAGCGTCAGGCAGCGAGAGCGTCGTTCCAGCACGTAAGGGGGGGGGGGGGGGGGTTGGTCGAGTTGGGTCACCCCCACAGCGTCGGACAGCCTCCCGGCGCCAGCTGCAGCGCGTAACAGAATTTTAAGCAAACTTAAAAATCCGGAACTTCTCTGAGAAGATTGCTTGGCAAGTTTCAAATCACGGTTCTTCGTCATATTGGCTGTGACCTATTCACGTGTAAGCATAGTTTTCAAGAAATGTATCTAGCTATTAACAAATAACAAAATCATGACAAACCAAAACTTGCGAAGCATCATTGCTTGCAAGTATGCCTTAAAAAAAAGCCATCACGTATTCGCAAGAAGACATCAAAATTCTGAATTTAAAAAATATATATATATATATTTTTACTATTGGCAGGTAACTGAATCCGATTATCAGATAGTTCTTAAAGCTAGTTCTCTTAGGCAATTTACGGCCATCAACTGCTTCTGGTATCCTTATATATTTCTGCCAAATGCTTTGCTAGCGAAGCCAATCATGTCCCTGGAACTAGATTTTAATCAGATGTGAAGCAGTATTTTTCTCTTAGTTGTCTCGGATGTTGCGCATTTGTAATTTCTACATTGCTTTCACAGTTTTAAATTATATTATTAGTAAGGCTGTTTGCTTAAATATACCGACTTATATGTAACACATAATCAAATCTCAGGAGTAAAAATTCATTTCATATTGCTTCCTTTTCAAATAAGCATTAAATGGAAAAAAGTCGAATAAAAACTGTGTGGATTGGAATGTTTTATGTTATTTAAAATTGTCAAACAATTACCATTAAAGCTAGGGCTCCGTTACATAATCAAGCCATATATAGCCTAAATAATATCAGTTTGTTTTCTACAATGATCAACTGAAGCATTTACATTTTAAAAAAACGGGACATGTGTCTCAGCAGTAGTGTAGAAATTTATATTAATTGCCATTAAATCTTATAAGTTTGTACAATTTGCAAACAAATAAAGTTACGTGCGATACATGCACATATGTTGTGCAAGGACGCTGCCGTATCTCTTCGTGTGGAGTATCTAAACACTCCTGAGAACTACGCATGTTGTGTAACACGCATGATGTATGTCAGCCGTCATTAACGACCGATAGTCATGCCGAGAAGACATACGAGACAGACGTATGGACAACTGACGAAGTTTGAGAGAGGCCGGATAGTAGGCATGCCGAGAAGACATAGGAGATAGACGTATAGACAACTGACGAAGTTTGAAAGAGGCCGAATAGTAGGCATGCCGCGAAGACATAGGAGATAGACGTATAGACAACTGAAGAAGTTTGAGAGAGGCCGGATAGTAGGGCTGTGAGAAGGCGGTGTGAATGGCGTGCTACATGTCCTATCATATTGTTATTCGTGCTTCGCTATCAGGTTGTGTTAGAAGCACTGGACACGTGAAGGTACCCACACATGGATGGACAGTTCTGGATGAGCCCGATAGACCAGTCGCGATTGGGGATACCTTTGAATGCTATGCAGGCTCTAATACAGCCAATTGCTTCCTTGTCCACCCTACAGCATTTCCAGACAGTGCCGCTGGTCGGCGGGTTTACTCAGGGATCTCCTGTTTCCCCGGCCTTGCATTCTGGCGCTGCTCCATACTCATCTCTCTTCACCTTCATCGGCTCTCAAGACATTGACTTTAACAGCCACCCAAATCTCTACACTCTTCTTCGTTTACTGTGTTGTCACACGATAGCAACAAGGTATTTACAAGCCCTACCCCGCACTGTCTTTAGTGATGCATCTCGCTTTTGTTTTGGGAATGTTCGATTATCGCCCCAAAATGCGAAGGAACTCAAGTGAGCTGTACAATACGTTTTTTCGGTTACGGAGACATAAATCCAGTACTACTGGCTTGAGGGTTTGGAGAACCATCGTACCTGACTTCCTTTCACTAGCGGTAGAACTGCACACTGAACGCTCAATTGTATGTTGGACATATCATCCGTCCCCGTGTGTTGTCTTCGCACTGAGTATCCATGAGCTGGTCTCCAGCGAGATAACACTCGTCAGCACATATGTCTGTTTTTCCCAAGAGTACTTACGTTATTTTTCAACAGTCTCGTAGATTACCCAATCACTTAATTCGTCTCACATTGAATATTTGCAGAACCAGATGGGAGGCCGCAGCTTCCTTCATGTCGAAGTGTTCGTGATTTGGAGCACAATTTGCAACAAATGCGGGCAAACCTGGTGCAGGATAACATACAGCGGTTGTTTGATTCCGCGCGCTACCTTATCGACACGTATTTCCAGGCACGAGGCAGTCCTACGTTGTACTTACTGTAAGATGTTCTGCTTGTATTCCCGTAATTAGATGGTACACTGGCTTGATATAATACAATATAATATTTTAATCAATTATTTTTTCAGAACCATCCGACTTACAAATTTTGTTTAATTCGAACGGTTAGTCTTGGTCTGCGAATTTTCATGGCAAAAATTGCATTACAAAGCTGCCAGATTATGCAACAGTAAACCTACACATGTATACTTTTTTTTTAATATGTGGAGAAGAAATTTCGTAAACGTTTATGAGAATCTTAAATCACTTCTTAACTACAAAAATTAGCAACTAAGGGTTAAAATTTTTGTGTAAGTACTTTAAATATTTTACTATAAAATTCTGAGCCAGCATCTTATGGGGAAATTTCTTCTTGCTGGTTTATATAATTCATTAATTATTTCTTCCATTTCATTGGGCAATTTTTTTAAATGTTGATTTATTAGAATTACGTATAGAACATTTACTTTTCTGAACTAATCATCCATTTTTATTCTAATTTATTTATTCCTGTGTCATCTCTTTCTAATATTTCATTTAATTTTGAAAATGAGCCACAATAATTATAACCAGGAAAATGCATTTCAGGTTAATTTAAGTTGTTTAATGTCCAATTTATAATACCTTTACCATGATGTTCAGAATTCCAAAAAGAATGTGGAATTACATTTAAAACTCCTATGAGATATAAAATTCCCTTTGGATTATTAATAACAAAATCAGAAAATTAATTGTTCATCATATTCATTATGCTCACTTTTTTGTTATAATAATTGTTATTGCATATGTTTTCTTCACCATGTATAACTAATAATTTATCAATTATTCTTCTATCATCATTCGTCCAAATATGTTCTTTTGGTAAAATATATTTTTTTATACCTTCTCCAGATCTAGTAGTTTATGGAGAAATCATTATGTTTGGTGTGTTTGGTGCTGTTCTTGAAAGAAATTTTTCTGTATACTGGTCATAATTTGGTTTAATTATTTCTTTGTACTTCCAGCTTCTATTTGCATTTATTGGGTTTTTTGGATTATTTTCTCGGAGTGCAGCATTGGTAGATAAAATAATTTATGTGTAATTTTTAGGGTCATCCTCAGTGTATTTATCTTCAAGATCTGATTGGTCCTTTTTTGTTAATAAATTAGACAGCCCTTCTTTTAATTCATATTATTTATCTTTAACAAATAGTTTATCATGTTTTCTGGTTACTTCTATATCTCCAATGTAAAAATATTGTTCATCTCCACGTAATCCATGTGGTGTCTTAATAGCTTTAATTTTTTAAGGAATCACTTTTCCAGATGTATAGTAGAATCAGATGCGCGTTGCGACTAATTTTTTTAATGGTTCAGTTCCCGTTCACTCTTAAAAATTAGGATATTTTGGGAATTATTCTCTTTGAAATGATGTTTCTTCTGGGGTGATGGGTAATCTAACATTTTTGCTGCTACTGGAACTAATGTATTTATTAAATTGATATTTTCTTTGCTTACTTGTTCTACTTTTTTTTGCCAATATTTTGTAATTCGTGAATTAATGGTAGTTATGTTTTCTTATTTTTTCATATTCTGTTTTATGATTCTTTTTACAATTTCTGTATTCTTCAGGGAGTTATTTAACTCGAGAAACATTCTTTGATAAATCTTTCATTTATATATAATTATTTTTCTTATAAATGAGTTATAAAAGTATTGAGATATTTGTTAGACAAACTTTTCCCCCAACTGTTAAAACTATAGGGAATTTAAATCATTGCAACAATAGAATTGAATTTGATATTCCTATAGACGAATTTTCTTTTCCAAATGATGCTTATGTTTATGAACAATATTGCTTACTAAAGAGAGATCAAGAAGGAAATGAGGCAAAATATGAAAAATTAGATATTATTGATGTTAGTTCAAACTTTTTTCCTTTTCAATTTTCAAGAGTAGAATTCTCAAAACATGGAAATGTTATTGAGGCTGTTGATAACCAGGAATAACATCAACAATGATGAATTATTTGTTAAGGTCACCAAGCGAATAAAATTATTTAGAACTAGCTGACCCGACAGACGTCGTTCTGTCAAAAGCTATTGGACTGTGGCAGTCCTATAAACTTATCTTTTCTGGTCAAGTTCTGGTGTCACCAGAACAGATAAGTTTGTGATACTATACAGTCACAAAAGTGTAATTTAAATAAAAAAATAAATATAAACGTATTTCAGAGTGATCAGTTTATTTATTGACTATCAAATAATTACCGTGATATCAACAATACATTTGCATAATGTTAATATACTTGTCTATGTATTTTTAATGTCATAATCATAAACAACAACTATTTACAAAATCCAGTTATCTATTTCTTACACTGCAATACTTTAGTAATATTGTGTTAAATGATATTTTCATTGTAATGCTTTATGGTACACAATATTTTTTGTTTGATAACCTGGCGCTTAAACAAACAAAGCTCATGGTTTTCCAACACGGGAACAGGCGATATACAATTGGCCATGCAAGAAACATGGGTTTTCAAGATTAATGCCGCAAACACTCAATGACTGCCCCTGGGATTTATTTATGGCAATAGCGAAAGCAAGCCGCACTGGAAACTGCAGTCGTTTAAATTCAAATGGTATGTCAGTTAGAATCATTGGGGTACGAGGTATCAAAACGTCTTCTCCTTTATACTTTTCCTTTAGAATGGTTGCTTTGATCACATTGTTCAGAAATTTTTTCACCGCTAGCTGTGTGCCGTTACAAAGACGCGGTTGGTTGATATTTCGCAACATTATGATCACCGATCCGACCTTTAATTGAAGATTGTGAGGCGGCAATCCTGGCAAATCCAGCGAGTTCAAAAATTCGGGTGGATAGTTGACATCATCATGGTTAGTAGCGGAATCAACTGATTTGTATGTCCTCAATTCACCGGCAATTTCATTTTGAATTTTGAAATTTAATTCATTTACATCCATGTTTTTGGCAGCCAATATAGCTCGTTCGCTCAACCAAATACGATCTCTGTAATTTTGAGCAACGTTTGGAAACACCTTTTGAATGAGTTCGGTTTTTGATTCAGAAACTGACAAAAAGTGTCAGGAAAGGTAATGCAGCCAGTCAAAACGTCTGAAGGGAATTTACCATTACCTATGTCAATGAGTTGTTTTGAAAATATTTCTCCAGATCGATCATTTTACAACTCCACACGCATATTCTTGCTTAAATTTAATATCTCGCCATGTTTCCACAAAACGGAGGCCTTTAAACATGCATTAAGTTCATCAGCTGGCGTTGACCGTGGAATGACATTGCAATGTTTGACGAAAATCTCCTGCTAACAAAATCATCGCACCACCAAATCGGTTTTGATTGTTCCGAAGATCTTGCATGGTTCGGTCTAATGCCTCCAAAGACTTTTTATGTGCCATCGTGCATTCATCCCACACTATCAATTTACATTGCTGCAAAACCTTTGCCATTGCAGAGTTCTTCGAAATGTTGCAGATCGGAGTTTCGTTGCTTTGCGTATTCAACGGCAATTCTAGCGCTGAATGGGTTGTTCGACCGCCTTCCAACTATGTAGCTGCAATGCCTGATGAAACAAGTGCGAGTGCAATTTCATTGTGTGAGCGAATTGTTGCTAAAATTAATGAAATCAAAAAGTTTTTCCTGTACCACCAGGAGCGTCCAAGAAGTAAATCCCTCCAGTTCCATCATTTACAACTTTCATAAGAGTATCAAATACATACTTTTGTTCTTGGTTCAACAGCGGAAGATTTATTCGAACTGATTCTCTTAAAGCATCGAGATCGTGCATATTTTCGCGTTGCAACTCTTGATTAAAAGCGTCGTGCATTGGGCGATTGGGCGCGGCCATGCCTAATTGAGATAATACTTTGTTTGACATCATCAAGCACATGTCTTCAATTGATATTAACGCCTCGTAAATTTCTTCACTGACTTGTAAATTTTGATTTCCTGTTCTAATGCGCATTTGATGCAAAATATCGTCACACATATCATATTTGTATTTTATCCATAAATCAATTGGTTTTGATGGGAAGCATGTTGATATAATTATAGAAAACAATGTTCGTATTTGATAAGCTTGTGAAGAAATTACAGAATCATTGAGAGTTTGATCCCAATGAGCGTCATTTTCTTACAGTTGCAAACGTTGACAGGCTTCTCTGTAAGAGCCACACAATTCGCCATTAACAGTTCGTAAATGTTGGAATGATGTTGGGCCTCGAACATTGACTAATAGCAATCGCAAATAAAAACACTCATCGTTGCTTGGATGGACTGAATATATTCGACCCATTGCATCGGTGGAATATACATTTGGGTAACCTGGAACTGGTTTTCCTTGTTTCCGTCGTTGAAATTTCTTTGAGAATTGATTCCAAGTATAATATTTTGGCATTTCGGAGTATAGCAGTGTTCGGGCGAAATCATCATTCTGACACATTTAAAAAAAAACTGGTCAAGGTTGTAGATGGTGGTTGAACAGCTCGTTGTAATGCGTTTTGTGCCGTGAAATATACTCTTTGACCATTTTCTAAGTGTATGGCTAAGTGAACAACAGTGGGGTGTCTTTCATGAATGGGAAAAGAAAAAATGTGCCAAATTGCTTCATTACTGCTAACATAGCGGCCCATTTGGTATTGGATAACTTCGTCATTGGAATTTTCTGCACCAACTCCAATCACAGCCATGTCACTTCCTTTGGTTACATATTTACAAATGTATTTGATAGATTTCACGGAATGGCAAGATTCAACATTGATGTGCGCCTTGAAAGTCTTTGATAGGATCGGTGAATATGGAACAATCCAACGATTATCAATTTCAATGTCTTGTTGATTCACTTTGACAATTGTTGATCTTCCGTTGTCTGCAGTCGATCGGTGACGATACAATGGATAACCATAATTTCCGGTAATTGTTTCTGCTACTAATGCCCGTGGATAACGCTTCGAACATTTACCATCCACCATACACGGTGAATTTTGATTAAGTGTTCCACAGGGACCATGAATAATGTTTTTAATAACTACCTCATGCAAGCCTGGATCTACTTGTATGTCAGGGATTTCAGCTGATATCACTTCATCGACTTCATTTGGTCTTATCTTCTCAACCAACCAAATCAGAATATGTGCATGAGGCAATCCACGTTTCTGCCACTCCACAGAATACATCCAGCAGCGCGTCTCGCCAAGCACGCTATGTTTCACTATGAAATCCATTAAAGATTTCAACTTTTGTTTGAAGACTCTTGCCGTAATGTCATGGCGATCAATGGGTGATTGGCCAGGGAATAACTCAAGTTTGATTTCTGTCCACTGCGGATTGCACGTGAATGTGATAAATAAATCTGCTGTGCCATAATGACGAACATACGACATGGCATCTTGAGCATATTCATGCATATGTCGAGGACTTCCGATGTATGTTGCTGGAAGAATTGTCATCCGGCCGACATTCTCTGCATTTCCATCAGTATTAATCGCATCTCGAAGGTGAATATATTCTTCAGAACGGAGTTTGGTCTGGTTCAACCTGATGCATGTCAATCGCTCTGTTTCAATTTTGACATACATATCAACAGCATATTGGTGAAATAATCGCCAACATTTCAAGATGTGATTGTCTTCATTTTCACGAACCATTAGGCGGTATGAATAATAGTTCATTGAACTGACTTTTTTGTTGGTTTCGGCACCTGTAAATAAATCATTGTTTTAATAACAGTGATTGAATTTGCATATAATACATATAGTAGCTGATACAAAATCTCCATTGCTAAACCTAATTTTTAATTACCTGTAAGGGGATTTATCATCTTGATTGAGAAGTGATAACCATCTTCACCTTGCCAAAATATGATGGGATATTGTAGCGCATCATATGAGCGGTGTGTTTCATACACACGCTGTAACTGATCATTCCGGCGATGTAAAACAATATCACGGGCTTCCAAATTTTCTCCGACTATAACAATGGCAACTTCATCAATTGTAGGTGCATTGAGACGTCTTTCATGTTGGCCCACAAGAGTTTTATCAGCTCTGATTACAATTTTGTGATTATCAGATTGCATGAGATCCAGTGCATGTAATCAACTGATTGTGTTGGTGAAAGAAAGTTTGTAATTCTTCTACAATAGACCTCTTCACTGAACTATCATGTGCACAACGCAGATCAATTGCTTGTGTTGAATTGCCCATGAAATAAATTTGCAGGAATTTGTAGTCGCCATCTGACACCGGCAACAGTGAACCTGCTCGGTGATATATTTGGCCTTGTATCTCTAAATTAAAAAGACAGGTTTATTACTTTTGTTACAAAAACTATAAAATAAAATAAACAAAGTAATACGGGGGGTGTCTGTTTGTTATATGTTACCTTGAACGTTGGCATCAAATTGTCCCGAACTACATTTGCTTCCCCAAATGAAGTCATTTGGAAGCAGTTGTTATATTTTTGGATATTTGTAAGGAAATGTATGGAATCCGTTCCTGTTCCTGAAACCAATGAGTACACTGGCTCTGGTGGCGGAACCAATGGCACTAATTTCACTTTGCCATTTGCGCAACACAATCCAGCGGCTTCATTTTTGTATTTCAATGCCTTACAATGTGGGCAAACTGAGTTCATAGATCCAATAGCAACGCATTGGTAGGCACTGTAGTCAATTGAAACATCGTAACTGAAAGCAGCTCGTTTCAAACTTGCAAGATTATTAGCTGAATGACGCGCTGCACGGGTTTGTGATATCCGAATCCTTTCAATTTCATTTCGCTCTTCACGTTGCTGTGCAGTCCGATTAGACTGAAAATTAACTTGGTTTCTAGCATTTCGAGTTCTTCGACTCAAATTGCTCCGCCCACGTCTTATAAGCGGCATGAGTCTTGAACTGAGTATAAATGGAAACACACACAAAATAAACCAATCAACCAAAAATAAATCGAGGAACTTGTTTGTCGATTGAGAAGCGAAGATTTAAAAACAACCAAGAAAATAATTGAGAATCTACTGAAAAAACTATCAAAGACAAACTGTTTAAAGTAGAAAGAGAAGGTGTCAAATCTACGGATGCATTCAAGTAGTTTATAGTAATTTTAAGGTTGGGTTCATAATTATAAAGTTACTAATTAAATTTTAAATGTTTTTTCTTTATATTATGGTTTGGTACTCTTTCGTTTTATTTGAATAAAACAAAACAGTAAGACAATGAATCGAAAGTCGATTAGTCCAGCCGTTCTCTAGTTTTGCGCTTAGCAACACATTTAGCCATTCATTTTTATTTACATAGATTCACTGGTGTTGGTAATAAATATTGAGTAAAATCTTTTCATAGTCATAAAAAAATTGAAATAACCTATTCTATGTGATATTTGTTCTATTTTATTCACAATAACAGTGAAATTTACAGGAAAGGAGGCTATAAAATTACTTTATTTCGTAATTTGTCTGATAAATGTGTATTTGTTTATGAAACAAAAACTGCAGATGGCGCATTTCAGAAAATCTATGCCGATCCAGGAAAAATTGTAATTCACAAATTAGAAATTATGTGGCCTATTGTTGAATACGAATATAACACAGCAATTGCAATTAAAGAAAAAATATGCAAAAGCCTTAAAATGTCTATTAGTTTTGATTATTGGCAATTTTTATAAAAAGAAGTTCCTACTGGAACAACTGTTTTTAAATTTGATATAAAATATAATAATTTACAATTTGACATGCCCAATTTTGTAATTATTGGGATTCAAACTAATAGAAAAAATCGTGTTGAATAGTATGCACATGCTTATATGTTTGATCACTGTAATGTAAGAAATAACTATGTTAAAAATGGAAGAAACGAAATGTTTCCAAAAGAAAATTGGAATCCAGATATTGGAAATGGGCTTTGTAATAAAGTGTTTCTTGCATATAACGATTTTAGAAATTCAGAAACAAAACTAGCTACTGTATGTAGAAATAATGAAATTTACTATAAACCAACTGTAAACAATCAATGTGACATCAATTATTATTCATTTTGGGGGCAAAAACTATTATATGTTATTAATTGTTTGTATAGAAAAACTACTGTGGTTAAAAAAACAAACATAAAAATTAGTACTGATATTAATAAGGCAATTGAAGCGGAAACAATTTGCAATGTGGTTCTAATCAATGAAAGGAATTTAACATATGATTATTTGAAAGAAAGAATTACTGAATATATATAAAAAATTGTATTATTATTAAATGGAGGAAACAACAAAATGTTTTGATAGTTTAAAAAAAAGTTTAAGACATATAGTTATATGGTCACATATTTTAGAACTTTTAAAATTTTTAAGACGTTTAGTAAATTTATTAAATCTTTTACGAATTTTTGAGATGTACAGTTGAATTTTTTTAATAAATTTTTCTTTATAAATAAAAATGTAAATATATTTGGTTCCATGCAATATGACTACCATTTTTAAGGGCGGTAGCCGTTGTGAGCCACCTACCTTCCTATAAATTAGATAATGCATCTGAAAATCTAAAAAAAAATTGGTTTACAAATTTCATTAAAATTTACAAAACCTACAATTAACAGTCTTAGAAAACGTTGACGATAAATATGAACTTCGATAAATAAGTGAAAACCTAGAGCACATAGAAGAAGTATTTAAAAAAAAAATAGTAGAACTTCGAATATAAACTATAATGAATAAAAACATAATATTTCATTTGATTTTACCTTAATTTGCATAATTTTGGTCTAAATTACCTTAGCTTTTTGTTTTATTTGGCTTGCTTTTTTTGGTCTAAATTTGTTTTATTTGATGCATAAGCGACTGATTTTGCTTTATTTTTGTGAGAAATATACCGTTCACTATTCGTGAGGATGGCAAAAAATCATATGTGGAAAAACTATGTTTTCGAAAGTTTTTTTTAACCCATTTTTGACGATTTTTCAGTCATTTTTTGACAGTTTTTAGCCATTTGTGAGATTGTTTTGAGAGGTTTTTTTTTTGCTCGAAAATTCGAGGAAAAAGCTTGACATTATTGAAAAAAATAGCTGCTAAATTATGGATAAACGATGAAAAATCGAGGATTTTAGGGCCTAAATTGGACTGTTCTCAATACACTCCTATACTAATACTTTACTGTGAGTAGTCTATAATCCTACTATATATTGCATACAGTTTGCGTGAGAGATGAGTGTGTTCGTAGGCCGGTGTCGGACACGCGGGTCGTGCCAGGCGCCTGCGATCTCTCCGTCTCCACTCCTCCTTCGTCCTTCATGTCCTCCCTGCACATGTTATCCTTCCGCTTCCAAGGTAATTCCCCGTTCTTCTTCTTCTCTATTGCGTTCTGCCACGAGAGTCGGCAACTAGGTCCCGACCCGAGTGCTTGCGCCAAACTGTCACGGCCCTCTCCCACGACCACTGCACATAAAAACACTATAAATACGTAGGTGATTGCAGACACTGCCGATACTTCACTTTGCTCCAAAAAAGGGAGCACAAGTGCTTTCCAGCCCTAGAGATACCAACTGATTTTTTATTCTGTCCCAGAGAGGCATCTATGATGCCGTACGTTTTCTGAGCGAATCGATCGATTACTGCTAACGTTTTTTGTCTCAACTACCATTTTTAAAATGTTGTACCTCTGCTGGCTGTTATTCTCATTCCCAACACATTAATTTTAACAAATTGTCATTCTTTTTTATTTCCCGATAGGGCTTGTCCAGAAACAGATCTTTAGTAAAGACAAAATATAATCTATAAACCCTTTCAAGTAATAACCATTATTCTAAATTTGAATGGACGAGAATATTTTTTCTTAGATACTCTCAAGTGTTACTCAGTAGTTTTCAATTGTGGAAGACAGAGTTTCAGTAGTTTCACACATAAATGAAATACTTTTTTATACAACGTGATCTAATAAGATCTGGAATTTCATAAGAAGTTACTTGAATATTAAAGTTCATTGAAATCGGTCCAGTTATCACACAGTAGAAAAATGTCACATAGAAATACTAAAAAAAAAAAAAAAAAAGTTTTAGTAGACAATACATTTGTAATTATTTTTGTTATGATAAATGGCTTCAAGTAATTGTAAATTGTAAAACAGTTTAGGCATTAGGTGAAGTGGTAGTATAAATAAAACCGTTGTAAATATATGTCAGTTTTGAATTAAAATAAATATAATAAAACGCTTGCATCAAATTTCATAAAGGTCGATTAATATACGCAACTGTCGAAGTCATAATTAAAAAAATAATAATTTATAAATATTTTATGGGAGTAAATTGAAGGGAACATAGAACAAATGTAAATAAACAGCCCTGTTAAGTTTGGCCAGTTGCAATAACAAGCGTACTATCACATATATAGTAAATTATGTTTTTTTGTTAATATAGAAACGTTTATTTCGATATCTACTCTTTGAGCTAGTAAATATTCACCAGGACATAGTGTTGATGTATCAGGGTTCACTACTTGCTGGTAAAGAATAAGTTAAAGAAACATATTTTGAGGTACATCATTTTCACTAAGTCAATTCATTCACAACTAAAAGACATTAAAATTTAAAAAAAAATCCTCTAGTATTGTTATGAAATGATTCTGAAAACCATAAGGCATGTCCAACCTCTAAAGCAATCCATATACGCTGCTCTCTCTCTCTCTCTCTCTCTCTCTCTCTCTCTCTCTCTCTCTCTCTCTCTCTCTCTCTCTCTCTGTGGGAAGTTGACAAAGTTGTAGCACTATTTATAAAACGGAATTTATCCTAGGTACAGTATGCCCTAGGTACAATACTCTTATTATGTATTGTTACACATTCATTCTACTTAGTGCTTAGTGTAGACTACAGCATTCATGATCTAAGGAATGCTATAATGCTAATAAAAATACATATTTTAAAATAAAGTGCTTCAAAATTCTTACTATAAAATTTAATTAGAATTATTTAAGAAGATGTGGTTCAATAACATACTTTGTTTAAATATACGTATGGCTTTAATCAGCAATGATTAGCATATGTTATTCTTTTGGAAAAAAATTTAACTACCTTTAACATTTTTGATCTAATACATATGTTTTTAATTCATTACGGATTGTGTAATTTAGGGCTTTATTAAACTGTCGGTCGCTTTAAATATAAAATACTAACGTCTCGACAAAATCTTATGAATGTATTAATTTAAATTTTTATCCCAACCGATTACACGACATTTAAGATGTTAGGAAAAGGTGCACACACAATCCCACAGAAATAACCCACTGACACAAAATGATAAGCCTTTCTTTCCAAAGGCAAGTTGGCTAACACTGTAGTGTATGGTGTCAACCACTAGTAGAAAAAGGAAGTTTAATGATGGGGGGGGGGGGAGACGGGTGGGAATTCCTTCTTTATTACTAATCAACAACGCAAAGAAGAGTAAGCAGTCGAAAACAATCTCTGGATTTAAGACAACAAAAAGCAGTTAAAGGTTTGCTCAGATTCCAATTGTCTCAGTTAAAGAGAGGCAAAATATGTTTATTTTTAGCCAGGGAATGTTTTAAAAGGAGCCCTTACATCAGCAGAAGTGAGAAGACGATTAACGTGTCGGTTCAACAATAATGAAATGCTGGCAAAATAAATCCAGCTATGGTTGTACAAGTGTAGTTCTTGCACTCTACATTTCCTGTTCTAGGGGCCGCGGTGACTGAGCAGTTAGCCTGCTCGCTTCCCACCAAGGCGATCCGGGTTCAATCACCGGCCGGGTCACTCTGGAATTTCGCATTTGGGAATCGTGCCGGACGATGCCCTTGGTCGGCGGGTTTTCCGGGGGATCTCCCATTTCCCCCGCCTTTTCATTCCGGCGCTGTTCCATACTCACCTCAATCACCCTCACCGGGAATCAATACCTCGATGTTAAGAGCCGTCCAAATCTCTTCACTCACTCACTCATGTCCTCTTATAAGTGCATATTTGGAGAATTCTGGCCTAGATATACCGTCGATATCTCAGTAGCTGTGTTTTCGTAGGAGAGGTGGATTCGACTAACACTGCTCTCCAAAATTATCGAGGAAATATTGAAGTTGTTGGTATAGTATGAACTTCATCAATTCAGATGCGCAGAAGTAAACATTTATTTCAGTTTGTAATAATACGTCCTCATTATAAAAATATTTTCATTGTAGCCTCGAGCTACTTATATCACTCCAAGCAAATTCCCCCTCAGTACTTAATCAAAAAAGTTAAATTTTAATAAAATGTAATATACATGAAGGAAGAGTGTGTATATAGCTGTTAAATGACATCCGCTGCAATTTCACAACTTGTTGAGTTTTCAGTTTATAGAAACTTAGTACACTTCAACATACAACCGCTATAGGAAAATTATGTTTGCCTTATGGGTAGGTACATACATGAAATGTAAGGATTTCCAGAGGAAGGTTTGTTCTGTTTACGAACAATAATAATGCAAAATAAAAAGGAAAATACTGCAAAGTGAAAAAAGTTGTAATTACATACACAAAGAACAAATGCCTGGTGCACGACACATCGCGTTGTTTTGTTGTTTGTATCTTCCATTTATATATATATATAAACTGGTTGATTTTAAACAAAGGATTACATGTTACGCATGGTATTTCATCTTTGACATGTCTCCTGTAAGTAAACGATTTTGATTTTTCTGTTGCTGTTTGTTTTGCGTAGCTGTAGGCCTAATAAGTGCAGGGGAAAAGTGTTTCATTTGGTGGTACAGATTTCTTATTTTTTAAGATTCAGTTTTGTATTCAACATAGTCGGGAAGGGGGGGGGGGGGAGTTTACAGATATGTTCTGTATGTAATAGACACAGTTTCCGTTACACTCCAAAAATGCATTAATATTAATCTTGCATACACAAAAAAATAAATTAGTGAAACTGCATGTCCTTTCAAAAACTATGCCATCCACATAGTAGGTCTATCACACTTTGAGGAACTAGAAAAATTTCCAGTAGTAAGGTAAGATTCAGCATCTACACTCTTATCTGCTGGTCAAACTTCGAAAGAAGGCACCAAGTACTTTGCTGCACACCGAAGCCCCATGGGAATACTCCCAAGTTCTTTCCTCAGGACGGACGTAGCCTCCAAACGTGGGACGGAACCGTACCAGAAACTCCAGCTGCCAAGCAATGTACCTCTTGACTCACCGACACAATCACTGTCGAAAAAAAATGCGAGCAAGCATACAACGTTTCTATCGGTGGTCCAAAATTACCTCCCTTTGCTATAACCCCGCGTGCAACGTCTGTAAGTTTTAAAGGTCGGAAGAAGAGAAACATCCTGCTGTCTAAATTATCGGACATGTAACTGCATGAGGGAAAATTGTCCCACAATATTAAGTTATAACAGTTCACCGAATTATTTAATCGCCAGAAAAACAAAGGCGACCATTTCACACGATTATCACTATGAGACGTAACTTATCAGTGTTAAGTTATGGCACTGTTGATTTAGTTCTTAAACCACTTAAACAGGCCAGTAAAAGGCGTTTAGAAAAATGCTCGTTTAAATTTGCGCCCCATGATGTTTATTTGGTACCAAACTAGAGCAAACTTTTAATTACTCCCCACAAACTTTGAGCGCGCACCTCAACTGGAATCCCATCTACTTCCGAGTACATCTAAAAATAATTAAACAGTTAATTTGCGTATTGTAAAGCTTAAAAGTTCGTTATCAGCATTTAGTTTTCTAATTGCACGTTTACACCACTAAAATATAGGATTATTTCCGCACCTGAAGGTATTTCGTATGTCACTGCATTCTGCTAGGTGACGAGAAAGCTTGCAGTCGAAGACGATATTGAACACGTGCAACCTTGTTCAAGAAGACGAGGGGGTCATGTAGTGGTCGATAATGGGCGGCACTAATATATTTGGCATAGCAGTGAATTTTAATGCCCCTACTTTTATGCCGATCCCACAATAAAGGGATAAATTTCAATTTTAATATGCTGCGAGAACAACCTAGTAAAATTCTCAACACCCCTAGTCGTTAGCCATTTTGAAACCGAGGTATTTTAATGGACACGAATCAACAAAACCAGTACTCGCAGTTTGTACAACCAATAACATTCAGCCAACTGCTACACTGTTGGAAATACCTTTATATGAACACCCCATAGGAATATACGTTTCTCCCCCAAGTTGGTACACAGGAAGAAAGAAGTGGTATGTGGAACTGACCAAATCATCAAGTCTGTGGGACATCCAGAACATTAAACACAACACATATAGTAGACACCTTAATAAGAAGAGTAACCACACCGAACGGCGACTTATGTAGCAATTCTGACGTGTAATCTGTATTAGAGATGCTGAATACCTCTCTGGGATACGGTATCACACAATCGTTGTATTTCTTGGCGTAGCTAGACGATGGTCGTTGTCGGGACTGGGTTGGGTGTGATGTGAGTGAGTGGAGATATTTGGGTGGCTCTTAACAGTGAGGTCTTGAGAGCCGATGATGGTGATTAAGGTATGGAGCAACGCTGGAATGAAAGGGCGCGGAAACGGGAGTTCCCCGAGAAAACTTGCCAACCAGCGGCGCCGTCCGGCACGATTCCCACATGTGAAAACCCGGGAGTGGCCTGGCCGGGGATTGAACCCGATTCATTTCGGTGGGATGTGAGCAGGCTAACCACTCAGCCACTGCGGCCCCACTGGATGTGATGCGCCATCCATTCATATCCCACACATGCTCGATGGGGCTGAGGTCTGGAGATCTAGGAGGTCAGCGTGCTCCGTGTAGAGCATTCTGTGTTGCCCTAGCGACATGGGGACACATGTTACATTGCTAAAAGATTGGTTTCTGCAGTATGTCGAGATACATTCTGTGAACAGCGTTTACAACGCCACAGATGTACGACGCACTCGTCGTGTACACGCCTGAACGAGCATGAGAGGCAATCGGGATGTGTAGCGTATTACCGCCAATTCCAAAATACCAGGTGTGGGTCCGGTATGGCGAGTGCTAATAGACGATGGGTTGATCAGCGTCGGAAACGGCTCTCATCACTGAACACCTCTGCTCGCCATTCGCTTCTCCAACACACACTGTGCTGACACTCCCGGAGAGTTTCATGACGACGAGCTGGTGTCAGGGGTAAACATGTCGGAGGTACATGAGAACGTAAACCTACCTTCAACTATCGTGATGATACATGGAGGGCCATCATGGCTCTGATTGCACGGGCGGTTGCTGTTGTCAGTCAGAGCTGTCCGAACAATACTTCTGTCCAGGAGCTCACCAGTGCAGCGAGGTAGCACTGGTGAGCTAGGTAGCAGTGTGGACCCTCTGTAATCCATCTTCTCCATCACCGATGTACCACTGGCATTTCATGCCTCAATGAGGGGCAATTCTGTGGAACGTCAAGCGAACCTCTCGGAGTCCCACTATATGGCCATGCTCAAAGCCACGTAACTGTTCAATTGTTGCGTCCGTCATCTTCCACGCATTGCAGATACACCCTGTTATATATACGCAATGGAATCGCACAGCCAACTGGACTCATCGTGTTGTCAGATGACCTGCAATAAGACACTTGGTATATCGCTGCAGACCGTGGCAGGCGAATGGTACCCTTCCACTTAGGACCAGAGTGCGCTCTACACACGATCAGTTTCTATAGTAAAACCCATTTTAATTTGACGATGTTTATCATTTGTTTTTCAAGGTATTTCCACTAGTGTATTAGTGTATAATCACATTGTCTCATTTTAATTATTAATTCATAATGTTAAGCCTCGAACTCTGCATAGATTATAGGAAGTTCATCAGAAGTTCTGTAGAAAATTGTGCCATTTATAAAATAAAACTTAAACATAATTTTATTTCACCTATAGATTATAATATCGATTTTTAATATATGTGCGGAGAAATTGTAAAAGCTTATTTGTAAACTCCAGGGTCATTTTTTGAAATGGACTTGAACTGTTTTTGGACACATGTGTGCTACTCTTGTGTACATGGAAGACCGAATGGTGTTTGTTATAGAAGCGGTGAAGAGTGTGCCAGTACCAGCTTTATGTAACTGGAGGGGGAATGGTGTTTGTTACAGAAGCGGCGCGAAGAATGCGAGCGGAAAGCCCGCCGCGGAGAGATGGACCCGCGACTGGAGTTCACCTTCCAGTTGCTGCTGGACGCCACTGGACTGCCGCGCTCCGATCTCATGGACTACGTCTTCGAGGGCGACATGGCGAGTGCCATCTGCACGCTTACCTTCTCTGTCTGGCTTCCATAAAACTGGTCTTAAAATAAATAAAATTAACTCCTTACGAGGGATGCAACCTGTATGCACCTAAGAGCCAGGATTTTGGATGAGCACAAATAACAGTATGAAATAATGTGGTTTAATTATTCTTGCAATGGGGGACAATTGCGAACAACCATCAAATGCAAATGCATTTGCAGTGTAGTCAGAGTTCCTGTCCCTCAATGGGCCGCACATCTGTGGAATGTCTTTGCGACTGCATACAATATACATGTGCCATCGCAATACGGTAGTCATTGGTGGTCACCCACCCAAGTACAAGCCATGCTCGGGGCCGTTTAACTTGGAGATCACAGGACCCTCAAGTATACCAGCGCTGTATGACAAATGCATATTAACCACCATAAGGTATTGCCTGGTGTCTCAGTCTGGGATAGGTTTAATGGAGTACCTGGTCGAAACGACCACATTTCTATGCCTATTCATGTGATGACCCTAATGGGTCTCCCCAATGTTTGATGTGAGCCTTCGGCTACGGGCCGTTCCTTGGACGGTCACCCATCCAAGTACTGACCCCGCCATACCATGTTGAACATGGGCGAAGGTTACCACGGCGGTATGGCCGTTGGCCCAAACAACCATCATGTGCCCATTTCAAGCTGCGTGACAAATCTGGACACTGCTTCATTCACTGCCATTGGCTGATGTATATCCTTATTTTTTCCATATGTCACAGTAAATCTGTCAGTGACTCTCGGACTGTGTGGCTGAAGACAGGAAAAGGTTTCAGCTCCAGAAATATCGCACCTGTTGTCGTCGGCGGAAGTTTATTTTTGTTTGTATTGTCGTCGTGTGGTCTATATTTACATCTGTTCCAGCCATTATGTTCGTTTGAGCTGCCTTCGCTATTCGTCCGGTTTTTGTAATATGCTTCATATCCTATACTTGTTGCTTGTTTGTTTGGCCACCAATTCTGGTTGTGTTGTGTCGTTTTTTTTTTTTTTTCGGTGTCATCTGACCAGATTCCTGCTCGGAATTACATATATGTTACGTTTTCGTTGTGTTGTCTCGTTCTGTCTTTTGTTTTATGACTTAATTCCTTCACGTAGTTATATGTATGTTACATATTTGTCGGCAACAACTAACTCAGGATCGTTTGTTCCTATTAATAGTACTTATATTTTCTCTAAGTTATTTTATAATAGTTTATTTTATTTTACCTAGTAGGTTTTCTGCGACTACAACGAAGTGTTTGCAAAGGTGTATGTCCATAGTTGTTCAAACAGCATGTTGTAGCTTGCTAGCAGTTTGTGCACACCTGTGGAAAAAGGAATTAACTTTTAAAAATAAAGGAATTTTTTTTATTATTTCCGATTTAAACGATTTTTTCTAGACTTAATATCTTCCCCTTGTTCATTGGAGTGTATTTTCTTCAGGCAACATGTCATACTGGGCATCATTAAAGGATACGTCCAAATTATGAAGATACCTAAGCTGTAGAGTACATTCTTCTGATAGGATCCAATTGTATAACAATATTTTGTATTTGATAGGAAGGTTTGCATTGCTTAATGTACCTTCGAAGTTACAGTAGCCTTATACCACAATGAAAATTCTATGCATGTGGGAAACTGTCTGAATATAGGCAATAGAATTTTATTACACAGTGTTTACTTAGTTCTTAGCTGGTTTAAATTTACCACACATCGTTGTTTCTTCTAGAAAATTCCGTTCTGCGAGCCTTGATTTTTGGGGATAGTTAGCACATTGTATAAAACAGTAGTAGTGGCAGGTATGGTATTCGTGTTCACTTGTAAACAGAACATGTATCATATTCCTCTAGTTCTTGATGTATGAAGAATGCAATATATTTTCTTCATTGTTAGGGAAAATTATTTTGAAGTGAGTGTTTCCTCAGTGGGTGACTTGTTGGAAAAAGATGTTAACTTTCCTTAAATATGTGAAAACTGTTACATTTCTTCTGAAATAGACGTGTTTCACAAGTTGTAATCTTTAGCCAAAAAAAAATCCTCGTTTTTTAGTTGAAGTAGCTCTCCTCGACACACGGATGATCTCTTCCTTCGATATACTTGGCATGATCATCCACGAAATCGCAGAGCTAATAGTATTTTTGTGGGTTTATTATAACATAATGTATTATTTTCTACAATTTGAGCATCCAATCCAAGACAATGCGAGATAAGGGATCGAATTATTTGGCTATAACTTTAAACTCTTGTTCGTGTGTATCTGGACACTTGTGGTTGGCCACTTGTTCTACCAGACGTACTTTTACTTTGTAGATATTAACGACTTTCTAGACTTAATGTACATTCTACATATGAAACTCATTTGTTTTGAATTCTCTTATAAATATAAGTTTAATAGAACGGCACACGATGATGGTGCTAATTAATATGTAGCAATGGCTGTCAAGTTGATAATATGTTAGTTAAATTTTGTTTGATTCATCTGAGGTATTTCAGATACACGCGTATTTAACATAACTCTAAGTGTTTCCATTTACTTTTTAGATTTATTTTTTGATTACAGTTGTTTTCTTCGAAAAGAACATTCAGATCTGGGTCGACTACACCGAAATCTTGTATAAAACGCAAAGTAAAACCAACCACACGCTGAGATAAATGTCTGAGACAGAACCTATATTCTCGACGAAGGAGAAGGTGAAGCATGACGATGCCTTTTGCTGATGGCGACAACATTGCTTCGTATCTTAGCGTGAGAATGAACGTCATCTTTACATATTCCGGAAGAACTCTTTAGACTAACGCTTCAGGAAAATCCTAATCACTCCGCCACAGATGACATATTTGCAGGAAGGACTCTTGGAACATTCACTATTTTCACGTGAACCATTGTATCTTTAAGTGAACTTAGCTTTCGTAAAATTCAACTGTGTGTGTGCATTTCTGTTCCAGCTGGATGAGATCAACCAGCTGTTCCTCCCACACATGCGCAACAAACTGATGTGGTTCTATCAGGAAGTTGAAGAACAGGCACCACCGCCACAACTGGAGACAGTCAGTACTCACGCCTTTGCATTTTTTATTCATACAATAACTCAAAGAAATTTTCATCGCCGGTTGTATTTTTTTTAATACCAGGGCGGAGCAGATACCTATGCACTATGGCATGACTTCGTACGGAACGGTTTGTGCTGTGTTCTTGCGCAGAAGATAAACAATTTAAGTAGTTTATTGAGTCACGTAGTTGACGGAAGTGTGTTTCTGAGCTTATTTATTGTGTTCTGTTAAAAACGGGTGAACGGTTGCTGGCATGTTAAATTCTGTTATGCGAATTTTCTTTCAAAAAACCTGCTTGTAAACTATCAGTGCCCAAATAGACATGATTGAATATAAAATACAAATACTTGATCAAAAATTCATATTGTCGCGAATAATTTCCGTACTCTATACCTTGCTTAGACGCCACATAATTTTAGATCGGGCTTGAGCAGACAAAAGGAGGAGTAGGAGAAGTGGCGAATATCGATGGTGCCAGCACGATAACACGAGTTTGCTCCTAGGCATAAGTCGCTCTCATCACAACAGGCGTGAGGTAGTAATTTTTCGTAACTCGCATTTAACGGTTTGTATCTTGAAATGCAATTTGTTTTAAAACGAACTCTTGTTCTCTCTCCCTCTCTCTTACACGGCGAATAACCCAAAGATAAGCAAAGTCACGGTCTATAAAAACCATCGCAAGGGCTTCCTTAACTCCTGCACTCCTTGAGCTAGTAATGTTCAGCGATCAAATATTATTATTGGTGTTGCTAGAAATGCAACCAGTCAAAAGCGAACTCTTAATTAGTCTTTCGCAGATATTTCACAGACTATTATTTCTGAAACTTTCAATCTCTTCTGTCATTAAATGTATCTATAATTATATCCTTGGTTTTTTTCAGTTTAGTTTCTTATATTTTATCTGTTATGTCAAATTTTACAGTAATGCTTACTTCCTCGTGAAAATATATTTTCAGAAAAAATCATGGCGATTTATAAGAAAAACTTGATACCATCTGTTTCTCGGTACTAAACGATGAACGGGAAAACCGAATGAATCTTTCGGCCATGACATCGGCGTTTTAAAGTCAATTCCTCGCATTTTATTTAATAAACTGTTGTTCGGAGGCCTCTCGTGGGGTACCTGGAAACGTGTGTATCGGCCGGCCATGGTAAAACAGCAGTTGGTGCATCCGACTGTAACTTCGTCAAGGTTTCAAGATAGGGATGTCTGTCTCTGCCACGGAGGTGTGACATTGAATTACCTACATGCATGTACGAGTGTAAAATATTGGCATTAGAACTACCGCTGGCTTGCTGGAGAAGTCTTCCGGTCACGTCCACGGACACAGCCGATGCCCAAGCGTAGAGGAAATACGGGGTAGAGTGCACACGCGAGCTGCGCAGTGGCCTTTCTCCGTCTTACAACATTGGACATTTTTTATCTGCCAATAGCAGTACGAGAAAAAACGTGGATAGGATTTGAGGTTAAAACACTACGTGAGAAGGTGCTGTAAGATGTTTGTAACACTTCCCGTAACCTAGTTGTAATGCAACTGGAATACATGCTAGCTAGTCAAAGAATTATGTTCGTGTAGAAGGGCAGGTCCGTCGAAAAATTCGAATGTAAATCAACACGTCCGTCACCGTTGACCACGTGACTGACGGTTCTGCTGCAGATGTGTGGGCAGTGTTAGGAACCTGCGCAGGAGACGATAATAGCTTTAAATGTTGTTCACTATAAAGTGAGCACTTTTGAAATTAACCTTTGAAAAAATGTCACTCTTCCTGCCTGCATGTGTTTTAACAGGCGCACTGGCTGGCACGCGCCCTCTTAAGTTGGTAAAGACGGAGAGAATTACAATTGTTAGGAAGAGAGCTGAGAAAACTGAAATTATTTGTTTAATTTTCTGCAATCTTAATGCATGTAAGTGTATGAATTATCAAAATTGTAAAATATTTACTTCTCTAATCATTTCACAGTTTTACTTGACCGACGCATGAATAATGTGATCAGACCCAAGGCCATGTTAGTTTTACACGTGGCGGAAGTATACGGAATGTGTGTGTGGAAGTATATCTTTAGCAAGGCTTTCAAAAGTACTCACTTCGCCGCCGCAAACAGCCGTTACCTCATCTTTAATGTGTACTCGCAACTGGAAGGAAAGGACGTGAGCAGATGGCCACAGGATGCTTAAGGTAGAATGGGAGTTGGAATCCTGGTTACTCCGCAACCATCAAGACACAAAAACACAGCATGATATTTAAATTAATTTAGCATAAAATATGATTAAGCTATATTTATGGTTAAAATTGCGATTTTAAGAATGTAGTTCAATTATAACCAATGTAAAATATTATAAACGAAATGCATTAATTTCACAGTAATTTTTTTAAAATATAATTTAAAACTCGTCTCGAATCCACTAATTTTCTATGAAGTTCATTAATATTTGTTCTCCTAATCAAAATTTCCGATACAAGCTTGTTTCTTAGAAAAGAACGAACCTTCGTCTGTGGGTTTTCATGATATCATAAGAAATCATCAATAAAAAGTTCGAAGAAAGAAATATTATCTTTAGTAGTTTTTTTTTAAATCAAATTTTATAGCTGGCCATATAATAAAAATTTGAAGACTTGGAACCACAACATTTTGAAAAACCCTATTTATTATTTACCATTTTAATATAGCTTTTGTTTCATGTAGATAGGACGAATAGTTTTCGAAGAATAATTAACTATTGCGATAATCGTAAAATTAGCTTATGATGTGCTGCTGTCGGTATGTGGTGGCGTATTCTGCAACTACTAGCAGTAGCCACCTACAGTGAATGGAAACCTGTTAATTATGCAGAAGAAGCGGCGCCCAGAAACTGTCTGACGCTTGAGAACCAGCAAATGATGAATGGCTACATAAAGAGTACTGTGTAAAGCAGCATTTTCATTGCATTATCTCCGAATTTCCACGTATTTCGTAACAGCATTCATACTAAACATATCAGTTTTTAACATATGAGACTGCTTTCGAAACCGATTACTACGGCAAATTCATATTTTGAGGCCAGGTGTTGCTGTAGGCGAAAAGATCACAATATGTACGATTTTACTGAAATGCCTCAACTCGAATAAGAATATGTAACCAGTCTGCAGACCGGAACAATTTTTAAATTGCTTTATGTTAAGTGTTGAGGAGGGGGTTTGGGGGGTAGGGCAATGAGAAGAAGTTCGGCATATGATTATAAATAACCTAACTTTATCAAACCAATAAAAGTGCACGAACATGTAACATCACAGACTCTGACACACATGATGGATGCCGATGGCCTTGACCTAAACCCCAATGGCCTTGAAAAGAAATAATTTGGAAAAGTATCATAAAAATTGACGAGCATAATACGTTACTGTCTCCGACCACCACGTTGAATATTGGCGAGCATAAACTTCCCATTTGACCTTGAACTCAGGTAATCAAGAAAAAAAATCATGAAAAATTACAAAAATGTAAGAAACCATCAAGTAAAAAAATATATACCTAATAAGTAAACCCAAGTTGGATGCGTGTGACCCTAAAAGTTCGATCCTCGTAAAGATGGTAGAGCACAGCCACTCCCAGGTACGATGATCAGCAAACATCTGAACCTCTACCTCTATATTTATGATTGGCTATACAGCCTATCAATCTTACGACCTCCAAAGCATATAATTTACTTTATTTAGCACATCCCACCCCCTCCGCCAACACCAACATACCTCTCATCACTCCACTTTCCTCGCCATATACTTACCATAGCTCAGCAACCATCAACATTTACGCATGTCACTATCCATTCAACCGATTCCCCCCCTTTTCCACTCCAAACCACCAAAAATAACTCGCAATAGCTTGTCCCCTCGCTATTCACCCTCGCCATCAACATACCACACGATTCTCCACCCCTCTCCCTTTCTCTAAACGAAACCCTAAATGGTTCCTGGAGAGAAATAACTCTACCCAAGACTAGCAATTGCCAATACCAATTCCTGCAAAAGTGGCTAGAACAGTGGTCGAGACCAATCCACCTTACCACCCAACTATACCAAATGTCGATGACAACCAATCTCGAAACAGTCGACTAATACGAATAACCAGGCCAACTAACCTGTTCTGAAACATTCCTCAAAAATATTCTCCAGTTCATTCGTTCGCCTTATAGAATTCAGCCGAATTTTTAATCGACCCGAGTAAGGCATAATACTTCAAATCCTACCACGGTCACTCCCATAAATTTTATCTAAAACAGACTCTCGAAATGGATTGTACACCTCACTTAATTAATAAGTCTTTCAAAGAAGCAGAACAGTCTGAATAACTCTCATTATTATTCATACATAAATTTAATTTATTTACTTATTATATACATTCTAACTATTTAATTATTTCATACATTCGATCTGTATATTTCTCACATGTTTGCAGAACATGGATAGTAACCAACATTCTCATCTGATATAACCTAGATCCTTCAATTCACTAATGATAGAAGATCCTCGTTAATGTGCGAAGCATCTCCATCTTGTTGCAAAGTGATCAAATGTCTGAGTCTATCTACAAGTTCATTCGGATCTTCGGTAAATATGTAGTCAATATTCCCAGCGTCATCTGCCATCTCCATTTCACTCGTTGTAGCAAATGAACGAGCGTTCTTGATATCTTCTGCCTTCTTTACGCCACTTTTTGAAGGAAACTTGTCTGTGAAATGTGTGGGAACGTCGACATTCTTCTGATCAGACCCTTCATCAAAACTGTCTTCATAGTCATTATAATCAATGCCATCTTCAAGATCGTCTTCAGCTCCTGATTCATTCTCAATATCAAGTTTACTTTTGTTTGTAGGTGTTGCATTGTCATCATAAGTATTTTGAGCCGACGACCGTTTATTTAGAATTTCGTCGACTTCACGCAAAAGTCTTGCAAGTGTACATTCCACACAAACCGACTCTACTGCACTCATTCCATCTTTAGCATTAACTGTCTCGTCATTGTCGCCTCACCAATCAGTACTAACCGATGCATCATGGGGTATTGGTGACATCACTTTCTGGCTCCCAGTAGACGAACGCTTGCAGATCTTGATGTATTCCTTCAATGTATCGCCTTGCATAAACTGCATGGTACCAATGTCGTAATGCTTCATCACGCGAAAAGGACTCTTCGTACAGCTGCTTCCCTCATCTCGTCGAGCATGGCAGCTTTTGCTAAAGAGCTTCACAGCAGCGGGGGAAGGTATATCTATAGAGGTAGGTTCTATTATAAACTTCGTTCAATCATTGGCTTGTGTAGTATTCATGTGAAATTGACGTTCTTTCTGCAATAGCAAATTGTGTATCCACTTTGCCTAGCTACTGCTCTATATATAAACTTACTAACATTTCTTGTCAATGAGATCACATTACCATGCAGTTACTTCTTCAATAGTTTCTTACAGACATGTTCTTTGCTCAGTTTGAACTCATGCTCCACAAATTACCCCTCCTGCTCTGCAAATGACTCCTTCTGCTCCGCAAATAATCCCTTCTGCTCCTGCAGGACCACTCATGCTCTGCAAATGACGACCCCCAAATGATCCCGAAATTACCCCAAAATCACACTAAATAATCCTAAACGACCATCCTGCTCCACAATCGACCACGTCTGCTCCGCAAATGACCCTTCAATCACAGAAAATGACCCTTCATGCTCCGCCAATGACCTCTAAATGATCCCTAAAAGATCCCCAAATGACCCCTCCTGCTTCACAAATGACCATTCTTGCTCCACAAATGACCCCTCATGCTCTGCAAATGACCCCTAAACGACTCCTAAAATACACCCAAATGACTCCTCCTGCTCCAAAAATGACCCCTCCTGCTCCGAAAATGACCCTTCTGCTCCGAAAATGACCCCTCACTCTCCGCAACTGATCCCTCATACAATCCAGGTTTTGAATTCATGTAGTGGTTTGCTGGTTTTTTTAAGTTGTAATTCTCTATAGTCAGGTAGAAAGAAATCGGTAAATGCCTGTTTGCCAAGTGGATTGAGACCACTTGTTCTCAGCTCTATATGATTTACTGAAGCCAGGGTCCACCCGGACTCTTGGAATTCATTTCTTCTTCCACTTGGCATAACTTGTGTATACTATGCTTTCTATTGTGTCTACATTATACACACAGCTACAACCGACTATTCGAGGCATTGAAGACTCTAGTACAATATTCGTTATCGAGGGGCTCTGATTCTGTATAGCTACAGTACAGCCTCGTATTATATTTGACACCACCGAATTTTTTTACCTCATCGATAAGTGTGTTTATAGTATTAGGTTTAATTCTTAACAGGAACGAGCAAGCATCTTTAGATGAAATTGACACATTCGATTAAACATATTATTTATGAAGACCCCTGAATGCAGATCGCTTCAGGAAAATACCATTAACATTAAGCTTCGGTTCGCAGAGCACTGACATAGGTTGTGTTGGACAATGCAGATCGCGGCTCGATGTTCGTTGAGGTCAAAGGCAGGCCTTCGTATTCACAATTCATCTTCGTTATATGATAAGAGAACCCTTCCAAATCGATGGTTTCGTATATAAAATCCGTTATTTTTACAGTAAAGGGCCCAATTTTTATTCACAGAAGTCATCCTGTCATACATTTTTGATGTAAAAATGCGGGAGCACTCTGATAAACCAACATACCTTTCGCTTAAGAAACCAACATGCAGATATCTATATAACAAAACAAAATATATTGTTTTAATTTGCTTGTATATATGTACGTAGAAATTAATTTTTATACTACGAATAAAACATGAAGCCTCAGCTTCGGCTCCAACGAATCTGAAGATGGAGGGCCAATTAAAAATTGGCTGAGTTCTATAAGGCGAACGTATGAACTGGGGAATATTTTTGAGGAATGTTTCGAAACTGGTTAGTTGGCCTGGTCATCCGTATTAGTCGACTTTTCGAGATTGGTTGTCACCGACTGCTGGTATAGCTGGGTGGTATGGTGGATTGGTCTTGACCAATGTTCTAGAGATTTTTGCAGGAATTGGTCTTGGCAAGAGCCAGTCGTGAGTAGAGTTATGTCTCTCCACGAAATGGTTAGGGTGTTGTTTAGAGAAAGGGAGAGAGGTGGAGAATCATGTGGTTGGTTGATGGCGAGGGGACGAGCTATTGCGAGATAATGTGGGTGGTTTGGAGGGGCGAAGGGGGGAAGTCTGTTGAATGGATGGTGAGATGCGTAAATGTTGACTATGGATGAACTACGGTATGTAAATTGCAAGGAAAGTGGAGTGCCGAGAGGTGTGTTGGAGTATGCGAAGGAGGGGGAGGGGGTTTATGTGTTACATAAAGTCAATAATTTGCGTTGGGGTTCGTAAGATTGATCAGCTATATAGCTAATGCAATATACAGGCGGGAGTTAATACATCTGTTGATCATCGTACCAGGGCGTGACTGTGCTCTACAATCTTTACGAGAATCGAATTTTTATTGTTACACACATCCAACTTGGACTTTCGTGTTAGATATACAATTTTTTACTCGATGGTTTCTTACATTTTTGTAATTATTCGTGATTTTTTTTTAAATTTTATTTTCCATGTTCAAGGTCATTTGGGTTTAGTGGTCGGAGTCCTTAACATATTATATTCGTCAATTTTTACTGATGTTTCTTAGATTTTTACATTTTTTCTCGATTTTTAGAGTTCAGGGATTCAGGGATTTTTAGAGTTCAGCTATTCCTCGCAAATATTCAACACGGGTGTCGGAGTCAATAATGTAATAAGTTCGTCGATTTTTATGATTTTTCTAAATTATTTGTTTTGAAGGTCATTGGGATTACCGTTAAGACCATCGGCATCCAACGCGGGGGTCGAAGTAAGTGATGTAATATGGTCCTACACTTTTATTAGTTTTTTCGTTTTTGTTTGCGATTTTTCTTTATTTTATATGATTTTTAAAGGCGACGTTGGAGCGGGGGTGTGGGAAGGGTAATGGGATGAGTGTGAGATAAATGTTATAGTTTTCCTCGATTTTATAGATTTTTTTTTTTTTAGATTTTTACTATTTTTCTTAATTTTTTTATGATTGTGAGGGGAAGGGGTTGGAAGGGAATGAGTGAGAGTGATGGGAAGAGTGTGAGTTTAATGTTGCATGTTACTCAATTTATATATATATATATATATATATATATATATATATATATATATATATATATATATATTATATATATTAGATTTTTTTTTTTTTTTTTTTTGCGATTTTGCTTGGTTTTTTATGATTGGTAGAGGGTAGGTTGGGGAGCAGGTGATGTGAGGGTGGTGAGATGAGTGTGAGGTTAACATGACATGTTTCTCGTTTTTTTATAATTTTTGGCGAATTTTGGCGATTTTTATAATAATTGCCTGTCGAAATGGGGGGGGGGGGGGGGGTGAGAGCTAATATTACCCATATACTACTTCCTTATACTATTACAGAAATAAATATTCTTAATATTCCTTATCTGCTGTCTACTAAGAAAAGAGAACAAGAATTAGAAGAATTTATTATCCAAAAAAAGGAAATTTTTATTAGTGGTAGACATCATAGTTTCTCCCTCCATTTATGAGAACACAATTTTATACACACTTCAAAAAGTAATCGGAACATTACAGTAAAAATATATGACAAAGACGAACAAAATTAGTGTAAAATGCAGAAAAATTGTAAAAAATCAAGTTGTTTAAAAAGTAATTGGAAGTGGGTAGTAGAAATCAAAGTGAGGTTTCTTTCGTACCTCTATGAATTCCGTTAAAATATTTAAATGCTATTAATTTGCATCTTTTCATTTTTGATTTTTAACTTATTTTGCGTGTTTTTCTCTTACATTCACTTGATTTGGATTGCTTGCTTGCGAATTAGTGTTTCTAGGAAAAAAAACTGATAAATTGCTTGATTTTGAGGTAAAATTACTTGATTTTCGATACTGACAAAATACTTTTTTGAAAAACTGATCAAATGGTTTGATTTTTAGTTAAAATTGCTTGATTTTCGGTGAAAATCGCTTGTTTTTTCGAACTGAAAATTGTCGCTTCTAGAAACATCAAAAAGCAGCTCGAAAAACCAGAAATTTGCCTGATTTTAGCTCAAATTTGCTTGATTTTGATAGTTTTTCCATTGGATCCCCAGATTTTGAGTTCCTTAATTTTTTCTTGTACTCTTGTTAAAATTAATGGGAAATAGCTATGTTATTATTTTCTTGCACGTCTGGAGCAAATTGTCGGAAAAAATTTGCTGCGCTAGAATCCCCATTTAACATCTTGCCCGACTGAGGATTTTTCGGCTCATTCTTTGGGGAGCTTCAAATCCGCTTTCCTCATTTTCCCTCTTTTTTTTTTTTGTCTAAAAAAAGTGATTTTTGGGTAAAATAATTAATTTCGAAAGTGGTTATTGGAGTTAAAACAGGCAATTTTGTCGATAAAATGGCCGTCCGAGGCCCCCAGCCACGCCTACAAATATGGCGGACAGATAATAGATCCTATCTCTGAACGCGGTTTTTGCTAGTCGTGTTGGCAGAAAAGCATTTCAGTGTTGGGACACGGAGACTGGTAGTGCGCAGCCAGCGAAATTGGTCTACCTCATCTTTAGTCTATGTATTTCGTAGTGTGTTGTTTTTTGCACACCTGGACCATCTCTTTGTCACGCCTACGGATTCTTGCAATTTTTTCATCTCACAGCCTTAGTAATTGAGCCATGTACGTATGAGCAGCAGCGTACCTGTGTGTCGCAGGCGAAGCCAAGCACCAGTAGAGGAGTGCAAGTGTCGGTGCCAAAGACCACATGTGCAACGGCAAGTCCCCCGAAGAAGAAGCTATTCCTCACAGATGGCTGGGAGTTCCCGCTCACTGGACTCTGCATATACGTATTCCGCCTCAACACCGGCAAGCAGCTGCCAGAGGAGGGCTTCCACAAGGTCATATACTTATTTTTAAAATTCAATAATACGTAGTAAAAAAGTCTGAGATATTGATGTTCTGCCTCGGAAAAAAAAACAAAATAGATATTTTCATATCTCTAGGAGGTTATGTTTACTTTAAGACATAAATATTACTCAAAAAACCTTCACTCCCTTGCAGTAACTGAAGAGGCAGTTTCTTCAGTTTCGATTATTCTCCAGGAATTTTCAGGAAAGTAAATATTTCAAGCTGCGTGGAAAGGAATAAAGCCGATTTTATTATCCATAAAAGAATATGTATAGGATACTGAGTGCTTTACATAATCCATAATTTACGAAATAACATCCGTGACTATATAAACTCCTTTACAAGTTTGTGGTGTTTAAGATGCCGTCTTCCATTACAGAATTAGCCAATTAACTTGTAATCCGGCATTTTAGACATGTTATTCTTTAGCAGTCGACGTTTCCAACCGACTCTGAAAATAACTGTAACATCCTCTTATACTACAATTGGCAATATAACTTGCTTTCCGTAACTGAAACGTAAAAATGCACTTACTTGATAAGCGTTAGAAAAAGTAGTCATTATACATTTTGCTGAATAGATCGAAATATCGAAATCATAATGGTAGTGTAAGTTGAAATGGGAAGAGAATGGAGTTGAAGTAATACGAGTGTACTCATATAAAATATTTACACATCTGGGAAATCCATTTTTGTCTCATCAATTAGTGGGGGGAAAAACTGTTTTCTTTTTTCATTTCAGCTATGGTGATAGTATTGACATATTAAGAACTAATTGCTAAATTTAAGGGCTTAAAGTATCGAAGTAGTACAGTGTTAATGGCCTGAAGATTCTTGCTGGAATACACGACGAAACATCGGTCCCCGCTACCATTTTGATTCAGCTCCATCAAAGTCTGAATAAGCTACTGAGACACCAAGTGAGTCACCTTGTATGTTTAGGTTGGTAGTAACGTCAGGCTCCTGCGGATGTCTCACTAGGATTACCTGGCTATAGATACATTGCTACTAGAAGTCAACGCAGATCCTTCACAATCAATTACTGAAAGAACAACCACAAGAGAACCACAAAAGAACGAACTGGATGCTTTGAACATGTGGGGTAGAGTGATATGCGATAGGCCTTTGCACACATTTTCTTATAAAACCTCCCGGTTAAAGTGGGAAAAGAAATACAAACATTTGGCGGTTTATTATATACTAGGAATGTGCCATCCAACAAGAAGAACCTCGTTTCTCCTGTATGGGGATAATGCTAGACACCGTGTTCATCGTAGATTACAGGAAGCGTTCAATGACGGCTGCGTACAAGGTGTGGTTCAAGATGGTGCTGGTTCTGTAATATCGGGAATCGGTTGGGGGAGGGGAGGAATATTAATTACGCAGAAACTGGTCATACGGTTGAGATGACAAAAAATTAGAACCGCAGTGGCCACATCGATCAACTGGACCACAATTTTTGCCTTTCGCTTACCATCATATCAAGCAACATTAACAGTACAGCCCCTTTATATTCTATGGTGACAATTTCAGCATTCACAGGGCTCTAAATCTGACACATTTATATGATTAACGTTTAAGAACGCTCATACATTTAGAATCGCCCGAAAATCCCCGAAAATGTACGGGACTATTTAGAACAACGACGTAAGCACCAGGGAAGATATGCACTAAAGGACGAACCGCACAATTCGACACAAGCGTAACCGAACTTTGATGTTTCCTACATCCGGACATTTGTCTAGTCCATGCCAAAACGAGTCGCAGCTGTAATTCGTGCTTGAGGAGGTATTACACCCTAATAGACACACTTGAAGAAATTATTCGCAAAGTTATCACGCGAGTGTGTATGCGCATCGAGAAAATATCCATGGTAAAGATATTTTCTCTACATCGATGAGAGCTTTCCTATATCTGGTCAAGAAATTGTCAAATGTTAAGTGAATTTTCCACATATGTATAGTAGTGACACACAAACTTTCTTTGCAGTCTGATGGGAGGCAAATTTTCTATAACTTACTATATCTATGTTAAACATTTCCACTGTAGCTTCGCAAGTTCACTGAAAATTTTTAGAGTGTACATTTTAGTCACAGAGGACTAAAATTTTGGTCCGGTGAGCTTAGTTACAACATAGAAAAGACACCTAGATATAATGTGTGATACAAGTGATATAAGTACAGACTATGATGATGTAATGTCTATTTTTAGAATACAAGAATTACATAATTCATGGTTTTGAGATTTGTTATTTCAATTAAGTAAATATGTAATAATATTCTTACTTGGTTGATTTGCCATGAATTTGTGACATAATAGCGTTTGAAACATCACAATTGGTTTAGTGGTTCAATAGTTATGAATTTGCAAAATTTCGAGTTGGACGCCATGTACATAAGCAAGGCTTAGCGAAGCGTCCAAATATTATAGACGCCTCGAGGAACAATCAACTCCTATGTATAAGCGAGCTGGTCCTGTATATATTTCCATTCAGGCTCGGGTCCAGCCTGCATGTCGCGTCCAGATGTCGGGAATTAAAAGTCGCGTACTTGTAATTTCTCTTTCTTCTCTTCAGGTTCGTGTTATCTATGGATTATTTTGCTATATAAGTAAGTGCCGTTGTGTTTTTATTCACTTAGCTCCGTGTCATTAGAGAAGACACATTTTCTTATAGCAAGGCATCGGCTCCGAAAACCTCGATGTTATGAGCCGCCCAAATCTTTCAACTCAACTAACTTACAGTAAGGCCTTCGCCTGCTCTAATATATGCTCTATCTAGGCGGGTTACTTGTTCTAGGACTTGTACTGCGGCGTCCTAGACGCAGCTAACGTGGGGCTTGTCACAAGCATAGAGCGCATCATGGACCACGTGTTCATGGAGGCGCTGGCGTATCCAGCAGCCGACACGGAGGACGACGACGCCTGCAACCCTACGATAAAGAACCAGCTCCTGCCAGGGCTTCGCTCGTTCTGCAGCGCACTCAAGGGTTTGTTGCGCCAACTTCGTACTTAGCTCCGTAGAGACGAAGGAAGATATTACTATTGGTAATCAGAGAGGACCGTACCTCGTGCAAAGTACTTGCAGCAACAAACATGAGTAAAATTTCCATTTTAAATCATATTTTATTTTATGTAAGCTTGAATATAATCTATAGTCTGTTCACGATTACTTAGAACTTTTCTGAAGCCCTGTTAAAGTTATACTTCCAGGATATTCCTCCGCCTAATATAATCTAAGCTTAACCAAGTATAGAAAATTACTCCAAAGGTACAACCCACCGGATTCGTGTGCACTCAATGTAATATTAATTTATATTAATTTGTATAAGAAATATTTCTTACTAGGCGTTACCAATGTACCTATTTCCCCCTTCTTTTATTCATGCCAATTATAAGTAAAATATTACAATTCCTAGATAAATTATAAGTAAAAAGTTTAATTTAACTAAAAATAACTACTTTCATGTTAACATTCGTGTAAAACGCTAGTAATACGTGACCTATTTAGGAAACAGTCATACTTGTCATACATGGGGTGATTTAGTCAAACGTTTGATTCAAAAAGTGTGAAGAAACCGCGAGTGTACTATACTGTTTACAAACGTGAAACACACTTTGTATGTTTTATAAAGTCCCCGATTTTAAGACTGGGGACTAATCGAGTGCTGCTTTGAAGAAAAAATATAATCCTTTACCCAAAATGTCACCCTTATCCATGGCTCATATGGGATTTAAATCGGAAACCTCGTATTCCTAAGGTAAAGCATCAGCCCCTTCGCACAGTGGTAGTCACACCAGAGCCAACTGGAGGAAAGAATACAATTTCTTAATTAATGATTTTCATTTATCCGTTTGTCAATATGAAAGGTAAAATTTAATTTTTTTTTCGGTACTGTAACAAATATTTTCACGGCTGTTTTATTTAAATAATTAATTAAAACTTATTTGCGGACTTAATGTAATGACGGCAATTGTGCAAAATAAACTATATTCGCACCTTCATCTCACCTTAGTAAACCAAGTACAATGTAATGGTTTTTAGTAATGCTTCACATATCAAAATATAGGAACACAATGTTTCATCTGAGGCAGGGTTCACATGGATGCAGTAAGAAGAGGCTTCTGTTTAATAGACCTGGTTGTCCTACCAAAAGAACAGACCAGCAGTTCCTTGATCTTCCACAATTTAATTTTTTTTATCGACGTAGGTCTACATGCATAATTTCTCCGTTCTTTACTTATTATGCTGCAAAATAAAAACGTAGTAATAAAAAAACACTGTGAAAATATTAACAACCACTAAGATAATTGGAATATGTTTAGCTGTGAAAATGTTACGTAATTATTAAATTAAGCAAGTAACATATTTCTTTTGCTTTAAAGCTGCTTCGTTTTAAAGAGAAATAAAAGGAACTCCCCGAATTCCGTTAAGGGATAAGTCATACGCGTCCATGCGTCACTGCAAACCCAGCTGCTATCACCAAGTTTTTCAGCGTTGATTAGCAAAATAGTACCAGATTCCGATCAATAAAAATAACTCTCGTATTATAACTATAGGCGATTTATTATCCCTCAAAAATTAGCAGTGAATATTTAACAAAATACTGTGAGGCGATCAGAAAACGAACTGCAAACTTTCTGTTTAATAATGATTGTCACTACAGGGCATAGCTAGACGATCGTTGATATTATGCATGAAATAAGTACTTCAGCTTCATCCACTGCAGAGTTATTCAAAGCAAATTATTTGTTGAAGTCATGAAGAACTCCACTTTGTTGAAAAACCAGCAAGTGTCTACGAAATTTCGTTTAATTGTATCCATAAAACAGTTTCAGGTCCGATTCGTCTTCATGGATTGCTTGCGTTGTTAAATAAACTATGGAAGTTTGTTAATATTGTTCCAAGTAGTTCTTATTCCGAGAGATTTATAGCCATTATTGATTGATACAAATGGCAGAAGACAAGACCCGTTTTATTAGTAATTTGGTTTTTCAATAACCACACAGAATTTAGCAAAAAAAAACCATAACACGCTCGCGTCCCAATGCAACACATGCTTAATTTTTCTCGTAGCTCATGCTACTGCCGCTAGAATGTGTGATGAGTATAGCATGAAGAAGCGATGACCCGCCCGCGTTGTCCGGACGTAACAAGGCAAGTATTGCCTGTTTACGGTAAAGTGAGCACTTTTGAAATTAGCCTTTCAAAAATATCGCTACCCATTAATTGCGATATGCTACCACACACACGGACCAGTGTATTCCCAGGTATGTCTGTAGCCAATTAAGTAAAATATTTCCAAGTCTTGAAGTTTAAATGCGAGAGTAACGTGTAAATTTATGTCACGTCTAATTGGTGTTTATTTGATGTTTTGTACACATTAGAGTAGGCATGCCGATCTCTACCTAACGAATCGATCTGCTGAATCGTTTAGATCGGACACACAATAATGATGCACATTAAAAATCAGATGATTTACCGGAAATCGATTTTTGATTTTTCGGGCCGATCGAACATACATTCTTCCTTTATATGCAGTGTTGCCAGATGGCGGGAAATTTCACGTTTTAGTGGCTGGTGGACAAGAGAGAGAAAAACTGTCAAAAACGGGAATTTTGAACATGCTGCATATTTGTTTAAGTTTTTTATCGAATTCCATCAGCCCAAAAGAGAAGAAAATTCATTTCATTAAGTGGCACGCAATTGCTGAATTGAAAAACGATTCTTAAAAAAATATATCGATTCCGAAATAAATCAGCATCTACAATATCGATCTTAAAATAGATTTTTTAGACCGATCTAATAGATTTTCAAAAAAATTTATATATATATATTGGCATTACTACATTAAAGAACGAATCGATCTCTTAATAAAACCGCTATGTCTCTAACAAATTCATGTTTTCACTTGACAGGCGCATACATAAAGCGAAACGGCCAATTTCAATGCAATGCGGAAGTATACAAAACAAAAAGAAAAGTAGATCTTACACACGGCCTTTAAAAGTACTCAGTTAATAGCGAACAGACCACAGTCTATTCGCGCGGTTTCTCCACACTTCTTGAATCAGACATTTCAAAAAATACCCATGTATGGCGTATTAGGTTATTTAACAAATATGTCATGTATCACACGCGTTTTATACTTGTGTTAACATAAAAGTGTCTTATGTTTCGTTATCTTAAATGTTCAATTCTATTTCATCAATAAATATTTTATTGATAGTTAAAATAAACAAAAGTAGAGAGAAAATAGGATGTTGGCAATGCCTAGTAAGAAATAGTTTTATGCAATAGATTGTTAAACTGACTACGTAAGAATGGGGCGCGTTGTCACTTTGGTGTGATTTTCTATACTTGTTGAAGGTTTATTCTACTCAGGTTAGAAAGAAAATACGTTTTCTTATTGGAGAGTTTGGTATAGGGAAACTTCCGCCACTAGGTGCGTAGTGTTCCAAAAGATAACATTTAGTTCATATTTTAAGCTACGTAAATAATAAAAGAGAAAGATTTTACTTATTTAGTTATTTTATGTTTGATTTATAACTATTAGAACTATCATGTTTTTAACGTATAAAATTGAGAAAATCTAGTACATTGCCGAAAATTGTTCTTACCTAGTGGCGAAAATGATTTTTTTTGCCAAACTTTTAACTTTGATCATCCCAACCTGTAGTAGAAGTAATCGTAACCTAATTGAGATTTGTTTATATGAGGCAAAAGGACCGCGAATGAACTATATATATATATATATATATATATATATATATATATATATATATATATATATATATATATATATATATATATATATATATAGTATTGCAAAATTGTATGTAAATACTTCGGGAAAACATTCCTCACATCTTGACGCTGAAAAAATGCTATATGAACATAGGTAAGTAAACGCTTCGCTTTTGCACTACAGCCCGTAATACATAACGTACAGTGTATGGCCTTCAGGCTGGATCATGTTGCCGTGGAATGCCACCGCAGCTGTAATTGGCAGCCCCATACCAGCTCCCGTGGAGCCCTGATTTGAATCCACTAGACTTTTATTTGTGGGGACATTTAGAGGCACGTGTGCATGCAACCCCAGTGGACGATGTGGGCACCCTCTGTAACCGTATTGCGGCGGGTTGCGGAACAATTAAGAATTTTCCAGGGATTCATCAACGCATCCGGGTATCCATGCCATGGAGTGTTGATGCATGTTTACGTGCTTAAGGAGGGCATTTTGAAAACATCCTTTAGTGCCGACGATAAGCTATCACACATGTGTAACTAATTCCTGTGCATTTCCTACTGTTCTAGGTGTAGTGTCGTAGTGTGAGGTGTCATGTATCGTGCCAATGAACGCTGCGATGGTATTCCACAATAACATTATCCATTCCGCGTGCCATACACTGTGCGTTATGTATTACGGGCTGTAGTAAATAAACCAAGAGTTTGCGGACCTATGTTCATACAAAATTTCTCATCCTCCAGATGTGAGAAATGTTTCCCAAAGTATTGACATGCAATTTTGCATGTATATACTGATAATTCGGACACGGCCGCAGTGTGTGTGCGTGTGTGCCTGCAGTGTGCGAGGAGGTGTGCGACCAGCCGAACGTGTTTGAGGACGGGCTGACGCTGATGGCGGATGTGAACAGCCTGGACGACGTGCGAGACCTGGTCAAGATGGCCGCCATCATGATGGAGCTGGAGGAGCGCGTCAAGGCGTGGATCAGGAGGGTGCAGGAGGTGAACGTCTCCATTACCACGTCCTCGGCGGTCCTCCGAACTTTAACACCGAGCGCGTGATGTCTGAACAAGGCCGGCGATAAGCAGTGCGCAACTTGCGAGCTGGAAGATGCCGTGTCTTGTAATACGGCTGTATACAGAATGTTCACAAAAATCACCGACAAACTCCGTCAAGTGAGTTGAGCGAAGAAATTTTGGCGGTCCTTAACAGCGAGGCTTCGAGAGCCGATCAGGGTGAGGCAAGGTGAGTATGGAGAAGCGCCGGAATGCAAGGGCGGGAGAAACGGAAGATCCACGAGAAAACTCGCCGACCAGCGTCATCGTCCGGCACGATTCCCACATGCGGGAAATACAGGAGTGACGCCGCTGGGAGTCGGAACCCGGTTCGTCTTGGTGGGAGGCAACTCCATCAAGCGATTCATTACACAAATATAGATGAAAATTGTACGCATGACATTTAGCCTAACTCTCTTCGTAAGGGTGGTACACTCCCGTAAATGTGAATGAGAGAGGCAGTTTTATTGCGAATTGCATGGCACCAAATTTAACTAGAAATACCGTGTAGTGTACTAGTAAATAAACATACACATTCACAGAAAATTACTGTCGGTGTACGTAAGTTGCCATTCAAGTCGCAGTGAAGGCGAGAGCCATGCCTCCCTACTGTATATTTTTTGTGTGTGTATCGTACACATAAACTGATACAGTACAAGTACTTTCAGATGTCGAAGAGTATTTGATCCCATGCTATTCGCAATAAAACTGTCGCTTATCCCCACCTATACAGTTGTGCCATCCTTATAGAAGCGAGTTAGGTTAATGTTTTGTATTCGCTTGACGGGGTTTGTCGGTGATTTTTGTGAACGTTCCGTATAACTCCCAGCCTCGCTTGACCCACGTTTTTCGCCTTTCATAGTCTTGTGACGTGACTTAAGCTTTCAGATAGGGTATCCTGCGCGCAGTGTAAGAGAATGCAGTACCTAAAATACTCAACACACAGTTAAAAATCTACACTATAATGGAGGCGAATATAGAAAATCAAGGAAACGGCAATACTTAATAATATTTTTTTCGCCAAGTTTATGAAACATTATATTTTCCAGTGTGATGCAACACTGTCGAGCTATATAGTACTCACTAAATATGCACGATTTACTGCAGCGCAAGATATTGCGCTAAATGAATGTATCATTCCGTAAAAATATTTACGTACACAGTAAGCTGAAACTATTATTTATAATTGTCCTTCCTTGATTGTACTATACTGACTTCCAGAAACCTGCAAACTTCAATTACGTCTATGTATCTATCAATGCATGTGTAGCTATGCACTAAAATGGAAAGACATGAAAATTACCGTATTAACGTCTTGTTATAGTCGGTTCACGGTAAAATGAGCACTTTCGAAACTCCTGCTTAAGATCTACTTGTATGTAGTTGTGTACTCCTTCGCCTTATGTAAAATTAACATTATGATGGTGGGCGTCATCGCTTTATTCATGCGTCAGTCAAATGAAATTGTGAAATTATTTACGAAGTAAATATTTTACATATCTGCTCATTTTTACGCTTAGATGCGTTAAAAAAAAGTAGAAAGCGAAAAAAATAATTTTAAGTTATCACAAATGGTTACCTAACACTTTTTATTCGACGTTAAGATATGGGACTACTTACCATCGTTACTACATCGTTACCAACTTTACTGTGCAAATGTCACTCAGTGCGCTCATTAAAACATATACTTGCAGGGGCAGTGACTTTTTTCTAAGGTTAATTTCTAAAGTGCTCACTTTATCGTGAACAGCCTTTAGTCAAAATACATTAGTAAAGCCTCTGAGCAGTTTTCTTTTGAAACCACAGCACTAAGGAAAATATTCTGTACATTTCTAGTAGAGAATAGGAACGTGGAGACGTGGTGCTGTCAATAATTTCGTAGACGCCGTGGTGCGTGGCTGCCTAAACTCGGGGTGTCATGCAGTCAACGAACTTGTTCATTGTGGTAGTACAAAATTCAACAGCGGCTATATCGAGAAATATTATACGGATGCCACCTGAAAACTCGTCCGCTTCCCTGAGAAAATGAAATTAATATGCTGTCATTATTCGTTATAAATTCTAATAAAAAGTTTATATACATATTTTAAAATAAGTGCAATGCCCCGAAGTAGCACATTTTATTTTGTTTCACAACCGTATGTCTACGAATTTGTAACATCAATGTGTGTGTAACTGACTTTTCAATATTTGATATCATCAATAGCTATTAATTACTCGAGGTAGTTACTGTTTCCAGTGTTGTCAGCAAAAAAAACAATGTTCGGCTAATACTTCCGACACTATAGAACTAGGCTTTTGAATGAAATAGCTTGAAAGTAACTGTGTTATCTAAAATATTCGTTTTCGACGTTATTAAAACACTGAAATATACTGTTTGTGCGCTCTTAACAAGTTGAATTTCTCGTTGCAGGTGATAATGGAGAGCCAACAGCTACGACGGGAGAACGATGCCAGTGGGCCTCAAGACGAGCTGGAGTACTGGAAGAAGAGAGGCGCCCAGTTCTCGCAGATTGTATCTCACTTGCAGTCCCACGAGGTCGGTGCAGCACTGCGAGATACAGCATTTTAACAACCAGTTCCATTCTTCATTAAGGGTCCCGCCTGCCTGCATCGTTATTATTTTTCTTTTTTTTTGGCCGAGAAACGCTGGAGCTATGAGGGTTACGACAAGGAATAGAATCCGTTGTCCATTAAGGATTGTAAAACAACTCCAGATGTCCATGAATATGCATGTTTCCAGTCGTACCAACCACCTTCCGATACAACCAAATCTGATCGCCAAGATCAAACTTCATCTTCTTACGCGAATACAGGGACGCGTTACCAAACAGACTAATGACATCAGTATTGTCCACCTTCCCTTCATGAATTGGAAAAGTATTTCAACATATTATATGACGAGTATCGATATCACCAATTTCCTTAGGAGCAGGATGCTTTTCATGCTGCGGCTTTCTGAAGAAACACGTTTCCAACAAACTATTACCTGCATTAGCAGAAATTCCTTGAAGACAAAACCATACAAAAATGACAACAAGATATAACTTTTTTCTACATCAACAATTTTATCATTCCGAGACCTGTCATCTTTATCAACAGCCTTTGAAAACAACAAAATATTACGATATGCCTTCCTAGAGTAATATCAAGGCCGCGAACGTCTCCGAAACGTCGTAACGTATCTTCTCTAATGACACGTAGCTTAGTGAATGAAACTACACCAGGAACCTCCTTATGTCACAACCAAAACCCTTATCCAAATTACATCGGCACAAATACACAAAAAAATGACACGGATCCAAACGCTCACACTACTTACAACCTACAGTCGCGCAAGGCTCTGGACTGGCGTGCAGTGTTCTCGTAGTGCTGCGTGTACATATGGGACTTTCAGCGGTGAAACTATCATTTTATTGATTAAAAGTCTCTAGCAAAGTTCAATACAGGGTCCCGTCTTAGTTTGACTCGTGTACGGCTAGTATGTTTTAAGAAGTATGTTTTAAGATACGACAGTCTGAAAAAGCCGTTTTTTACTATATTGGAGGGCACGAGTGGTAATTTTAAAGTAGCTACCATTTCTCTCTCATCTGGGGCATGATGTCTTTCCAAAGATAAACATAATGGAGGAATGTTTAATAGTTTCGTCGAAAACCAGGATTTCAAACCAGTTTAAGCGCTAGGCAGGCGGGACCCTTAAGCACAAACTATTTTCACGATATGCATATCTCGTTGGGATATTCATGATGTAGAATAATATCTAGGATTAGCAGTTATTTATATTCTCACGAAACGTTAAGAATTATATCACCAAATCCAGAGTAAACAGATATAATAAATATCTTGTCATATTTTCCCGTAAACATCTCCTTTGCTACTTATTGACATCTTATTTATTTAAGAGGAATCTAGTGGTTTACTAACATTTATCGCTCAGAGATTCACAAATAACATGCAGCCATTTGCATAAATAGAACCCTACCAGAGACATAGTCTGTCAGCATTCCGAAATAATTCACAAATCCTGTTTCGCAATAGTCCGTTACTTTCATTTTGATACATTCGTTTTTAGCTGCACTTACGTGAGACATATTGAATGTGGTACTGGATAACATAAAGTGTTTCGAGTGAAGTGCTATGTACACCATTTTACAACGGGTCAGCTGTTTTTCAACGATGACGGTGTGCTCGCTGGAAATAACAAAACTAATTAAAATTCACTGTTGTCGTTGGGACTTTCTTTAAGTTATTTCTGTATGTAAGTGGGTATATAGGTATACAGAGTTTCCCATCACGCTACAGTGATTTCCATTACAGGTACCGTTGATTAATGGTCCTAGTATGATAAAAATTATGTTACATTATGTTTACTAACTTTCTCAATTAATACGCCTCTACGCTGTTAATTTACTATTACAAATATATAAACTCATCAGTACTGTAAAAGAGCGTGTTGCCCTTTAGGAATCCACACAGTCAGTAAACAGGTTCCTATTAGAGCCTTCGTATCGCAGCTGTTTTAATTTCTTATCAAATAAGAAGCTATTGAGGCTAATTATAAAATTATAGTCTACTAATTGTATCCAAAAATAGAACATAATTTTTAAATATGAACAATTCAATCAGACATCGTAAAAATGTGCGAAAGCAACGCCTTTTAAAGCCTTTTACTTTTAAAAACGTGATTTCAAAACGATACATCTAAACAGCAAAGTAAAGTCACTTAAAAGTGATATATTTGAATATACGTAAATCGATCACATTCATTCAACTCGTGCCTTCAGAATGGTCTAAACTGTATATTTTTGACCTTGTTATTCTGTCTAAGCCTGGATCTTATGATAGTTATCGTAATAATCCTGCAAGAGTACAAAAAATTTTCCGTTATGACAATAGGCCAGTGCACTCTTGCAAATTTATTTATTTATACGACTTGGCTAGTTGTAACATTTTTGTTCGTAAAATTTTAGAGCCATCGCTAGAGTAAATTTCATGCGCTGCTAAGAGAAAATAACGATAATTTTACATTATTCTATCCCGGGGTTTCTCGAAGAGGAAAGGGTGTAATCATATGGGGTAACTTTTAACCAGTCAGGGTAACTTTGCACTGTTTGCCTATTTTAATTTGAAATGAGGACCCAATGAACCCCTGCACATTACTACGTTCTTTATAAATAAATTGTTATCCTTCAAGTATAAATCTTGGTGGGGGCCCGTAAAGCCTTCTTAAAGAAAAAAGTGTGATAGCCTATTCACAGTTTCTGCAGACTTTTAAATTGAATTTTTGAAAAATCACCACATGTATGACGTGTGTGGTTGATTCATAAATATGCCAAACATCACAGACATTTTATACTTGGGTTAATATAAAATTACCTTTTCTTTCTTTAAGTTGAACTTTTACTTGTATTTTGTATGTAAATTGTAACATTTCATTTATAATTAATATAAATAAAAATATAGAGAAAATATTTATGTTGGTAATACCTAGTACAATCCATTCACGAATGCTTCACTTTTTTCTGAAGCCCTGCTAAAGTTCTACTTCTAGGATATTCCTCCGCCTCGTGCAAACCAAGATTAAATAAGTCTATAAAATTACACCAAAGGACAACGCACCGAATTCGTGCACATTCAGTCAATATTATTTTGAATGAGAACTATTTCTTACTAGTCGTTACCAACACACATGTTTTCTCACTGTTTTTATTCGTATTTATCATAAATGAAGTATTATAAATTATAAAGAAAATATAATTAAACTTCAATTTTTAGAAAAATAATAATTTTATGTTAAAGTTATAAACCGCTTGTAATAAATAACATATTTAAATGAATAACTAAACACGTCTTACGGGGAGGGGGGGGGGGATTTTCTAAAGGTTTGATACAAAAAGTGCGAAGAAACCGTGAACAGACTACAAGAAGTAGTTCTTATGCAAGATGTTATTACACTGAGTGCGCACGAATGCGGTGAATTATCTCGTCGGTGATGTAATCTTATATGTATTGAGTGAATTTGTGTTTGTATAAGGCGAAGAAATATCCTGAAAGTAGAACTTTAGTAGAGTTTCCGAAATGTTGGAAACAACGATGAACGGACTATGCGTGCTAGCCTCTATTAGTACAAGGTTGCACTATATGACTGTAATGGATGTAATAAATGTTGTGCCCGCAGGTTCAGATGAGCCTGATGTGCCTGCAAGTTTCCCGCTCGCGGCTGCTGAAGCACTGGCGGGACACGGACCGCCAGATCACCTTCTGCTACAACGAGGCCCGCGACAATGCCAAGTTCATCCAGTCCATGGAGAGGTGCTGTCACGCACTCTACCTGCACGACCCTGTGAGTCCGAGCACAACGCCTTCTCCAGCACTGGAAGTTACTGCAGCGTCCTCAGTCACACTTGTAAATGCTGTTCACGATAAAGTGAGCACTTTTGAAATCAACCTTAGAAAGAGTCACTGCTCCTGCCTGCATATACTTTTACGGGCGGACTGAGTGACATGTGCCCAGTGATGGAAAGTAGTTCCATATCTTAAAGTCGTGTTAAACGTGTTAGGTAACCATTTGTGATAATTTAAATTATTTCTTTCTGTTTCTGTTTTTTTTTATGAATCGAAGTGTAAAACTAGCATATTTTAAAAATGTTTACTTTTCTAATGGTTTCAAAGTTTTATTTGACCGACGTATGAATAAAGTTATGAGGTCCATGGCAATGTTAATTTTACATAAGACGAAACAATACACAACGTGCATACAAGTAGATATTAAGCAGGGCCTTCAAAAGTGCTCATTTTACCGTGAACAGCCTATACCCGAGATAACTTACGGGAAGGGCAACGAGTTTCATCATCATTCACTAGGTGACAAAATAGCAGTTCCTAAAAACGTATCTTAGAAGTACATCCTGAAAGAAAATTTGTAATCGAAACTAAGTATGTGACCGCGGTGGTGATGTCATCAGACGATTCGCCTCCCACCATGACGAACTGGGTTCGATTCCGCATTCGTGGTTGTACGCCATTCTTTATCTTAACTCTACAGTCTGCATTACAGACACTAATTATTTGAGTTGTTGTGACTTACGAAAGTAAAACACTACAGGAGTAGACATTTTCGTTACATTCAGGTTATCTACCCTTATGTCAGGCTCGTCAAAGTATCTGTTGTATCAGATAATAAAATTCTGGACTCGAGGATTCCCACCAAAACTATGTTAGATAAATGTGCTTGAGTTGAAATGTCAATACAATTCCGATTACATGGAAGCATTTCAAGTTGTTTACTTAAAAACATAAAAATAAGAGCTACAGAACTCCTGTGGTGGCATTTAAGACTATGGCCGTAACTTCCTACTATCCCTTAGGCTATATGAGAATCCACTTTGTTTTGAAGACTGCAAACACTGTATGAAATGTACAGCAAATATAAGATAGCACGTATTGTTTGATAAAATTTATGTGTGCAAATATTTAAAGTTTGTTTCGGCAATTCAGTTCTCAGTGCCAGATATCCATAATAACATTCTAGACTATCCTGAAAATCTCAAATCTCAATTAATTTCGATATATGAAAGTTTCATCCTTTACGTTGCTATATTTATTTGGCCTGCTATTTCATGCAAGTTGTCTGTTTCAAGAACAGGAGCTATATCAATTAGATAACATCAATTAAATCTTCTGCATGTGTAATTCTTTATGGTCTCACTACGTAACAGTGACGATACTGTAATGACTTTCTGAGAAATAAGACTAATGACGTTTTCCAATTTTTTCCCCCGTAAAATCATCAACCCTAAAATGTTTAAGTTTTTAACTTATGTGAATCGGTGTTATTTACCCTAAAGCATTGCGCAAGTGTATAAATTTTGAGCGTGACTACCGTAATGAATCAGTGCTTTTACTATGCATTTAACCTTTTACCGTATAAGCTTAAGGGATGCTACGAAAATAAAAAGGAATAAACAAGCATGATTATTTTCTTACTACGAATACACTTGCGTGTTAAATTTGTAAACAAGCTCTTACAGTATATCAGCAGAAACATTCCAAGTTTCTACTAATGCATGTGGTCAACGTTATCCGGTACATAACCGTTAAGTGTGGAAACAGCCTTGAGGAAATGTTCTTTGGGAATTCCAGTAACCGAGAATTCATTTTTTGGTATCGCGGTCGTGGCTACAGCTCAAGAAGATGGAAGATAGATGAATACCTCCTTTAATCATAATATGAACATTGACAATGCTAAGTTTTGCAATGTGGGATACATCCAAAATGCTGTTTGAAACACCTGCACATTACTTTACGGAATTGAACGCAAATTCTGCTTTACAGCGAAAGAAAAAATGTTGCTATGTCGGCAGCTGAAGAAAAGTGTTTTCTGATAACGGCAGAATATTTTAACATATTTTGTTCACTGCAATTGCTGCACGTAAAAAGTTATAAAAGTTGTTGCAGAACGAGGATGCATTCACTCCTGAACAGTAGCAAATATATCATATCACAGGGGGGAAAAATTGTTTTATAGCTGGCAAACCTTCCTTTAGCTAACACTGATAACTAGAACCACAAATGAGGTCTTATTATTCGATCTTTAACGAACAAATATGATGATACTCGTAAGATTTTTTTCACAGCAGCTATGGACCCTTGTTTTTAATTCTTTAATTTTTAACGTTGCGGCATGTAGACATGAGATTAAAAACGGTAAACTGGGCCTACGGCGAAAGTGATTCTTGGAACTTAGAAACAGATTTACATCCATGGTATTCATTCCTTGGTGTACAAGTGTCTGGCAAAATTTATATTTCTTAAATAACCCACCACAATCCAAATTAGAGGATAAGACTTACACGGAGAACTTGAAAATTTATGCTTTATTATTAATGAAATTGAATAGTGGAGTATATGCATCGAAATTCCTTTTGTTTGTTTTTTTTTTAAATGGTGAATGAATTAAATTTTATAAGCTAAGTTATCCTAAAATAAAAACAATTTCCTGCCTCTCAAAAAGATAAAACTAATTCATATTTTACTGTGCCTATAAGGATGTATATTATCTACGTGAATGACAAACATCGTTGAGCATTTGGCATGATCAACAAGAATGTCGTGTTAAAGTTATGATAAAGATTAGATCATGGTGTATGTCAGTTTCATACCGAAAAGAGGAACTAGGTATATATATTATTGGATGCCAAATATATATAAATTAATTCGTAAGTTTGTGTTCTTTTTTCTTAATTATATTGTATTACAAATATCACTCAGTTGCCATGTTAAATACTGCATTTGCAAGATTGAAATTGTTCAAATTTGGTGGGAAAAAACAGCATAATCAAGTTTGTACAAAAATAAAACTAAAATGTGTTATTTTATCGTAGGTCAGAATGAAGGACTCTATAATGAGCCTCCTGCAGACGGTCAGGTTGATCCACAGCGTGTCTCAATATTACAATACTTCTGAGAGGACCTCTTCGCTAATGGTTAAGGTAAGTGTATGCGCAGATTATTCTAAAGCATATACACAAATTTTTATACCTGCAATATATAAATTGCAATAAATATATTCAATTCATTCTAGCGTAGATGTAAATGGATTCTGAAAAACTTACGTATGAGATATATTTCAATAACAGAGGAATTCCATCGATTTCTAACTTTTATGGCTGAGAAAATTTTCCTGAATGTTTGTTGTTCGAAACCCAGCTGAATACATGAGAATATGATAGGCCCCAGTCTTCGTTTCTCCCCTTTACTTTGTTCAAAAGGAGAATAATAATAATTATTATTACGAACTGATGCAAGGATGTTGGAATAGATGACGTTGAGACACTGATAGATCGGAATTAATCATTACCGAGTATGTATATTAGCGAGGAACAATATAATATACTTATGATCACGTAGAGAGCTCTTAATTTTTGGTACAGATGAAAGAAAACGAGGATATTTTTGATCTCACGTAGATAGTTCGGCGTCTAAGAGTGTACAAGTCAAATTTCCTCGTATAACTAACGATGCCAAACTGCTCAGACGAACTGAATCCGAAATTTCATCGGATTTTCCATTGCCTACGGTGACTACGAAAAAAGAAGGAAAAACAACGATTAAAACATTGTGTGTGTATATATAAGTATACACAACGAATAAAACATTGTGTATATATATATATATATATATATATATATATATATATATATATATTATATATATATATATATATATATATATATATATATATATATATATATATATATATATATATATATACATGTATATATATATATATATATATATATATATATATATATATATATATATATATATATATATATATATATATATATATATATATATACACACACACACCATTTTTGAGGACAAGCTAGAATTGAAACACATGTTCACTTCACTTTCTTTTTTAATTGAATTGCAGTTTGCAAGCAACCCCTTGGCTGGATTTGAGCCAACAATCAATCTGCACGAAAAAGAGGACCAAATTCGGTGCTATTTGGTCTGCGATAAAACTAGAGCAACAGCAAATGAAAATCCAACTGAGGCTCGAGTAGACAAAGGACTGTGGAGTCAGATTGTTGCCGATGAATCAGCGAAATCCCCGTGTCCCTAGCAATGGAAGTCCAATCGAATCTAGAAGTTTTATTATACCACACCACAACCATTACATAACATGGACTGTTATTGACCCACTCCCCAGCGTTAAGCCATTACTGGGTTTATGATGTTGACTTCATGAACATTGTTATTATATTCTATTTATAATTTTGGGTGATGATTTCCGAACATCCCTTACGATGTAGTATTTGCTACGAGATTTTTTCCCATCTACCATCCAACCGGCGTAAGGTGTCCCGCTCGTCTTTCGATGATTAGGACACCACCGGGAGCGATTTTCAAATCACTGCCCGCACGAGTCTGACCTTCCGGGCACAGGGGAAATCAGGCAGCAAATTTCTCCCCGCCGAAGGGGAAATGTGGAGTGCAGCCCTTAGCACACAATCCCCATCAGGGGCCGTGGCTCCTGATCCTCCTGCTAAGGGAACCTCTACAGGATAGTGAGGTCAACCCGTGCTTCTCCTTTCCTTTCGTCATGGGTTTTAACAACTTTCAAGGTGATACCTACATAAAAGCGTTCCCGTTGCCATTCTTTCGAATTTCTTCACTCTGAAATTCGGCCTTTGGATCCCCTCTGACTGTTAAGGAGTCAGCAGGCCCACACCAAGCACCCCCTTCATGACGCCATGATTCAAGCTTAGTTTGGGAGGCAGATGCCCCATTTGATGACGAGGCATAGGACACGCCCAGGAGTTTTCCACTTTTGCTAACCTCAACTAACAGGTTACCACACCACAATAAGACGGGCATGCCTTGCGTGAGTGAAGGTAACGTTTATTCTGCTCAGATTTGGAAGTTCAATGCTTTTAGTTTAGCAATTTTCGCCGCAGGGTGCACTGTTTGTCGCACGTGTACCCAGGTTTTTTTCCGTTTTGTGTGTAAAGGACTGGATAACTTCAATTTTCATAATATTCATATAATTGTGTAAAATCATCCTATTTGTATTGTGTTCAACCCTACGCATAGAATTAACTTTGTTATTCGCACTAGTGTGAAAAAAATTCAAGGACATATTTTCACATGTTAACTGGATTAAGCAAAATTTTGCCTTACATAAAAACTTTATTTAAGCATGACAACTTAATCGAAAAATAAATAGTGAAATGGTTAAAAATATAATTTTTAGGGCTTCCCTGCGCTGTATCCTTTAGGCAAAGAAGAGTACAAAGTTACTTCTGATGACTGCTCTACATAGTTCACCCTTGAATTCGTAACCTTTTTCCACTGTATAAGCTTGATTCTGAAAGATCAATGCTAAACACAATCGTGCTTTTACCGTTTTCTCTTACAAACACCATTGAAGAGGCGTGAATAATATACTCCTCGAAAAAAATTGTTTTGCACCACCCGTAATTGTTTGCGCAAGAAGAATGATTTGCTGGAACAGCCAGCGCTCTACAAAAAGACATTCGTCAGGTCTGGCGCGGTATTCTGTATTGAGAGTGTGAATTTCATCCCGCAATTCATCTTGGGGCGCGAGCAACTTACTAACTCGGAAATACCGGCGGTGTAATAATTTATTGAGGTGTGCAATTACGAAATAAAGTTCATATATTATATTCGCAGTTTCTTCACACTTTTTGAATCGAACATTTGATCAACCCATCTATTACGTGTTTGGTTATTTTCTAAATATGTTACGTAACACAAGCGTTTTATGCTGCAGTTAACTTAAAAGTACTTATTTTTATTAAATTAAAAGTTTACTTAATACTATCGATAAATTATAATATTTAATTTATGGTTTGTAATTGAATAAAAACAGGGAGAAATTAGGTGTGTTGGTGATGCCTAGTAAGAAATAGTTCTCATGCAAAATATTATTACACTGAACGCGAACAAACGCAGTGCGTTGAACATTTGGTGTGATTTTCTAGATTCGGTTATGCTTTGTTTGCATGAGGCGTAGAGATATTCTAGAAGTATAACTTTAGCAGTGTTTCAAAAAGTTTCTAGTAACTGTGACTTGCTCCCTCGCCCTGCCTTGTCGGACGTGGCTGGCAACGTGGATGGGGGGGGGGGGGGGCGATAAGAGACAGCTAATCTGAGAAGTGTCGTAGCTACTGCCAGCTCTAGTAACCGAGAGTAAACTTATGCGTGAAACCATAAAGGGCTAGTGATGCGTCTCTTATAGCATCTTATAACCCAAGATAACCCACTACCTCCTCGTGGTACTGCTGGGTAAACTCATAACTGAGGTTAGCAAAAGTTGGAAACTCCCAGGCGTGCCCAATGCCTTGTTATTAAAGGGGGTATCTGCCTTCCAAGCTAAGCTCGAATCATGGGCAATCTTGATTGTGGTGCTTGGTGGCGGGCCGGTCGACTCCTTTACAGTCAGAGGGGCCCAAAGGCTGGATTTCAACGTGAAGAAATTAAAGTCATGGAAATGGACCACAATTGCGTGGGGTATTCAGGTAACCCCACAATGTGGAGAACGCTAAGGTAAAAGAAGGAGTAGCACGGGCTGACCTCGCTACCCCTAGAGGTCTCCCCCAGCCGGTGGGGTCGGGGGCACTTCCAAGAAGAAATGGGCTTGTGTCAATAGTCAACCGACTCACCCGGTGCCCGGAGGTCAGGTTGAGGATGGACTCGTGCTAGCAGTGGTGAGTGCCTGGATTTTTAACCCAGGCATCCGTGATGGTAATGGATGGGTTTTCTCATATTAAAGGAGAATGCAGAGGCCTGGAGAGAGCTGGTCAAAAAATTGGGTTTGGCTGTGTTAGGGATACGGCCGTTTGTTTTTCATTAATACGTCTACATTGACGCGCTCGGACGCCTTGATGGCTATATTACGTTCCCGGCACAGCTTCACTCGATCATATGGGGTTTTATGGGTATCACTGGATTGGTTTTGAGATGCTCTTTCCAACCGTATGCTATTTCTGTATTTTGACTTGGCTTTTTGACGAGCATAAACCGAAATTGTGTTAAGTTTTCTTAATTATTTTAATGCTTTTGTATACGCAATCGATTGATCTTGACGAGAACTGTCAATTGAAACCTAAACGAACATCGTAGCTTCTCCCAGTCAAGAGTTATAATATGCGGAAGATATGAGACGCGGCGAAACGAACAACCCTCTGCCCCCGCCACACGCGATGTATCGCAGTCTTCACTCAACGTAACATATCCTTTTGTACTTTGGCAATCGAGTGGTGTAACTGAATTTTAAATGTATACGATAGATTCGCAGCTGCAATGCCAAACTGTATTCCCCGATTTTGTTATCATCAGTTTATCTGGAATGCCTCCCACTATGGTTGTAAATTTAAAGACGTATTAATGTCAAACTTGAGAACGACCCTGAGTGATGTAAGCCGACATAGGGCTTCAAGGGCCGGGACGACTGACCTCCAGTCCGAGGAGGCCTGTGCCTGTGGAAACCACAAAATGAGGAGAATTACCGAGGACGCAAGCATCCCGGGATGGCTTAGTACTAAGAAGGGCCCCGAAGTTGCAGATCTATGTATGGGGCAAGTGTATATCGAAATTTCAGTCAAACACGAACATTTACACAAACATCAAAATAATATCTCGATTTACCACCAGCTTAAGAGCGTCTCTATTTGGAATACCAGCACACCTCGCAGCGGAAAGTTTCCTTCCCCTTAAGAAATGTTGTTTTGTTGCCAATCTGAGTAGGATGAACGTCAGCGAAGGTTGGGCGTGGCTGGTGCAGATCACGAACCAGATGATCGAGTCGTGCAAGCAGTACGCGACGTGCCGCGGCAAGGAGACCATCTGGTCGCAGGAGAGGAGCGAGGTGCGCACCAAGCTGCTGCACTGCATCAAGCTGAACGAGACCTACCGCAACACGTACATGGTCGTCAAGGGCCAGGCCTTCCTGCCCGGCCAGGCATCCTTCGGCTTCTCCGAGAACTACGTGTTCGGCAAGTTCGACACCTTCTGCGACCGCCTCGCCAAGATCATCACCCTCTTCGACCTCGTCGACGACTACAACGTGCTGTTCCAGCGCAGGATGGAAGGTACGATACAAACATCATTCCTCAATATCACTCGTCATTTTTTTTCGCGAATCTATTTCGTACTTTTACAGACATTCCTTTGGAAAATAGTTGCCCAGATTATTTTTGTAACACCTAATTAAAGCAATTTTCGCAACACGTATTTTTGAGATATGTAAAATGAATGTTGACATTTAACAAGCAAATAATTCACGTGTATTACACACATGGATATTCATAAACAATTTTTTATGATTTAGAAAACGGTGTGGCGTAAACATACAATAATTTAATTGCAGTGTTGCAAGAAAAATTTTGGCAATTAGTTTCCAAATAATTGTTTGTAAAACGTACCAAAAACTTTTGAGCACTGCACTGAGAACAATGTTCTCTGTAATCAAACAAAGTTTGCTTGGCACAACCTGATTGAATGCTTTTATAAGGGGACAATGAAATATTTTGTTTTGGAAACCAAATTATTTTGTTGTTCTTATTTGATTCCCCCCCCCCCCCCCCCCAAAAAAAATATTTGGTTAGTTCAACTAAAGATTTGTTTGGTTCTACGTACATCAAACTGTTTATATTAATATAAAAAGAATCGAGATTCGAACATAAATCATATGATCGCGAGGGGTACGCCTTAGCGATATGAGCTACAGTGACTGCTGGAAACCTACAGTGACTGCTGGAAACCTACAGTGACTGCTGGAAACCTACAGTAACTGCTGGAAACCTACAGGGACTGCTGGAAACCAACAGTGTCACTTATCCAAATTGTCATAAAAAAAATGCAAATAAACACTCGAGCTGTGTGTTTGAACGAAGACAACCAAATGAGTGGTTAAACAAATATGGACAGTTGATTCAACGAAATATTTTGTTGACAGTCTAATTTATTTTTACCCAACACATAGGTCTTGTTTATTCAAGCACAATTTTGTTAGATCAACGAAATTAATTACGTTGCTTTTCAAGTTTTTTTTTTACTCAAGAAAATATTTTGTTGGGACAACTAAATATATTTTCTCTTAGCCTGTCCTTTAGGTATTGACTTGGATTATGAAAATGCGGGAGTCTGATAGTGCTAATACGGGGAATATTAATGGTGCCGTATTTCTTCACACCTTAATTCATTTTACTGGCATTATATTCGATTCGCGATATCTTCACACTTTTAGAATAAGACTTTTCAAAAATCTCTCCATTTATGACGCAATCGGTTGTTTCATAACCATTTCATGTGACACTAACGTTTTATACCTCCATTAACTTAAAATTATTTTATTCTTCATCAAATTTAAATTTAGCTAATATTTTAACCATAAATTATATAATTTGATTTATGATTAATATGAAAAAAAGTGAGAAAACAGTTGTGTTGGTAATGCCTAGTAATAAATAATTCTAACGCAAACTATTATTAAACTGGGTGCGCACGGATGCGGTGCGTTGTCTCTTTGGTGTAAAATTCTGGACATAGTTAAAGTTCGGTTGTATGAGGCGGAGTAATAGGCTGCAAGTAAAACACAAGCAGTGTTTCAGAAAAATTAGAAGGCACCATGAATGATCTATAGGTAATTTTTGTCCCATGGAGTTTTGTCTGCTAAGCGCAGACAACCATATTTATTGTCCCAAGATGTCTGCTTTTTGCACAACTACTTAGTGGGAGACAACAGTAATGCTTCACCCGGAGGAAAGAACCTGTAATGAGAATTACGTCCATGTTCTAGCCATTACATAAGAAGCAAAACCTTGTGTGGCGACAGTCTTGGTTTCGGCAAGTTTCCGGGGGTTCGTACAGCGTCCAAACTCTGCCTACTTGCTTTGAAAGTATCGGGCTGGATCCATTTCATACCAAACGTCCCGTTACGATCAGGTAGGGGCTGGTTCACTGTAGTGCCAAGCTAGTAGGTTAGTTCAGACGTCAACCGCTGATGTTTGAGGGTTCCGTCAGTTACCCACCCTTGTCTTGCACCCCTGCCTTCCTCATCTTGAAGTTGAGTCTTCGTGCCATGCACTCACCGCGTCACGATACCGATTGCCGCCCAAATGTCCCGCTTTGAACTCACGTGACAAAACTACTCGTAAGTCGTATTTATTTCGACGTGTTACATAGAGCTTTGTAACAACGAATGACGAATGGCACCTATAGCTGCAGTATCTATATGTGGCGTGATGGGCATGAATGGGTATTACTCACGGATCGATCCCTAGTACAGAGACTGATCCCATCTACCCTGTACGAATACAATAAAAGTTAGAGTGGGTTGAATTTGAACATTATCTCCGATCAGTCTTTTATATGTTCCTAGCGAGAACGTAGAAAATACATAAATTCGGTTAAAGAGACTTATCAGATTAAAAATATTAATTTTCCTACAGTTATTTGTGTATTAAATGAAATTTTGGTTTAGAATATCATCACATTCCCGTACTGCATGTTTTAGATTCTTAAGTATGTTTTTTTATCGCAGTGTGTATTTTAAAGAAATGTATTTTTAAGGAAGTAATTTATAACACCGAACATACTTATTAAGATGCAACTCATCTTGTTATATTTGCAGGGCTGTTATTAGGAGAACGTAAGTATTAAACATTTACACTTTTTTTTCTTTTAACCTATTAATGTAAGTGAAGCTCGTGATGAATGCTACGTCTTCTAGCCATTTAATGAGATCGTGTTATTTATAGTTTTTTTTAGTACTGTGCCTACCGAAGCAGTTGAACAGGTGTTTGTGGAAAAAAGTAAAGAAAATTAAAACTTGCTTTATGGATTAGTGACGCCATTAAAATAAGCTTTTAGTTGCAAATAATTCATGCCACAGAGATCTTCTATTGTGATAGTAATTTAGTTGAAAATTAATAGATGTAGTTAAAAACTTATGTAAAATACTTTTACACAAACTTATTCATTTTCTACACCGTAATTTGGGGCATAATTACATTATTATTTTTTTTAGCTGCACATAGTTAAATAGCATAAATCGTTGTTGCATGACTAGTGACTGCCACCGAGTTGGAATGAACCCCTTCTGCAAGTACGTATCTTATGGAGAAATTCCATCCATTATTGGGATTTATGTTATGTGGTTATGATCAAAACTGTAAAATGTGACTGGAGCTCCTGAAACTCCGAGATACTTTGATACGGGCCCGAAGCTGAAAGTATATAGCATTCCGATACGTGTACTCGAGCCGTTATCGTTCGGCATCATCACCGCAAAAATACGAATGTTGGAAAATATGCAGCTTTCTTTGTTGCTGTAAGTCCAAGCACATTAAAATAATTTTAGTAAATTGCAGAACTTTTAAGCATAACAATTTGTAGCCGTAATAACAGGTATAGGTTTCATACAGTGTGAGAATGGATTTCAGAACATAATTTAACTAACTCATAAGTCCCTTACGAAGGGCTTGTAACAGATAGCACTAAATGAAAACTGAAACTTATGTGTCATTTGTAAGGAACCCTTGGCACGATTCCCACTGAACTCAGTATCGCCGTAGTTCTGTAGAAGGGACGTACCATATTTTCAGTAACAACATTAGATCTGACATTTACTTCAAAGTGACGTTCGTACAAATACCCTAAACTTTGAAATAAACTTCATGCGTTGACCTATCTAATGAAAATATTTGATTTCCGTGTTTAGACCTCTCAGTGCTGACATACTTAATATTTAATTTGAAGAAATTTTAAGGTAAGCATTCAAGAACCAATCAAACGTTTTTCTCATTTCCAAGTGTTATTCTACAAACAATAATTTCTTTGATCATTGTGTTTTATTTCCTCAGACTTATGAGCTTTTACTATTCATAAATGGCACTATAAATAACAACAGCCGTATGGTCATAAAAATCTAACACAATTTCACATTAAACGGCACGGAGGATGACTATTCTTCTAGCGAAAACACTAAATTACGTAATTTAAAGTACAGCCCTAAATCAAGCAAAAATCATTGTCCCCGTAATTGTAGTAAGCATGGCCAGTTATGAAAATATTTCCAAAGTTATATCAAAACAAGACTTGCCTATTCTCCAACTTAATGTTGTGCTTTGTCTTACCAACAATGTTTAGTTTTACGGCAGAATAAAAAACACCGACCATGCCCCAGATTTCTGAGTCTGATAACTTTGGACGATTCTTTTTGAGTATGGCTATAAGTGTAAAAAAAAAACTAAGCCGCCAAGAGCAGATAAAAGTGAAGATGGAAGTTAGCAACGCCTTTTTTCAGGGGTTGCGGGAGCTCAGATAACTGCGAGTACAACTATTACCTATCAAGTTCACCATCCCCGTCTTCTGAGACAAACGTTTCCTCAGGAACATATTCTCCATGTGTTCCTCCTTGTAATCAACAGCACATCGATTGTGCAGCTCCAATGTTTTGTCATACTTTGTCTTACTGTTAAAACAAGTACTTGTACGAGATTTACTAACTAACATTAAATAGTTATTTACGTTTTTGCCTTTTGTTGTTTTAATGATTTGAAACTGAATACCAACTAACCTCAACCACACTGCTAATTTCTCTTCATGGCCAATGCTTTCCCTCAATTGAGTTGCACATCTCTAGCTCTGTTGAGATCATGTTTAAAATGAAGTATAACTGATCTTTTGACATTATGTAGTACATTAAGAAACGATCTTCATCTTCGAGAAGCCGTGGTATCAGTTGGTGAAACTCGCTATGTAACAGCCTGGACTCATTAATAGGATGAAGCCAAACAGTCCGTGAATAACGTGAAGCAAGCACGCACGTTAAACATGCAATCACCTGCTCTTCTTCGTCAAGTTCATCAAGCAGCCCTCCTAACATTGTATAACGTCATGCACGCTATCTCACCTTTCACTAAAATATAGTAATGCTTGCTGCACATACTTCACAGCAATGTGAACACCTCTCTCTCTGATGTGATGTGATCTGTCAGCTGCCCCTATCTGACGGGGCGTGGCGACATGTCACGTCAGTGTGGTGTGTATCCGCCTTCAATGTCACATAAGGTAAAAAACACACACAACGTGAATGCAAGTTGATCTTAAGCAGGGCTTTCAAAAGTGCTCATTTTTTCGTGAATAGACTGTAGTTATTAATGCACATTCTGCCGGTGATGAAATATGGATTGTAAGTATTATAAGAGAAAAGGAAACCACGATATGACCTTGTATTATTTTATGTTTGTAAAAGCGATAAAGTTTTGTATGTACATTTTCAGTCAGTGAATTAATATCACTTTTATATGTAGCTCTGGAGGAGGCCATCAAGACATTTGGAAATGCGAAAGCTGGAGTAACGACGAAGACCTATGACTATCTGGACCACCGCAACAACGAGTTTGACGCTGATTTCGAGATATTCTTAGCAAGACTTGACGTCCTCAAGGACACAGTAGCCGACATCATAGAAGAAAATTTTGCAAATGTGTGGGAAACCCCACAAGGAATACGCTTTCTTGTGCGTTTTGAGAAGGTATACCAAGAAAACCAATAATTTAGTTTGATTTTGACAATTGATAAGTAACGCTTTACTGTTAAAAATATGTTTATCAAAACGCATTAAAAGGTGCAAATCTTCAAATTAGTATGTTCGTAAAATGTTCAGACAAAACCATTATATATATATATATATATATATATATATATATATATATATATATATATATATATATATTATACATGTGTGTGTTTAAGATTTAGTAAGTTCAAAAATTATTTGTCAAAGCAGTCGTATTTATTTAAAAGACGCATAGTTTTCATTTAATATATGTTCAACATATTCAGGTAGATTTTTTTAAAATATATTTACAAGTTTCATTAGGTAACATTTGTTTTTCTAAAGTCTATCAAATATTTTTTTTTTGGAAATATAACTTTATTTATTGCGATCTTTCAAGGTAATTGTCACCAAATTCAGTACTCCTTTTAATCCTTTAAAGTCATTCATTGAACTCACTTCTCCTGTATATTGAAGATTAGGCACATTCATCATACAAAGCCTGTAATAGCTACTCGTTTGTAGAAACTTGTCTACTTTACAGACCATTCTTTCCACATAGAAACAGATGAGAAGTCGTGAAGCTGATAGACCAGAACTCTAGGGAAGCTGTTCAAGAACTTTTAAGCCTGTATCAGGCAAAATTCTGGAGAGAGAGTGCGAAAAATGTGGCAGAAATTGTCATGGTGAAGAAATATATATACATATCTAGTTTTGATTTTGGACGGAAACGTTTGAGCTTCTCGTCAATTTCCAAGCGACTATTTTTTAGAGTCAAATGCCACATATTTCATAATGCTCTTCATAATGAAGAAAACAGCCACCATGTCTGTTTTACTGAACAGGGTTCCCTAATTGTGAGTGCTGTACCTTCACCTTCAAATTGTGTACATTCATCTTCAAACATCCTATTCATCTTGGACTTAATGAGAATATTATAATAGTACGTCCAAGTTTCATCAGCTTTAACAACACTATCCACTTACCGAGATTATATATTTTCAGATTATCCGAAAATGTTTTTACTTTAGAAAACTCGAGATGTCATCTAGTATTCGGATAAGGAATGAAGGATCGAAAAGATACACAGCTTCCTCGCCTTATTATACTCATGCAAAAAGGGCGTGAACTGCCGTACAGGTAGGCCCAAGGCTTCATCTAGCTGCTGATATGATATATTAATCCCTTTATGAGAGTAATAATTTCTCCTGTAACTAATGGAGAAGAGTCCACGAAAGCAAGGGACATCCTCTTGACTGAAATCCTCTATCTGGGATTCTTCAAACCACTTTAATATTCCTGCGCCATGGGGAAAATCTTTTCGAAGCACTGGAGATGTATTCTCGTAAACAGCGGTTCACAAAAAGATCTCGAGGAAAATTTTAAATGAATGATACTTGCCAATATTCTTTTCTTCGGTGAGAGGTGTTACAATTTGGATGTTAATAGGTCAACTGCCACAGCAGAAGTGATGGAAGGAGCTCTAGATATTGGCTCCAATGCATGTATGGACAGGTGTGAACCTGCACCTAGGTAGGGTCTGACTGAATTACCAAAAGCCTCGCATTGCAAACCTTTACTAGTAGCGTTGGTGAAATTGAAAAATTACTTTTCATTCCCTACTGTTTTTCCTTGGAAAATACCCATGTATTTGCATTTCGACTCTTAGCGATTGCAGACTTCAACTTCATTTTACCCCAGCGAAGACTGATGATCACTCTCTGGGTCTCTCACTCAAGAGCCATCGTTAAGTGGGTTTCACGTCGTGCGTGGATACAGTTTGTTACTTATATATAATACAACTTGAAAAATATATTATTTCCTTTATAGATTAGTTTTCGTACACGCCCCACATATATTAAAAATAGAATGTTCAAAAATCAAAAAGATTTATATATTATTTCTGTTATTATTGAAATTAAAAATGTTTGTATAATAATTATAATTGCTATTTATAATGTCTTCACTCAGATCATTGCTACATCTTCATCTTGGACAGCTTATACTTCTTTTTCAAGATGAACATTTACTCTCTGCAAACGCCACAATTCTTTGATTATCCAATAATCCTATATTTATGTGTGTATCTTGGTTTCCTTTCCGTAGTTAGCCACTTCATTCATTTACACTCGCCATCACGTATATCCTAGAGTCGTTGTCTGGTCATTCGTATCTTCCCTTCCTGTTTTCTGTAGGGATTCTCTCATAGCATTTTTTCATATGTGTGCACACATAGTGTGTGTAGAAATATATATCCTGTGTTGTCTTTACGGTTTAAGTCGTTATCATACTCAGTTACATTACAAATTATTGACTCGTCGTCTGTCCTTGTATGTTTATTTCGCCAAACTGTCTCATGGAAGTAAAGTATTATTTTTGCTATTTGCTATTAGGATTTACTTTCATAACTCCTCTAATCAGTGTTGCCACAGCTAAATAAGTCAATTTAGGAATATTCGAAAGACGTTAGCTGCTTGAGACATTACACAGCTACCTCTAATTTACAAGTTAACAGAGTGTGGTTTCCACCGAATTTGTCATCCATTTGGTTTTTAAGGAAGGTTAGTAATAATACTTTGTTTCTTGCCTGTTGTGCTGTATATACGTTTTCACAAGTCGTTTTCGCCGTTAGGTAACACGACCCATTCGTCAACATAAAATTAATTCTAATATCTAAAGGAAACTTGAGAAGTTAAATTATTTATTGCTGTACCCATAGTTACTATATTTTGAAAAATGTAGAAAGGGAGAGGACAAATAATCGTCTATTTTAACATCAGTGATGAGTTTAGTTAATTTTGAGCTTACCTTAAACTTGACGCGATTGCTCTAGTACCTAAGATGGGTAACTTTGGCATTTACGGGCAACCTTAGTCCAAATGTTCAAAAAGTGTTTTAACTTTCGTAACTATTACGAACAAGCGTTTTCGTGCTCTTAGTTGGTGTAGTTCAAAAAATGCAGCAATATAAAAAAAACCATACGTAATATTTACAAAAGGAAATAGGAGTTCCCAAGCTTTGTACCTCAGCTGCCATCAAGGGCCAAATTAAGCCCGTATTACAGTACATTTTTTTTAAGGAGTGGAAGTCCAGTCTCAAATCCTTAGGTGTATTGTGGGAAATACTTTATTTTGGGCCAATTCACAGATATTAATGAGTGTCTGTTGAGTAGGATGGTTATTGCTGCTGGGGCGTAGAGGCCAGGGCACTCACCTCCCACCACGGCGATCCGGGTTCCATCCCATGCGGGTTCACTCCCGGATTTTCACATGTGGGAATCGTGCTGGTCGATGCCGCCTGCCGGCAAATTTTTTTCGGGGTATTCCCACCCTTGCAATACAGCGCCGGTCTTCATTTCACGTCATGTCCGGGGGATGACGGGGACCCGCTCATCCCAGCTCGAAAACCCGTCGTCAGGATGGTGCCGCCTCGCCCTGGTCGCCACCACCCACGCAGAAATGTATTTCTTTATTTATTGTTTCTGTATGTCACGGTGTTCAAGAGGCGTGACAGTATTTACTTTGTTCTCCAGGTGAGCGAGAAGATCCCGCTGACGCAGATGGACGTGAAGTACACGCGCGTCCTCAAGTACTGCGAGCACGAGGTTGAGCGCATCATGAAGCTGTTCCGCAAGCAGAAGGAGGACCCGCCATTGCCCATGAACTTCCCACCCATATCAGGCTCGTGCATTTCTTTCTCTTTTATTAGACAGGACCAACAAGCGACTCCCTGTTAAAAAAATTTCATTTGTTTGCGGATATTTCTACGGAAACGTACATTTACCACATGGAAACTTGATGCGCAATAACGAAAAGCAGAGCTGTCCAGTAAATATTTTTGTACGTTTTACAAACAAATCCTTGATAATTAGCTTCCAAAACTTTTTTCTAACAATAAAAGTAAATTGTTGTGTGCTTAAAACACTGGGATATAGCAAATATGCTCAATCGTGTGGTTATCAGTAGGAGCAATGAAAGTTCGTCAGAAGATTTCAAGACAAGTTATATTTCAAAGCACTGTAGGGCCATTTACCTGTCTTGATGGCTGAATTACATTTTGACACATGCTAACTGTCTGCACACGAATCACGCAGGAGCCGTGCCGATGCTGCCGAATTCTGAGTGGCCCGGTCAAATATGAAAACGCCTTCTCAAGCAGACAGTAACCAGTGGTAGTAGACAAACTGCTGTTGGGTTCTTATAGTATTGATGTCTACCATGTAGTCATGTTTTACCGCGAAGAATCACCAGCTCTAGTTGTCAAAATAATGGGAAAACCCGAAATAAAGTGATTTGTGCAGCTCGTGTCGGACTGAGAGGAAGGTTCGTTTGAGTCAACGAAATACTTGTTTGTATACGGTCAAACAAATAAGTAGTTTCCCCAACAACATATTTTGTTGACTAAACGATATCTGAAATCCAACAAAACAGATTTTATTCAGCTATCAAAATATACACTCGAATTGATTAAACCATTTCGTTTAGCCAACAAAATCATCTTGATGACAAAGTATTTGTTTGAATCCACAGTATACTTATGTACAAACAAATACATTGCTGGATCGAATAAACGTTTCTCTCAATGCAGAAACAGGATTAGAAGGAGTACTGAATTTGGTGACAATTACCTTGAAAGAGCGTAATAAATAAAGTTATATTTCCAAAAAATGTCCCCTCTGAAGTAGCTAGAGCAGTGAGTGGCAAGTTGTTCATATTCTTCCAGCTAGATGGAGACTCTTGTTACGTCCGCACAAGACTTCATAAATGAAACACTTCAGAAACTGTAGATTTTACAATTTCACAACTTGCCCCTGTGACATCCCCTGTCTCCTTACAGTGTAACCAGAAAATTATAGTTTCTGCGGCACTTAAGTTATCCATGTCATTTAGACGTATTCCTTCAAACATCACAAAGTAGCACCAGACACTTATAACAGTCAGCAGCACTTTTCTAATATTTCTATAATATATTATATTCTATAATATAATATAATATATTCTATAATATTCTATATTATATAATTTCTAATAAAACTGGAAAATTGACGTACGTTACACTCCTAAAAACTGATTCGTGTTCAAATCTCGCTATATAATTAAATATCTGAACTGATTTTGAAGGTTTTTTTTATGGAAAGTGTAACACCCTCATAACTGAAATTAAACACCTGTTTTCGTTACTATATTAAAAAACAAGAAATAACGGGAAAACTAACTAACAAATTTAAGGAGAGGTTCCGTGAATTCGTAGATAAATCTGTGGAAATTACTGAAATATCATTACTGTCAGAGCAACGTGTTCACAGTTTTACAGATAGTTCTGCCGAATATTTTACCAGCACTTTTCTTTAGCTCCAGCGTTCTATCGCGCATGCTGACTGTCTAGAGGCCGGAAAAACATGGAGATTTACTTTTATATTGTAACTCTGGCTTATCTTAGAGGAGAGTTAATGTCCTTGCGGTTCTTGTCTCACTGACATGCGAAATGGCTGTATTATACTATTTTACTATCAGGTTATCATCAAAAAGGAATGCGCACAGGACGTCATAAAATTACCTGGCACTGCTTGCAGTTAGCATAGGGGTTAATAGACGGCAGAAATGTAAATAAATATGTCAGCTTCGAGTTTGGTAGTGAAAGTTAGCCTGCAGAATGAGGGCGGTGTCTTCCGATGGACAGGATGTTGATGCGTCGTCGTACATGATGTAATGGATAGTGCGTTCGGGTGGTGGTAGTTACATGAACAAAATTGCTTCTATCCGAACACCACTTATACCGGGCAACAAACTGGGCGTAGAGGGCTCCATGCACAGCCCGTCCGATCGCCAGTTCTTAATTCCGTTTGCTTCTACGTGCGGACCCTTCTCAAGGTGTCTTGTCTGCAGTACCCTTGTCGAGACTGTTCTTTTCAGCTAGGACTTTATGCACAGGCATTTGCAAGCATATGTTGATGCTCATGGCGGACACTTTGAACGCTTCGTCTGCCACCAATTCATTGACAGGTAAAGACTGTTCACGATAAAGTAAGCACTTTTGAAATCAACCTTTGAAAAATGTCAGTGCCCTACAACAGGCGTCCTGAGGGACATGCGCCTAGTAAGGTTGTTAACGATGGATGGGAAGTAATTCCATACCTTAAAGTCGTATAAAAAGTCGTATAAAAATTATTTAGAATTTTCTTGTGTTGATAATAAATATCGAGTAAAATCTGTTCATAGTCATAAAATCAATGAAATAATGCATCCACTGAGATATTTGTTTGGTTTTGTTCCTGACAACAATGAGTAAAATTATAATTGAAAAATTAGAAATTATGTGGCCTATTGTTGAATACCTATCTAATGTGGCCATTGCAAATAAAGAAAAAAATATACAAACATCCTAAAATACTTATAAGTTTTTATTATTGGCAATTTTTAGGAAAAGAAGTCTCTGCCAAAGAAACTGTTTTTAACTTTGATATAAAAATCAGATTGATAATTTACAGTTTGACATGCTCGATTTTGTAATTGTTGGGTTTCAAATTAATAGAAAAAATCTTGCTGAATAGTATGTCCATGCTACTGTTTGACCATTGTATTGCGAAAAATATTTATGTTAAAAATGGTAGAAATGAAATTTTTCCAAAAGAAAATTGGAATCTAGATATTGAAAATGGTCTTAGTGATATTTTCCTTGCTTATAGTGATTTTAGGAAATCAAAAAGAAAACTAGATACTATATGTAGAAATAATTAACTTTATTATAAACCAACTGTAAACTTCGAAAGTAGTATCAATTGTTATTCAGTTTTGGATGAAGACCATTGTATATTATTGATCGCTTATATAGAAAACAACTGTAGTTAAAGAAAAAATAAACACAAAAGTTAGTGTTGATTTTAATAAAAAAAAGTTGGAGAAAATACAATATGTAATGTTGTTCTAATTATAATAACTTAAATTATCTCTTTCATTTTCTGTTTTTTTTTTTAATGCATCGATGTGTAAAAATGAGCAGATTTGTTAAATATTTACTATTTAATAATTTCACAGTTTCACTTCACCGATGCATAAATAAAGTGATGAGGACCATGACAATGTTAATCCTACATAAAGTGGAAGGATACACAACGAGCATACAAGTAGATCTTAGGCAGGGCTATCAAGAGTGCTCATTTTACCGTGAATAGCCTATATCTCCTGTAATGCAGCACCTATGCTCCATCCGTTAGAAGCCACACACCTTCACCACTCCCGTGTTTGATATCACGCCCGCAACGGACGCATATGTTTATTTACTTTCCGGTATTCTGTTATATGTGTTCCCACAATGTAAGCACAGCCAGTTAATTTTTGGACATTCTGCGTTAACTCCCCCGCCCCCTCCTGACCAACTCTATTTCATTTAAGCTATACAAACGAGAAATTCCGTCAGAGTCGGTTTTCAAGATCAGCAATGCCATCCCCCCACCCCCTTTTTAAAATTTGTAAATATTCCTCTGTATTTTAATATGTGTGTTCGTCACATGATTTTGCATAGAAAGACTAATTGTAATGCGACATGTATCCTGAGCTGTGTCGAGTGCATGTCTCGAGATTTTACAGCGCGTGAAGCCATAGGTTATCACGCTTACCAAGCATTCTCTTTATGTTAATGTTGCTCTCTCGGTGTCATTTGGTTGCGTGTTTCACGACACGAATATACAAATAGCGAACATTAGGTAACTACAAGAAAATAAAGTTCGTGACTTTGTTACGCTTAATTTTCTCTTACTTTATAAAACAATTAGAAAAGCTGTCGTGGATAGAACAAAAAAAAAGCAACTAGTTCTAGAGCAGCATGTTGTATAATTATTATGACAAAATTAGAAAAGTTATGGTTTATGAAAATAAAATTAAAGTAATAGCCTCTGCGTCACTTGTATAGTCGCGATTTCACTCAGCTCACGATTGCGGTTGCCTGCTGCGCTTCATATGCAATTAAAAGATGTTCACGATAAAGTGAGCACTTTTGAAATCAACCATAGAAAAAAATCACTGCTCCTACCTGCACATATTTTAACGGGCGCACTGAGTGACATTCGCCCAATAAAGTTGGTAACAATGGAGGGAAAGTAGTTTCATATCTCAGCGTCGAGTAAAATGTGATGGTTAACCACTTGTGATAACACAAATAATTTCACTTGTGTAAAAATGAGCAGATTTGTAAAATATTTTCTTTCGCGATTATTTCACAGTTTAACTTGACCGAAGCATAAATAAGGTAATGAGGCCCATGGCAATATTAATTTTACACATAGCGGAAGAATATACGCCGTATATACAAGTAGATCTTAAACACGGCTTTCAAAAGTGATCATTTTACCGTGAACAGCCTTTAGTCACTTTACTTTCCGTAAATCTATGACGATGTTGTGTTTTGTTGCCTATTAACTGTTGAAGAGTCACCACATTCCACCTTATAATAGTTGACTTTTTATCTAAGTAATGCAAATATTTTTGAATCATAATTTTTTAACACATAACTGTCAGACCATTCCATCTACAAAGAATTTCACCCTAAGGCTGCAGTGTGTAACGTAATGGGTGTTTGCTGTCTTTGTCCAATATATGGTTTCCACCGCTATCGTTTTCTTGTTAAGGCATGCGCGCTGTTGCGAAATATCCGAAAAATTTTTTTTGTTTATTTTGGACACATTTTAGCTTATTGGAAGTCATAATAAACTGTGTAAGATGAGATTAATTTTACACCAGAAGACAAGTTTCAAGTTGCAAAAAAGATATAAATAATCACCTTAATCCTTTTCGTGTAGACTAAGATGTATTACATAACATCTAATAAAGTAATGGTTAAAAATATTTTTTTTATTTTTGGATTCCATTGAAATTCCAAGTAGTCTGAATTCCACACTGTTTAGTAAATAATTTATTTTCGTTGCTCGAGAAATATATTTGTAAACTTTGTTGGTGTAAAATTGTTATGGGGATTGAAAAATAAACTACGTTGACGATAAAAAATCCAAGTAAATCATTATTTTCGTGAGTGTATTGTGCAGTGAAAATAAGCTAAATATCGGACACGAGTAGACTCGTTTCTCTTAACAGCAGAAGGTGTATATATATATATATATATATATATATATATATATATATATATATATATATATATATATATATATATAATGAGTGTGTGTGTATGTGTGTGTATATATATGTGTGTGTGTGTGTATATATATATATATATATAAATTGGTATAGCCCACTTAATTTCTAGAGACAGAAAATGTAACTATATATATGTATATATATCCCACCAGTCGCATTGTTCTAGAATCATTCAAGCGCCCTCACTCACAGTAGGCTTTACTCGTCGGTTTCACACCCTCTCGTCCATTCAAGCCACGAACACCTCGCCTGCCGTCCGGCAATTTCCTGTCCTCTATAAATCACTTCGCTCGCATACACTCGCCAGGCGGCCTCTGTCAAAGACTGCCGGCCGCTGGGATGCTGCAGTATATATAGTGTCTCAGGCCGCCACCTAGAATCTTCCCCAACAGGCGTGATGCGTCGCGGAGGGCTGAGGCGCCAGCCAGTCTCGTCAGAACATTCTTGCGTCGTCGCTAAACGTATCGGAAACTCTAGCAGGCGAGAGCAGGTCTGTGACGCCAGCAAGCCTCGCTGCTGTCGGCATTCACGGGATTCCCAGAAGGAAAGCATCCAGCCAAGAGCGCATCGTACCAGGAAGGGGAGTGCGAGGGAATCACCTTCCACGGCGCAAGACACACACACCCACATATATATGTGTGTGTATATGTATATATATATATATATATATATATACACACACACACACACACACACACGCTCACATAATGAAAAACTTACTGATGTCAGTCAGCGCCCAGCCTAAACCATTAGTCCTGAAAACATGAAATGTCGAGGAAACATTAATTATACAATGTATACAGCCATTAAGGAGTGACGTTTCAAAATTAAACTTTTGAAGGGGTGAAATGAGGGTTTAAAGTTTGTAAGGAGAAAAAACGCCCATCCTCAACTATTGGTCCTAGAAACATGGAATTTGGAGGAAGCATTCACTATAAATGTAGGCAGCCACTAAGAAGGGATTATTCAAAATTTAACCTCTAAAGGCGTGAAATTAGAGTTCATAATTTGTACGGAGAAAAAGATATAAAATTGTCCTATTAACTCTGGACTTTGTGAAAGTACTATAAAAATATTTTAATGAAACATGTGGTTAACAATTTCTTATAAATATGCCAAAAGCAAACCTTCGCAAAAGTATTCTAAGTAATAAAGCTGTAAATAGGGCTCTGCAGGACATAATGAGTAGCAAAATATAATGGGCGGTGTGACAGTGTCGCTTCCAGGAAATTTTCACCAAACTTTGCCATTGGTGCCTAAAGGAACGCATACAGATGTAATCAAGGCGTGCCTCAAGAGATCTGCTTTGTAGCCCTCGGTTAATGTGTTAAAACTTATCAAAAATATAAGAGTACATCTGAGCCCCGAAGTGTCTGCCGGTCAATTTTCAGATCTCCCGCTCAAACCAGGAAACGGTGATTATCCAGAAACAGACGGCATGATAGCCGTCCCGGATAGTGACTATAGTAGCAAGAATTTATCCCGACGTTGCCCAGATACAGGACAAGCCTATATAATGGTTGTATGAAATAGCCACTCAGACCCCCTCCCCCCAAAAAAAACGACCAAGAAGCGGTCGTCGATGAAATCCTGCTGAAATCATTCGAAAGAGGAAGAGATTGTATACAATTCAATAGACACGGTGTTAAATACGGACGAAGCAGTTCATTACCCATTAAAATTTTTTAACACACTAAAACCACTGGCTCTCCCATACCATAGGCTTATACTGCTTGTGGCACGCCTGTTATGTTACTCAGAAATTTGGTGCCACCGAACGTCCGTAATGGCACTAGACTACAAGTAAAGCTGTGCATCGCAGTATAGCCGTGGCCACTATTTGAAGTGAATCGGCTCAGGGGATACAGTGTTTGTGCCGCGTATTCCATTGATTACCAGTGACCTTACTTTTCAATTTTAAGAGACTGCATTTCCCCTCGAAGTTTCCTTCGCGCTGGCGATAAATATATCGAAGCGGCAAACTCTCAAATTAGCAGTAGTTGAATGGAGGCAGGACTCTTTCTCCCACGGTCAGCTTTACGTGAAACGGTAACGAAGTAAAATACAATAAGTCTCGGAACAATATTGTATGATATCAGGACCTTCAACGTAAGAGCCGATATTATGCACAAATGCGGTTTAAAATCTCAATTTTTTTAAGGGCTCGTACATCCCGTAATATTAGGTTTTGGTATAAAGTGTCACATATGTTTACCTTTTACTTTTTCATGAAGAGTCACCTCCCTAAGTTTGTCGGTCTAATTGAGAATCATCCTGTTTACACACACACACACACATATATATATATATATATATATATATATATATATATATATATATATATATATATATATATATATATATATATATATATATATATATATATATATATATTGCGGTCTGATTGAAACATATTTACACGTCCATAATGCAATATATTACAAATTATTCACAATTTACATATCTTTTAAAAAGCCTGATATTGTGATGCCTGCCCCCATAGTTCTCCCCGCGTAGGAGTCACCCCTCTGCTCCTTAAATTGTCCAGTGCACTCTCAGTTCTCCCTGTCCAGGCATTTAAGAATAGTTGAGAAAGTTTCACAGTCTTCCGTACAATAGAGTTCAAAACTTGCACAACTTCACGACGCTTCGAAGACATCTCCTTGACTACGACCACTCGAGGTGCCGATAAGGGTGAGAAGAGTGTGTTGGGAAGGGGTTGGGAGGGGGGCCTTTACCCCGCCACCGGATACGTCTGCAGCGGCATAACGCTGTTGAGGCAGACGCACTCTGTATTCACAGGATCCAATGGGTGTTCGGGGCGAAGAAGCCCAATAGCGCCACTTCCCTCACCAGAGTGATGTGTTTGCCCACCACCCTAGTTAAAGCCATAGCCGTCTCGTGCCAAACCAAGAACAGTGCCCTCGTTCTTTTTTTCTAATCTACCGTATTGCTAAGTATTAAATGTACGACGGAAGGTAGGGTCGGGTTCTAATTGCGTCTCCGGGCGAACCCCTTACGCCTATAGGAGAGGGAATTGCATGCTAAGAAGGTGGGCATCGCGGCAGAGAGGGATTGGGTAGCCATGGCAGCGTTTGGGGCCATGACTACCTCCCTAAGTGTACCTATAGCTGTACTATAGTTAAGAAGGGGGGGGGGGGGGTAAACCCGCATAGACACGGTAAAACCCCTCCCGACAGGAAATAGTTCAAAACTTGTGGAAGCATTAAGAAATACTACAGGAGATAGCAGGTATGGAATCCATGCTGATTTAATAGGCGACGAAGAACTAGTAGAGAGGTGACGGGGCTTGTGGACCAGCATGTTAGAGGCACATGCGCCCTTGAGGTGGGACTACCATCCATGTTCCTGCGCGGGCAACCTGACTGCCCGCACAGCAATATCGACATCAGTGACTTCAGGCAGGGTCCCTAAGCTTCCAGCCGAGTGCGCAAGAAATCCGGGCAGCTCAGTCATGGCACCTACTCCATCTTCGCTCTTCTGCGCCGACATCAGGATCTCTACATCGCGGGTGAAGGTGGGGAGTAACGGATCGGGTAGCCACCCCCTCTCCCTCCTCCAAAATCTTCCTCGGTCGTAGGTGAGCAGCGTTAGGCGGGACATCCAGGAGCTACCAGTTGTGGAGTCGAATCCGCTGGCGCACGAGTGAAGGCTGGCGCCATTGCTTCCAAGTTCCGATACTGGTCCATTCCACTCCACACGCAACTACAGTCGACAGCCCGCAGAATCCAGCAGTGAGGTGGTTCGCCAACTTCGAATGTTTCAGCACCTCTGGACTGCCCGCAGTCTCCTCGCCTTGATCGATGGGCCGTCTTCAACTGAGCCACCCAGGTTCCCGACACACACGACCGTCCGCCACGGCAGCCAGAACCCAAGTCACAGTGCCTTCTTCTCTACTAGTTTTTTCATCTCTGCTAATAAAGAATGATATCTAACCTTCTTTCTCCCGTAGTATTTCTATTTAATGCATGCAATAATTTTGGATTCTTTCCTGTCGGCTGGGTGTTTACGTTGTCTATGATGGTTTTTTCCCAGTGTCTTCTTAGTTACAGTTTTAGCTATAAGTGTACTTAGGGAGGTAGTCATGGCCCCAATCACTGACCATGGCTGCCCAATCCCTCTCTGCCTCGATGCATGCCCCTTTGCATGATTTCCCTTCCTTGTAGGCGTAAAGGGTTCGCCCTGAGACGCAATTATCTCCCGTCCTACCATCCTGATATAGCCGACCTCTCGTGGCGCAGTCGGTTGGTGCACCACCGATTTGAGGTGCAGGAGGCTCTGAGTTCGAATCCCAGGTAAGGCATGGGTGTTAATTTAGATTAGGTTATAAGTTAGTCTGCAAGCCATCCCCTACTAAGCTTTCAAGCATAAAACAGGGGGACGTTAAAAAGCACTATACAATACAATAGCTTCGGGAGACACTTAACACTTAGTAATAGGGTAGTGCGAAATAATCACTCTGTGATAGTGTGTTTGAGTAGTTTAGTGTAGTTTTCGTTTCATATTTCGGACCAGCATGACGGTTTCAAAATTGCAAAGTTCCCGGTGGCACCATGAACATCTAAAGAGCTGATTTAGCTTTTGCTTGCGGAGTTAACGTACGGTTAGAAAGAAGTGCTCCAGGTGTGACCTTTTAATAGGTATCGGCCACCTGGAGGGGAGGTTTGGTGAGGCCAGCGGGAACTTTGTATTCCTAAGCACTGTGTGGTGACGTGCTCGTCGACGTTGTGTCCTCAGGGAGGATCAAGTGGGTGCGGTCTCTGCACAGCCACCTGGGGGAGCTGATGGACAGCGCCAAGTCGCACCCGGTGCTCAACACCCTGCCCGCCATGGCCGACCTGCTGCGGCGATACACCGCAGTCGGCAGTGCTCTCGTCGCCTACGAGAACGACATGAAGGCCGCCTGGCTTAACCAGAACGTGAGGCAACACTCACTGTCACTTGCTTATAACAACCACACTGGTGCACGCGGAATCGATCACAAGTAGACCTAGGCCTTTACCTCTTGGAATGCGAAAACTCATTTTGTTCTTGTAGGCTGTTCTGTAAACTGAGCACTTTTGAAAGCCCTGCTTAAGATCTACTTGTATGCACATTGTGCATTTTTCCTCCTTGTGTAAAATTAACATTGTTATTGGTCTCAACACTTTATTCATGCATCCGTCAAGTGAAACTGTGAAATTATTAGACAAGCAAATATTTAACAAATCTGCTCATTTTTACACTTCGATGTATTAAAAATAACAGGAAACGAAAGGTATAATTTATGTTATCACAAATGGTTACCTAACACTTTTATCCGACTTTAAGATATGGAACTACTTCCACTGCATCGTTATCAACTTTAATGGGCGCATGTCACTCAGTGCGCCCGACAAATGTATGCAGGTAGGAGCGGTGACATTTTTCAAAGGTCAATTTCAAAAGTGCTCACTTTATCGTGAATAGCATTTACATTATCGTACATCCATGGTTACTTCCAACTTATCTGAATACCTGCGCTGAAGTTCTATTTCCTGGCTAATTCTCCGCGTCCTCTAAACAGAGTTTAACCAGGCCTAGAAAATTGCACCAAAAGGATAACCACTGTACTCGTGCGCACTCAGTTTAATGATATTTTCCATGAGAAATATTTCCTATAGGCTATTCACGTTAAAGCGAGCATTTTTTAAATCCCCCTCATTTAGAATAATAGTGTCAGAAAATACATTATTTATTTCAGCCTTAGACGTTAACTTGTGAGTGCAGTGGAATATACACACTGTGTTTATTACTTACGTGGTAATATGCATTAAAAAAGTTGGTTAATGGATAAAAAAATTACTGAAAGGAAAACGTAACTAGGGCCTCAAAAGTTCTCACTTTACCATGAACTGCCTGTACTAAGATTATCTCCCGTGGCGAAATCGGTTGGTGCGCCACCGATCTGGGCTAGGCTCTGGGTTCGAATCCCGGGTAAGGCATGGGTGTTAATTTAATTATGGTTATAACTTAGTCTGTAAGCCACCCCTTGTTAATCTTTCAAGCATAAAACCGGGGGACGTCAAAAAGCCCTGTACAATACAATGCCTATACTAAACATTACCAACGAACCTTTTTACTTCCTGTTTTAATCATATTAATTATAAGTTAAATATTACAATTTATAAATAAAAAATAAGTTAAATTTATATTTAACCAAAAATAAGATATTCTTACTTTAACAGAAGTATAAAACGTTGGTGATAAATGACATACAGTATTTTAGGAAAGAGCCAAGCACGTCATACATGGGTTGGTTTTTCAAAAGTTTGATTCAAAAAGTCTGAAGACACACAAAAGAGTTTACCGAGAGAGAAACAAGGGTATAGGTTCTGATACCAGTGCAGAAACGAAGTACTTTAAGAATAATGTTAACATGCCATATTTAAATTTTAACACTTTTTACAATTATAAAATTGGCAAATAAAATATTAAAATACGGTCCGGAGGCTTTCGCGACAGTTTTCTGGATTATAAACAAGAACATTTAGTAACGTACATATCAAGTGAATGAGAAGAATCATTCAAACGCCGTGTCATTCCTGTTTACAATAGTAAATATTTATTCAAAGTTATTTTTTAACATCGATATTTGTTCTAAGATTGCAGAATTGTATATCCTCGTTTCGGGCTAAGAAGGTAGTAATGCTGCAGCCGATTATGGATTATTGTTCTCAGATTTGGCAGCTCAATGCTAATAGATTGGCAAATAAAAATTGTCGCTACCCGGTAGCAGTGGTATCGAATGTGGTATAGGCTGTTCACGGAAAAGTGAGCAGTTTTGAAATCAATCTTCGAAAACAGTAACTGCTCCTACAGCCACATATTTTAACGGGCGCCCTGAGTGACATGCGCCCAGTCAATTTGGTACGACGGATGGTAAGTAGTTCATCATAATGTCGAATAAAAAGTGTTAGGTAAAAATTTGTGATAACTTAAAAATTATTTCTTTCACTTTCTAATTTTTTTTTTTTTTAACCGAAGTGTAAAAATTGTCAGGTATGTTAAGTATTTACTTTTCTAATAATTTCGCAGTTTTACTTGACCAAAGCATAAATAAAGTTATGAGGCCCATGACAATGTTAACCTTACATAAGACGGAAGAATACACAACGTGCATACAAGTAGATCTTAAGCAGGGCTTCCAAAAGTGCTCATTTTACCGTGAACATCTTATATCAGCCTGTCCAGTATTTCAACAGAAGATAATTCTACCAAGAAAATAACTGTATAGTATATCTGCAGTTTCTTCACACTTTTTGGATCAAACCTTTGAAAAATCACCCCATGTGTGACGTGCTTGGTTGTTTTCTAGATATGTCGTCTAACACAAGTGTTTTATACTTCTGTTAACACTGAAGTACCTATGTAATTTTAATTTAACTTGAACTTTTGCTTATATGTTAGGCCTATCTTTAAATTATAATATTACGTTAATAATTAAAATGTATTAGAATGGAGAGAAAATGGGTTTGTTGTTAATGCCTAGTAAGAAATTCTTCTTACGTAAAATATTGATTAACTGAGCGCGCACGAATGCGGAACATTTTCCCTTTGGTGTAACTTTTATAGACTCATTTGCCCTTAGTATGCACGAGGCGGAGGGATATCCTGATAGCAGAATCTTAGTGAAGGCTTCAGAAAAGTTGGAAGTAACCGTGAATGGACTATAAATGCTGTGCATGGTAAAGTGAGCACTTTAGAAATGAACCTCAGGAAAAAGTCACTGCTCCTACCGCCATATATTTTAACGGGCGCACTGAGTGACGTTCGCCCAATAAAGTTGGTAATGATGGATGGGAAGTAGTTTCATATCTTAACGTCGAATAAAAAGTGTTCGGCAACCATTTGTGATAACTTAAAATTACTTCTTTCACACTCTGTTTTGTAATTCATCAAAGTGTAAAAATTAACAGATTTGTAAAACATTATCTTTCCTAATAATTTCGCAGTTTCGTTTGACCGACGCATGAATAAAGTGATGAGGGCCATGGTATTGTTAGTTTTACATAAGACGGAGGAATACACAACGTGTATACAAGTTGATATTAAGCAGGGCTTTCACAGGCGCTCATTTTACCGTGAACAGTCTATACATAGAGCCGCCTGTTTTTCGCGAAAAGAATTCAAGACTACTTACACTCCAAGACGCTATAGTTGAGATCCACTTTCGTGATCGGGTGATTTTAGCTGCCGTGGACACTCAGTGCCGGAATTACCAAATTCCGATTGGCCCCAGTCAGGTATGGAACTGCCTCCCGAGAAAGACACGTGGCCAATTACAAAAAAAAAAACTTTACGTACGCCATAGGACATTGGAGTCTAGTATTCGCGTAAATCTTGTCGCGAGAAACAGGTGGTCCTGCCTACACACGATAATACTGCTTTCGGAAGTGTTAGAAAAACGAAGCGCGGTAGTTGGCGAGACAAGACTGTGAGCAGGGCCCTGGACGTTTTCTCGGCAGATGTGGTCGGTGGACGAGTGCCTGAGCAAGAAGCTGCTGTCGTTCTGCGAGGACTCGGGACGGCTCAAGGTGAACTTCGACGAGAGGATCCGGCTGCTGATCAGGGAAGCCGACTGCCTCGGGAAGATGGACGTCGACCTGCCTGTCGTAACCAGGACCTTGCTCTCCAAGAGGCACTACTTCACCACAGTCACCGACACCCTGCAGGTAGCGCCCGTGTCCGCGCTGTCCCCCCCCCCCCCCGTCATGGTATCCTTGCTCGCACTCCCACAACGCGAGGTGGCTGGACAGCGAATTGCTCACGTCCAACTGTAGTGAGCTACCCAGGCCCGCCAAGAGAGGCCGTGCAATGCCGGGCCCAACTCGTAAATGTTTATTTATAAAACGAAGTATTACATTAAAAAATATAATTTTGACACTCAACATTTATTAACTTTTTTTTGCATGGATTACGACTATTTATGTTGTGAATTGTCGGTTTTTGGAGGGGAGAGGGTAGCACGCAGTAAATTCTCTTGGTGAGCCGGGATCTTACTTATATATCTTGTGCCGTATAGCGTAGTGGACAGTCCCGCTACCTTCGTATAATGGGCATACTACATTCGTGAGTTCGAATCTAGCAACGTGTAATAATATTTCTGTTTCATTTTACTTATCGGTTATTTTTCAGTGTTTTAACTAATTCATTGAATTTTTCTCACTGTACTCATAATTGATTAATATTTTAATATATTATATTAGCATACACATGTTTTAAAAATTATTTATTACGTTTTAAGCATAACAATAAACGAAATTAAGTACTGTTCTTGGTACTAATTATTTATTACCAAATACCACTTTCAGAAAGGCCATTCAGTTAATTCAATTCCACGTTTGACGACGATGCAAAATGTAGCACAATTTGTACTAACATTTTTCTGAGAGTTCCTTAAACTATGGTGAGTTATCTGAACATCATGTGTAGCTAGGATCGTTGCTTTCCAAATAGGAGCAGAATGTTTTTGCGAGCTAGATTTTGCTGCGTTATACTTTTTTTTTTTTTTTTTTTGTGTACAGTTATTTTCCCTTGTTTGAATAGTTTCCCACCTGCGAAAATCCGGCGTTCGCCTCGGTGGGGCGCGAGTGTTCCGACCACCACACTATCGCGCTCCTTCCTGTTAACGTTTATTCCACTCACGTTGGGAATCTCAATGCTTCTGGTTTAACAGCTAAAATTTTTCGCCACTAGGTGAGCGCTAGTGTCGCGTGCGTCTACCAGATTTTTTTCTTTTATTTTCTATGTTTAAAAAATAATTGCAATAATTATAAATAAAATATAAATTAACTGCATAACTAAGTAAAATCTTTCTCTTTTATTATTCACGTAGTATGCAATTTTAATTAAAAGTGACATCTGTGGAACACTGCGCACATAGCAGCGGAAATTTTTCTTATGACAACCTCTCCCATAAGAAAACTTGTGTTGCTCCTAACATGAGTAGAGTTAAGTGCGGAATAGACCCCCCGCACTTTTTGTGAAATGGTTGTATACGCGTATCTCGGTAAATAAATGTTCTGCAAATACGATTTTTTTGTCAGAAAATATAAAAAAAAAAAAATTATCTATGCCCTTATTATCTTTACTTTTGTAATATTAAGTGTATTCTCGTGGTCAAATATCCCATTTTTAAAGCTTGCCTATGCAGTTACCTTAAGCGTCAAGAGAAAAGTACAAAGATACGAGCGGAGTTGGATCTGTGGTCTTTCATCGCGTGTAATAAAACCCCGCTGTCACAGATCTAATTTACACAGTACAGCGTTACGGCGGAAACACTGCACGTCTTGCGCGTAGGAGCGATGAGGCGCTAGGCGTGCGTGTTAGTGTCGCCCGTATCGCTCCCTCACTTCTTGACCTTGGACGCGGGGGTACATCACACTCTTAACCTTAAGCTGGCTCCACAATAGTGCTATGCGATGCGTTGCGATGGGTTGGACTGCGACGAGCTATACTTGCTGTTTCGCAATTACGCGATGATCTGTCGGCGACGGACGCCGCCCGAGATGGTGCTGCTATCTAATTTAAGGGTGTAAATTGCATTTTCAGACCTAAGGAATGTAATAAAAGATACGCATGAAAAGTTGAAACTGTATGTTTTATTGGTAGAAGATAAAAACAGGGTAGTATAAAAGCGATGTGTGACGAAAACTAGCGGGAACGAGGCATAATAAGACGAAGGATAATTATTTTGATGGTAATAAAAGCATTTTATTTCATTGTCCATATTTATAAGAAGCCTTGTCTTCTATTTTGCACACCCAGGCAGCAAAAAAAAAAAAAAATTCTCCTAGTAAACAAACATTTATTCTTCTTCTTCTCCGTCGCAGGCTGACGCCGACAATCACAATTCAAGAACTTCGCGCAACTCACTCGACGTCGACGCACTGTGACGGAATCTGCTCCGTTCTGATTGGCTACCGCTCATCGCAACGGAACGCAACGCACCGCACTATTGTGGAACCAGCTTTACTCGTGCGTAGCTACCCTGGACGCAGCGTGTCCGTGGTGTGTCCGCAGCTGCTGCTGAAGCAGTTCCTGTGCACGGCGCGGCGCGTCAAGCTGGAGGTGCGGCCCTTGTTCCTCCCGCACCTGGTGCGTCTGTCCGCCTTGCTCCTGCCCGGCCTTAACACCATCACCTGGACCGACCCCGGCTGGAGGAGCTTCTGCCAGAAGACCAGCGACGCCATCAACGACTTCGACGTCCTCATCACCAGGTCAGGCTGGCTCGATGTGCCGCAGCCCCACACTGTAATCAGATGTTTTGTAGGGATGAAGGGTTCCACTTGGCATTTCCGGCAATCATTCTTTATTACTAATATTTAAGTTTTCCAATTTTTTATGTTACTTTTATATTTTGATGTTTTTATTCTAAGCTTGACTTAAACTCACTTTCAATGACAATAAAATACAATGGGTAAATGATACTTAAAGGCTGTTCACGGTAAAATGATCAATTTTGAAAGCCCTACTTACGATCCACTTGTATGCACGTTGTGTATTCTTCCGCTTTATGTAAAATTAACATTACCATAGACCACATCACTTTATTCATGTGTCCGTAATGTAAAACTGTGAAATTATTAGGAAAGTAAATATGCTACACATTTGCTAATTTTACACTTCCATGCATTACAAAAACCATAAGGAGAAAGAAATAATTTAAATTACCACAAATGGTTACCTAACACTCTTTATATGACGTTAAGATATGGAACTACTTTCCCTCCATCGTTACCAAATTTACTGGGCGAATGTCACTCAGTGCACCCGTTAAAATATGCGTAGGTAGGGGCAGTGACATTTTTCAAAAGTGCTTTTCAAAAGAGCTCACTTTATTGTGAACAGCCTTTAAATTGGGCGTATGTTTCTAAGTATACATAAATAAAAGTTTGTATGTATGTTTATCATTTTAATGCTCGTTCTCTATACAATTATACACCATTCGACGGATCTAGACCAAATTTGGTATTTATAGCCCTCAGTCCCCAAATTAAAATACTGTGATGGCTTACATAGTCCCCGGCGCTCTATTGGGCTCGAAACCCCAAAAAATGGTTCGTGCATATCTCCAAGCAACGCCAACTAGTTCAGCTAGTTTTAATATATTTGATATATTTATGAAAAAAGTTCAAGTCTGCATTTTTTCTTTTAAATGTCCCTTTCTTGTTTTTATATCTCCCAAATTACTTAAGACTCAGCTTAAGCGATGTTTTATTCAACAATATACGACAAAAATCGATATTTCTTGACAAAATGTTATGAAAATAATAAATATGAAATACCGTCGAATTCTGTTCTGTAGGACAGATGACTTAATTGTTAAGGATACACACAGACGCACACACGTACACACACGTTCGTATGCATATAAACAAAAAACTTATTTTACATGTGGTCCGCGTAGAAGTAAGAATGACCAGAATCCAAAACTTGTCTTAGCTGCACTAGCAAACGTGGTGTCTTTTTACGTTAACAATGAGTGTATTGAAACCATGCGTGCCTTTAACCAGGAGCTGGGGAGGGGGAGAGGGAGGATGGGGAAGAAATTCATTCCCAAATTATCCTTACTTGGCCTTGTTTTGTAAGGAGTTTTATTTAGATAGGTGGAAGTTGCGGTATATAGACTGTCAGTGGTCATTTCAACGTTTATATAGATAGAGGAAATCACATCAAATATAGTACTTTAAGAACGACATTTTGAAATTACTATTATAGCAGTTTTTACAACTTTTTACACCAGGCTTAATTTAGGAAAAAACTGCTTTTGGTGCATTTTAATTCCAATACTTTTTTAAAATGTAAAATTGAATATGCTATGTATTTTTTCTTACTTTATAAGTTTTAAAGCAAATATTGCTGTAAAATAATATTTCAATTTTATGACATCTCATCAAACATGAGTTATATTTAACAACACGCAAGGTGAGGAGTTTGTTTCCAATGAAAAGTTGTTTGTACCTTCTTCCCCCTTGCCAAGTCTACAGGTGAAGACGGCCAGGATTGAGACAACGGGCGTGTCTGGTGGGGTAATGGAACACCGAGTGGGTGTTCTGTTCGCAGGGTGCACGACGTGTACACGAACCGCATCTTGCAAGTGCTGACCGGCATGCAGAAGGTCACACTGCAGTCGCTGCCAACAGACGAGCCGTGGTCGGTGGAAGAGTTCCTCGAGCACACGGAGGAGACGTGCATCCAGACCGCCACTGTTAGTTTGCTCTCGCAGGCGACCGCTGCACTTCGCACGCCTCGAAAGCTTTTACCACATCGGCTGTTGACTCAGCAGTTTTTAAATATACCTTTGGAAACATTCCTGCACTCAGTTTCATATAGTCTATTCGCTGTTTCTTCGCCCTTTTTGAATCAAACTCTTGAAATATCTCCCCATATATGACGTGTTTAGTTATTCCCAACATATGCTAAGTATTACAAGCGTTTTATACTTGTGTTCATAAAAGTAATTTTTTTCTGTTAAATTGAAAAGTGATTCATATTTTATCTATAAATTATAATGCTTTATTTATAAATAATTTGAATAAAAATAGTGAGAAAATACGTGTGTTGGCATCGCCTAGTGAGAAACAGTTCTTATACAAAATACTGTTACACTGAGTGCGCACGAATGTGGTGCGTTGTCATTTGGTGTGATTATCTAGGCTTAGTTAAGCTTAGTTCGCACGAGGCGGAGGAATATCCTGGAAGCAGAACTTTAGCAGGGCTTCAGAAAAGGCTGAAGTAACCGTGAATGGATTATAAACTTTAAGGGCTATGGAAATGTCTCGCAGCATGGGAGTGGTCCCAAACCATAAAATCAAAAGCAGAGTTAGGACTACTTAATGTACTTTAATAAAAAAAAAAAAACAGGTATATGAACCATAAAATCTCTAAATATGCCAAAATAATTGTCTTAAAATTAAGAAAGAATATTTTCTACATCTCTATGAAACTGAAATTTATATATCCTGAAGGAGAAAAAATACTCTTTTGAGCAAAATTTTTTTAACAGGAGTTTTAAAGACAGTGAAATTCGTTTGAATTTATTATTTTTAGATTTTATTATAAATTTTTACATTGTAAAAGTTACAATTTTTAAAACAATTTTTTGCGTACGTAATGATTTTGTGGTTTATATGCATTATTGTTCAACAAATAGACAACAATATATTATCAGAAATCTGAAGAATTCGCGGATTTATTTAAGGACAAGCTATAATTCAAAACGCGTGTGTTTATATATCTTCAGCTATTGGTCCACACGGTGTTTGACACCTCCTTGATAATGGTGGTCCAATCTTCGCCTTCCACGGTGACAGCAGACAACCAATGCGCAGTTGACATCGGCATATTTGTACATAATTCTGTAAGGTCTAGTCTGCAGGTCATTGAACTCGCGAATTTTTCAGGTATAAATATATTATTCTAAAAGTACACACTGTGCAGTAACTATTGCTGTATGTGATGGCTTCGTTAAAATAAATAAATGTAGCCTCATTGAAATATATCAGGCGCAGATCCATACTAGATATCTCTATTGCCATCTACATGAACACTTTCTAACTGAATAGAACTTCGTCAGAGTCAGCAATCAAGTGTGAAATGTATGTAATAGTGTGTTTTAGCGTCCTAGTCAATGAGTGACATTCAAAACTGATCGCCACTGACACTTGTTTCAATTTGTTTTATGAGTATGAGTGCAGGAACTAGCATAGAAGAAAAATGAAGGATATTTATATTTGTTCAGCATATGCATACCAGTCTTTATGTCCACGTTATTGTTATTTTTAATTTGACGCAATTATACATACGAGAGAGATAGCATAATTTAAGAAAGGCTCTCAAAAGTGCTAAATAAATCATGAAAAAACAAGAGTTGTATTATGTCTGTATTATGAAATATTTTCATGTATTTTGCTAACGATTCTTACAATGTACCATACTTTTAAAATATTTTAACGTATTCACCAAAAGTTATTGGCTTTTAAATTTTACCCATGATGCATTCGTTGCTTCTTCCAACGTTTCGATGATGACCGAATGGGTTCTACCATTACCGAAACGATATAAGCAGTAACCAACAGGATACGGTGCAACTGTAAAACCAACATTTCTGTATGAAGCAATAGGGCTTCTGAAACCTTGTCACTGCACGAAAAAACTACTGAAATGAAATTTGTAAGCCTCTCGCCCTCACGCGATCTTAGCAACCACACTTAAGGCACGCTTTTCTACATACTTGCAGGATTATACGATTTGATCTCGGCTTTACGGAAAAATGAAGAGGCGAATTCCAAGCTATTAATTCTTTCCACCTCGTAGTAGACTACCGACACTCGTGTTAATGGAGGTTCTATGCTGGGAGATGCCTTGAAAATGCTATATTTCCATGTGGTCAAGTTCACCCTACACCCCTCAGGCATGTCAGATAAATTAGAGAAATAATTTCAACGAATTTTTTTACAAGCCAGTTGAAGGGTAGGAATACGGCCATAGTCGCACGCATGCAAACTCATGGACGATCTCTGAAACACATTTTGTTTTCACTTCGCGATAAATATGTTATATTTATAAAACCAGCTTTCATCCCCGGCTTGCTTAGGCGAGTTATTTAGTCGAATAGAACTACTTCACTGTCAAAAGCTATGGTTGCAGCTTTCTATGATTTACTCACTTATGTTGTAAATAGTAAATAAACTTGACTAGTTATGTCATTCTACGACACAGGAGAAACAAGTACGATTATTAATTTACTTGGCTAAGATCACGAATCAAGAAACCTCTAATAATAGTATAATATTAGTAAACCAAGTATTAAATAAAAATAAATTCTGCGTGAAAACTTTTGTAATACGCCGTATTATAAATTTGTTGGCAATTTTATTCTTGTGGTTTTCTCCGGATTTGTTAATCGTACAAATAATTTTGCCTTATCTATTTTTTTTTTTTAAATTTAAGTCCAGGGTATTTCAAATAACTCCGCAGCGCGATCTACTATCTGAAACCTTCACTTCTATAACAAAATTAATAAATAATTATCAAAACTGTTCATTCTTAGAAGTAAGGGTACTTAATCAATTTGAGATTGGTGTTAAAGCAAAAAAGTAAACTTGTCTTACTCAAAAATATAGATAACTGAAAATTAACCGAATTATCTGCTTACATTAAAGATTATGCCCAATTTTATTTTTAAATAATGATGAATTTCGGACGTATAAATCAATTAATTTTGAAATAGAACTATTTTGCATACTAGGGAACTGGACGATAAAGTTTGAGTCCAAACTACTGCAAAAAAATAATCGTATTCAATCATTAGAAAGGAAACAAAAATTTGGCAAAGTTACCCTATACGTACAAAATATTTTATTATTTTATCTTTTCTTACAGCAATATGCACTTACTAAAGTCTAGGTACATAGAATATCGTTTCCAGCATCATCAGATTTTGTCTTTAGCAAACAGATTGAAAAATGGCAATCCACTGTATATAGGCCGTTTGTTGTTACAGAATCACTTCGTCGTGTATTATTTATTGTACTCACTATATCTACCCACAGTTGCTAACAAAAGGTTAAAACTGCTGTTGAAATTCGAATAATTTACAAAGTTGTTTGAAATCATTATACTTGATTTAGCTATTATTCCCTTGCTTACAATAATTCAAATTATGCTACAATTTTTGTATCTTTTTCATGTAAAAAATTGTTGCCAATTTTTTTATTTTGCAGGAGTTGAACAGGAAGAGTTTGATGGTTGAAGAGGCAGTTGAAGAGGTTCTTGATCTCGTGAAGAAGGCAGGCCAAGCTTTCAAAGCCAACAGAGAATCTGACGAGTTCGATTTTCTAACGGAAGGTGCGTTCCTCCCTTTCTTCAGATTATTAATTTGTCCCGAAAATATTTTTTTCTATGTCACAGCGAACGCACTATTTGAAGAAGTATAAACATTTTAGTCAATGTCACCCACTGCGAGTGCTGAGGTATTTTAGCTGATAAGTGGCGCAAGAAACACTATAGTTTCAAAATTTTATAATAAACTATTTTATTGGATGAACATGTTTCATTGACTCACTAACCTATCAGGTGGTGAGAAAAGTATTCATATTTCATGTTGAATTAACACCACATTTCACTAAGAATTAGTACAAACCTATCAATGGTTTTAAAACCACTTAATCATTAAGTGGAAATTACATATCTAACCAAAGAAATAAACTAAAATGGTTACATTTTCTTGGGAGGAGGGTGCTTTATCGCTTTAGTTCACTGAAAAGTAATAGCACTTTGTAGTGTATATAAAGTACCAACTTGAAAAGTGGTGCTAATGAAAACTGTCGTCCCATTTTCTACATCACTTTCCAGGTTCCACAACGGCTTAAGCCGGAATACTTACACTTCATCGTTCGCTGCAAGCTCCTTCGTGTTCTGCAAATCATTGCGCTATGTATCAAATTATGTGTGTGGCGCAAAAATTATAACATGGTAAAGTAATGCATATAAAACTTCGTATGTTGTTCATGTACAGCGTTAATAAGAGACGACAGCGGGCTATAGGCTGTTCACGATAAAATGAGCACTTTTGAAAGCCCTGCTCAACATCTACTTGTACGCGCGTTGTGTATTCCTCCGCCTTTCGTTAAATTAACATTGTCATGGGCCTGGTCACTTTATTCATGCGTCGGTTAAGTGAAACTGTGAAATTATTATAAAAGTAAATACTTTACAAATCTGCTCATTTTTACACTTCCAGGCATTAAAAAAACAGAAAGCGAAAGAAATATTTTTAAGTTATCACAGGTGGTTACCTAACAATTTGTATTCGACGTTATGATATGGAACTACTTTTCATACGTCATTACCAACTTTACTGGCCGAATGGCACTCAGTGCGCCCGTTAAAATATATGCAGTCAGGACCAGTGATTTTTTTATAAGGTTGATTTCAAAAGTGCTTACTTTATCGTGAACATCCTTTAATTAAATGGCATACATGACGACTCTTCACACGCAAAGGAAAGAAATCAGAAACGTGTCCTAATTGCATGTGTTGCTTTACCACTTCACTATTTTGTACGTAATACTCTCTCATATTTTTTTCGTGCAACGTGATGTGTCCGACACGTTACGACTTCCGACAAATTTAGATGTAATAAGGGAGTAATAAATAACTTAGACGAAGTTTATTTCTATGTAAATGGTGAACCATAGTGAGAAATTTCTTCCTACGTTAACAGCATCAGAGCCGAAGAATTATTTACGGGTTTCAGAATATCGACTTATTATTTTAATTTTGGTTTGCCAGAATTATTTTTCACTGACATGAATATTTGTAATATGATTTGACGTCAACATGTGTGAACAAAATAAATTAATGGGTTATAAGCAATATAAAAGCGACGTTATTTTAAGAATATATGTGTATATAGTATTTAAAAACTGGCGACAGATTCATAGAAAATGGTAATGATGAATAAACAAATATACACTTGACTAGAAATACGATTGGAGGAAAAAATATTTGACACGTTCTGTTGAGGAGCAAGTGTCCAAAATACGATTCGTGAGACATATCGTAATAAATTGTATAACATATTTTAAGTGGTACAAGTCCTGAAATATGAAATTATTGTAAAAATATTCTCAGGACAGTTTAATATAATGTTTGATAGTGCTCGCAACCCTTGTGGGAACTGGTATGGCTCGAATGTGATGAATGCCCATCACATTCGCTGAAAAGGATGAGGTGAATGTTACGATGGTTATGGGGCAGCATTGGCGTGAATACCGATACAGGAAACATGTCTGTTGAGAAAATCTACCCCACCTTCGTCTTAAGCACCATTCGAGAATGCTTTGTCTCGAACCGCCAACCCCGTTGTCTAACTAAATAAGCAACCAAGTGGCTTAATTGTCGCATTCTCATGATCCTTGTAGATCGAGTTTTCACTGCAGGATGGTACATGCTGACAACTGTTTCTAAGGCATCATACTCTTATTGCTAGGAGACTGTATTATCTACTGGGTAAGACCAAACCCTGCAATTTATTATTTATGGGCAGTATCCTCAAGGCATTATTTAACTACACTTTCGCTACTGGACAAAGAAGTCCCCCTCCCTCCCCCAGATACATGTACTTGCCTAAAATTAACACAATTTTCTACATAAATAAAATTAGGAATATGAATAATTAAATGCAACGTTTGAAATTAAACAGTGCCCATTCGCACTATTCATAAATACTAATTAATCATTTTATTTAAATGAAAGGACAATAGGCCTATTCAAATTATTACTTCTATAATGCACAAGTAAAATTGATAAAACACGACGGAACAGAACCAATAAAATTGCCATAAAGACAATGAGTGAAACGGACAGGGGTGTAACTATTACGGCTAATAACAATTCCAGCAGAACCCTGGAAGGCCTTAGCTCCGGAACACGCTCGAACCTAGGACACACATCCATATTGCCTGATTTTAGGTGTAGGCTACAGTCCACATCCCGATTAATTCTCACATAAATGGACTCACTGTACATTTGAACATTTATGCTCTGTACTAGAGACAATGATAGACGCTGTAACTTGTATTTCACGGATGTTTTCTGTACGAGTGTCTTAAAACTGCCCGGCCTTTGAAACCTGATCACCTAGTGGCTCGGAGCACACTGCTAATGTAATAGCCCCTTCGCCTTCGTCGTTTCTGTGCCTTCCTACAGTGCTTTGACACTTTGAGTACTGCAGACGTAATATTACGACGCCTGAATTCAACTGAATTGTATGGAGTTTGCTGTAACTTTACGACATCCACATCCGCACTCTTAGAAGACAAGGGCGAAGAAATATTACTTTATAGGCTGTTCACGATAAAATGAGCACTTTTGAAAGCCCTGCTGAAGATATACCTGTGTGCACGTTGTGTGTTCTACCGCCTTATGTAAAATTAACATTCTCGTGGGATTCATCACTTTATTCATGCATCGGTCTAGTGAAATTATGAAAGTATTAGAAAAATAAATATTTTTCAAATTTACTCATTTTTACACTTTGTGCGTTATAAAAATACAGAAAACTAAATAAATAACTTAAGTGGTTAGAAATGGTTACCTAACACTTTTTATTCGACGTAGTTATATTGAACTACTTTCCCTCCATCGTGACCAACTTTACTGGGCACATGTCACTCAGCGCGCCCGTTAAAATATATGCAGGTTAGAGCAGTGACTTTTTTATAAGGTTGATTTCAACAGTGCTCACTTAATCGTGAACAGCCTTTACCAGCAGTTTTCATAAGGTTCCCTGCAAAGTTGTATTAAGTCAACCACTTTCAACGTGTAAATTACTCAAATGAATAGCATGGATTGTTTACTGTTCTATACAGGAAAAAGTATTTGATTGGGGCACTTTCAAGTCAACATTGGGGGCCAGTAATTGACAGTATAATAAGCTTGGCTGGTGTTGTGTGAACCAGCAGGATGGTTCTAAATGGAATGGAGAGACCAACAGAACTGATGTTCATGTGGTCGAAACTATAGGAGACTCACTTCCAGCTTGTCTTAATGTACCACGCTCAAAGTGTTAAGAGCCGAAGTGAGAACTGTGCACTCTAAAAAATTTTCTAATTATTACTGAGAAATTCTTTGTAATTTTACAAATGCTTGTAACAGTACACATATTTTTCTTGTAAAACTACAAGATCCGTGTTTGTAATAGACCTTAGAAAATGTTTGTACTATACTGAACCGTATCCACGAGCTTCAGCAAAATGTAGGATACTCATAAAGCAAAACCTTATAAAACTGTGTGTGCAAAAACTATTGGTGATATAAAGTGTAGCTACGTGAAAAAAATAAATGTATTGCAAGTTCGAATTACGTAAAACACTTAAAACAACTCATCTACGACAATTTATATCAAAGATGGCCGTATTTTTCATTATTTGTTAGTGTTTCCTAGCTACACAGAACTCTTACATCGGTTCTTAATATCCCGTTGTTAAGAACCATCCAGATCTCTTAACTTATCAACTGAACTCTTAAACCGAAATACATGTACCTATTCTTACTAACCAAATAACTACAATATTATTTTGTATGTACTTGCATTTACATATATTTACAGTAAATATAAGCGTTAATATTGCACTAATTCATCCCATTTATTTTTTAGAAGGAAAAAAAAGTAATTTTCTGTACACTTCTCAGTAATGTCAGTTGTAATACAAGGCTATCAGTTGTAATATTACAAAGAAATGTTTTGCAGATTTTACAAGAAGATCCTTTGTAGTTTTACAAAGGATCTTGTTGGCAACTGGGTTTCCAAGTTTTTTTCTTGTAAAAATACAAAATCAATTTTAGAGTGTGGTGTGGTGTGATTGGTGTCAGGCGATGCAGGGGCGGACGGCTCGGAGGTGGCGGTGCAGAGCGACGTGGACCTGGTGTCGTCGCAGCAGCAGGACTGGAGCCAGGTGTGGGAGTACTTCGAGAACCCACAGGCGCTGCTGCGCTCTGGAGGCGGCCTCAGCAAGGCCATGCAGGAAACGGTGCGCAACGCCGTCGCCGAGATGCGCCGCTACTACAGCCGCAAGGTCGTCGACGTGCTCATCCGCGTCACGCGCCAGTCCCTCGACTGCCTGCGCCGCAGGTTCGCCGCCGACGCCGACCCCGGTGAGTCCCATACACCCCCCTCCCCCTTTTTCCCTTTCCCCTTCGCGCCCGCACCCATGCACTTTTCCTCTCATCTTTGTCCATTCCGAAGGAGAAATCACTCGCAAAGTGAGTGGAGTGGGGAGATTTGAACGGCTCTCGACACCATGGTCTTGAGTGAGAGAGTGAGTAAGTGAAGAGATTTGGGTGGCTCTCAACACCGTGCTCTTGAGTGTGTGAGTGAAGAGATTTGGGCGACTCTCTGTGTTCTTTAGTGAATGTATGAATGAAGAAATCTGGGTGGCTCTCGACACCATGCTCTTGAGTGAGTGAAGGAGTGAAGAGATTTAGGTTGCTCTCAACACCGTGCTCTTGAGTGAGTGAGTGATTTGGGTGATTCTCAACCCTATGCTCTTGAATGAGTGAATGGGTATGTGAAGAGATTTGGGTGGCTGGAGAGATTTGGGTGGCTCTTAACATCGGGTTCTTGAGAGCCGATGCTGTGGGTAAAACGAGATAAGCATGGGGGCAGCGCCGGAATGAAAGGGCAGGGGAAAAGAGAGATACCCGAGAAAACACGCCGGCCAGCGGCATCGTCGGGTACGATTCCCACGTGCGAAAACCCGGGAGCGACCCCGCTGCGAATCGATCCTGAACTTGGTCTGTGGGAGGCGAGCAGCCTGACTAATCCACTCGTAAATTGAGGTCGAGGTATGCTAGACATCTTGTGTTCAGTTATATATCTTCATAACATACTATTTGAATTTAACATTGAAATTCAAACCTTTATATTACATTCACAACTACGTTAAAGAATTCCTGAAAACAGACTGGACTGATTACAGCCTGTATTTTATCATGCGAGACTGAAAAGGATAAATAATGAGTTACAGATACAACAAAAATAACAGGGGCAAAGTTAGCTACGGTGAAACGCAAATAAATCCAGTATGGAAGGGTAACTACCACTTAACATCAATACCTTCACGGCAGAATCATGAGTAAAGGGTCTGGATATTACCTACTTTTTTACTAATACTAATGGCTGCTTGTTCTTGGCTTCTGGCTGTAGCTGCGTCATGCCGTATTTTATCCCGATGTTTCTGAAGATATTGCAGTAGGTGACAGTTGCTTACTGCTGCTGCTACTTTACCGCGAAGATTCAGGGTGCAATACATATTAAAACATGAGGTGAACCTATTATAATCTTATGTACATGTTTCCAAAATTGACAACTGCCAAAGTTACGTAGTCATCAGCAATGAACGTATTGTTATAGTCCATTCGCGGATGTGGTGAGTATTAAGGTAAGGTAATTTTCAAAACAAACCCGTGTTCATTATTTAGTGTATCATAATTTTTTCTGTAGTTTAACGACTTCCAAGTGTCAAAGAGACTTGGATGCCACACAAAAGCTAATCTGTACCTGCAAATGTCTATCCGAAGCTCGAGCACAGAATACAGAACTTAGTGAGACGAAACTACGTCCTCTGCTGCTTTGTCATATAGTGTATTACTCAGTAATCCAATACGCCGAAACAAGCGGAACATCGATAACTCGATGAGAGGTGAAGCGAGGCGGACATGGAGCAGCACCGGAATGCAATGGCAAGGGAAACGGGAGATTCGCGAGGAAACCCTCCGACCAGCGGCATCGTTCGGCACTATTTAAGCGGTATTAACAATAGAGCGTCGCGTCGAGCATCAGCCAGTGAGAGCCTTGAAGCTAGCGTCGAGCGTCGAGAACTTTGCACGAGCAACGAAGGTTGGTATTGACGCTCGTCGCCAGCGTCGGAGAATAAGAAGAATAACATTTCTGTACTTCATAAAAAAAAACTGGCGAGAAGCTGAGATAAGGAACTGAAATGCATAAACGGTTTGTAGAGATAACTAATTGGAGTCCAAATTTATATTAATTTTACCTTCCTTTAGGAAAACAAAGTATGTTTTCCCATGCCTGAAGAGTAATTAATGTTCTGCACCACCATTTTGAATTTTAATATATTACTTTTACTAAATAAAAGTTTATATTACTAAAAAATAACAATTTTACTAACTAAATGGCAAGAAACTTCACTGCAATTCGTTCGTTTATAGAATTTCATTGCGAGCTTCCTTGCAGGATAACAGATGGCAGCAACGGTCTGTGTCGCCGGCGGCCGGCGTCAGAACACCGCTCTATTGTGAAGACGCAGATAACGCTCGTCGCTGGCGGCGAGCGTCGGACGCGATGCTCTATTGTGAGTCCAGCTTTACACATGCGAAAGTCTGGGGACGCGACCCCGCCGGAAATCGAGCCCGGGTCTCCTCGATGGGAGGCGGGTGCTCTAGCCGCTGCGACGCTGCGTCTTCGTCTGTTCTCTGTCAGTGGGCGCTCAGCAGTTATAGTCAACTAGTGGTTACTGATAACTTTTCTGAAGCCCTGCTCAAGTTCTATTTCCAGGATATCCCACCGTTTCATGCAAACAAAGCTTAAACAGGTCTATAGAACTACACCAAATTATCAACGAAGCTCATGCGTGCTCACTTAGTGTAATAATACTTTGCGTAAGAACTATTTCATAATAGGCATTACCAACATTCTTATTTACTCTCTGGGAGCCACGGTGGCTGAGCAGTTAGCCTGCTCGCCTCCCACCAAGGCGATCCGGGTTTAATCCCTGGCCGGGGTCACTCGGAATTGGCATCGTCGGCGGGTTTTCCCGGGGATCTCCCGTGTTCCCCGCCCTTTCATTCCGGCGCTGCTCCATACTCACCTCAATCACCCTCATCGGCTCTCAAGACCTCGATGTTAAGAGCCATCCAAATCTCTTCATTCACTATTTACTCTCTGGTTTTATTAATATTGATTATATAATAAATATTATAACTTATTTATTTAAACATAAGTAATAAATTAAATTAACTAAAAATCAGGACCCTTTGTGTTAACAGAAGTAAAAAAACGCTTGTATACGTTATTCAAGGTAAAATGAGCACATTTGAAAGCCCTGACGATCTACTTGTATGCACATTGCATATTCCTCCACCTTATTTAAAATTAACATTGCTGTGGGCCTCATTGCTTTATTCGTGCATCAGTCAAGTGGAACTGTGAAATTATTAGAAAAGTAAATATTTTGCAAATATGCTAATTTTTCACTTCGGTGCATTAAAAAAAAAAACAGAAAACGAAAGTAGTAATTAAAGTTGTCACAAATGGTTACCTAGCTTTTTTATTCGACGTTAAGATATTAAACTGCTTTCCATCCATCGTTACCAACTTTACAGTGCGCATGTCACTCAGTGCAACCGTTAAAATATGTGAAGGTATGGGCAGTGACTTCTTTTCTAAGGTTCATTTCAAAAGTGCTCACTTTATCGTGAACAGCCTTTAATGCGTGACATATTTAGGAAACAACAACCAAGGTCGTCATACATTGGGGTGATTTTCAAATGTTCTTTTCGAAAAGTGTGAAGAATCCGCGGGGAGGGTAGTGTTGCTGACGGCGGATGTGCGGGGCGGGGGCGCAGGTACTAAGGACGGGAAGCCGGTGTTCCTGCTGAACGCGGCGCTCGTGATCCCGCGCGTCGCCGTGCGCCCCAGCCTGGACGAGGTGCAGGAGGCGCTCATCTCCGCCGGCAAGAACATGGCGGGGGTTGCCAAAGGCGTCGGGCAGTGGACCGGCGGCAAGGGACACCCGGTGAGACGGCCCGCCCGCCCGCCCGCCCGTCTCTCACCGCCTGCTCGACCATACACTAAGTATGAGGTAGACCGATCTTTCGCTGGCTGCTGCGCAAGACCAATACCCGTGTCCCAACCATGGAGGTAACAGATGATGGAGTGGCAACGGCCTATCTTCTCCACGTTTATCAAGTGAAGCCGATGCCTTGCCCGACTTCTTTCAACTGCGCATGTGCAGACCGATTGTTTACGTCAGCCGCCATATTATGAATGGCAAAAGTTGCTTGGTAAGCAATGAAAAACACGCACCTTTTGGGTCACTACTAGCCCTGTCCTTGTCTTTCGTTCGCGGCTTCACTTTCGTGTCTCGGCTTCCGCTCCATAGACTTATATCTCCATGGTCCTAACATTGAACTGCTCACCTGCCAACACGTCTAGCGAAAACGCCGTGGTTTGGATTTTAGGTTAGAAAACTGATTTGTAAACATGTGCTAGGATATGTTTTTATATTTCCTCTAGCCAGTTTGTAATGCTTTTTGATTATTTCAAAATGGTCAAAGTATTTTATTAATATTTGTGATTTAAAAATTAAGATCTAAACAAACACGTTCATCACTGTTGACCATATGACTTTGACAGTTGTGTAGGATTGATGTAGGTCGATGTTGGGTACATGCGCAGAAGACGAATAAGCGGTCTACCTCAGTTTTAGTCTATGCTCTCGACCCCGAGTGCTCGGCTGAACCGGCGACCGTCACGTCGCATCTCTCAACTATAGGCTGTTCATGGTAAAGTGAGCACTTTCGAGGCCGTAGTTACTAGTTCTCTATCAGCTATCCCCCCCCCTCCAACTTTTTAAAATAAGTATTTCCATCTAAGTAATAAAGTAATAAACACACACTATATATATATATATATATATATATATATATATATATATATATATAAAATCACCGGACTCAAAAGTTTCCGTCTATTGCTACAGTAAAATACTCTTATTGTCTGTTATTCCAAATGAGAGGGTTTCAAAAAGGGCTCACTTTACCGTCAATATCCTATACAAGTCAGCTGCATGCAAAGTGGAACAGGCGTACGATCGTAGTGTGAATAGTGTTGTAGAGCGATCTCGCTAGCTGCCCAGAACCTGTCTCCGTGTCCCAAAATTGAAATGTTTTTTTTCTGCCAACACGACTATTATAACTGACGTGGACTAGATTTGAGATTAGAAAACTGTTTGGTAAACAAGTGCTTTTAGATGTTTGTACACCTCCTCTAAACCATTTGCAATGCTGTTTGATTACATTAGAATTGGTTACGTATTTTGTTCGCGTAAAAGTGCCTGGTTTTTGAAAATTAAGTTATAAACAGATGCGTTCACCACGGTCGACCATGTGACTAGGACAGTTGCGTTGGTTTCGAGCAGCTCGAAGTTGGATACGTGCGAAGAAGACGAATAATCGGTGGACCTCATCTTTAATTTAGGTGTACGTCACCTTCATAGTCCATTCACGGTTACTTCCAGCTTTTCTGAAGCACTGCTAAATATCTACTTCCAAGATATTCATCCGCCTCGTGTGAACAAAGCTTAACCAAGTCTAGAGAATTACACCACAAGGAGAATGCACTGCTTTCGTGAGCAATCAGTGTCATAACATTAGAACTATCTCTTACTTGGCTTTACCAACACTCGAATATTTTCCTGTTGTTATTCATATTAATTATAGGTAAATTAAATATATCTTATAGATAAAATATAAATAAAAATTTAACTTAACCAAAAATAAGATACTTTAATGTTAACAGAAATACAGAACGCTTGTGAAATATTACATTACATATATAGGAAACAACGAAACACGACATACATGGGGTGATTTATCAAAGGGTTGATTCTAAAAGGGTTGAGATACCGCGAATAGACTGCAGTCTACTGACATTTTAAGGTGAATACCTTTAAAATCAGACCGGCACATGGCGTACCATTCGAACAGACACAGTGGTGTAATGATTTCAGGGTGATCAATTCCGAGGTAAGCAACTGGGCTTAACGTCTCGTCGACAGCGAGGTCATTAGAGACGGTGCAAGTTGCACAGGGAAGAGGGATCTGGGAAGGAATCGGCCATGGCCTTCGTTACGGACCCATCCCAGAATTCGTCTGGAGTGATTTCGGAAAACCGAAATCAGGATGGCCGGACCGCGAATTGAACCCGAGCCCTCCCGATTGCGAGTCCAGTGAGTTACCACTGCCCCAATTCCGAAACTACGACTTCATCCCTAATAACACTATTGAAATAAACGTGGTCTCTTTTGACGGGATAAACAACTACGACGCGAGAGTCACGTTGCGTTGGCAAGGGTGGGGGTCCGCGGCGACTGGCGGTAATTTCGGGCGTAGGCGAAAATTTCCGGCCGACATATCTCGTGTCTCCGACATGCTAGCGTGCTGATTTTGGTTCCAAACGAAACATATCGTCTAGATATTTCGATTCAAGCAGTTAAAGCAAAGTATTAATTTCGTTTGTTGCATTTTATTCCCGAATGCCAAAGAAAATTATCCGCAAACACAGAGGTTTTTACATAAAAATCCACGGTCATATCCCCGACACGGCCACAGTCAGTTTTTTTTTTGCTACTTTTTATCATCACTGCCCTGCTGCTATTCTGCCGGTAGGCTAATTACACTACTGAGCTAACCTATAGTGTGCCTGCTATTAGACCACAGAACTTAACGGTCCAAAGTCGTATTAGGGGTCAGTAAGACCTACTGTATAGGATTCTTTCATTTTCTTATGAGTTAAATTTTTGTGAAATTAAATTTAAAAAATTTCCGTTATAAAAGTATAGCTAATAGCCTTACTCTGCAATACAGAGATGAAATCTGAACTATCAACATAACATTTGGTTACAAATAGTGTAAAACATATCAACTTCTTAATATCACCATACTCCAGCCTTTTTGCAACTACCAAATAACACGTATAGTCCATTCTCCATTGGAAGCAACTTTCTCGGAGCCCTGTTAAATATCTACTTGTAGGCCCGTTTCGTATCCTTCCGCCAAATGTAAACAAACATTGCAATGTGACTGCCATATAGCATCTGTCAAAATCAGTGTTTACATTCCATTGTGTGAGTATATATGTTAGTATAGCTACTTTCGCTACATCTAAAAATAAACATTGAAATGTGACTTCTACTTTTATTCCTGTCAAATGTGGTGTTTACTGTTTACAACTTTTCAAAGAATTCTGTCATATTCCAAGAACTATTCTATATGAATAACAGTTTAGGCCTCTAACATTATTTAGGTCAGCTTTATGACGTTTTAAAAATGCCAGAATTGACGACAGTTCTTGGGGTTATTTTACATTAACATATTTATTTTCAACGACATAGCTCAATACATGTAATGCACGTTAGTATTTTGCCGCGACTGTGTTTAACACTTTTACAACCTGCGAGGTAAAGGACTGTACTAATTATCCTTTTGTTATTGATGTGTGTTGGGTCATTTCTTTAAAAGGATGATCTCAGTTGGAATAAATATTAAAACGAAGGAACAACCAGTCAAACGAAAAAGGCACATTAAATATAAGCAGGTAACTCGTGTTGCTCATTTTTGTCATACAAACTTTAAAAGATAGCGGTGAACATGCACACAAATAATCCTACTATAACTTTTATTCCCCTCATATTTCTATGCATTGCTACTTACTGTTTATTAGGTTTATTGAACTTTATCGGGCTGGGCTAAGTATTTTTCTTCTGGGATTGTGGCAAATTACGTTACACGACTGTGTTTCAAACGCCTTAGGGCAAAAATACAACATTGTGGTAAATAAACAGACGTGGATGTAAATTAATAACTTCGTCATAAAAACAGTTCACATTTAAAACGTATAAATAGTGCTAATCAAATGTTTGAAATCACGCACACACATAGCCAACGCATCGACCACGATGCACAAAGGCACACCATTTCACAGACGCAATGATTAACGAAACACACGTCACAGTATATTTATTACTGCCGCGGAAACACAGATTTATCACAACCTCGTAACTTGCTTAGGTATGTCTAAAAAACACAACGTCTACAAACGTCATGTGATAATTTGAAGTATTTTTCGGAGTAAGTATAATTTACGGTCCGTTTTTTGGTAAAACAGCAACACGCCATGTAATGGCTCGCCACGTCTGCCAACTTCACTTTGTTTCTGCCCCACCATCATATCTAAATATATTTAAATAAGTATTCAAAAATTAAAATCTCTTTTCAGTTGTAAATTACAAATACAAAAATCATTATTTTGCTGTAATAAGTATGAAATATGCTACAATTCAAAACATGTACTCCAACTTTACCGCGTACTAGCGAAGTGGAACTTCCCGAGTGTGAAAGATACGAAGACAGAGAGAGAGAGAGAGAGAGAGAGAGAGAGAGAGAGAGAGAGAGAGAGAGAGAGAGAGTGAGTGACAAAGCTAGCTCAGCAGACAGTTGCTTCAAAATTGCTCTCGCTCGATAAAACAACACTGTACCATTACGGCCTACTCACGATATTCTCCGCTGTTATTTTAAACTTTAAAAATTAGATATGTTGCCATCGGGACTACTTAAATACTTAAGTATTTCGATAGGCACCATTTAATTTACAAATAGTATATTAAAAAACTAGGTTAAAATAATATTTTAACTGTGAACTATTTCTTACCGGTCGTTGCCAATACGTCGCTGCAGTCGCTATTGTTAATTCATATTTTAAAAAGAAATAAATATTACAAGTTATAGAAGATATTAAGGTAATGGTTTATTTATTCAATAATACAGTACTCTAAAGTTAACCACAATGTTATATATTTGTGGAATACAGGTTATTGAAAAAACAGGTGACATGTTATGTCTATAGTATTTTTTATTCAAAGGTTGATTTTCATAAGTCGCTTCCAATCGGGAATGGACTATAGTTAAGAACAACAATACCAAAAAACTGAAAAGTTCCAATTTTATGTACTTAGAAATGTTTATTAATTACTTCGAAACTATGACACAAAAACGAATAATGTTTGCATAAGACGCGAAGTCTGGAACAAACTTCGGCAACGGAAGTCGCTGAGATGTTATTTAAACTACTGTAACAAGAATTTATCAGATTTTGTATTTTGAAATTTAATATCCAGTTTGCAAAAATCGATACTTGTCACACATTGCGCGTCTCCACTAATTCATCCCTTACGAACCAGGCTATTTTAAAGCAATTTCAAGTACTTGCACTGAGGTTAGAACGCAATAGCGCATAGTGCAAACAGCTGGATCTTTGCGAGAATCAGAAATAGACGCCGTTCGTTGGGAATGTGTGGTGCCAACTTGCATGGCATCAAAGTGCCATTAAATAATATTGTTCCTGCCATTCGGTTCTAATGCCAGTAAAATAGCCGCGAAAATATTTGTTCTCGTTGAAATTACAATATTATAACTATAGAGTTAAATGACTACACGTATATCTGTTCCATTCTGCATAACTACGCATAATATATTTCTAGTTAGTGATGGTACTTCTAAGTATGTGATCCAAAATATGCGTAAGTATAAAAGTATATAGAGCTTGTCGAAACTAGAGCTTAAAACTATTACGTGATCAAAGTTAGAAAAAGCCTGAAATAAATATTATTTCAATCAATTCGCTACAGAAATAAAGTTCGAGTTTAGAAGTCTTTAGAAAAGCGTACAATATAATATCTTATTACATTTGCCATTATGCTAATAATTTGTCTCTGCTTGCCTGCGTAACACCTTCAGCCATTTACCTTTCCCCGACTTTTAAAGGAATGTTAGCATGAAGCATGAAATAAGTCACATAAACGTGAATTAGAACGAATATCGTGATTTTATACACTTTTTTCCCATTTGGCTGTTCAGGTAGGTATTAGTTTAATATTTTCTCTTCTCAGTTAGACTCGCTAATGATGTCACATTTGCCTCTATCTAAATGCATGATGAAATGTATCAAAATTGACGCACAACCAAGAGTGTGGCTGACGTATTGAATGGCTTGTGGTTCGTGGCATGAGAAACTCCGAAATAAGTGCGCTTCTTCGGTGTTCTTGATTACTTTTCTAATAAAAACTTCATTAATTTTTGAAACTGCGATATACCATGAAGTTCGATGAAGAACTCATGAATTCATTTCATGTTCGGTTTCTTAAACATTTGAGTACCTACTTATCATTAAAGTTAACATTTTCCTAATGAAAGTATGTTGATGTCCACTTTAATCAAGAGCTGTATGATCTGGCAAAGTAACACACAATCCAACAATTAGTTTCAATATCTCAAAGTTATTCCTCTATAAAAATGGACATTTCTGCTTCGGAGTGTATTTACTGGTTGTTTACCAATAGTCATTTTTTGTTTTAAAAAGTATTAGATAAACTGCTCATGAATGTTATAACTACAGTATTGTGGGGTTCGTTTCTTTTAAACACTGCAATTTATATTCTTTATAATACTGAAGCAATATTTAATAATATGCAGCCTTGTGCTAAGCTATAGTATATTTCAAGATTGCGTTGTTCATGATTTTTGCAGCTACTATAGATGCGTAAGAATATATTTCGTACAGATAAAGTCTGTTAAATAACCAATTTTCGTCAGTAATGCAGATGTAATAGCACCGAGATATTTTCGCTTTGATTTTCATTCCATTGAATATTACCTTTTTTATTTGGGTATATCATAAACCTTTCTTTTATGCGCTTTTGTATTCGGTGTACTAGTTCTGTGTGTTCTTTGTTATTCGACATCCCGTTTCCGCCTAACTGTGCTACGAATAAGTTCAGAAATGTAAAGTGCGAATTTTTTTCCTAATAAGTGGTTTTTGATATTTGAATCTTGGTGTAATGATTATGCACGATACAGCCTGCTGTGTAATTTCTGCCCACTACGCTGAAATATAAAAGAGGGTAGGTATGTCAAAAAGCGAAAAGTCAGTCGTTTAAAAAAATTCGCGTATCGATAATAGATCCTTTTCAAAGTGGTACTGTGTTAGCATACATCTACTAAAGAAGGACCCTTCAGTACTTCATGCAGCAAAGCGCTAATGGAATCAGTTAAGTTCTGACAGCAAACTAATTTCACTTCTGTCAGTATTAATAATAGGTTTCATTCTCCGTTTGTAGGAAACCATCCAGCTTTTCGTAAAATATCTTACTAAAACGTCACTTTCGTAATAGTTAGATATGCACTATAAATTTCCTCAGATGATAAATATTTTTGTTTGCAATTGCAAAGCTCATAGGCCTGTTTACGTCTTCCTTATTGAAATGGAAATAATTTCTTATGCTGTATGGATAAGTAACCACTTTTTGAGTGATTCATTAATAAATTCAGCACTCATGCACCGTTTTGATCTGCTATCATACATCAAGTGTGTATGTTTACCGATTAATTACAATTTTTATTGAAAGTAGTGTGTTTACATGTATTATTTGGCATTGAGTCACTTACCATTTTCAAAATGAATTTGTGAGTTATTTGTTAAACAATTAACATATATGGCGCGTGCACACGTATACGCCACTTAATTGCATTAGCCTATATTTATCGCCCTCATTTCCCTCCGCACGTTACTACCTTCTTTATTCAAGGCTATATATATATATATACACACATACACACACACACACACACTGCACATCTAATCAGCACTTTCGCTGCATTACACTTGACAGTTATAGACTATATGTATAATATTACTGGCCAAGTTTTGAACGTAAATTGCAACTAAGGAGATTTTATACACATCCAGAGAGGCCCTGAAGATGACGGACCTTAATCTCTTAGTACTGAAGAAGAGCCAACGAAAGGAAAAAGACACTCGATGCGTGCGAAAAACCGGCTAACTTAACACATTGCTCTGAAACTGCTAATTCAAACTGTTTCATATTTCGGGGGTAGACGCACAGTTTCTTCCTTGTCATCACTGAATGTGTATTTTTTTTTAAATACCATAAGATAATTTATAAAATAAATTTAAAAATATTTGTTTAACATTCCGGAAACTTGGCAGCATAAAAAGTTGGATGCATGAAATTTTTTCGTTCGAAGATGAAGATGGAGGATGAAAGCATGTACCAGGCATCGCGTTTAAACAGTACTCAAAAATTCATATTTTTAACACTAGGCATATGAGATGGATAATAAATGCTCGAACCAGCTTTCTGCTCGTTGATTAACAGCCTAACGACACAGTACACTACTGCTATAGGTTGGTGCGAGTTCGAGTCTCTGCAGGGAAATGTATTTAAAAATTCGTTCAACACGCTCTACTTAAACTGTTAGAAGTATAGCTGCAAAATATGTTTGTAAGCATACGTTTTGAGAGCTGTAGCATTTTTAATGGTTAAATTTAATATATCGACCATCTTATTTTGAGTAATTATTAACATATAACTATAAAAATGCATTAAACTTTTGTATTATAAAGGCCGTTGCATGTGAAACATATCAATACTCTCTCATTTTAAATTATAAATTGTCCTGTGCGCATACTGATACACGGATTTTGCCAGTATACATCGGCGCGCTGATGTCATTGGCCAAGCAGTCTGTTAGGATAATTGTAAATTTGTTGAGTCAACAGCACTACTTTTTAAATATTGCTGTGAACATTATACAAGATATTATCTTGTCTAATGAAATTTGTTCTGATTAGAAATATTTGCATATTTTTGTTTACAGTGATTGCGCGCCTTGTAATCAATCATTACATAATTATTGGTGATTCGCTACATTCGTGAACACAGTACATTGTAAACGATCACAGCATTTGCTATAAAAGAAATAAAGAATGAAATGTAGAATAAATAATTTATTCGAATTCCATTACACGAGTTAATTTGCAACGTTTACTTAAAATGATTATGTGGATTCTTTTAAACATTTTATTCTTATTTGTTGCTTATGTTACTGTGTGGTTAATCCGCGTGCGTACAAGAATGTAACATATGGTTATAATGTGAAATTTTCAAAAATTGTCTATAGGGTTGTGCAGCGAATGTCTTCCGTCATGCTCGTATGCGGCCGGCGCATGACTGTTATCGCACAGCTATTGACCTGTCTGTATTGGACACCCCTCAAGACAGGACTAGGGAGTTCGTGCGCTCATATGACTGCCGGCTACTGTAGATTGTTTTATTTATTTTAGTTTCTAAATAAAAACCTAATTTTATCGCTTAAGAGAATATCACATAGCATTGAATTATATTTATTCAGAAAATATGACAGCATACAGACGTGTAATATAATGCCCACTGCCATCATCTAATTTTTTTATCGTATTTTTGGCATTCCGCTTTGAAATGAAGAATTTCGCCGTTTCTCCAAATAGTTATAGTTGACTTTGATTTGCACCAATCGATATTAAAATTTTAATGCAAATGTTGGTCAGAACGACAGAAGTTTACCAAGTGTTAAGGAATGCACACTTTTCCAAAATGTTAAAGTTAAAGTAAAAAAGTAACTTAGCACGTTATGTCACTGCACTTTTCAATTATGTTAACCACTAACCTGATTCTTGTGAAAATATACATTCGAGTAAGAAAGGGGATTTACTTGGACTGCATTACATAATGTTCATAGAATAAAATAGTAATTGCAAAGAAGTAAATTTTTGTAAAAAATTATTTTTGCAAAACATGGACACTTGAACCTTAAATTGTCTGCTGGCAGTACAGGATACTTTATCAGGATTTACACCATGTCGTTTAGCTCGCGTAGTTCAGAAATGGATCGAAGAGCATTATAAAGTGTGCCAAATGATGATTTTCTCTCGACATGATGGTTAAGACACCTACTTTGTCCTAGCTACGCTGTATATATTTTTTTAGCCAAAATCCTGGTAAGACATGGACCCAAGGGAAATTTTATTCGATCCACTGGAGAGGCACCTACAAATAACATGGAGCTGTGAAGTTGTATTTGTCCAAATATCTCCAGAAGTTTTCAATTTACTGGAATCGATATTACATCGGACTTCCGCACTTAATTAGGATGGAGGGTGTATGGTAAATGCACCAGGCCAGTCCCATTCTCACGAGACAGTAGATTATTTAAACACATTTAAAAAACAAACCGGTAGTCATGTAATACGAAAGTTGAAATATTTCGAAAAATGTTGACATAACAATTACCCTTGACTTTTCCTGGGCACATTTCCAACACAACGTTACATTTTTTTTTTTATCTCTTTTATCTGAAGCATTGAAATATTTACTGAAGGCTATCGCAACAGAATATTTTTAACACTCAAAGTCCTCCAGCTTTTTTTCTTCTTGAGTTCATTCTGATGTCAACAAACCTTTTCTGTGGCCGTAGGGCTCTTTTTATATTACGATTTTTCTAACTTGATATAAATTTTAACCAAACCATATAATTAATTAAAAAACTAAATTCAACATATACTCGTATTTAAGTGTGGTTATAGCGATTTTAACTTTAAATTTTGTGCCAAAAATTTTCGAAAACATTTTTCAACAAAGCGTTCGAATGTAGTAGTTCTTTAAATAATAGGAGCGCTATCAAGATTTTTATATTCGCGTAGTTTGATCCACCTACAGTTCTAGTTGAAGTACATGCTAGGTAAAATTTTATTTTTATTGTGAAACTCAAAAGGAAACTACATGCTAATCACACATTGCATTTCCAAAAAAAAATTTAATATCTTGTGGTTTCAAAAATTATTTTTAGCTGTTTCAAAACATATTATGTGAAAATGTATCATTTTTAATATGATTTCGCAAAATATTTAAACTGAAATTCCTCACTAATATTAATATTTTTATAGTACTAATGTCCCAACTTCGTTGCACTTTTATCAGGCTACTTTTTTATATATCTCAAAACCATGAAATGTGCTTAAAATACACAAACTACTTATGGACATTTGAAAGCATTGAACATTGTTTTTTGTGATACAAGTACATTTGAAAGATCTTAAATAATGCATTTATTTAAACAGTTCTGTTATTCATATTTTAATTTATTTTTGCTTACTCTGAATTTTTTATCACATTTAAATAATCAGAAATTGTAAATATTTAAATTCGGTATTTTACGCCATTTCCAAAATCATCACAGGCACATGGCTTTTTTGAATTTCCTGTCATTATGCTGTAAATTATGTGCTTACATGTTAACTTACGTTCTTTTACACAGCTCTTCTGACATGTCTTTTTCTCTTTCTTTTTTTTCTCTCTCTTTACCCTATCCTCTATTTACGTCTCTGCATGTCTGTGTGCGTTTAAATGTGATCTTCCTCCGCCCATTGTTTGTGTCGGACCTTCCGTATTTCCTCGCGCCGTCCCCAAAATCAACTGTTTATCATCGCGTGCTACCTGTCCCTTGCCCCATTTGTCTGTTCTACCTTGCCCCAAACTGTCTTTTGTCCTGCTCCCACGTCTGTCATCCGACCCTCATCTGTATGTCGTCCACATGTCTGTTGCACCTGCCCATATGTGTCTGTCGCCCCACGTCCATCTGTCGACCTGCTTCCCACTGTTTCTTTCCCCCAACCCTAACTATCTGTCGTCCCCACCCCACCTGCCTGTAAACCTAAATTTACCTGTCTATCATTCCCACCCCACTTATATGTCGCCACCACTCTACCTGTATTGTCACTACCCCACTTGTCTATTGTCGCCACCCCACCTGTCCGTCCTCACTTCACCTGTATATTCTCCTCACCCCACATGTATGTCGTTGCCATCCCACCTGTATGTCCACCTCACCCCACCTCTGTCGTTCCCGCCCCACTTGTCTGTCGCTGCCATCCCACCTGTCTGTCGTCGCCAACCCCTACCTCTCCCTGAACACCCTGACCGGCGGGCAAGCAGAGACTGCCAGGCTGGAAGAAGCTCGCGGGGCGCCAGTCGCAGGCGCTTCTTGACGTGGTTTCCCGGCTGGAGCAGGGCACTGCCAAGGGGCCGGAGGATGCAAGGGCGCGTCGACGTCGCCTCTACCGGCTGGCGTCGGAGCACCGCCCCAGCTTCCCCACACAGCAGAGGAACTTCTACAGCTTCGTCATGGAGAACAAGGAGGTGGTGAAGACACTGTCGCTGCTCTCTACCTGCACGCAGGACATCAAGGCGGTGAGTATCCCATCTTCATCGCCGCAGTCTCTATCCACACTGCTCTTTATCTACCCCTTGAGTTTTAGAAAATAGTTATGGAGAAAAATAAAATATTTTATGTAAAATATAACTTAAGTTAAGACTTTTTTCCAACTGATAGCTATTGTTTCTATAAAAATGTTATTTCTTGACCTAACGTGCATTGCATAACTCAAGTCGTTTAGTTATGTATTGACTTCGAGATTTTCGATTGTTTATTAACAGACCAACTCAGACATGCTGGTAGTCCAGTCGTGGGGTAGGGGAGTTGATGGGATGTAAGTTGCCTGCATTACTATCTTAATCTTTTTTTTAGAGACAGCCCAAACATCCATAGCTTACTCAGTATTCAAATACAGCACTCCATGGTCTGAATTTTACGCCTCATTGGCCTTAATAAGGGAGTAATATCTTTTTCCAGCTTGTAAGATGACTATCCAACTATTCTCATGTTAGTGGGAATTCGTGAAAGCATAACGTTGTAGGCATTACTAATGACCAATAAATTATCTTTGTATGGTAATTAAATATAAGAAAAATTAAACAAGTTATTTTCTCCTGGTCATGAAGTAACCAGTATATGTTTGTCTGCTTACATAGTAATCCGACCATCGTGGTGCAGTTTGTACCTGCTTACAAGCAAAGGATTCTAAATTTGAATTCTCTATGGTGTCCTTTTTGGGATTGAATTCTATGTAGTGCCCTTTTGATATAAACTTAAGCTAGTTTAGTTTGTAAGCTGCTCCCTCTCACCTCCTGTTAATATTTGGGTTTAATCCTTTCTGGCGTGTACTTGCTGATGACAAGCTTGCACATAGCTTGAATTATTATAGCTTGCCAAGATAAGCTTGCAGAAAGTGTAAATAATCAAACTTGCTGCAAGCGTGACATGTGGAGACTAGTTGGCTTGATTCAGGTTTAATTCAAACTATGACTTGCACAAAAATCTTTATTCAAGCTCATTTGCTTGCCATGACAAGCGTGTTTCAAGCTTAAATCAAGCTGACTGTGCTATTGGTGTATTATGTATACTGTAGACAGCAGAAAACGGCATCGAGTAACCTAAGTCGTTCACGTAGTGGGAGATATGATTCATTGTTTAGATTACGTATATTCCATAGTCCCGTAACAGCTGCTGTATTAATATCAGACACACATGCATGGCAAAGTGTTATATAGGCTTTTCACTATAAAGTGATCACTTTTGAGGCCCTAGCTACTTTTTCTTATCAGCACTTGTTTAGCGGTATACATTTTATATTGTGAAAAGTTAAGATTCTTTCTCAAGATATGTGCTTACTCTGCTTACGCAAATGAGGTATACGTTCTATGTTGTGCCACGCTCTTATATACTAAATATAAATTGATATAATCATAATAATTTGTAGTAAATTTTATTACGGCTTTTCGACCACGTCTTACAGGTTCTACAAATTCTGTTACTACTATATTTACTTTTCTCTTTTTAGTGCACTTATAAATAAACTGTTGCTTTTAAAATGTTTTTATAGTTAATTTATTAAAATACATATTGATATGTAAGTACTAAACATAGTGTGTATATTTCACTGGGCTTAAAATTTAACGCCAAAGTCTACAATAAAATATATTTATTGACTGTTATTCCAAATGAGAGGGCTTCAAAAAGTGCTCAATCCACCGTGAATAGCCAATACTGGTATTTATACTAGTACCTACAATTCCAAACAAAAATTATGTTCGTTACGTATAAAATTACATTGTTACGTCTCATTACCCTCGTAAGAAAACCCCGTAACTCAATGTTTGGTTGTATGTATGTTTTTACACTATTATAATACAAAAATTCAACTGATCGACTACGAAAACCTCATATCTTCAGAAATATTTATAAATTGTCTGCGAACAAAAAACAGAAACCTTTAATGACAATATGTTTCAAACAGCAAAACTATTTCCTTAGAATTCTAAGCATTTGTGGTTTTTCTTCTCTCCTGTAAAATACCAGTTTTTGGGGGTCACGAGGTTTTTTCTCACGAGGGTAACAATATGCCTGAAAGAGCTAAAGTGGGACCATTAAAAATCTCCAATAAAATAGCAAGAAATATTCAGAGAATCGCAGTTATGCCCATTAGTGTTGCTCGCGAGTCGTGCCGGCCATGCGTACCCTGCATTGACCTTCCCTAAACCAACACAAGTGTCAGATATTCGTGGTTGACAGTGATGAATGTGTATGTTTATATCTTAATTTTTAAAAGACAAGCTCTTTTGTATGAATAAAATAGTTTTATCAATCTGAATGAAATGAAACTGCATTGCAAATTGGCTGGAGAGCGTAGGCTATACAAACATAAACGATTACAGGTGCGTATCCAGAAATCTGTTTCGAGTCACTTGGATAATATGTTGGTGACCTAACCGACTTTCGGTGGTTAAAAACAAAGCAAAATTAAATTTAATTAACGAAAACAGAAATGTACCCCATTGCAATTCGTTATTACATAGAGTACGTGAATGATACGTGCTTTAGAGTGATGTTATTTATTAAATTTACAAAAACTAATATATGAGAGAGGAAATCGAAATACATATAAAATTACTTGCTGATATTTCGGGGTTGGCCCGGGCCCTCCCTTGGCTACGTCCCTGATCTCGAAGAACTTGTTTATAGGTTGTTCACGGTAAAGTGAGCACTTTTGAGGCCCTAGTTACTTTTTCCTTTCAGCCATGTTTTGTCCTTTAACCACATTTTTACATAAATATTGCCATGTAAGTAATAAATAAAGTTTGTATATTCCACCACACACTAAAATTAACGCCTAAAGCTTATATATATAATTCCAAATTAGAGGGCATTCAAAAGTGCATTATGAATAGCTTATACCTGAAGAGTATTCTAACCTCAAATCCTTGTCTGCAAAAGAGCAGGTCATGCGGAGACTGGTCCTTGCGCAGTCAGCGAGATCTCTCTACCGCATATCCACTGTACTTGCAGGATCTGGAGAGCTTCCTGGAGCGCTGGGAGCCGTACCAGTTCCTGTGGAAGAACGAGCACGGCAAGCGGGAGATGATGAACGCCGGCCTGCCGGACTTCGAGAGCTGGCTGCGGCGCCACGGGGAGCTGGAGGCGCAGTTGGCGACTGAGCCCGACATGCACTACTTTGGCTGCTGCCTGGCCGTCGCCACAGGTATAATCCCATCAAGGTTATTTAATATTTTTCTGAAGCCCTGCTAAATTTCTATGTTTAGCATATTCCTTCGTCTTGTGCAAACTAAGCTTAACTAAGTCTAGAAAATCACACCAAAGGGTCAGAGCACCGAATCCGTGCGTACTCAGTTGTATTAATATTCTTCATGAGAACTATTTCCTACTAAGCGCTACTACCTCTCATTTTTTCACACTAGTTTATTGATACTTACTATTAATGAAATATATTTTACGAATACAATATACGTAAAACTTCAATTTAGCGAAAAATAAGATACCTACTTTTATGTTGACAGAGGTATAAAATGCTTGTGTTACATGCAATATTTAGGAATTAACTAAACATGTTATACGTGGGATGATTTTTCAAAGGCTTGATTTAAAAAATGTGCAGAAACCGCGAATACACTATACGTGCGGGGCTTTAGCTTGTGGTAGAGTAAGGTGTTGAATGACAGCAGAATATCTCGAATAAAGCCGGGTTATTATTATAATAACAGCACATTATACAAATTCAAACAAGTTACACTAAACGAGCGGTGAGCAGACTGTAGTAACTGCTAATTAATTACATAGTTTGAGCCATGATATGGTACTAAGTGATCGGGGTTTCCCCCGCCTTGTTGTTGAGTCCCGAGGTTGTTGATCTAAGGCGGTGTTGCGGCGAACTGCACACCATGCTCCTGGGGTCCTCCATTTTGGTCGACGTCACGACGGAGAGAAAGACAATGTCCGCCACTCAGTAGTGCTAGAAATTGGCGTCGCAATGGTGCAATCTTCCCCTTATTCCTTTCTGGTGGTGGGGGTTCCTGCCTACAGCTATTTGGCGATGCACGCCCCCGATTGCCGCAACAGCTGCCCTGTTCTCTGCTTAAGGTGAGAGGGCGTGTTCATGCGACACGTAAATTACAGGCGCCTTCACGCCAGCGTAACGGCGCCAACCTTCCTAAGCGTCGGAGAGGGGAAAGGGAGAGCTTTTCGGCCTGTTTGTTGTAACACTCACCCGCGGTGTCCTATATAGATTGTTTCTAAATTAGACAGACAAACTTCGGCTACGGGTTAGTCACGAAAAAAGGAGAAAATATATTTACGACTGATGGTCTAAAGTAAAGTCTAACGACGGCACGGACCTGAAACGCTAGTTTATTATAGGCTATTGACCGTAAAGTGAGCACTTTTAAAAGCTCTCTCATGTGGAATAATATTCAATAAATATAGGTACTTTATTGTAACTTTAGACGTTAACTTTCGAGTCTGGTGCAATATATACACTGTGTTTATTACTTTAATGGCAATATTTATTTCAAAAGTGGTGGAAGGATAAAAAATGGCTGATAGTAAATCGTAACTATGGCCTCAGAATTGCTCACTTTACCGTGAACAGTCTATACAAACATTGGAGAAAATTTTTTTAGATGGAACACTCAGTGTCTTGATAACGTGTAAAGGAACAAATATCTGTAGGCACCACAACGCCTGTCAGTCACCGTCATCAAATTATTTCATGGAAGTAATCTCCATAATTTTGTAGCATACTTGGGATTTGTAATATGGATTACTAATCACCATATCATAATTAACCTTACACATTATCCAGACCTCGTGTTTTGGGTCACTCCGATTATATGTACCGGCCTCAATATTATTTACTTGCGCCCGGAAGGACTAGCCTATTGAAACCCTGTAGTCACAACTGTGTACACTGAAAAATATATTCCGTAGCTGCTACAAAATACTTTGTTGGCATACACACGGTATTTTGTAGTGAACGCAAAATTTCGTAGTTGTCACCACGAAACATGTGTGGCCTCTAGAAATTTATTTTGTGGTAGCTACAAAAATATTTTGTGGTCGCCACAAAACATTTCGTAGCAGTCACAAAGTAATTCTTTTAATCTACACAACGAAAAGGAAGATTATTTTTGGCTTGTAATCAACACTGCAAGGATCAATGCTCAATGGTCTTTCTCGTGGCCGCTGATTCGTAGGTACACCATACCAGCATTCTGGGGATAGGAATGGTTCTTATTTGTGTGACCAAACACAAATCCTACATTGTTTGTGATAACGAAATAAGTGCTTCAACGCGTAAGAGTAAAGTACGCTTGAAGAAATAAATTGTTTCCAAGAGCTGAAAACATTAACTAACCCTTTCACTTCCAAATTAATTAATTTTTTTTTACGTTGCAGATAAGTAATTTTTTCATGCGTGTTGTACTTAGGCTGACAAAGAACTTGTTTCATTATCGCAGCCAATAAGCCATGGGCTTTGTGGTCGATGATCAGTGATATGAATCAGTCATAACGTAGAGCAGTATCACTGTTTACGAATGAATCAGTTATCCTCAGAGAAGAACATTGGGCACTGAGCCTCATAGCCTACAGCACTGTAAAATATAACCTTCCAGTGAAACATCTAGACGATTGTCTCCAATAGGTACGAAAGGGATAAAATGAGTTTGAAAGGGACTGCATTGTAAAAGAATAATGGGAAAATTACCTAACAGGTGTAAGGTAATATTTGCAAACTTGTGTGGGAAACGTAGTTTTCCTTACAGGTAAGGTAAAATTTCCGCACTCTGGAGTAAGTAAAATTCACGTATCTGGTAGTGTAAAATCCCATACATGGATGGGAAAATGACCTTACGACGTGTATATCTCTTCAGCATTCTCAACAGCTTGGGGGGGGGGGAAGGGAGGAAGAAACAATCATATAACATACTAATATTTACTGATACTATCACGCTGTCATAGTGGTGTGATGGAAAGCGCATCGGCCTATCGTGATAGTGGACCATGGTTCGCGCACACGATACACACACCAGCAAGTGTCGAGGATTTTAGTGTTGAAGTTTTGGTTAATATTCGTCAGCAGTTATAAGTAATAAAAAAAAATTAACAATTACTTACACCGCGGGATATTTTTAAATATAATTTTATTATACAATATAGTTAATTTTCCCTTACTTGTATGGGATTTTCCCCCCACTTTTTCCAGGTACTTTTCCCGTACGATTGGGGAATAGTACATTAGTTGTTATGTAAATTTACTTTACATTTAAGAGGTAATTTTACCTTACATGTAGAGGCAATTAGCTTCACTTACATGTAAGGGAATTTCACCTCATTTTTCTTACAGTGGGTATAGAAATTCAAGAATAGAGTATGTACTGGGATGTAACTTACCGCAGACCGGCTGAAGTTCGGCTTGCTGACCGAGGTGAAGTCGTGTACTTGCCGCATCGGGCAGGTGCTGAAGAAGAAGTACCGCCGTGAGATGGACTACGTGTACGCCGTGATGAACGAGATGGACAGGAAGCTGGACAGGCCAATCAGGGACCTGGACGACGTGCGTCTCGTCATGGAGACGCTCAAGAAGATCCGAGAGCAGGAGGTCGACATGGAGCTCAGGATCGACCCCATTGAGGTACGAAATTACGTTCTCGATTCTCTTGAAAACTAATCAATATGTGTACATTCTAAAAGCGCGTATGTACATGAAATTGTCATTCAGTACATGGTTCGTTGGTATAGGCTGTTCATGGTAAAATGAGCAGTTTTGGAAGCTCTGCTTAAGAGCTACTTGTATGCACGTTGCGTATTCTTCCGCCTTATGTAAAATTAACACTGTCAAGGGTCTCATCACTTTACCCATGCGTCGGTCCAGTGAAACCGTGAAATTATAGGAAAAGTAATTATTTTACAAACATGCTCATTTTTTTATACTTCGATACATAAAAAACTGAAAGCGAAAGAAATAATTTAAATTTTCACAAATGGTCACCTAACTTTTTTTATCCGACGTTAGGATATGGAACTACTTTCCATCCATCGTTACTAACTTTACTGTGCCTATGTTACTCAGTGCGTCTGTTAGAATGCAGGCAGGGGCAGTGACTTTTTCTAAGGTTGATTTCAAAAGTGCTCACTTTATCGTGAACAGCCTTTAAGGAACTGGTTTTACAGCTGAACTTGAGTTGAGTTGAGAGATTTAGACGGCTCTTAACGAGTTATTGAGAACCGATGAAGGTAAAATGAGGTAAGAATGGAGCAGTGCAGGAACGCAAGAGCGGAGGAAACAGGAGATCCCCTAGAAAACCCGCTGAACAGCGGCATCGTCCAGCACGCCCGATTCCCACTTACGAAAATCCAGTATTGACCCGGCCGAGCATTGAACCCGGTTCGTATTTGTGGAAGGCGAGCGATCTAGCTGCTCAGCCATTGCGGCGTGAAAAAAAAAAAACTGTAAATTACATTAGCTGAATACATATATTACCACCTTTCTCTACTTGGTTTCCGCAATTTTAATGTGCATTGGAGTGTAGGACTTTCGTTGTTTTTTTTTTTTTTTTTTTTTTTTTTTTTTTTTTTTTTTTTTTTTTTTTTTTTGTAAAACGTATTGAAATGGCAGTGACAGTGGAGACGATGCCATCGCTACATAGGACAAATAACTTTATAAGCAGTTTTCAGAGTAGTTAGATAATTGCCACACAACAGGGAGGAAAACATTCCGCATAAATATTACATGTGAACAAATGTGAGCAAATTCCGTCACACCCATTGTGACTAAGGCATTGGAATTAAGATAGCCAACTTATGGGCGAAAAATCGCCTGCTCATCCTCTCTATTCCAATCGATTGGAAAAAAAATAAATAACGCCGGTTGTAGATGGAAGATGTCGCTTGTTATGCTGTGTAAGTTATGTCATTTAAACCAAGTTGATTGTGGACAGGGTCATAGTTAACGGTGAA